>LR812529.1:43778596-45018596 GCA_903798195.1 Danio kyathit
TGTGGGGGAAACCGGAGCACCCGGAGGAAACCCACGCGAACGCAGGGAGAACATGCAAACTCCACACAGAAACGCCAACTGACCCAGCCCAGCCGAGGTTTGAACCTGCGACCCAGCGACGTTCTTGCTGTGAGGCAACACCTACTGCGCCACTGCGTTGCCATAATATAATATAATATAATATAATATAATATAATATAATATAATATAATATAATATAATATAATATAATATAATATAATATAATATAATATAGGTGAATAGGTAAACCCACGCAAACACAGGGAGAACACACAAACTCCACACAGAAACAACAGCTGACCCAACCAAGGCTTGAACCAGCTACCATCTTGCTGTGAGGCAATTGTGCCACCCACTGCACCACCGTGCAGCCTATTCTAATTATATTATTTATTCATTCATTCATTCATTTTCCTTTGGCTTAGTCCCTTTATTTATCAGGGGCCCCCACAGCGGAATGAACCACTAACTTATCCAACATATGTTTTACACAGCAGATGCCCTTCCAGCTGCAACCCAGTACTGGGAAACACCTTTCACATTCACACTCATGGCCAATTCAGTTTATTCAATTCACCTATTCTTCATGTGTTTGAACTGTGGGGGAAACCGGAGCACCTGGAGGAAACCCACGTCAACACGGGGAGAACATGCAAAGTCCACACAGAAATGCCAACTGACCCAGCCGGGACTCGAACCAGCGACCATCTTGCTGTGAGGTGACAGTGCTAACTGCTGAGCCACTGTGTCACCCCTAATAACTAAGAGACCTTAAATTAAATAGATTTATAATACCACAATTTAACTAATAAAATTTAAAAAGAGGATTTCAAATGTTTGTCCCATGCAAAATATTATTCATGCTCTACTCAAGAGTGCTAAAGAATAAAACAATTCCACCATTCTCATGCATTCCACATTCATTCCAGGTGTATTTTAGTGTATTTAAAGTATTCAATTCAATTCAATTAAGGTTATTGTCTATCCCACAGGGGTTATAGGATTGTCTTTAGACATAGGCTCACACACAACAGCAAAACATAAATAAACTTACACAATTATTTGAAATAAAAAAAACCTATTTAAAAAACTAATGGCAGTATATAAAGTAATAGAGTGCAAGCCCGTAGCTAGCCTGGTGAAAGGGTTGATTCTTTTTTCTCAAAAAGTGGACCTTTTTGCAGTTATACACCTTGTTTTCTATTTAATTATGAGATGTAAATACATTTTAAGCACTGTTTTAGCTGGATTAGCTTGTCAGATAACCACACGTTTTGATGTCCCAAAAATATTTCCTAGATTTAAAATAAAGAAATAATAACAAATACTTATTTTTTAAATACAAATTTATTACATCATGTATCATTACAAAACAAAGAATCTGTTTTAAATAAAAAACAAAAACAAATCTATTGTCATTTATTAGGCAAATTACAAATAACAAACTGGCCAGCACATTCAATTTTACTCAGTCAGAATTTGGCCATTTGAATTATGATAACGATAATAAATAAAAACAATAATGTAGAGCGGGCGCAGTAGGTAGTGCTGTCGCCTTACAGAAAGAAGGTCGCTGGGTCGCAGGTTCGAACCTCGGCTGGGTCAGTTGCCGTTTCTGTGTGGAGTTTGCATGTTCTCCCTGCGTTCGCGTGGGTTTCCTCCGGGTGCTCCGGTTTCCCCCACAGTCCAAAGACATGCGGTACAGGTGAATTGGGTAAGCTAAAATTGTGAGTAGTGTATGAGTGTGAATGAGTGTGTGGATGTTTCCCAAAGATGGGTTGGGCTGGAAGGGCATCCGCTGTGTAAAAATCGTGTTGGATAAGTTGGTGGTTCATTCCGCTGTGGCAACCCCGGATTAATAAAGGGACTAAGCCGACAAGAAAATGAATGAATGAATGAATAATGTAGAGCTTCATAATTTTTCTAGCCTCTCTTGTAAGAAAGTACATTTGAAAATTCATGGATAGCAACAATTGTACTTAAATGAATTTTAATTTGATGGGTTTTCGTTGGGTTATTTTGACTATTTATGATGGCATAGCCATAGCAGTCAAAATAGGACAAATGAACTAATTTATATAGAGAAATTCTGGACCTTTGTCAGTGAGGGGTGGGTCTTTCAAACCACGAACTCACCCCCTGCCTACGGGCCTCAAGGGCGTAGCGGACATTTTAAAAGAGAGGGTGACAGCTGAATGAGATCCAAAAGTTTACGTTCATATAATTATTAATCACCTGTTTCTAAATAGTCTGTCTCTAAAAGTGAGGGGGATGTATCCCCCCGGTTGCTACGCTCCTGCTTTTTATGATTAATTCAGAAATATCTCTTCAGAAGAGTTCAAACTATGGCCACACGTTGTAACATCGCCATCTTGTGGTGAAATATAAAGCAGGCCTATATTTCATTTGAGAACAATAAACTCGAACACATTTTCATTAATTTGTTCGTTTAAATAGGTTTATTTTGCATTATTAATTTTACATACAATATTACCTATAAATAAAAACAATCTGAGTCATTTGCGTAAACCAGAAAGTAAGAATAATATAATTAATAATTCGATAATGTCTTTAAAACATAGTATTTCAACGTTTTAATGTTTAGGTTTAAAACAGAAGCGGTAAGCTCATCTCGCTATGGTTTTCTGACTCCATAGATGTCTAAACAATGGACGAGCTGTTACGCGGCGCGCACGCATGCGTGAACACGTACGTCGCTCTGTGTACGCAGGCGGGGGAGGGGCACGTAAACAGAGAATTCCAAAAAGGAAGGGAGTGTTTCTTTCAACTGATAAACCAATACATCAAGGTATGCATTAATAAGCTCATTCTCAAATTATACATCCTCACTTTACAGGCTCTTTTCTGCGTACTACAGGCGTGTATGTTTTATTTGGTCTTTTGAATCTGCAGCCTCGTGCATTTACCATTTTCAGCCTAACGCAGCGCCATTACTGTACAGGGCAAAATGGACAAAATGGCCATTTTCGATTATATTGTGGTTTACGTGCAATTAATTCCCCGTGCATTGGCTAAATATATGCACGTGTGACTTTATGCACGTTATTCACGCCATAACAATTAGACGTATGTGTGGAGCAAATAAACAATGAGATTGTAGCTCCTTTCTTGCTAATTTGCTGTGCCTTCACGTTCAGCCCGTGTTTGTCGCCGTGCTTTTTTATGCACGAGCTTCCCTTTGCTAAACAGAGGTCATGATGACTTACATTTTAGGTGTTTAAATCAGTGGATAATAATGCTGTAATTTTACAAATTAATCTCTGTAAGCTCCATAATACAATGAACTTAAACTACTGAACAATGCAGGCTTTTATTGGATTCCCAGCTTAGATCCATACATCACCTGCACGCACGCGCGCGCGCACACACACACACAGACGTGTATATATATATATATATAAATAGACAAGTACGTGTATATATATATATATATATAGATATATGTATATAATGTCTTTATTTATATGCAGGTAAGAATCATGCCTATTCGCCGCTCAGCTGCAGCCCCACCCAAAGAGGAGGCACCCCCTGCAAATGCCCCTGATGGAGGTAAGTATGGCCCATAGCCTGGTACATTGATCATATTTGATCACACAGAGATATATTGTGGGAATTCACATATAAGACATAACCCCTTCAGACTTTTAGCCTATCATTGAGTTTATGCATTTACTTGAAATGCATTGAAATTTATATTTATTCAGTTTTTAAATTAATTTCACTAATATTATCTGGGGATAATTTACCAAAACTTATGGAGTTGATTGAAAGAGAAATTAATAAATGTGTTGTACATATATTAGTATTTTACATTTTAAAGAAAACCAATATAATTACCTTACATATTTTAGATATTTTTGTAGATATTTACGTTGTTTTTTTGAGCTTGTATATTAAATAAATCAATTTACTTGATTTTGAGGAATAAAACAAGGCACAAAACAAGCCATCTTTGCATTTATTTCGACCTTCGCACTGGAAAACAAAACATACTGAGCGATAGCATATATATAGCATTTATTTAATACATTTTTGAGTGCAAATAAGTTAAAAAGTTTCCATATTTTAGTTCCTTTTTGTAACATTTTCAAAGTAATGTAGTTCTGTGCTGCTAATTCAACTCATTTTGTTCTCTTTAAATGTCCATATTTAGAGAATATATTGCCCTATTTGTTCTCTTTAATTAATTAATTTATTATTTAGGTTCTTATTAGTTGGTCTTAAAATGGCCTTTTCAAGTTTTATGAAGGCACAGTTAAAAATGCATAGTTCAGAAGCAAAAGCCTCTAATTTTTACCTAAAATTTTCTTCTAAAATCATAATTTTTATAAGACTCCTATGGGCGTACTCACATTTGGTGCCTTGAACCGTGCCAAAGCTCTATTGTCCTCCCTCTCCTCTTCTCCTGCACTCACATTGCATTTTTTACCTACCGAACATGAGCACACTTACATCATCGATGATGCGACTGTTCAGTTTAACAGGAAGAGAAGCGCTTTCACTCAGCACAGTGGACATTGCTTCAATTATATTGTTTTAGTCGTTTGGGATGCAGTGACAGTCAAATCTTTTGCCAACAGATCCACCACTTTTGACACTCATAAATAATCAAAAGTAATTGTGCTGCACGTATGAGGAGATTTGCTGAAGGTGCAGCGAGGGGTTTGCTTCTTTGATAAACTACGACAGTTTATGTTCATTGAACAGTAAGAATGATTAATAAATCCAAATGAAAAATTGACGTAACGTCTTCAGTTTTGGGCTGAGGCACGCTTTGCACTCACAATACAAGCGTACCAAGCCAAAGCCTAACTGAACCGTGCTCTGGCACACCTCTTACAACCGGGCCAGGTCCGGCCAACTGAACCGCGCCTTAACCCGATTCAGAGCACTCACACTTCTCAAACGATCCGGGAAACGCATCCGGACACAATTCAGAAAGCATAGTGTGAGTGCACCGTATGTTTAGGTTCAGTAATTTGAATACTTGCGACAAGGAATAGGTTATTTTATTGCCTTTAAAGTGAATTAACATGAACCTAAACATAAGAGGCTGAGAAAAAAAAGCTAATTTAAAAATAAATCGCTTGGAGGTTTTTGCATCTGAACTTTTCACTTACATAAACATTTCATTGCATCTTTTCGTTCCCACAGATGCTCCCGCTGAAGGATCTGCATCTGCAGGTGAGAAGGAGAACGAGAAAGACTCTTCTAAACCTGAAACCACGGAGGACAAGAAGGCAGGAGGAGATGGAGAGGAGGCGACTGCTGATGGAGAGGAGCAGGCCAAAGATGGAGAGGCTGGAGAGGGAGAGAAATCTGACGAAGCAGCTGCTGAACAAGGGAAGGGCAAGAAGAAAAGGGAAAGGATGCAGCTAAACTGTAAGTTCGAAAAAAGAAATGTCCGATTTTTTACATGTTTCTGTTTATGTAAAGCAGTGGTTCTCAATTCTGGTCCTAGCGCTAACCCCCTTTCTTACTTGACCAACCTGATTTAGATTATCTTCATCATTACCATAGAGATCCATGAACAAGAGACTAGGGCTGGGGGATATGGCAAAAATGCAGTCTCGATAATTATTTTCCATATTGAACGATAACGATATATATTTCGATATCCACAAAAATTAGAGGGTCCATTTAATGGCATAACATTTTTGGCCGATGAATTTTCAGTGGCCAAAATTTCCAAGTGGCACTCAATGCAGAGCCACATTGGCAGAGCTGACCTCCAGCAAGGGGGAACTTAATACTAACACACCTTTAGATTCCCATTGTTGCACAGTTCTGCTGTGATCGGCTCTTAAATCAGTATAGATTAAAAAAGTCCAAAGCTTATCATTGTTATTGACAAAAAAAAATGTATTGGGATTCGATCGTTTATGAGCCCAGCCCTACAAGAGACATACAAAATGTGCAGGGCGGAAGGGCCTGAGGACCAGGATTAAGAACCACTGTTATAAAAAAAGCTCTTAAAAGCACTCAAGTAGGCTCATTTTACATGTCACCTAGAGTCAAACAGTTGAGCTTCATCATTTTTAAATCAATTCAGCTGATCTCTGGGTCTGGTGGGAGCACTTTTAGCTTAGCTTAGCTTAGCATAAATCATTGAATTGGATTAGACCATAAGCATCTCGCTCAAAAAATCTACTATGTTTTCTTTGTGATTGACTCTTCTCTTGTTACATCATCATGGCCCAAGGCCGACAGAAAGTGAAAAGTTGCTACTTTTTAGGCTGATATGGCTAAGAACTATATTCTTACTCTGGCGTAATCAAGGAACTTTGCTGTCATACCATAGCTGCAGCAGACACGATAATGTAATGAGAGTATAGTTCCTGGTCATATCAGCCTAGAAAATAGCAACTTTTTATTTTCTGTCCGCCTAAGAACATGATGTAACTACAGAAGGGTTAAGCTTTAAATAGGAAAATTAGCAATAGTCTATTATTGAGTGAGATGCTAGTGGTCTAATCCGTTTGAATGAAGAATGCTAAGCTAAAAGTGCTCCTGCCAAACTCAGAGACTAGCTGAACGGATTCAAAAACTCAACTGTTTAACTCTAGGGATGTTGTCAAATGAGCCTTTTTACAAAAAAAGTAGAGTGTTCGATTAGGCTTAAACCATAATGCACATATTTACTCATTGGTTTATTTAAATGTTACAGTGACAAGGAAGGTGATGACAAAGGGAAGAAGGTGAAAAAGAAGAAGATTCCTGCTTGGGCGACCATTGCCGCCAACAAACTGGGTTCAACCTCACTTTCCCAACCCAAAGTTGAAGAAATCATCCTAGAAGCCATTGAGGTTTGATTAAAAATAATCTTAATCTATTAATCTATTCCTTTACTTTCTAGAGAGTTTGGTAACCATTTCACACGTTTAAATGGATAGGTGACCCAAAAATGAAAATTCTGTCTTTATTTACTCACCCTCCACTTGTTTCAGAGCTGTTTGAGTTTCTTTTTTCTGTGAAACACAAATGAAGATAGTCTGAAAAATGTTGAAAAGCAGCAGAAAAATGTTGAAAAGCTACTATGACTTCCATTGTAGCTTTTGTTCCTAATATGGAAGCCAGTGTCTGCTGGTTTACAATGTTTTTCAGACTATCTTTTGTGTTCAAAAGAAAAAAGAACAGTGTAGAACCACCTGAGTATGAGTAAATGGTGAGTAAATGCTCTTTTTTTGGGGGTGAACTATTCATTTACAGGGTTCATACAGTCATGGAAAACCTGGAAAAGTCATGGAATTTTGACATGGCATTTTCCAGGCCTGAAAAAGTTTTGGAAAAACTGGAAAACCCACAAAGTTTTGGAAAAGTCTTGGAAATTTGTTTAACAAATATCTGTATACTGTACTTTTAAATTGGTTAGTTGTCTTTACCTCTTTTTTGTCCTTGTCCAATCACATGCTCAGCTGGAACCATGATCAAACACACCTGTCTATAATTACCAAGTGCTTTTTCAGATCATACTGAAGCTGCGGTCACGCTGCACATTTCTCTCTATAGACTTCCATTCATACGCACTCGAATACATCATACCGGAAACGCAAGGTCGTGCGGCAAGTTTCGCAGTTCGCTGCGTTGCAGAGTTCAAGCTTGGTGAACTCTGACCTGCGAAATCGCATCACTTGACTGCGTGAGACAAATTGAGGATCAAAACATGACCTCTCTGGACAGAAATTTAAAATAGGGACCAATCGCTCGCTTTTTTAAATGTCTAATCATCTTGTTTAATCCCGCGCCGTACGACAGAATTTCACAAACTCAAACTCTAGTGTGACCGCAGCTTTAGTTGGTTTAGTTTTGTTTGATCAGGGTCCCAGCTGAATTCTGCAAGAAGGTAGATCTCAAGGAACAGGATTGGGCACTCCTGACGTAGACATGACAATTTACTTGGAAGTCTTGGAAAAGTCTTGGAAAAATTTTAGCAGTAAAATGTGTATGAACCCTGCATTTAACAGGTTTTATTCACTAATTGTTTAGAATTACTGGTAGTGTTCCTTAAAAAATCAAAAACCCATTGGATAGTTTCTTTCAATTTCGGATAATTGTGATAAATGAGCTCTATGAAGAATAAAAGGAAACGATAAGTAAAGTTTTTCCAAATAATCTTAACCAAAAACATAATATTTATTAATTATTGCCAGAGTGACTTCAGCACTCTTAGTCTTTATTCATAAGAATAAAAAGTTTGACTTAAAAAAGTTTGCAAGAGTGTGAGCACAACATTGGTTTACTTCAGGGGTCTTTCTGGAGGGCCGCTGTCCTGCACAGTTTAGTTCCAGCCCTGCTTCAACACACTTACATGTAGAATTCAAACAAGGCTAAAAGACTCAATTAGTTTAATCAGGCGTGTTTAATTAGGGTTGAAACTAAACTGTGCAGAGCTGCGGCCCTCCAGGAACTGAGTTTGACACATCCGCTGCGTAAAACATATGCTGGATAAGTTGGTGGTTCATTCTGCTGTGGCGACCCCTGATTAATAAAGGGACTATGCTGAAAAGAAAATGAATGAATGAATTTCAGGCATTAAACTGAAAACCCATTGAGTTCCAGAGAACGGAAGTGCAAAAATTATTAATTTCAAGACAAGGCAAGTTTATTTATATCGCACATTTCATACACGATGGTAATTCAAAGTGCTTTACATAAACACGAATAAAAACAAGTATAAGAAAATAAAAACAAGAATTAAAAACAGATTAAAATGGGTTTTAAAAGAAGGAAAAAGAAAAGAAAGATAAATTAGTACGATCTGTCGGATGTAGCACAGTGCTCATTCAGTAAAGGCACAGCTAAACAGATGTGTTTTAAGTCTTGATGTGAATGTGCCTAATGTTGAAGCACATCTGATCATCTCTGGAAGCTGATTCCAGCAGTGAGGGGCATAATAGCTGACACCCTGCTTTGACTGAACCATTGGAATTTCTAGTTTATTTGATCTTAAAGACCTGAGTGATCTGTTTTCAGCACTCATTCCTTCACAACTCATTCCTGTAGCACTCAATTTTCAATAAAGACATTAAGTCAGCACATAAAACATTAACAATAATATATTTTTTAGCTAAATTAAATACATTTTTGCTTAAAACAAGAACAAATATCTTTTTATATTTGAACTTATATATATATATATATATATATATATATATATATATATATATATATATATATATATATATATATATATATATATATTATTATTCAATTTTTTAAATTTATTTATTTATTTTTTTTGCAGTGTGAGTGTAAATACAGTAATGCTGCGTTCACACCAGATGCAGAAGAAGCGTCAAGCACGAGGGATTTACATGTTAAGTCAATGGAAAGGCACGAATAGATATCCTGCGATGTGAGTGCAAACGGTGCGAGTTGAGCGTTTTGCGCGATTGACGCATGTTTCACGCGAAACGCTCGAGTTCGAAAATTTGAACTTCATCGGACATTCACGCCGCTTTAACCAATCAGGAGCTTGCTCTTGTGGGGGCGTGATTATGACGTAGCGCCTGTTGTTGGTGTTCCGGGGGAAAATCCTCCTGCCGACACCGACAACAGTTCATCAAACTGTTCTCGGCTCATTCAGAAGCACCGCTAAATGCTTCCATCATCCAGGTACAGTTTCTGGAGGAGTTTATGAGCTCACAGAGCTGGGTGCACCTCTGAAAGGATCTAGTGGACTAGGACACTGCTCCAAATGAATCTACGCTGTTTTTCAGCCTTCGTAAAGCACATAAACACAGCTACTCTCTCAATAAAATCCATGTTAGCCATTTAGCAACGAAGCTACAGTCACCGGGCAGACAGAAGCCCTGCCCATCACGCAAATCCACGTCTGTTGTGAAGTGAATTTGTCGCACGAATGAAGTGGATTTTGACACTTGAATGAAGCGAGTAAACTCGAAATGTTCACGCGTCTATTTACACGCGAATAGCGTGATTTATCCGTGCGTTCCACGTCTAGTGTGAAAATTCTTTTGCTAAATTTTCAAAGCAATGTAATATTGTGTTGCTAATTCAACTCATTTTGATTTCTTCAAATGTTTATATTTGGAGAATATATTGCCCTATTTGTTCTTATTTGCTTGTATTTTCATTCGTTGGTCTTAAAATGGTAATTTTCTCATTTGTACATCTTCCTGTAGAGTTGCAAAGAAGACCGCAGTGGTGCTTCTTCGATCATCATTATGAAATACGTCAGGAAGAAGTATCCCGCTGTGGAAATGGACAAAAGGACCAAAAACCTCTACAAGAGGTCTCTGAAGCGAATGGTTGAGAAGGGTGTTGTCAGACAGGTGATTTGCCGTTTAACACATGAGTATTTCTAGTTTTGCATATACAGTAAGTCAACTCTGTCTTATCTTCTTAACCCACAGCTGAAGGGTAAAGGCTTCTCTGGAAGTTTCGCCATTGGGAAGGTATGTAAATATAGTGTTGTCTTTTTCATTGCTGATTAAAGGTGTACATGAAGTACTTTTCATTGATTTGTCATTTAATTTTTGTCAATGTTGTGTTGTTGTGTAGAAGCCAGCTGCGTCTGCTTTACCGAAGGAGACACTGGGAGAGTCTCTGCCTCTGATCATCACCCGTCTCTGTGAACCCAAAGAGGCTTCATACATCCTGATCAAGAAGTACCTGGAGCAACACTTCCCTCAGCTCAATGTGGACAACAGGTCATTATTGACGTTATTGACGTCCTATTAGTAGACGGGGGGGCTGTGCAATATTGATCCTTTGTTTTTGTTTTTTTGGAAATACTTTTATTGGTGAAACAGGGGGAAAAAAGACTTAGGCCCAATCCCAATTCTACCCCTTAGCCCTTCCCCTTACCCCTACCCCTCGTTTTGCGCGTGCCCGCCAAGGGGTAGGGCTGTCCCAATTCTCTTTAGCTTGAAGGCGTAGGGCTAAGGGCTAGGGGTATACACCCCTTCGAACGAAGATTTTCCAGGAGCACACTTCAAACGGAGGGGTAAGAATATTTCCCAGAATACACCTGACACAACTGAACCCGGAAGTAAGAAGATCCACAAATTAGTATTTTTTGTCATTATTACGAATTTTTAAGACAAACAAACACATGTTTTAGTATATTCATAACCGCGTTCATGTTTTACGGTCATGCTTTTAAAAAAAACCGGAAAAAAAAACCCGCTAAATTTCGCGATCTATAATCCCTAATAATAACTCCTGTACAGCAGTCCTACAACATTCTGACACTCGATAACACTCGAATACCCTGTCAGAGCAGTCTAGTGGCTGAAAATGAGCTTTTTACAGTGTCTGCTATAATGTTAATGTTGTTTTGGTGTGTTTACATAGATGAATATGGCCACTGTGTAAATACACAGTACAGTTACGATCTTATTGCCACATTAGATCGTTATGATAACATAATATATGCCTTCAGTGATTTCCTGAAGATAAACACCACAAAATAACACTACTGGAATAACTACATCAGTCGCGATCGTCTGATCTCATATGAAGCAAGAGATCGTGATGACATATGATGACGTGTGCAGGTGTTGAAGTGCTGTACCAATTCTTAGGGGTAAGTTTTGAAGCCCTTCCCCTTAACCCTCGGTTGTAAGGGCCAAGGGGAAGGGGAAGGGGTAGGGGTACAAAAATAGAATTGGGATTGGGCCTTAGTATTATGTGTAAAACTCACATTTATATTACATTTTGATAGTTAAGCAAACTATTATGTTATATCTTATAATGAAATATAGGCCCATACAAGGATATTGTTTGCTTTTAACTTTTATAAAAACTAAAGGATGTGTTGTTTGCAGGCATACAGATCGTTAAATGAATAAAGCACACCATGTAGCATGCTGTTAGCTTAGCTTAGCATAAAACATTGAATCGCATTAGACCATTAGCATCTTCCTTGTGGCTGTAACATTTAAATAAACCAATGAGTAATTTGGCATTATGGTCTAAGCTTTAATTAGCTTAATTGAACATCATTAACAACTTCCCTAGAGGTAAACAGTTGAGTTTTACCATCGTTGAATCCATCCAGACAATCTCCGGGTCTGGGAGCACTTTTAGCTTAGCTTAGCATTAGTCATTCATTCAGATTAATCAGGGTTCCCGCGGGTCCTTAAGTCTTAAATTAAAATCCGGAAAATGAAGGTCTTAAATTGTCTTAAATTTACCGTAAAGTTGCTGTATTACATTTTTAGCCGGTGTGCTTAATGACGATAGGGAAGCACAGTGGTCCACCGTAAAACATCTAATAGTTGATCAATTTAGTATGTGTGAAACAGGAGTGAAATGACAGTCTCCGTGATTTATTAGCTTATTACGGTAGGTCGGCTACAGACGCTGACGTCAGTCTGCACATGCGTGCTGCCATTACGTGGTTGTCGTGGTGAGGTGACCATGGGGCTCAAAGCCATCGAGTCGCACATGAAAGGAGAAAAGCACCAGCGGTACGTTGCAGCAGCTAGTCATAGCGGGTCCAGGTTAATCCTTGCATAGTTTGCAGCTCGACCTAACGATGTTACTAGTTCAGACGCCACCTCACAGTCGGCTATAACAAGTTTCACTTCACCGCCAGACACCCAAAAGTCAGAGATACTGTGGGTTCTCCATACCAGGGGTTTTCAAACTTTTAGGACACACGCCCCCTTAAATTTGGCCAATTTCTCTCGCGCCCCCCTCTCCCCCAAGCCAAAATTATAATCCATGTGCAAACATTCACATATTACTTGCTGCGTTTAAAGTGCGTAGCACAGGGACGTCGCTAGACCCAATTTGAAAATCACCAGTGCCCCAGTAAATGCTTTGAGATATGATTTACTTCATATGCAAAGTGTATTTATTAAGACTGATAATCCCAGAATAAAGATGTTATTCTCTATGTGCAACGCTGGTGAAAGTAGTGTAGTTTATATATATATACATATACACACACTGAGAATACAGCAGGGACCAAGATGGCAGAACTTATCACTGAATCGAATTCCATTAGAAAAAGATGCAAGGAAAAGAGAAGGGAGTTGGTGGACCTAGAAGATGAAATTGAGAAGATGAGAAGAGAGATGCCACATGTCTTGAGGAGAATTTGGGATGAATTTGTGTTTTCTAACAGTTTTGTAGATTATTTGTTAACATTTTGGCTTGTGAAAGGCTGTTTTGAGGACTTTCATTATTGAGCTTATTTTCATTATTCTATTCTATATGGTTCCTTCATACAAGGCTTTGTGTTGTTTAGTGTAATTCAACTTATCTATGTTACATTGGCTCTGTTTTACATCACAAAGGAACAAAAAAAAGAAAAGAAAATAGTCTCAAAGTATTTTTCCTTTTTTTTTTTTTACTTACCGAGTTTACACGTTGCACATAATGGAAAACTTTAAAGTTTTGATTTCCATTGTAGGAGGCATTAAATTGAGTAACCTATTCCAAAGAAATTATGACATTTTTGGGTCTTAAATTATATTTGTTGAGGTCTTAAAAAGGTCTTAAAAAGCATTAAATTTTACTTTTAAAATGGTGCAATAACCCTGTAAATGCACTAGCATAAAAAAAACTAAGAAAGCTTTGAACATTTTTCCTATTTAAAGCTTGACTCTTCTGTAGGTACACCGTATACTACGACCGAAAGAAAATGAATTAGTTATTTTCTAGGTCGATATGGCTAGTAACTATACTATAAACTATGCTCCATCGCTTTTAGTACACAATGTAACTACAGAATCGTCAAGCTTTCAATAAGAAAGATATTAACTCTTTTTTTTTTTTTTTTTGATCAAGATGCTAATGATCCGATTAAATGATTAATGCTAAGCTAATCTAAAAGTGCTCCCGCTAAACCTGGAGATTGGCTAAATGAATCAATGGTGTATCTCAACACTTTAACTCTAGGGGAGTTGTAAAATGAGCCTATTTCCAAAAAACGTGGAGTGTTCCTTTGGTAAATAGAAGGTTGAGAGGAATAGCATTTGTTTGATATTAATTTCATACAGGTAATTTGCTAAGAAAATAGTGTACATAATATCGTATATTGTCATCATTAGGGGTTAGTTGCCGATTTAAATGCCTTAAGAGTTGTTAATGATGGGTTGTTTTGTAAATCTCTCCAAGGCCCGACATATTGAAGAACTGCCTGCAGAGATCTGTGGAAAAGGGCTACCTGGAGCAGATCACTGGGAAGGGAGCTTCTGGAACATTCCAGGTTAGTTAAATGCATTGCTAATTTTGATTTGGTTTTAGTCTTCGTTTTTTGACTAAAATGCCATTTAGTTTTAGTCATGGTTAGTCTTATGGATCAAGCTTTAGTTAATGATTTTAGATGACAAAATCTACTCTAGAAAATCACAATATAATAAATCATAATATATTAATTATAAGGGTTGGGCCGATAGACGATGCCATCGTCTATCGCCGATGGCCGATAGACATCACAATGCTGAGCCGGCATCGCGATCCATCGCCCCGCCCCCGTCGCAAACCCGCTCGTGAAAAAACACTCAGGCCCCGTTTACACTAATACAGCTTACTTTTAAAATGGCATTTTAGATCGAAAATGACCCACGTCCACACTCACTGGTGTTTCATCTAGCATTTCTGAACAGCCCTCCGCACATCACGTGATCACACCCACCCACACACACACAGCCACAGACACGCACACTGTCATGCTCTCGTCTGAGCTCCAGAGAACAGTGTACGTCGGACAGTTTATCAAGGATGATAGTGGATCGCGTCTTACTATAGTTGTTAAACGTGATATTTAATTAATCTTGTCTCGATCCAGGGCTTAAATTGTGCCGGAACGTGCCGGATCCGGATCCGGCACCTCATTTTACCGATCTCCCTCCTCAAACACCCTCCTCCCCTGTCCACTGTTCATTTTCACTTTGTTCCACAACTCCCCAACCCTCTTCACTTTCGTCTGCGACACCTCAGCGCCGCTCACGTTTGTCCGTGAGCAACCCCCGCGCCGCTCACTTTCGTCCGCGACACCCCTCCGCCATCCACCGCACCAAACAAATGACTGACACGGATCACTCTGCCTATTCATGCCAGAGTCCCGCGGAAAAAGTGATTGACTGGTGGTAATTTGTGTGTAACTTATCTTTATTTATTTATGATTTGGTTATGGGTAAAACAAAGACCAGGTAGTTCAAACAGTAGGCTACAAATAATTAATTCATTATTAATTAATTAATTATTCATAATTAATTCACCTCCGCCTATGAAGATGATTCCATCGTCCATCGCGATGTTTCACATTAGACATCGTACGATGCTAAATTGGTCAACATCGCCCAGCCCTATTAATTATGCTACCAATGCAGATATTTAAGGTCTCTATAACCAGCCAACTGCCAGTTTACCAAATGATATTTCAGCACTCTGGGTTGCCTTGGTGGAAAACACACTTTATTTAATTTTAGTCATTAAGGCTACTTCAATGTATGCGGCCGAAAACGCAACCTCTGAAATTATTCAGACTCAGAGTTGAATTGGAAATTGAAACTGTTTCTAAAATAGAAATTTCAGGTGATGGTTGGAATAAAAACTCATATGGTAAATATTCTCATGTGTCGTCGCTTGTAGCTAGAATACAGCGTAGGCCCAATATTCAGGCACACATGCTCCTGTTGGTGTTGTAAATCTGGCAACCTGCGTTTGCATGGACTCCTAGGGTAAAAACAGGTTTTGATTTTGGAGTGCAATGCCTAGTTTAACCACTGGGTGTCATTCTTACATACTCAGGGTGTCCACTAGGTCTTAAAATGTCTTAAATTTTTAAAACCTAAATTCTAGGCCTTAAAAAGTCTTAAATTCACTGACATATTGGGTTGTAGGTCTTAAATCATTTTAAACGGGTCTTAATTTTGGTTTGTCCAAGTAAAGCTAATCAATTTGGGCTGACATCCATCCAATGACCAACAGTACATCTCAATAAAAACCTTATTTTTGTATGTAAGTTTATTTTGTTGCAAAGAAATACAATTCACAACAGCTAAAAACTAAAAACAAATAAACGAGTCATGATAATACCAGGCCATTCAAAAATATCTCAACCCTGTATAATGGTCTTTAAAGGGTCTTAAATGTGACTTGATTAAACCTGCAGATACGCTGATACTGCACCTTTTAACAAAATGTCAGTAAATTGTTTTTTATTATAGTTTTTTAACATTTAAACGAGATTGTGTAAAAAAAATATATGAGGAAAATCAAATAAAATAAAACTGTTTTGATGAGAGTCTGCATTTGTATTGGACAGTTGAAGAAAGCTGGGAATAAGGTCCTCATGAGTGGTGGTCTGCTGGAAGACGCTGTTGTGGCCGCCATCACTGCTATGAATGAGCCCAAGACCTGCAGCATCACCATACTGCGCAAATTCCTGATGGAGAAAAAGGAGAAGAACGCATTTCCAGTGGGTAAGAAAAATGTCTAGCTTATTGCAGATTCCTAAAGTTAGCTTTCTGTCTGAGGCCTGAGGTTTTCTAATGTTTACTTTTTGTATTAGTAATAACCTTAGTAATGCATTTGGTGTATTTGAATGTGTTATGGAGACGACTTATGAACGATTTGTGTCTTATTGCTAGTGTCTCACCTGAAGAGAACCTTGCAGAAGTGTAAAGTGATGGGATGGATGGAGCAGATTTCTGGTCATGGACTGAGTGGGTCATACCAGCTTAGTTATCCATTTTACCCAAGGTAAGTTCAGTTGTTTTTGGCAATTGAAATGAAGATGAAAGTATACAGGGTTCCCATGATTATTGAAAGTACTTGAATTTCAGACATATGAATTGAATCCCTGGAAAGTACTTGCAAAACAAACATGGGTCCTTGGAAGTGCTTGAATTTAAAGTTTATGGCGTTGTACTGTGTTTATCAACAATTGTACTGAGCTGCTTTTAAATGAATGATAAAACTAGGAAATTCTTAATTTAAAAATCTTAAATCTCAATTTTCCACATGAACTATAGCAAATAATGCATTTTATCAATACTTCAGTGTTTAAAATGGTCTATTTTTTTTGAAAATTACACATTAAAAACAAAGTGTAAATGAAATGTTAAGTACAGGAAGGACTTTCATGGTGCTATATATGCTCTGGGCTGTGAATTACAAAGGTGCTCGATTTAAAATTATTAGTGATTTTAAACAGTCCTTGAATTTGGTGTCCATGAAAGAGTGGGAACCCTGATATATCAAAAAGTCTAAATTAAAAAATGCAAATGAATGTGTTGCTGAATTCATTGGATTAGTTTTGTGTAAGTTAGTCATTCATTGAATCATTACCACAATTCATTCACATTTCTTGTAGAATTTTAGTGACCATATTGATGAATTTGCCATTGAACCATCATAGAACCAAATTTGGTTCATCAATAAATGCGGTTTATTTATAAACTAAATTCGAGAGGATCACATGCTCATCATTGATCACGGCTGGTCCCGCATCAGCTAATACATGATGCACCAATCAGATGACTCCTAACATTCTCACTTCAGTCATCTTCATCTTGAAGAATTCCTTCCTCCACTACTCTTCCCTTTCCCAGAAAGGGCAGCACGGTGACCCAGTGGTTAGCACTGTTGCCTCACAGCAAGAATGTTACTGGTTTGGGTCCTTACCAGGCTAGCTTGCATTTCTGTGCAGAGTCTGCATGTCCTCCCCATGCTTGCGTGGGTTTTCCTCGGGTTCCCCGGTATCCTCCCACCGTCCAAAGACATGCAACACCAGTAAATTGACTAATCCAAAGTAGCATCATAGAAGAACTCTTAGTCAGTTATCTCTCATAGCAATTCCTAACTCATTAACCATAACAAGCAGGGGAGTTCTCTTGATCTATCTGAGCTCAAACTCCCCTCTTGCCCTTCAAATGGAGGGAGCCACTGGCTCGAGGATATTCTGAGCTCAGGGCTCTCTTCCAGGACAGCATGCCGAACACGCTTTATAATCAATCATCAGCTAAGTGTGAACTCTTGAAATATAGATTCATTCAGGAATGAAACACCAAAGTGTTGCTCTGAAACTTCAAACTTTGTTTGGAAATATTTTAATTGACAAAACAGAAAAATAAATGACAATATGATGTGCAAAAGGCAACTTTGTGAGTTGATTAGTTGCAAATAAATGTTTCTTGATGTCATGCAAAGGAAGTTTGAGAAATGTGAGACTCAAGGGGTTTAAAACGAAATACAATGGAACATCTTGAATTAAAAATTGTCTGTTGCATCTTCTTCACAGCCCGGCAATTTTGTTTCCGGAAATGGTGGAAAAGCTGAAAGAGAAGGAAATCAAACGCAAGAGGGTTGAGGTGTCTGATGAATCTGAAGAAGAGTCAGAAGAAGAATCTGAAGAAGAATCGGACGAGGAAGAGCCTCCCCCTAAAAAGAGGTGAAGTACATCACATAGCCTTTAAATATCAAATTTAACTACAAGCAGTGATAACGGCCCAAGCCTTGGCCCCATCACCCCAGTGGGTGTCCGCAGAGTCTTAAAAAGTCTTAAACTGTCTTACATTTCAAAAACAAAATTAAAAAGTCTTAAATTTTATGTAATTTTGTGTTGTAGATCTTATCATTTCATCAGCTTTTATTTTTCCTTTACCTCATTTATTTGATGGGGCGAGTAAAAATCTTTTTCACTGGCCTAAAAAAAACCCTTTAGCGTTTAGCCCTGTATAAGTCTTAAATTCATTCATAATGGTCTTAAAATTTGATGTAGTGAAACGTGGGGTGACGTCAAAAGAGCAATGCACCACATGGCATTTGCATTTTAGGCTTTAGTATGATGACTGTGTTTATGGATGATCTGTAAATCGTGTACTCAGACAATTTGTTCAAAAATAGATTAGACACCGATTCTTTTCTATAGAGATTTGTTTTTAAACCTTGAGGAATATTCTTTGGCATGGTGTTCGGTTTTCATTTGGTGTACGCAGTGGTGGAAAGAGTTCTGTAAATAATAGTAAAAGTAAATGTACACGTAAATGTATCTGTTCTAAATACTACTTAAAGTATGGGTAAAAAGTAGCCCAATACAAGTAGTTAAAGTATTCAAATTGTGAATATAACCATTTAAATCAAATATGTAGCTTACATCAATGCCGTTTTCTTTTAAGGGTGTTTATTAGCGTAATTGAAATTATTTCCCATTAAAAATCTTATAAAATATAAGATTAATCTGAGAACACATACATATATGCACCTATAATAAGCTGGGAGAATCAGGTTGATGCGTTAACATGTGGAACGAAATCTATATAACCTAAGGGGTAAAAATCTAGCTGTGATGATTTGTTAGTGCTAAGTTTATGACTTTTTACCCTGAATAACAAGCTACGAGTGCCCACAGTTGGCGCCAAAAACCAAGCTCATGCAGCACTGGTAGAATACATGAAATTTGCATTATTTGAAAACGTAACATTCTGTAGTGCGTTTAGTTTGTTTCAGTCATCATACAGTAGGAATCCTTTATCAAACAGTGTCTCGGTTGATTTTTCTATGCATGATTTAATTAGACGGGAATCCCAGGACTGATTATTCTACTTCACTGTGTATGAAGAAAATACTGTAGACAAGAAAAAAGAAAAAAAAATACAGTATAAAGCAGTGACGAAGGAAAATGCACAGAAAAAGTACGATACAGCACTAAAAATGTACTCAAGTAATTTTTAAAACTACTAAAATATAATTCCTGAGAATAGCTACTCAGTTAAAGTAATTTTTTACTTTACACCGCTGAGTTTACACTAAAATTGGCAAAAAAGAAAACCCAAACCATATCTAGACATCAGAGTGTAACTGAGTGTTTGTTCTGCACAATTCCTCCTACCGTAAAACACATTATACTGGACTGCCCTGCTTTTAATAACTTTCTTAAGAACAAATTCCGTGTCAACAGGAAGAATTTTAGAATTTCAATCATGCATTAATGCTTAAAATCTTATCTAATTTATGTACTCATTTGTTTGTTGTTTTTAATTGTATATTTATTAGTGGTGTAAAGGCTAATTTATACTTCTGCATCAAGCGCATGTGTATGGTCTGGCGCAGCCTACGCGAGGTCGCATAGCCCACGCCGTGGCCGAGGCTGACGCTCACCTCTCAAAAAATGCAACTACACATCACAATGATGCGTAGCGCAAGCTCTGTGATTGGTCAGCTTGGTAGCATTAACGAGTGTGGGCAGGACCGAGATCCGCTCGAATCCGTTTACAAGTAAACACTTACAAGCAAGCAAGTGTGTCGAGTCCTGTGAAGGAGCTCCAGATGTAAAGTTTTGATTTGTGTTTACCTTGTGATTAAAGTTGTTGCACGTCCGCCAGTTCCCGCCTCAAAATGAGCGAGTTTGAACCAAGTTGTACCTTAAAAGTAGCGTTCAGAAAAAACAAAACACCAGCGAAGAAACTTAACACAGAGGAACATAACCTCACTGCCAGCTAGCGTTTCGGAAGTGTTATTGCAGAGCAGCACAAACAACGTGCAGAAGTATAAATGCACGACTACGCGGAAGGCATGCGCCGTGGGTCACGCCGATCACTCGACGCAGAATATAAACCAGGTTTAATGGATCACAAATCTCACGGTTTGGATCACTTATTGGTTTTTTAATCATGGATCAAACCCTTTTTTGGATCAGCCAAAAAGGGGAGGAGTCAACTGTAATTTGCTTTCCATTTATTACAAAAAAGACACTTTTGGTTTTAACAAACAGAACTTAGAACCTGTAATTATATAAAAAATGAAATGAAGAAATAATCAGCTGAATAAAAATAAATTCTAAAATATTCAGTAATATTCAGTCACTAATACTGTTGCTGATAACTGTTGCTGGTTGTGTCGTATTTGTCGACCTTCTCATATTTGTCGTAGTTGCCGACCTTTTCGTCAATGAGGCACTATCAGACTGGAGGTTTTTGGATACCAGAACAATAGACTTTATTCTCCATAATAAAGCCGAGAAAGTGCAGAGCAGACCTCAGAGCATTCTTAAGTCTCTCCTGGACAGTTCCTAAAGTCTCTGTGTTTTCAACAATCTTTATACAGAGTATTTGACACACCCCTAGGTGTCTCATTTTAAACGCGTGACCATCCTTGGACTCTAGGTGGTTCTGTTATGTTTGGCTCTCTGCTAGCTTGCTAAGGTCACCAGAGATGTCACATGTCTATGTCAGCAACTGTTTTGACACCAGAGCATAGATGCAAAAGAACTGTGTTTACATACATTGTCATGATGATAATAACTTCATAATATGTTACTCACTCTAGCTTCTGACACATATAGCGTCATATAAGTATTTAACATATATAATCAGTGCTTTACATATTCAGTTATTTTACAGAATCAGTCAGCTCATAGCAGGCTCCTGTGCAGGTTTCTCATCTTACACACAGACATACCACAAAGTATTTTTTACCACAGGCTGGCATGTTTGCTGCAAACACTCTATACTTTTGGAGAAGAGAAAATTAACTGCTTTACACTTAGAAAATACTTCACACTGAGAGAATAAAATCTTCAGTTGTCACCACCTATTGGTTAAATAATGCAATTGCTGCCTCCAACTTTCATTTTGATTGTAATCTTTACCATAAACATGAGTGGTTTTACCTAAACTATAAACTTATCCCAGTACTTCTGTGTTATTTGACATTTCATAGCTAACTCAAAACACTAAAGACTGAGTCTCTTTCTTGATTTTTGCGTTTTTCAAACACAGATTTGAATGCAGCGATTTGAATGATTAATAAACGTATGCAAATCACCATCATTTATAATGTATGTTGCGTGGGTGTTGAGATCCCGATCTTTTAATGATTAATCGTGCAGCTTACACTGAATGCATTAATGCAGGCTAAAGAAGTAGTGTGACAGAAAACACCTTTAATAACCTAATGCTGCGTTCACACCAGACGCAGAACAAGCGTCAAGCGCGAGTGATTTACATGTTAAGTCAATGCAAACGCGCGAATAGGCATCCTGCGGCGCGATACACGCGAATGGCGTGGCGCAAATGACGCGAATTGTGCGATACGCGCGAATGGCACCGCTCGAATTGAGCGTTTGACGCGCTTAACGCGCGAATCGCTCGAGTTCAAAAATCTAAACTTCTGCAAACATTCGCGCCGCGTTAACCAATCAGGAGCTTGCTCTTGTGGAGGCATAATTGTGACGTAGCACCTGTTGTTGGTGTCCGGGGGAAATCCTCCAACTGACACCGACAACAGTTCATCAAACTGGGCTTGGCTCAGTCAGAAGCACTGCTGAAAGCCTCCGTCATCCAGGTTAAGTTTCTGGAGGAGTTTATGAGCTCACAGGGCTGGGTGCACTTCTGAAAGTATCTAGTGGACTCAGACACTGCTCCAAACGTATCGACGCTGTTTTACAGCCTTTATAAAGCACATAAACACAGTTATTTTATCAATAAAATCCATGTTAGCCATTTAGCAACGAAGCTACAGTCACCGGGCAGACAGAAGCCCGGCCCATGACGCGAATCCGCGTCTGTTCTGAAGTGAATTTGATGTGCGAATGAAGCAGAGTCTGACGCGCGAATAAAGCGAGTAAACTCAAATGTTCACGTGTCTATTTACACGCGAATAGCGCGATTTAGCCGCGCGTTCCGCGTCTGGTGTGAACACAGCATAAGAAACCCACCACACCCCCAATACCTCTTCCGTCATCATTATATTTCACAGGAAAGCCTAAATGCTCTCATACCTGTGATTTAAATGACACAAGTAGGGATCTCTCTACGATCGATGCAAATTTAGGATTAATCTACAAGTTTTAAAAAACGTATTAATCCTCGGGTCATATGTGTTCTGAACCGTGATTTGTTACACCGCTAATATTTATTAATGAAATACTATTAATCAAAAAAACTTTGTTGCTCACATGGCATTAAATAAAGATCCATCATCATCATCATCAGACCAGAATGTGTCTTGTAATGCTAAACATTCTTACTATTTGTCCACAGGAACCAGCGTGCAAACCCTAGACCTGCATCTAAAGCACGTCAAAATAAAAGGGCCAAACCCGTCAGCAGAAAACCTGCTCCGAAGAAACCTGCTCCCAGGAAAGCACCTCCACCAGCCAAGAAACCAGCCGCTGCCAGCAAAGCAGCGTCTAAAAAGGCACCCGAGCCTGTTAAAGCCACACCAGTCAAAAAAGCTGCTCCGACCAGCAAGCCTAAAACGCCGATAGCCAAAAAGATGACAAGCAGGGGGTCCAAACGGCCATCACCCAAGGCTGCTAAAAAGGAGGTTGAATCTGCTGTGAAGGCTAAACCTGCTGCCCGCAAGTCACTCCGAGCCCGCAAATGAGTCCTGAGCTTGTCGACGGCTGAAAAGATCAACTGTAGCTCAGTAGACTGCAGTGCTGGCTTTTTTTTTTCACTTCTTATTTTTGTAGAAATTTCCTCCTCTCGGGGCCTCTGATGATTCTAGGACCTCTACAGAGTTATTCTGCCATTCAAATATAGGCTTTTTATGTTCAATATTCTAATTACAGGTTATAATGTAGAGTAGAAATGCTACCGTTTGTGTTAAGGTGCTCATTCGGGTTAGGAGAATGAAAAGGAGGAGCTATTGCTTCATCTTGGTTGTGCTTCAATAACAACAACGAATCAATTATTTAAAATTCCTGTAGTCTGTCTTTCTGTAGAGGCAAGCATTTCAGTTACTCAGTCGCCCCTTATCCATCAGTGTTCAAGAAAACCTCTCTTTGTAAGTTTTATTTGGATTTGTTTTGGTCATGTTTTGTGAAATTAGGTCTTTAGCTACTATTGTAATCAAAAAACGAGTTTCGTTGATGTTGATTCCTTCGTGTACGTCAAAGTAAAGAATGAGTATTAATGCCTAACTTTCAGTTGAACGTCTACTTGAATGCGAAATTGGTTTTTATTAAGATGCATTAAAGAAACGTTGGCATCCACAACTGTCATTTTCTTCTGTATAGTCTATGAAGGAGAATATACGTTTTCCAAGCAGATGTTTAAAACCTTCAATGCACTATTAACCTGGTCATACTCTTGTGTGTTAGTTTATCAGGGGGGGTTAGATGTAATTTTATGAGCATTGCTCACCTTACCCTGCATGCATGTAACCGATATACTTTTTCTGTAGTCCTTAATAAAGTGACTATATTTGTACTTCTATATTTGCCCATTGTTTTGTTTAAATTCAAGTCATCTTCATTTCTGTAGTGCTTTTACAATGTAGATTGTGTCAAAGCAGCTTAACATAGAAGTTCTAGTAAATTGAAATTGTCAGTCCAGTTTTCAGAGTTTAAGTTAAGTTCAGTGCGGTTTAATTTTCACTGCTGATAGTCCAAACACTGAAGAGCCAATCCATCGATGCGCAGCTCCACAAGTCCCAAACCAAGCAAGCCAGATGCGACAGTGGCAAGGAACAAACGTCACTACTTTGAAAGCAATACTTTAGACCAGGGGTGTCCAAACTCAGTCCTGGAGGGCAGGTGTCCTGCAGATTTTAGCTCCAACTTGCCTCAACACACCTGTATAGATGTTTTTAGAAAGCCTAGTAAGAGCTTGATAACCCTGCTGAAAAATCCAGCTTAAACCAGCCTAAGCTGGTTGGCTGGTTTTAGCTGGTCGACCAGCCTGGTTTTAGAGGGGTTTTGGCCATTTCCAGGCTGGTTTCTAGCCATTTCCAGCCTGGTCTTAGCTGGTCAGGCTGGAAAATGACCAGCTAAAGCCAGCTAAAACCAGCTTGACCAGCCTGGTTTAAGCTGGACATAGCTGGTTTTGGCTGGTCAAGCTGGTTTTAGCTGGTCAACTCCCAGCCTCACCAGCTAAGACCAGGCTGGAAATGGCTGGAAACCAGCCTGGAAATGGCCAAAACCCCTCTAAAACCAGGCTGGTCAACCAGCTATAACCAGCCAACCAGCTTAGGCTGGTTTAAGCTGGATTTTTCAGCAGGGAAGCTAGCCCAGGTGTGTCTGATTGGGGTTGGAACTAAACTTCTGGACACCGGCCCTCCAGGACCAAGTTTGGGCACCCCTGCTTTAGGCTAAAGTGCTCAAGTTGTGAAACAAAAGTTTGTCATCTTAACAGCATCACCTCAGGAAATGTGAAATTCAGTGGCAAATTCCTTTCCTTGTTCAAACACGCACAGTATTTTCCAAGGCAAACACACTTTAAACCAGTATATTACACACTGAGATGTTTACATAAACCCCTTATGACTAGTTGTGACTTGTAAATGTTAGCATTCACAAAAATCAGAGCACCAAGGGATATAAAAACCAAATTCTCGGAGGAGAATACTTATAACATTATTGTAAACCCAAATAAAAAATAGGTGCCGTTTCTGCCAACATTGGTTTGTACTACATTGTCCTATAATACAGCGACTACAGCAAAATCTTCCTTTGCGTTTAACACAAAAAAAAGGATTTAAACCACATCAGGATGAGTAAATGTTTTAGTTTTTAAACGAACTATCCCTTTAAAAGTGAACGGAAGTAGTGAAACCAGACAGTTTGATTCACCTCCGTCACTAATTACATGTGTGGTGTAGGCGGAGAGTTTGATGTTGTCATATCTTTTCCGATGTATCAGTCTGGATAGGCGGGATTTAGAGGATTAAGGTGAGTCAGGATTGCAAACCCCCAGCGGATAGTCGACCCACCCTGCCAGATTCAGTCGCGTGGATTAATGTTTGTGAGTTTGTATTTCTTTTCTTTCCGTACTGTATTTGCAGCAACTTACAGAGTTCATATAGAACCATTCAGGCATTGACTGGTAAACTTTTATGGCAAGAAAGTAAGAAAGTGGAAATCTAAATATTTAATTTCGCTTTTCGTGTGAACTGTTTGGCTCTTTCTCAAACTACAAAACTGTTTTCGAGTCTAAACGGAGAACAACAGTCTTATTTAATTTTAAACACTTCTGTAGTGGTTTGCGAGACAGTATGTACATTTGAGGGTTGTCTAGGCTTTCTTTCTTTCTGTTTTACTACTTGTGTGAAGTTAATATTGGAGGAGTTTGTAATGCAATTCTGGATTGAGGTAAAGTTGGTTTTGTATTCGCACATTCGTTCAGTGACGACTTGTCACAACTCCATATATTGTTTACCACGCTACTATTCGGTCTGAATTGCATGTAAACATGACTTCAAAACAACATTAGAACTATTTAATTGACTATGAACAGTGTTGTACTTTGATAGTCACTGGCTGCTAATGAATTTCCAAAGGATACTTTTCTGAAATTAGCCTAAATTATTGAGAAAGTCTGAATGTGTGAATATAAAACCAACTTTAGCTCAGCAACCAACGACCATCAAAGTACAACGTTGTTCACAGTCAAATAAATAGTACTAGTGTTGTTTTGAGGTCAAACTTGCATGTGATTTCAGACTGAATATTCAAAGTACCATGGTGAACAAAATAGTGAGCATATCAAAAGTTGTCACTGAACCAATGTGCGAATATAAAACCAACTTTACCTTAACGAGGATTGTTTAGGATTTCTTTCTTTATATTTTACTACTTGTGTGAAGTTAAAATATTGGAGGAGTTTGTAAGGTGAAGTTGGTTTTATATTTGCATATTCCTTCAGTGACAACTTGTCACACAACTCCATATGAAAGGTTCAGAAGCAAAAACCTGTAAGTGCCATCTGATATTTTTTTCTGATATTAGCATTTTTCTCAGACTCCTATGTCTTGATTCAGTAATTTCACTTTTATGGCAATGAACAGGTTATTTTTCATAATTTTAACATGAAATCACTGAAAATAAACATAAGAGGCTGAGAAAAAATGCTCATTGTAGAAGAAAATTCCAGATGGCACTTAGAGGTCTTTGCATTTGAACTCTTCATATATTGTTTACCACACTACTGTGAATATTCGGTCTTAAAATGTATGTAAATATGACTTTAAAACAACATTAGCACTGTTTAATTGATCGTGAACAATGCGTTGATAGTCATTGGCTGCTAATGTGATTTCACTATTTAGAATTTGCAAAGGATACTTTTCCGAAATTATATTATTAAGAAGAAAGTCTGAATGTGTGAGTATAAAACCAACTTTACCTCAATTTTGCCTTTTTCTCGTAACAACAGTTTGTCATTTAATTTTAAGCACTTCTGTAGGGGTTTGCGAGACTGTGTCCTGTACCTTTAAGAGTTGTTTAGGCTTTCTTTCTCTTTTACTACTTGTGTGAAGTTAAAATATTGAAGGAGTTTGAAAGGTAAAGTTGGTTTTATATTCGCACATTCGTTCAGTGACAACTTGTCATAATTCCATATAAAGAGTTCAGATGCTAAAACCTCTAATTGAGGTAAAGTTTCTTTTATATACACTTATTCAGTCTCTCCTTAATAATGTCATTTTAGAAAAGTAATGTTTTCAAATTCTAACTAGTGAAATCACATTAGCAGCCAATGACTATCAACACACACAACATTGTTCACAGTCAG
Source organism: Danio kyathit (assembly GCA_903798195.1). Classification (NCBI taxonomy): domain Eukaryota; kingdom Metazoa; phylum Chordata; class Actinopteri; order Cypriniformes; family Danionidae; genus Danio; species Danio kyathit. The sequence continues at coordinate 43,806,079 of LR812529.1, forward strand.
TTAAATAGTGCTTCTGTTTTACAGTCATACTTGCATGCATTTTCAGACTGAATATTCAAAGTAATATGGTAAACAATATTGGGACCGTGTCATGAGTTGTCACTGAAAGAATGTGCGAATCTAAAACCAACCTTACCTCAATAAACCTCTAAGTGCCATCTAATATTTTCTTCTATTATTAGCATTTTTCTCAGGCTCCTCTGTCTTGATTCAATAATTTCACTTTTATGGCAATGAACAGGTTATTTTTTTAATAATTTTAACATGAAATAACTGAACATAAACAAAAGAGGCTGAGAAAAAAATGCTCATTGTAGAAAAAAATTCCAGATGGCACTTAGAGGTCTTTGCATTTAAACTCTTCATATATTGTTTACCACACTACTGTGAATATTCGGTCTGAAGGTGTATGTAAATATGACTTTAAAACAACATTAGCACTGTTTAATTGGCCGAAAACAGTGTGTGATAGTCATTGGCTGCTATTATGCCAAAATATTTTGCAAAGGATACTTTTCTGAAATTATATTATTAAGGAGAAAGTCTGAATGTGTGAATATTAAACCAACTTTACCTCAATAGTTAACCTTACCTTAATATTAGCAACAATGACCATCAAAGTACAACATTGTTCACAGTCAAATAAATACTATTCAAAGTACCATGGTAAAAAATAAAGGGAAAATGTCACAAGTTGTCACTGAACAAATGTGCGAATATAAAACCAACTTTACCTTAATGATGATTGTTTGAAATTTCTTTCTTTCTGAAGTTAAAATATTGGAGGAGTTTGTAAGGTCAAGTTGTTTTTATATTCGCACATTGGTTCAGTGACAACTTGTCACAACTCTATATGAAAGGTTCAGATGCAAAAACCTCTAAGTGCCATCTGATATTTTCTTCTAATGTTAGCATTTTTCTCAGGCTCCTCTGTCTTGATTCAGTCATTTCACTTTTATGGCAAAGAACAGGTTATTTTTCATAATTTTAACATGAAATCACTGAACATAAACATAAGAGGCTGAGACTCATTGTAAAAGAAAATTCCAGATGGCACTTAGAGGTCTTTGCATTTGAACTCCTCAAATATTGTTTACCACACTACTGTGAATATTCGGTCTGAAATTGTACGTAAATATGACTTTAAAACAACATTAGCACTGTTTAATTGGCCGAGATTATGTTTGATAGTCATTGGCTGCTAATATGCAAAAGTATTTGCAAAGGATACTTTTCTGAAATTATATTATTAAGGAGAAAGTCTGAATATGTTAATATAAAACCAACTTTCCCTCAATAGGTAACTTTACCTTAATATTAGCAACCATCTACCATTAAAGTACAACATTGTTCACAGTCAAATAAATAATACTAGTGTTGTTTTGAGGTCATACTTGCATGTGATTTCACACCGAATATTCAAAGTACCATAGTAAACAATATAGGGAGCATGTCAAAAAGTTGTTACTGAACTGTGCAAATATAAAACCAACTTTACCTCAATGATGATTGTTTAGGATCTCTTTCCTTCTATTTTACTACTTGTGTGAAGTTAAAATGTTGGAGGAGTTTGTGGACAAACTTGTTGACCATCTTTCATATTTATGAACAGTAGAAAAGGCAAACACCACAACCAGGTTCAGTTTGGGACATGGGTGAGACAGCTGGAAGAGAGCATGGGACTGTTACAAGATCAGCTGAGGTGAAGATTTTAAAATACTTCAATGCTTTAAAACACTTAATTAAACATGTACACATAGTTCAAGTTTATTTATATACAGAGCCCATTTAAAAACAGTCACAAGACTGACGAAAGTGCTGTATATAAGACAAAGTAAAAATAAAAAGACAACTGAAGAGAAACGACTGAAAAAATGTAGCAGTAGACTATTAATATAACATTAAAAAAGCTAAAAAGGTACGTTTAAGGAGTGATTTAAAAATAGTGATGGAGCCATTCTAATCTCAAGGGGCAAGGTGTTTCACAGCAACAACAAAAAATCAGCGTACATTTAACTCAATTTGAGTTTAACCGAATAATCCTTGGGTGTACATATGACTCCCTCCATTTTGGAGTTAAAATAACACTTTCTAAAGTGTGAAATTTGTACATTACTCTCAGAGTTCATTTGAACTCAGTAAGAGTTTATTTTTACATCAAACTGAAGTGTGTTACCCTTCAAAGTGTTAATATATTACCTTTTTTCCTATATTATTAATTGGTGTGTGTGACAGATAACAATGATCAAATATGTAAAAAGTAGTTTTAATTTATTAAATGGTCATTAATCTTTTCAGAAATGATTTCAATACATTCTACTCTTTGCATTTTAAAATGCAACAACACATGTTTCAAGTTTAAGTAAAACATACTGGTTTGATCACAGTTTGTCTGAAAGAACCTGTTCGAGTAAAAAAACTGGACTTACCATCACTAGTGGGAAATACACTGCATATTGGGTTAAAAGTTTAACACTGAAAAAAAAACAACTTTTAAATATACGCTCTTTCACACTCGTAGATTAAAATGTACTCCGGTTTTAACACTGAACAACACCAACAAAAATCACACTGTATATTTAACACTGGAATTTTTGCTGTGATAACCGAGGACCCGCCACAGAAAAAGCTGTGTCCCCTCTACGTTTCAGTCTGAACTGAGGAACTAAAAGCAGATTTTGATCACTTGATCTAAGAGATCTCATGGTGGTGTAAAAATGCAACCGCTTTCAGAGGTAGGTTGGGGCTAGATTATGAAGGGATTTAAATACCAATAAAAGCACTTTAAAATCAATTCTGAATTGGATAGGCAGCAATGAAGGCCCCTTAAGCCTGGTTTATACTCGACGCGTCCGCTAGTTCGCTTGAGTGCGGGCGGCGAATGTGACGTCATCGCGGTGTTAGCGGAAGTTCGCTTTGAGTGCGCGCGACATGATTTCGGCTGGCGGTGCGCACCACATTTTTTGAGACCCGAGCGAACAGTGCGCCGCGTTTGATTTAAATTGATTTAAATTGAATATGAACCACTTTGAAGAGATTTTGTCTGAAACAGTACGACTGTACAGACATCTTTATGTTCCGTGATCATAGAGATAACCTGATGAACAATAATTCTTGGCTAGAAATAGCAACAGCCGTGGGAAAGAAAGTTTATGTTAAAAGGTTTGGAAAAACCTGTGGGATTGTTAAAGCCAAAAGAGGCCATGGTAAAGTGGAGACCCATGTACACAATTAAAAAAATATGTTTGTCCACCAGTCATAGGTTTTACACTGATGTATATATTACAATTTTGAATTTAAACCAATTTAATAGTTACAAAGCTAAAATGAACAAATTATTGCTTTGAAAACTGGAAAGGAATATTTGAACCTTTCGGTTTACGCTGATGGCCTGTTTTTCTAGACTTTATTGGTGATAATGGTCAGTAATGTTGGACCACTATTACCCTTTTAGCATAAGTATAGGACAGAAACTAGCCAGACAGTAATGTGTGAATTGTGGAGTGAGCTAAAACTAAAAATCTAAATCTTTTTTTTTAGTAAGTGTGCGTTTTTTTTTTTTTTTTTTGCTTTTATTCTTGTCATAATAAAGAATATATTTGTAGAGCAACCCATGTTCAGTTGTCACTGATATTTTAATAAACTTCAATAGGTAAAACTGTCCGAGATGTAAACCAACGCAAGTGATGCATCAAATTAGATTTTTAAAAAAAATCTTGAATTGTTATAAAGATCCTTATAATCATTAAAATTATTTATAAAAACAATACAAATAATTAGTTATAAAATTGTGAATGATATTAATGACATGACGTAGTTCCGGAAACTTCCTATTTCTCTGTTTATCTGTCTGACTTTACGGTCAGTTACTTTTGACCGCCCCCTGTCGTTTTAAAGATGATCACAACGGCGAACGCGGCAAGTATAAAAGCCTTGTCCGTGTCGCAAGGTGCGCGCGCAGTCAGCGGAGGCGCGCAATGCGGCGCCAGGCAAAAGTATAAATCCAGCTTTAGAAGAGGGGCATTGTGGTCATATTTTCTTCTATTACAGATAAATATCGCAGAAGCATTTTGGACCAACTGAAGGCGAGAAATTTAAGATTTTGAAATGCCACAATAAAGTGCATTGCAGTAGTCTAACTGTGACGTAATAAAAGCATGGGCAGCCATCTGTAGCACGTATATGCTATAACATTGCAGGTTAACTGTGCCTGTATATAATAACTTATATTTGATTGTAATGCAATAATGTGCACCTTTTGTAAAGCTACTTTGAAATAATGTTTATTGTAAAAAGCGCTATTCATTGAATTCAATTGAACTTTATATCTGATTTTGCAATAAGCCATTTTTGAATTTGTATTGACTTTCATTCTGCACGTGTGACAATGGCTTTGTGAACTTACGGTTTTGTTGCTTTAACGGAGTAAAATCTGCATTTGTCTAGTACATTGGCTCGTTTCCTGTGGACGACAGTTGTTTGGATGATCAGATTCAACAGCTGCACACTCAGCTGAAGTCTCTCAAGGTAATTTCTGTGCTGTGAAATGAGTCTCAAGAGTATGTTTGCTTTTCATATTTGTTTACCATGTGAAATTACACTTGACTGAATAAATTTTTTAATGGTCTTTAGAGCCTTTACATCTAAATGTGTATGCACTTGAAATTAGTTTGTGCAGACAAATACGAATTATGCGCATACATCAGTTTTTAATGACTTATTATTGTGGAAAGTAATCATAATAAAGATTGCTGGATGATTTATGAACATCTGTATCTGCAGAACTGCCAGAGTAAGCGAACCGTGTCTTTGAGATTTTCTGTCAAAGGAGTCAAAGTTTATGATGAAGATGAGACGGTAAGATGGTGTTTATCTCTGTATAGTATGTCATATACACCCAAATAAAATGACTTGTGCTGGTTGTTCAAACTACTTATTTAAAATGTTCAAACAACACAATTCTTAAGTTCTTTGTGACAACTTAATTGTTTTATGTTAAATTTGCAAAAACTATCACATTAACTATACATTTTTTTTTAGTTGTAAGATATGTTTTATATCAAAGTGCAGAAATACAGTTGAAGTCAGAATTATTAGCCCCCCCTTTGAATGTTTTTTTTTTTTTAAATATTTCCCAAATTATGTTTAACAGGGGGCGACGCAGTAGCGCAGTAGGTAGTGCTGTCACCTCACAGCAAGAAGGTTGCTGGTTCGAGCCTCGGCTGGGTCAGTTGGCATTTCTGTGTGGAGTTTGCCTCTTCTCCCTGCGTTCGCGGGGGTTTCCTCCGGGTGCTCCGGTTTCCCCCACAGTCCAAAGACGTGTGGTACAGGTGAATTGGGTAGGCTAAATTGTCCGTAGTGTATGAGTGTGTGTGGATGTTTCCAAGAGATGGGTTGCGGCTGGAAGGGCATCCGCTGTGTAAAAACATGCTGGATAAGTTGGCGGTTCATTCCGCTGTGGCGACCCCAGATTAATAAAAAGGGACTAAGCTGAAAAGCAAATGAATGAATGAATGAATAAGTGTATAACAGGGCAAGGAAATTTTCACAGTATGTCTGATAATATTTTTTCTTCTGGAGAAAGTCTTATTTGTTTTATTTTGGCTAGAATAAAAGCTGTTATTAGTTTTTTAAACGCCATTTTAAGGACAAAATTATTAGCCCCTTTAAGCTAATTTTTTTTTTTGAAAATCTACAAAACAAATCATCGTTATACAATAACTTGCGTAATTACCCTAACCTGCCTAGTTAACCTAATAAACCTAGTTAAGTCTTTAAATGTCACTTTAAGCTGTATAGAAGTGTCTTGAAAAATATTTAGTAAAATATTATGTACTGTCATCATGGCAAAGATAAAATAAATTCTTTATTAGAAATGAGTTATTAAAACTATTATGATTAGAAATGTGCTAAAAAAAATGTTCTCTCCGTAAAACAGAAATTGGTGAAAAAAATAAACTGGGGCTAATAATTCAGGGGGGCTAATAATTCTGACTTAAACTGTATATCAAATCTATTCATTTGTATAGCAAGGTTAAAAAAAATCTATTTGAACTATCAAATTCTGTTCAAAATATTCAGGTTTTTATACTAAAGCTTTTTTTTTTATTATGCAAGAAAGAACATTTACAAAGATACAATATGAACAAAGAGACAAAAACCGTTACATAAATAAAATTCCAGCAAATTAAACCAGTTTAAATGATTTGCATCAAGAAAGAATTTTTCATGCAATATAATTATTAGTCTTTTAAGGAGTTCGCATATGAATCAAAATTCTTTCTGAAAATAAAGAGTGATTCTTTAAAAATTTACATTTTATGGATGTAAACCTTAGCCAGAAAAAGCAACAAATTAAAATTAAAAAAAATTACAATGACAAGGATCTAAGTTCAGGGAGTAACCAGAGAATACAATTTTGGGGGATAAGTTTGGAAAGTTTGGAAATTAGAATTTTTTTTTTAATGAAAATGGAAGTCAACCCAAAACACTTTACAGTAAGTTCACTCCCAAAATAAATGATTTAGTGTTTCGTCATAATAACAATAAATGCATTTTGTTCTTAATAAGTATAGCATTTATTGGGTAGCAATTATGAATGATTTTGATTGAGACTTCAACAGCTTTATTCATTCATTCATTTTTTTTTTCGGCTTGGTCCCTTTATTAACCAGGGGTCACCACAGAATGAACTGCCAACTTATCCAGCATATGTTTTACGCAGCAGATGCCCTTCCAGCTGCAACCCATCACTGGGAAACATCCATACACACTCGTTCACACACATACTCTACGGACAATTTAGCTTACCCAATTCACCTGTACCACATGGTCTTTGGACTGTTGGGGAAACCGGAGCACCAGGAGGAAAGCCACGCCAACACGGGGAGAACATGCAAACTCCACACAGAAATGCCAACTGGCCGAGGCTCGAACCAGCAACCTTCTTGCTGTGAGGCGATCGTGCTACCCACTGCGCCACCGTGCAGCCTCAACAGCTTTATTAGATAAGAATAATTTTTTCTGAAGAAGTCAAATCCCAATCTATCACCTAATATATTATTCCAAAAACAAATGCAAACAGGTAAAGAGATTTGAGAACTATTAATAACTATGAAAGAATAGTATGCCATTTACTCTAAAATAAAATGACTTTTGCTGCTTGTTCAAGGTACTTATGTAAAATGAACTGAAACATTTTTTGTGTAAAAACTTAATTGTTTTATGTTCAATCCACTTAAATTTGTAAAAAAAAAAACTACTGAATAAACTTAACTGATTTGTGTTGCGACAACATGAAGGAATTGTGTAGAAACCCAGCGTTTTTTACAGAGTAGATATTGGAGTTGGATATTCTTTGTAAACATTTTCACTCAGAAATACTTAGTAAGTTTTACAAGTGATTACAACGTCATTTTTAATCTGAATGAACTCTTTGTGTTTCTCATCAGACGCTGCTCATGGCTCATGCGATGTGTCGAGTCTCGCTGTCCACTGCTCGTCCGTCTGATGCCCAGTTTGCCTTTGCCTCCCATAATCCTGGAAATTCTGATGCCCAGCTCTATTGCCACCTCTTCAGAGCCAGACATGCCCGTGCTGTAAGACTCTCCATTATGAAATCTTTCAACCACAAAGCTATAACTGTGATTTAATCACTTCAAAAATGTCAAATTCCTCCTTCAGAGATTAGACCTTTTATCAACGTTTACATTTTAAATAAGTGGCAAGAGGAGTGGGATGCATTGGAAAATAATAAATTACATGAAATCCAACCTGAAATCTCACACAGAATTTTTAAGACATTTTAAGACTAGAGTTGATTAAGTAATTTTTACCAGATGTCGTATTGGATATACAAGACTAACCCATGCCTTTTTACTTAAAGATGAAGACCCCACACAAAGTTTTTACTGCACAGTTCCTCTAACAGTAAAACACATTTTACTGGACTGTCCTGATTTAAAGATTCCAGAAGACTTTTTTTATGAAATGAACTCTCTTAAGGACATTTTTAACAAAGTGACACCAGGAAAAAATTTAGAATTCTTATCAAGTATTAATTCTAAAAATCTTATTTAACTTGTGTATTCATTTGTTTGTTGTTCTTAATTGTTTATTTATTATTGAAATGTTCTTGCCATGAAAATAGCCTTGGTTGCTGACCTGGCAATAAATAAAATAAATACATACATTAATCACTTCAATTATAAAGCATCGAAGGCTCTTTGTAATATTGCATGTCAGTTCAAGGTTTTAGTTTTTTCAAGTCAAAGTAATGTTATTTAGAACTGCCAAAAATTAGTAACATTATCTGATTTATATTGCTATACACCGAGATAGGATTCAGGGTGTGTTCACACTTCATATGTCTGGTGGTTTGTTTAAAACAAGTTGTGTGAACTAATAAAAAAAGAAGAGGTCTCTCTGTCTGCTTCAAATCTAATTTTGACGTGGTTCAATTGAAATATCTATACACGATGGACTAAAGGGCTCTAGGATGCATCAAGATGTGACAAAGTACTGCAAGCTCATAAATGCCAATTTTTATTTATTTATTCATTTTATTTTTTTTGCTACTGTTGCAATAGTTTTCCATTACATTTTAAATACAGACTTCAGAAATGTGTCGTCTGGTAGCAAATCTTTAGTGTACAACAGAGGAAAAAGACAGATTTTCTTTAGGTTCAGGTGTAACTATGGACCAAGAGTTTGAGTTTTCTTTTTTGGTTCAAAATGTTTTTACAAGTGCGAAAACGAGTTGGATATAAGAATAAATGTTCAACCACTGCAAGAATCTGATGTTTAATTTTTGTTTTTCCCAATTAAAGGCCCAGTTCCTAAACCTGCTGCTTTGCCGCTGTTTTCAACTGTATTTTCTGGAGAAGCACCCAGAGGAAGCTCAGGAGGAGTGTTCAGGGAAGAAACCGAGTCGAGCTCCATCATTGCTTAACCAAGGGTTTCCCCTAAGTGTGAGCGCCTTGGTTTCTTTCCGCAGGGCTCCAACTCAAGGCCTGCTGCCAGGAGCTAAGGTTTGTTCTCACTGTATCTTGCATATATTGATTTTGATTGACACCGCTCAACTACTGTTACTGTTCTTAACACTGGAGCTATAATACACAAGTAATGTCTGTAAGAAGTAGACTAATCACAACAGACTGGGCAATCTGGCCAATCAGAGCAGAGAATGCTCACTGAGGGGGAGGTGTTTATAGACAGCAGATCCTTCAACAAAACATTTGAGATGCTGAGAAGAGGAGATGATGAGGGGTGGGCGGGGAGGGATTATGACCATGAATGAGTTAAAATGAATTAAAATGTTAACCTTTTCTAGGAGAATGCTTGAATGGTATAATAGGAGTGCTTTTAGTTGTGAATAGCCCTCAATATTTCATTAACTACTACTACTTTACTACGTTTTTCTAATAGTTAGAAAATCATATTGTTCTGCATTTTGTTAATCTCTATTCTTTAAACAGTTGTTTTCACAGCAGAGCACCGAGCAAGTGAGCAGTCCTGAAGAGGGCCCTACTTCCTCTCCAACTATAGTTCGTAAAATGGCGATCCGGACCAAAGAGCTGCGCTCCGGAGCTTATCGCTCTTTTACATTTACCCCCCTCAAACAGCGCCATCTGCAGGACAAACTGAGTGCGGCACAAGGTGGGATAAGTGTTCATAGAACACTTTCGAGACTGAAAGAGTTGCTTAGGTAATGCACACATCTAGTTAAAAGTAGTTGGTTTAATAAAGACACGATGGGTTGATTTGGTCATTGGTGGTTGGTGAGTCAAGGAGGTGGTGGGGATTGTCAGCTGCCACATTATTATTATTATTATTATTATTATTATTATTATTATTATTATCATTTTATTTATTTTTTGTATGCATTTAATATGTCTTCTTTATTATGATAAGTCAGTATTATGTGTGCTTCTCAGAACATTACAGAAATTCTTTCCTAAAATACTGTAAAACTGAACTTGCGGTCAGTCCGAACTAGGATCAGTGCAATGCTTTCTTTTGCCAAAGAAAATAAACTTGGTCAAATAATTTGTGAACCAATGAGAACTGAACTCCTGTGGGAATCTGAAGAATCTTTTGTTTTTGTGAAAACAGAAAAGGAGCAAGCCACTGCAAAGGCATGCATGTCTCGAGCTCCCAGTTTGGCCGAAACAGAAGAAGCACTGGCTCAAGCTGTGTGGTGTTGGGCTGGCGTGTCTAGGTCAGTATTGGTGCACAATGACTCTGACGTCTGTTGTTCGGTTAAACATCAAGGTTATAATCTGTTATTCTTTTATTTCTCAAGTAGTATATCCTAAGGAGGTCATGTGATGCTATTTTAAATTAGAAGTTCTCCCAAAAATGACAATTCTGTTATTAATTCCTCACCCACATGTCATTCCAATCCCCTCAGACATTTGTTCATTTTCAGAAAACAATTAGTGAAGTTTTATAAAAAAATTTAGAGAGGATTACATGCTTCTGATCGATCATGGCTGGTCTCGCATCATCAATCAATAACTAACTAATCAGATGTTTCCAAAAGCACACAAATTGTTCACTTGCCTTACCTTAAGCTGCGGTCACACTGCACTTTTCTCCCCATGAACTTCCATTCATTAGCACGCAAATGCGTTACAACGGAAACGCAAGGTCGTGCGGCAAGTTTTGCAGTTGGAAAAGTTCAAGCTTGGTGAACTCTGTTCTGCGAAATCGCATCACATGATTGCGTGAGACCAATCGGAGATCAAAACTCGACCTCTCTGGACAAGAATTTAAAACATGGACCAATCATCTTGTTTAATCCTGCCTCTTTTTGTAGCGCCGTACGACAGAATTTCGCAAGCTTAAACTCTAGTGTGACTGCAGCTTTAGTCCTCTTCGTTTTTTTTGAAGAAACCCCCTCATCCGACACCTTCCACTCCTTCCTACTTCAGTAACGAGGGAGTTCTCGAGACCTACCTGAGCTCAGACTCCCCTCTCTCCCTCCTGACTAAACCGGAGGGAGCCCTGGGCTCGTAGATCCTCCGAGCTCAGGGCTCTCTCCCGGGACAGCACGCCAAATATGCTTTTATGTAGTCAAGCATCAGCTAAGTGTGAACTCTTGAAAGATATTTTAGATGAAGTCCGAGAGCTCGCTCAAAGACATCAATGGACACAAGACATTCAAAGTCTAGAAAAGCAACCAAAAGCATTGTCAAAACAGACTTCAGTGTTTCAACTGTAATTATACAAATCATACATCTGTGCATCAAAATAACCGTAATGACTTTTTGCCTCTATCTTCTGTCCCACATCAGATGAGGGTGTGAGTTTACTATAGGCAGTATAACATATTGGCATAAAGCCATGATCACTACACGTTTCGCCTTATACATTTCAATTCATACACATGTGAATGTGGCAGACTGGAAATGCAAGCTCGTGCGACAAGTTTTGCATGTTGCTGCATTGCAAAGTTCAAACTTGCTGAACTCTGACCTGCAAATTGTATTACGTGATTACAACAGACCAATAGAAGATAATAATATGACCTCTTTGTACAGATATTTAAAATCTAGAGCAAGCACTCGCTTTTTTTAAAGGTCCCATGAAGGGCTTTAAAATAAGCATTTTTATTCAATGTTTGATGTTATCTCAACAGAAACACAAAGAGAAGTTGGGACAGAGTAGCTCCTCCCCTTTAAAAAAAAAAAAAAAAAAAAAAAAAAAACAGCCATTAGTGTTTTGTTTTAGTACAGCTCTGCCAGTGAGAGTGGTTGAGCTCAAGTGCAACAAATGAGAAGCATCTTGAAGGGGGCGGGGCATGTCAGATACTAGAGAGCATTTGATTGGGTATGATGTGATGAGTAGGGGTGTCAAAATTAATCGTTTCTTCGGTGCACCGCGATGCAGACGCGGACAATTCGGTATCGGTTCAGTAATAATCATAACCGGTTATTATATACTGACGTCATTTATCTCACATGCGCTATGTCGGCGTAGCTTACTATGGCGAGGGAGGCGAGCGCGAGTACAATGCTCTAACTACGTAAAAACTCTGAAACTGTGCACAATTTCACTGCGTGTGTGTTTGCTGAACACGGTTTCACTGACACTTACAGCAAACGCCCCTATTTCACAGCGATTAAGAGAATGAAAGTTAACTCCATTTCTCTCTCACTGTGGCCCATGAGTGCAGCTGTGAAGAGCACCAGCGTGTAAGAGCCAATCGCAGCCCTTTCTGTTGAGCGCGTGACCAATCAAAGGGGTGTAAGAAATAACTTGGTAGTTGGTAGACAAGGCTCAGAAAGCGAGCGGGATATTTATATTTGTTTATTTGCTATAAATGCTCGTGTTGCTTAAAGGTACAGTTTATATATCTGAAGATAGAGGTAAAGTTGGTTTTATATTGGGATATTCAGACATTCTCCTTAATATAATTTCAGAAAAGTATTATTTGCAAATTCTAAATAGGGAAATCATATTAGCAGCCAATGACTATCAAAGTACAACATTGTTCACAGTCAATTAGATAGTGTTAATGTTGTTTGTTACTTGTATGCTAATTCCAATCGGATATTCAAAGTAACATGATAAACAATATAGAGACTTCTAAATGAACGAATGTGTGAATATAAAACCAACTTTACCTTTATTCTGACTGTTGGTATTAAAGGACAAAATTGTTTTACAAAAGGTATATACATATATTTATACATTTTAATACAATAATTGCTGTGCTGTGAAGAAAATATAAAACTGTATGGAAAGAATCGTCAATGCACCGTGATGCACCGAGATATCGAATTGAACCGAATCGATGGCATGATAATCGTAACCGAACCGTGAGACCAGTGTAGGTTCACACCTCTAGTGATGAGAAACTGAAGTATGAGGTGACGTGAAAAAAACTGTTGATCCATTTAGGCGGAAGTGACAAACTAGCAAACCTTACATGTTTATATCTTCTACAATGAATTTTGTCACTGTTTTGCAGCACACTATCTTATAGATAAATTAAAAACGAACCATGCTAATACTAACATCTAAAAGCTTTATTTTAATTTCATGGGACTTTTAATGTTTAATCCTGCCCTTTTTTGCAGTGCTGTACTACAGAATTTTGCATGCTCAAACTCTAGTGTGACCATGGCTTTAGAGTCAGCAGAGCGACACGAAAGCACCGTATTTCCTGTAGTAAACGCACACCCTGATCTGATAAAATCTGAAGAAATTGGCAAAGTCATTTTATATGGAATTCCGTTCAGAAGTCTAACCAGGTTTATTATATGAGTGAAGTTTATTTATAAACTAATTTTGAGAGGATCACATGCTTATGATTGTCCACGGCTGGAAGTTAACGAAAATGGTTTAAATGATTTATAAAATTTCCCATTTATAGTATTATTTATTATTTATAGAGTATTATTTATCTATTTAATTACCCAAATCATTTGTATTTTTTAACATCTACCTCTACCCCAACCCTAAACCCAACCATCACACTACTGTAAAAATATTTATTATTGTTATGTCATAAAAAATGCTGGTGTATTGATGTGCATATTGCACTTCCGGCCTGCCGTGTATCCTATCTTGACTTGACCATGGTTGGTCCCACATTAGCTAATACATGATTCACCAATCAGACGATTCTGAAGTCACCATAAATAACTAGAGTTTCTTACCTCAGTATGTTCGTCTTGAAGAATCCCCCCTCCCACCCCTACTCCTTCCTCCTTTTACTAGATTGGGTGACACAGCAGCCCAGTGGTTAGCATCATTGCCTCGTAACCAGAATGTCACCAGATAAATCCCTACTGAACCAGTCGACATTTCTGTGCAGAGTTTTCATGTTCTCCCTGTGCTCACGTGAGTCCAAAAACATGTGATAGAAGTAATTTGACTATACTAAATTGGCACCAAAGATGACCTCGTAAGCAGTATAGCTATCCTTATAATTTGCCATTAACAAGTCGGGGGAGTTCATCGAGATCTACCTGAGCTCAAACTCTCCTTTTGCCCTGCTAATGGGAGGGAGCCCCGGGCTCGAGGATCTTATAAGCTCAGGGCTCTCTCACAGGACAGCATACCGAACAAGCTTTATTATCAGTCATCGGCTAAGTATGAACTCTTAAAATGTCCATTTAAAAAAAAAAAAAGAAGTCTTTGTGTTGAGTAGTGCTGAGTGTTTGGTTTCTATTACAGTGACTGTAGCTCCTCACTGCTGGCAGATGATGTTTTGGGTGCTTTCCTCCTCTGTCCTCATCCCAAAAAGCCCAACCGTGGATCTCTTATAGTTCGTTTTTCCTCAGGACTGGTAACTTATGCTATTAAAAATTCCAAAGGGAAGTTTCGGCTTGAGGTAAGCAAACGTTTTTACTAAACATTAGTGGTTAGTTTTCCTTTTGGGTCAGAATGTTTAATCTAGTCAATGTTTAATCTTCATTTACAGAAGTGCCACAGTGACTTTGAAAGCCTTGCCGCTTTAATGGAGCACTACACAGAGTTCAGTGATGAGCTGGAATGTTCTCTGAGCTGCGCACGCGTCAACCACTGTTACGACTGGGAGGAGATTGTGAATAAAAGTTCTCGTTCACTGCAGGACAACAAAAAAGGCACTTTTAAATGCCAAAGTTGGGTTTGAATCAGGTCTTATTTTTTTATATAATCATTTTTAAACTATTTTTTAATGCTATATTTTTATTTTAGCTATTTTTGGAGCTGCTGATTTTAATAAGCTTCCTAAACAACAGTATCTCAGGTCACTGGCACAGTTTTTGATATATTTAAATATACCTTTTTTTTTTATATATATATGAACACGTTTGTTTTTTGCCTGTTGGCAGTAACCTCCACCCAAACTCTAAAACACTTACTTTATTGGTGTGGTTTTTGTTAGGTTTTTTTGGTTGAAAGTTCTTTTATAGGGAAACGAGCACTAATGTTTTTCATGTGAGTGTCAGATTTAAATGTGTACTCAACATCTGTAAAGAGTGCATGCTATATATATTCGTTTTACTAACCCTGTATTATGTCTTTAAAATCATGTTTTTGTATGTTTATATTGCATTAGGCTCTTTTTCTCTCTTGGTTTTATGATGGCAATAGTTTAAGAGAGAATATTTAGTGATAACTTCAAACCCTAAATTGTCTTATCACCAAGTTATTAACATTTTTTTTCCTGTACTGCCTTAATGTTTTTGTATCTCTTGCACATTGCACCTCTCAAATACACACAGTTTCTATTGTTAGCTTTGCACCAATGTAAATGAAGTGAATTGCCTCCTTTACATAAACTGATTTTACACTCATAATTGCCTCATGTAATGTTTTACAAAATAAGACAGCGGAGTATTACCAATTAAAAATCGATTTTGACTAGATAATAATTATATATGTACATAAAAATTATTGAAATTTGACATCTATCAAGGCGATATGGTGGCTAAGTGGTTAGCACTGTCACTTCACAGCAAGAAAATTGCTGATTCGAGTCCCGGCTGGGTCAGTTGGCATTTCTGCATGCAGTTTGCATGTTATCCCCGTGTTGGCGTGGGTTTCCCTCCAGGTGCTCCGGTTTCCCCCACAGTCCAAAGACATGCGCTATAGGGGAATTGAATAAACTAAATTGTCTGTAGTGTATGTGTAAAAGAGTGTGTATGGGTGTTTCCCAGTACTGGGTTGCAGCTGGAGGGGTGTCCACTGTGTTAAACATATGCCGGATAAGTTGGCGGTTCATTTCGTTGTTGTGACCCCTGATGAACAAAGGGACTAAGCCGAAGGAAAATGAATAAATGATATCTATCAAGTTTATTATTTAACAGTCGATCAGGGGTGCCTTTCCCAAAACCATCGTTAGCCAACTAAGGTCGCAAGTTCCGTCGTTACAAACATAGTTCATTGATTTGCCGTTTCCCAAATCCATCGTTCCAACTAACATTCGCAAACTGCGTCGCAAACTTGAGCACTTGAAACGACACCTCTGGAGCTGTAGTTAGAAGCATAGTTCCTGGCTGTGTTCTATTCCCACTTATCCCCCCTATGCCCTACTCATTTAGAACATTCTAACATTTAAAGTTGGAATTATTAAAATAAAAAAGTATTAAAGTCGTCTCTCTTAGGTGTAATTTGCTTTCAAAGTATTTTTACAGTTCAGTTTTAGCGATCTTCATGTTTACAATTGCGCTCCCTTCGCAGTGCACTTTGAAAACTTTGATATCATTTTAAACACAGCCTCATGGCGAAAGCTATAGCCTAGGTATATTGAAAAGCGGAAATTGTTACGTTCCCAAAGCTTGTGAATATAAAAACATAGCATACGTTAATGCTTTTATTTTAGAGTGGGTTGTTTATTAAGTATCTCTGCTGTATATGACATGGGTCTGTTGGTTAGAACTTTCTGCTGTGGTTTGCATGTGTCAAATTGTAATTTTTTTTTAAATAAATAAACAATATCCTAAATATTAATAATAATCATCATCATTAATATTATTAATATTATTATTAAAGTAAATATATTTATAATAAATCGCCTCATTATTTATTTATTTATTTATTTATTTATATGATTTATATATGAGATTAGAATATGTGCTAGCTTTTGTAAGTAATTTTGTTTTAGAATGGAATATGTAATGTTCAACTTCTCAATAATTTTAGTAAAGCAAACACAGGCTCTGTGTGCCATTTACATGTATTTCAATTAATATAAAAAACGAGTGCATGTTTTTACCAAAACCAATATTGGATTTTATTTTTAATGTGTGTGCGTGTAAAACAATATAATTTGCACAAAGAAATGATAGGGTTGTTCTCTAAAGAAGTAGTTACTCCACCCCGTTTAGAGCATCATTATGGGTGTTTTACATTATAACTAACGTGGTTCAAGCGATGGATCTGCGACAGAGAAACTAGGGGTTTTGGGAAACACTTGTCACTGCATCGTTCTTTTGCCAAACGATGCATCGCACTATGATAGTTCAGCCGCGAGTTACGTCGTTGTTTGGGAAACGCACCCCAGATTGGCATTCATCCAGGCAGAACTTTTTTTTTTTTATGTAAAACATCCACTAGAATTCTCTAACATTGCTGTGAATCTTCTTAAATAATGTGCAATAATATCATTTAAATGTAAGCTTGTGTAGTAATAAGTATGGAGTGTCCATGATGATAGTCGTGGTTGTATAATGAAAAATGTTAATGCTAATGAACACTAAAATGTTCAAAGAATAAGTTGCATGATTATTTATATTAGTGTTTGAGTGAAATGTAACTTTTGTTTTATACTGTGAACAACCGATGACATTTGTTCCAAAATTTAAAATAAAGATATTTAGAGCTTTTTTTATTGCTTTTTATTATTTTAAAGTGCCATATTTTCCAAACTTTTTCATTTTTAAACAATATAATAACAATTTTTTTTTGTTTTACTAAACGGTTAGAAAATCAGTATTTGTGCTTTTGCGAGCAGTTGTCAATTTATGAAAGGGAAAAACACTCTGGAAAATGTTTTATTTGCATCCATACCTAATAAATTCAGTAAATCCAGACAAACAATTGTAAAGTGGTCTCTTACATACACTCAAAGTATATATATTTGCTGCTTGTTCAAACTACTTATTTAAAAGGAGCTGAAGCAACACAATTATTGAGTTATTTTGGGACAACCTAACTTAAATCGACTTGTGTTGGGACAACATGAACTTGTGTGGAACCCTGCATTTTTTATATACATGTATACATGTGTGTTTATTTACATTTTATCTTATTACCAGGGGTGGATTTAGTGATTTGGGGGCCCTAAGCAATTCTAGCCACGGGGCCCGAATGTCCTAATATGCAGCCTTTGTATTTATTTATTTATTTATTTGTTTGTGTTGCTGTATTTAATTCTTTAACTGGCATTGTAACCACTTGGTTGACCTTTGTCTATAGCAGGGGTGCCCGAACCTTTTCATATAAAGGGCCAAATTGAGAGCCGTGGGCCGAAGACAAATATACCTCTTTAACTATTTTACATTAAAGTTGCCATGGGTAATTCCCTAATTCATTTCATAATATTGGTAAATAGAAAACATTACTTTGAATCATAATTACTAATGCAGTATAACTTTTAATAAAAACAATCACGTTTATAGCAGTCTGCCTTTGCCTTTATTCGCTCACCAAAGTCTCTTCATTGTCCTCTATCCATCTAATGAACTAATCTGATCAATTTATACCATTTAAATTGAAACCATTTGATTTCAGTTAGCTTTTTTGTAGCTGAACATTAAATCAAACAAATAATCTCTAAACCAATCAGTGCGCATGTCACTGGGGGCGCTTTGAACAGATGCAGCCGGTGCGTTTGAAGTTTGCGGTTGCCAAGCGACGCCGAACGCCACAGCAAGAGAAACACGCTGCTTTATTTAATGTGAGGTTGCACTCAAACAGGGTTTTCCGGAACCCGAGCCGGATGACAGTCTTCATAAACGTCGCTATAGTCTTCATAAGAGAACCATGACACACAACAACCTGGTCTTTGGAGCGGTATTTCCATTTCTCCTCAGCAGATAAGCGAAGCCGACAGCATCCGTCCTGATGGCATCAGAGTCTGTGAAGGTGGTCGTCAGATGTCGGCCTCTAAACAACAGAGAGAAGGCGATGAACTGTAAAATCGTGGTGTCCGTTGATAGCACTCACTGTCAGTGTTTCATTGAGAAACCAGGGGACACGGAGGAGCCCCCCAAACAATTCACGTTTGACGGGACTTATTATATAAACCATTCCACTGAAGAGGTCTATAACGAGATCGCGTATCCTCTGGTCGAGGTAATATTATTGTGTTTTTGTGTGTGTATGATTTAGTATGACTGTAAGAGTCTCTGTAGTGACACTTAACTTTCCAGTGTGTGTGTGTGAATGCCAGTAGATATGTGTTATCTGATACCTGTTGTCCTTTATCTGAAACTGAACACCATAGAGTTAAAATCAGTCACGGAAGTAACCTACAGCCCTTCTTATAATTGATTATTTACTAGATGTGCTTGTAAGCTGGGCCCTTAAGGCTCTGTATATTCAACATCGAGGGCCTGAGAATTAGTCTATCTATCTATCTATCTATCTATCTATCTATCTATCTATCTATCTATCTATCTATCTATCTATCTATCTATCTATCATCTATCATCTATCTATCTATCTATCTATCTATCTATCTATCTATCTATCTATCAGTCTTATATTTTCAGTCTTTTGCATTATACATCAGTCATTATTATTTTTTTAACCACAGGGTGTAACTGAGGGCTACAATGGGACCATTTTTGCTTATGGACAAACAGGCAGCGGTAAGTCGTTTACAATGCAAGGTGTACCAGATCCTCCTTCCCAGAGAGGAATCATCCCTAGAGCTTTTGAGCACATCTTTGAGACAATCCAGGTAACCTGTTTACATAACAAAAATAAATGAATTATGAGTTTATTTGCAAAAAAAGATGACTATATTTGTAGTAATTTTCAGAAATCATGTTTTTGTTGTGCAATTGTTCTAGATTTCTGAAAATTTTTAAAAACAGTTTATCTGTTTTTGATTATAAAATCTTTTGTTTCAGTATGCTGCCAGCATGTTAGAAGTTGTTAACATGATTTAGCAAATTTCTATCATGTTTTTGTTATACTTTCTATGTGAAGAATCCTAAAATGTGTCATGATGTCCAATATTGATAATAAAAAGAAATGTTTCTTGAACACTTAACCAGCTATTAAACTGATTTCTGAAGGATTGTGTAATACTAATGACAAGGAATGCACGATACTGGAAAACAATGGCATTGATATTCTATTATAAACACTCACTGGCCACTTTATTAGGTACACCTTACTAGTACCGGATTGGACCCCCTTTTGCCTTCCGAACTGCCTTAATCCTTCATGGCATAAATTCAACAAGGTACTGGAAATATTCCTCAGAGATTTTGGTCCATTTTGATGTGAAAGCATCATGCAGTTGCTGCAGATTTGTCGGCTGCACAGCCGTAATACGAGCCTCCCGTTCCACCACATCCCAAAGGTGCTCAATTGGATTGAGACCTGGTGACTGTGGAGGCCATTTGAGTACAGTGAACACAATGTCTTGTTCAAGAAACCAGTCTGAGATGATTTGCGCTTTATGACATGGAGCGTTATCCTGCTAGAAGTAGCCATCAGAAGATGGGTACACTGTGGTCATAAAGGGATGGACATGGTCAGTAACAATTCTCAGGTAGTCTGTGGCGTTGACATGATGCTCAATTGGTACTACTGGGCCCAAAGTGTGCCAAGAAAATATCCCCCACACCATTACACCACCACCACCAGCCTGAACCGTTGATACAAGGCAGGATGGATCCATGTTTTGATGTTGTTGATGCCAAATTCTGACCCTACCATCTGAATGTCGCAGCAGAAATCGAGACTCATCAGACCAGACAACGATTTTCCAATGCTCTATTGTCCAATTTTGCTGAGCCTGTGTGAATTGTAGCCTCAGTTTCCTGTTCTTAGCTGACAGGAGTGGCACCCGGTGTGGTCTTCTGCTGCTGTAGCCCATCCGCCTCAAGGTTGGACATGTTGTGCGTTCAGAGATGCTCCTCTGCATACCTCGGTTGTAATGATTGGTTATTTGAGTTACTGTTGCCTTTTTCTATGAGATCGAACCAGTCTGGCCATTCTCCTCTGACCTCTTGCATCAACAAGGCATTGGCACCCACAGTTGTGCGTGAAAATCCCAGTAGATCAGCAGTTTCTGAAATACTCAGACCAGCCAACAACCATGCCATGTTCAAAGTCACTTAAGTCACATTTTTTCACTTTTCTGATGCTCAGTTTGAACTGCAGTAGATCATCTTGACCACCAATAAAATGGCTGGTGAGTCTATATTGCGATATGAATACAATTTCACCCTTTGACTTTAATAGCTCTATTTGGAAA
Source organism: Danio kyathit (assembly GCA_903798195.1). Lineage (NCBI taxonomy): Eukaryota > Metazoa > Chordata > Actinopteri > Cypriniformes > Danionidae > Danio > Danio kyathit. The sequence continues at coordinate 43,827,014 of LR812529.1, forward strand.
TAATTCATTATTTTGCATTGATTTTGTCAGCGAGTATCTGCATAAAAATAAAAAACATATTACAAAAATACATAAATACAACAGAGCAGACACAAATGAAATATACAGAGCGTATAGTTTTCTGTGGAGACTAACAGTATTCAGGCACAGAAATTGAATAATCAAATATAAAATGTTTTTGTCGTTTTGTAAGTAATTATAAACAATTAATCTTTAAGCTACAAACATTATAACTTCATGTGCCCAAAGTCTTTACTCACAAATGAAAACTTTCTCTCTGAGATTAAACTTTACAATGACTCCACAATGTTATGAACTTTAGTGTCTGATGCATTCGACATTCCAGATCCTTCAATGTGATTATTGCAGATTGGACACTGTTTTATTGATACTGAAATGAGATATATATACTCCTACTAGTGGCACTAAGAACTGGACAAATGGCTGCTGAAAATTCTGCTTGTATCATGTGAATAAATTGCAATTTAAAATATATCCTATTTCTCGTATATCCTAATATATCCAGTTACTCTAATATGTAATAATGTTTCAGAATATTATGATTTTTACTGTATTTATAATCAACTAAATGCATTCTTGGTGATCACAAATCTTCAATAATCTGAACTTTCCTCCAAAGTGTGCAGAGAACACGAAATTCCTTGTACGGGCCTCTTACCTGGAAATCTACAAAGAGGAAATCAGAGACCTTTTGGGAAAAGACATCAAACAGAAGATGGAAGTACGTCTTCACTGATCACACAGAGCTCATTGTGCCTTTGCTTACATGTACTGAATGTCTCGATGCTCTCTGTGTTTAAGCTAAAGGAGCATCCTGAGCGTGGAGTATACGTACGGGATCTGACCATGCAGACGGTGCACAGTGTTGGGGAATGTGAGCGGGTGATGGATCTGGGCTGGAGGAATCGTTCTGTGGGATACACACTCATGAACAAAGACTCGTCTCGCTCACATTCCATATTCACCATTCACCTGGAGATCTGCAGTACAGGTTTGTGTCTGATGCAAGATTATTTTAGTAAATGAAAACTGAAACGAATACAAAAACTTGGTGAAAGAACATTTTCGTTAAATAAGTTTTTTTAAAAATAAATTAAAAAAATAACAGTAAATGAAAAATAAAACTAACAACAGTCATCAAAAAAATTTACTGGAATAAAATAATAATTAGCAAATATAATTCAATTCATCTTTATTTATATAGCGCTTTTACAATGTAGATCGTGTTAAAGCAGCTTAACATAGAAGTTCTAGTAAATTGAAACCAGTTGAAGTCCAGTTTTCCGAGTTAAAGTTCAGTTTAGTTCAGTTCAGTGGGGTTACAGAAAAAATTCTGCTGCTCTGAAAGTTCCAATGAGCACAGTGGCCTCCATCATCCGTAAGTGGAAGATGTTTGGAACCACCAGGACTCTTCCTAGAGCTGGCCGGCCATCTAAGCTGAGTGATCGGGGTAGAAGGGCCTTAGTCAGGGAGGTGATTAATAACCCGATGGTTACTATGTCTGAGCTCCAGCGTTCTTCTGTGGAGAGATGAGAAGCTTACAGAAGGACAGCCATCTGTGCAGCAATCCACCAATCAGGCCTGTATAATAGAGTGGCCAGATGGAAGTAACTCCCCGCCTGGAATTTGCCAAAAGGCATCTAAAGGACTCTCAGACCATAAGAAACAAAATTCTCTGGTATGATGAGACTAAAATTGAACTCTGTATAGTGAATGCCAGGCGTTACGTTTGGAGAAAACCAGGCACCGCTAATCACCAGGCTAATAGCATCCCTACAGTGAAGCATGGTGTTGGCACCATTATGCTGTGGGGATGTTTTTCAGCAGCAGGAACTGGAAGACTAGTCAGGATAGAGGGAAAGATTAATGCAGCAATGTACAGAGACATCCTAAATGAAAACCTGCTTCAGAGTGCTCTTGACCTCAGACTGAGGCGACGGTTCATCTTCCAGCAGGACAATGACCCAAAGCACACTGCCAACATATCAATGGAGTGGCTTCATAACAACTCAGTGAATGTTCTTGAGTAGCCCAGCCAGAGCCCAGAACTAAATCCTATTGAACATCTCTGGAGAGATCTGAAAATGGCTGTACACCGTCGCTTCCCATTCAACCTGATAGAGCTTGAGAGATACTGCAAAGAGGAATGGGCAAAAATTCCCAAAGACAGGTGTGCCAAGCTTGTGGCATCATATTCAAAAAGACTTGAGGCTGTAATTGCTGCCAAAGGTGCATCAACAAAGTATTGAGCAAAGGCTGTGAATACTGATGTACATGTGATTTTTCAGTTTTTTATTTTTAATAAATTTGCAACAATTTCAAATTATCTTTTTTCACGTTGTCATTATGGGGTGTTGTGTGTAGAATCTTGAGGAAATAAATTAATTTAATCCATTTTGGAATAAGGCTGTAACATAAAACATGGAAAAAGTGAAGCGCTATGAAAACTTTCCGCATGCACTGTATGTGCTGTTCGGTATGTTTTCATCCACTCTGGGGTGATTTTTAAGTTTTAACCACAAATTTCACAGTTTCTGCAAATAGAATGTTTTTGGGTGACAAATTTTATTTTAACACATTTTGGGAAAATGCTTTGAAATCTTTTTAAAAAAATCAACAATACACTCTGGGCAAATGTACTACCTACAGTAAAAATTTAAACCTTTTACCTTTTCCCAACAGGGAAAAACACCAACAATCAAGAATGCATGATTATTTGATGTCATGGCTTTGCAATCAAAAAATGTTATTATAATAGAAGTTTATGGAACAAAAACAGCCCCTAATAGTTCACAAGGGTTAAAAATGCTGAATGTGTCTATAATAACGTTGGTCTAAAGTGCACATTTTTAGTCAATTCTGCAAAATGTTTATATACTTAACATCTCTGTAATCTTCAATTGAGCATAGATGCTGCTGGTGATGAACATCTGCGTGCTGGAAAGCTTAATCTAGTGGATCTTGCCGGCAGTGAACGACAATCGAAAACTGGTGCTACTGGAGATCGTCTTCAAGAAGCCACCAAGATCAACTTGTCTCTTTCAGCCCTTGGCAATGTCATATCTGCGTTAGTGGACGGTCGTTCAAAGTACATCCCGTACCGTGATTCTAAGCTGACCCGTTTGCTTCAGGACTCTCTGGGCGGAAATACCCGTACTCTTATGGTGGCTTGTCTGTCGCCTGCCGACAACAATTACGAGGAGAGCATAAGTACTCTACGTTACGCCAACCGTGCAAAGAGCATCCAAAATCGTCCTCGCATCAATGAGGATCCCAAAGATGCCCTCCTGCGTGAGTACCAGGAGGAGATCAAGAAGTTGCGGGCGTTAATCTCCGGGCAGCTGGGATCTGGCAACCTCAGCTGTAAGAAACACACCATTTGGTTATATCTGAATGTATCTGAATACCTAAAGAGCTCATTTTTTGTCTGTTATCAGCTTTTTTGGCAGGTCAGAGGTCAGGAGATGCTCCAGCTGTTGTATCGCGACCCCAGAGCAACACGTCAGAGAGTGAGGCAGAGAAAGACAAGATAAAAGAGGTGTGTGAGATACGAAATCCATCAACAAACAACAATATTTATTTATAATACCATACCATAGTGTTGAAACTGCACTTGTGAAGATCTCAAATTATCTACTACTTGCTGTAAATTCAGGTCATCTGTCAATACTTGTTTTGCTAGACTTAATTTGATACCATTTCTGATCCCATATTGTTAAGCAGAGCAGAGTTTATTGGAATTTCTGGTACAGCTTTGCATTGATTTTGTTACTATTCGTTTACTATAAATCAAAGTCAACTCATTTTGTTTCTGGTGTTCCACAGGGACCTGTTTTAAGACCTCTTCTGTTTCTTACTTTTACCTATTTGCATAACTTTTAGGAAATTTGGCGTTCATTTGTTTGTTATACTGATGACACCCAACTTAATCTGTCTTCTAAACCTTCTTCAACACTACCTCTTAATCTTGTTGAGTGCTTTGCAGAACTTTGCGCAGTACATAGAACACAGTAGCAAAGTCGATCATTTCCTCTGTGACATTAGATAAATGCACAATTTCTTTGTCTAACCTGATTAAAAGTTTGGGTGACATCTTTGTTTAAACTCATATCAATTTACTCATTTCGTATTCTTCCATATCAGGAATATTAGCCTCTGTCTTGTCCTTTTGTTGAAGAGTACAGCTTTTGTGCATGCTTTCCTATCATCAATAATAAACTATTGTAATACTTTATTCTATGAACTTCCGTTTCGGATAATTTCTCTTCTATTTTACTACATTTACACTGGCTTCCACTTAAATTCTTTGTAAATTTGACAAGTTTACTTTAACTTCTAAAGCTTTCAACAATTTGGCTCCTTATGTTTTAGACTTTCTTAATTTATATACTACTTATATATACACTACCTGACAAAAGTCGTGTCGTTGATCCCAGTTGTACGAGCAGCAAATAATACCTTGACTTCTAGTTGATCATTTGGAAAAGTGGCAGAAGGTCGATTTTTCCGATGAATCATCTGTTGAACTGCATCCCAATCATTACAAATACTGCAGAGGACCTATTGAAACCCGCAATGACCAAATATTCTCACAGAAATCAGTCAAGTTTGGTGAAGGAAAAATCATGGTTTGGGGTTACATTCAGTATGGGGGCAAGCAAGAGATCTGTAGAGTGGATGGCAACATCAACATCCTGAGGTATCAAGACATTTGTGCTGCCCATTACATTACAAACCACAGGAGAGGGCAAATTCTTCAGCAGGATAGCGCTCCTCATACTTCAACCTCCACATCAAAGTTCCTGAAAGCAAAGAAGATCAAGGTGCTCCAGGATTGGCCAGCCTAGTCACCAGACATAAACTTTATTGAGCATAGGGTAAGATGAAGGAGGGGGCATTGAAGATGAATCCAAAGAATCTTGATGAACTCTGGGCGTCCTGCAAGAACACTTTCTTTGCCATTCCAGATGACTTTATTAATAAGTTATTTGTGTCATTGCAGAGATGTATGGATGCAGTCCTCCAAGCTCATGAGAGTCATACACAATATTAATTCTGTTTCCACTTCATCATGACTTTATATTCTATACTGTACATTATTTCTGTTAAGTGACAAGACTTTTGTCTAAGCAGAGTCAGACCTTACTGTCATAATTAAAGAATTAAAAATCAAGGCTTGATCATATTTTATTTTGGTAAAATAAGTGTAATATAAAGGCCTTTGCCATAAAAATAAGCCACTTCTGATACCAAATGATCAACTAGAAGTCAAGTTGTTATTTGTTCTTGGTAGTGTGTGTGTGTATATATATATATATGAATGTATGTATGTATATCAATCATTCATTTTCTTTTCAGATTAGTCCCTTTATTAATCCAGGGTCGCCATAGCGGAATGAACAGCCAACTTATCCAGCACGTTTTTAAGCAGCGGATGCCCTTCCAGCCCCAACCCATCTCTGGGGAAATATATGTATATATATATATATACACACACAGTATATAGTTAAAATTTATCCAAATTACTCTACAACATTTAAAAACAAGCCTACAAGCCATTTCCAAAAGCTAAAGAATAAAAAATATGTCCAACAAAGAACTGGACCTCACATTTAAGAAGGAACTAGTTAAAAGTATGGGCCTGACCACCCATAATAAAGGCTTGATAATTAGAGCAATGCAAAATGACACAACTTAAGATAATAAAGCTTTTTTTTTTTTAATAAATTTTTTTTTAATTAAACATAGTGCTTCTATTTACACGTTTAATTAATTACATGGAAAAATTAAGCAAATGTTAAAATGGTCACATCTGGTAGTCAGATTCTGGTACAATGTTAGATTTATTGCAACAATATGGAACAGGTAGATGTTAAACTGCTAAACTGTTGATTCCAGACTTGGATGAAGTTTACACCTAAAAGGAGCTATTTTGAAGAATAGTTTGTAATTCCCTTGGAAACTGGTCAAATTTGTATCATGAATTCAGTGTAAAGTTCATACCAAGAATGTTAACTATGATAGACGCTGACTGTGTTATTCCTGTTAGCATCTTGTATTGGTTGCAGCTCTTTTTTGTTTGTGAATTGAGCAGGATGATCGGCTGTTTCATTGTTTTTATAAATCTTCAGATGGAAAATCTCTGCAACACTATAATTCCGTTGTGCTGTTATCATTATAGCACACAACTAGATCATAGTTATCAATCTTGTTAATCTGCCTTAAGCCAAATGCATTGATGTAAATGTACATTTAGGAATATGAGAAGAAATTGGCGAGGCTGCAGGCAGAGTATGATGCCGAACAAGAGTCCAAAGTCAAACTCCAGGAGGACATCGCTGCCTTGAGAACATCATATGAGACCAGGCTCTCTTCTTTAGAAAGGTCCAAAGGTAGTCGAACACACACCACCGGTAACCCTAGGGTCCAATCTTTTGGTTCTGTATGTTGTTAATCAGTTGAATCTTGTTGTTCTTTTAAATCAGGTGGTGTTCATCTGGAACATCATAAAGAAGAGCCCATCACTGCATCTGTGGCTTCACAAGAACAGGCCAAGATTGACCACAGTGAACCTGAGGTGCTTTTATTTCGCATTAGCAAATCTATTTAAAATTTTCAAAAGGTTTTTTATTTGCAGATTTAATGTTGTTTAATGAGTTCACAAATATGAATGACTCATTTTTAGGAGAGACCATCTTCTGATGCCATTGTCAAAGGAGCTGCCAGTGGAGAAAGTCCAGTTTTAGATTCGGTTGTAGTTGCCATACCAGGTCAGCTGGACCAGAAGCATGCTTTAGAGAGGTGAGATGCTTACATGACCTTAAAGTTGTGACTGAAAGAGCAGAAATAAGGGGTAAGATTAGCTTTCTGCATGTTTGTGCTTTGTTTGTGCTGGTATTTCATATGGCATACTATCACCCAATCAGCATGCACTTATGTTACTGTTTGTTAGTTTCTGGTGTGCTGGGTAAGACCCTATACTGAAGTAGGAGCTTAATCATTTCTCCCAAAAAGGAGTTCCTATAAAGCATCCCCAGTTCCAACAATGGGAATATGTCAAAATATTGTTCCCCCATTAAATTCCTTCCGACTAAAAATGTTTTTGTGCTTTTAAATGGCATTTGGCTGCATGTTTCTTAATGCAGTAACACTCATATAGCTTCAAACAGACCCATATAGGAATCATGGCAATATATGCAAATGACATATAGGGCATGCAATGTCATGTTTGGATTTCGCATATCCAAAATAATATATGCCATACATGCAACATATATTTTGAAATATTGCAAAAATTTATGTTTCAAATATGTTTTTCAACTATTGAAATTACAAATGTGTATAAATATGTCCAAATATATTATTATAATATATAATCATAATAATCATAATAATGTATTGTTATTATATATGAACACATCTATAACATTATAGCTAATATATTTGAACATGTCGTAAATGCAACATATGCAAAATGGCCTTTTAAAATCTTCTTTTTCAACTGTTGGAATTAAACATACATGTTTAATTCCAACAGTTGAAAAAAGAAGATTTTAAAAGGCCATTTTGCATATGTTGCACTTACGACATGATATATATAAAAATCCAGATATGATCATGTAAGTCATCATTTGCATTTAGGGCCATAAATCTGATTCTATGTAGGGAAGGAGAATAATTTATCTGGATAGTAAATATGGAGGGCTGAAATGCTGTCTATGATATATTATGTTGTCTGAAGGCTGCAGCAGCTGGAGCAGGAGTTTGTGGGTGGCGAGCAGGTGAGGAACGAGGAGCTCAAGCAGAGACACAAACAGAGAAAGACTCTGGCCGACCAGAGGAAGAGGCAGCTGATTGAAGCTCTGAACCAGAGCAGTGAAGATGGTGACAGTGTGCTGCTGAACGTATACGACTCCATTCAGGAGGAAGTCCATGCCAAGAGCAGACATCTGGAGAACACGCAGAAGAAGGTTTGAGCTTTCAGTACTTCAATATTACTTTCGACTGTTCCTTAACATGCTGCTGTTTAGGGGGGGTGAGTGTAAAAAAGCAAGTAGGAGCTGTGCAAGTAAAACCTCAGTTAGAAGTAAGGGAAAAGAGGACGCCTTATGACACAACCACCTTACATTGCCCTAGCAACCACACACAAAACCATGGCAGACTTAAAGAGATAGTTCTCCTAAAAGAAGATATTTTGAAGAGAGCTGAAAACCTGTAACCATTGACACCCAACAAACACAAATTATGGAAGTATGGAAATGGTTACAGGTTTTCAGCATTCTTCAAAATATCTTTTTTTTGTGATCAACAGGAGAAAGAATCTCATAAAGGTTGTAAACCACTTGGGGTGCCCAAATTCAGAGGGCTGGTATCCTGTAGCTTTGTGCTCCAACTTGCCTCAACACACCTGCAAGGACGTTTCTAGAAAAAGCTTGATTAGCTAGCCCAGGTGTGTCTGATTGGGGTTGGAACAAAACTTTGCAGGACACCGGCCCTCCAGGAGTGAGTTTGGGCACCCCTGCCCTTGAGATTGATTAAATAGTGAGTAATATTCATTTTTGGGTGAACTATCCCTTTAACACATTCTAATTTGAAGCTTTTAAAACTACCCAAAACATAAATTTCTTTTGATCTTCGAGATTTTAAAACTGATTCAAGCCTTTTCAATTAAAAAAGGGAAGGTTTAATGTGATTAAACTTTAGATTTGTTTAATTATTTGAACTGGATTTATGATTTATTATTATTATATATTAATATTGTAGATATTGTAGGGTTTCATTTTTACTTCATGCAATATATTTTGAAATTATAATTTTGATATCTATAATCTAAAAAAAAAACATAAAACATAATTTTATTTGTCCTTCAAGATAAACACACAAGGTCATAGTTGGATTTCATTCATTCATTCATTTTCTTTTCGGCTTAGTCCCTTTATTAATCCGGGGTCGCCACAGCGGAATGAACCCTTCCAGCTGCAACCCATCTCTGGGAAACATCTATGCACACTCATTCACACTCATACACTACAGACAATTTAGCCTACCCAATTCACCTGTACCGCATGTCTTTGGACTGTGGGGGAAACCGGAGCGCACCCGGAGGAAACCCACGTGAAGCAGGGAGAACATGCAAACTCCACACAGAAACGCCAACTGACCCAGCCGAGGCCCGAACCAGCGACCTTCTTGCTGTGAGGCGACAGCACTACCTACTGTGCCACTGCGTCGCCTCATAATTGGATTTCACATATTTAAAATATTTGTCATATATGCAATGGATGTTTCAAAATATTGCAGAAATGGACACTTCAAAAAAAATGTCTCAACCATTGGAATGGACCCTTTTCACAAGCCTGTTATGACAGTTATGATGGGTTTAACGGTCATCAGCATCTTAAATCATTGAACGTTTTTAATATTTAGATTTTAAAAAAACGTTTGAACATTTATATGTATTTCTGTATGTATTATATAATCTTTGCTTCAAATTACAAAACACAAATTACCGCTTGTGCGAGGCGTTTCTAATGCAGTGTCTATGGGACAGGACAGTAAATTTGACGTTATTCTGTCCTCTGGCTGCCTTTATCAGTCTCACACAATTTTTTACCTTTTTCTGAAAGTCTTTTTAACATCATTGAGTTTTTCTTTGATTATTTAAGCAAATAAGATTGTTAAAAAAATATTTGCTGTACTCTCCCTTTCACTGCACTCTAAGTTTTCCCAACTATGACGACTTCTGCTACTGAGAAACCCGCAAATGTGAAAAGGGTCTATTACAGATGTGTTGATATATGTTCAAATATATTACTATATTATATAATAATAATATATTATTATTATTATTATTATTATTATTATTATTATTATTATTATCATTATTATATATGAACACATATATAACATTATAGCTAATATATTTGAGCATATATTTACATATATGTAATTCAAACTGTTGAAAAAAGTATTTTAAATATTGCTAAATGTATGTTGCATATATGACATATATTTTATAAATGTGAAATCCAAATATGAATTTGTATGTCATGTAAGTCATTTGCATATAATCCCATATATCAGATTTCTATGTGGTAAAGGAGAATAATTAATCGGGTTGGTAAATATGGAAGTGATGGACTGAAATGCTGTCTGTAATATATTACAGTTGAAGTCAGAATTATTAACACCCCTGTATGTTTTATATTTTTTCCCTGAAAGGGAAAGTTTTATTATGATTAAACTTTAGATTTTTTTATTATTTGAACTAGTTGTATGATTAATTACTATTATTTATTAATATTGTAGATATTGTAGAGTTTAATATTTACTTTATGCAATATATTTAGAAATTATAATTTTGACATTTATAATCTAAAAAACATAATACATAATTTTATTTTCCTTACTTCTAGATTACATTTCTAGTTTTTCTACCAGAATGAAATGTCCAACCATCTGTTTGATCCAATGAACAGCTAAAAGCTGCCAAGCTGGAGATCAGAGACCTTCAGGCAGAGTTTGAGATGGAGAGAAATGATTATCTGGCCACCATTCGGCGTCTGGAGCGGGACGGCCAGCTCCTACAAGGAATTTTGGAGCGTATGGTGCCCCTGGTGCGCAGGGACTGCAACTACAGCAACCTGGATCGTCTACGGAAGGAGGCAGTGTGGGATGAAGAGGGAGGAACCTGGAGACTGCCGGATGTGCTGGTGCAGAAAACAACCTTACCTGCAGGTGAACTTCTGGAGACTAACATGATTGAAGATCTTTGTTCAGTCCTAAAAATTGAAGTTCATTTTTCATATATTGTACTTTGATATAGCCTACTCATTTCTAGTGTGATCATGGAAGATATAAACAGTTCCATGTTGGATTTAAAGGTTGTATATTTTCTTGCTCTACAGTGCCTCCTTCTGGTGTCATTGCTCCTGGCAGGCTTTCAGCACGCAGGAACTCTGCCTCAGATCTTGCTGACCCTTTTGTGGTATTTACACATATTATGACACCTGTTTAAACTGTTCTCACATACACTACAAAGATACTAATACTAGATAAATGTGCCACATTCAGCAATATTATTAAATTTATTCTAAAAAAAAAAAAAAATATATATATATATATATATATATATATATATATATATATATATATATATATATATATATATATATATATATCAGTGGCGGCTGGTGTTAAAAAATGTGGGGAGAGCGCAAACACCAGAAAAAAATCTAACTGTTATTAAAGTAAGAGTGTAAAAGCCATTTTTCAGGTGATGTATCAAAAAACTAAAATATGACTAAAGCATACAATAAATGCATCACAAATCAGTTCATTTTAGTTCAATTTGGGTTTATTATCAGTAATGAAGTAATCAAGATAATCAGTAAACACACACACACACACACACACACACACACACACACACAAACAAACAAATGTTGCCTAATCACTGGCCAGTAGCACTACTTGAAAATAAATTTTGCTCTCCTTTTTTTCTGGCTTGAAAATTTCTCAATAACCTTTTGGTTAAAGTCAGTCATCTCAGTCACCAGTCTCTTCTCTATTGACAGCATGGCCAATGCATTCAGCCTCTCTTGAGTCATGCTGTTTGAAACAGCAAACACGGAAATAGTAAAAGGTATGACTTACATGAACCTGTCAGCCAACTCCGTTTGTCATAACAAGTGCTGTAAAAGCCCCGAATATACGCGCGCTCGCCATCACTTGACTACTGGTGAATTTGCAAGGAAGGTTGATCTGATCCAAGCTCCTTGATTATTTTTTTCTTCATCCAAACGCCTTGTGAATGGATATCTTTGCAAAGATACAACGGAATTTTCCTTCATCTCAAGAAATTGCATTCTAAGCTCTTTGGTGAGAATGGTCCAATCACATAAGGCCAATCATATAAAAACAAATATGATTCGTTCTAACAACAAAAATGGGAGGGTTCGGGAATCAGAGCGCTGCGCCCCAAAGACAATTTAAAACAGGCCAATTAGAGCTTATTGTCATATCACGTACATTGCAAAAGTTTGTGTACCTACATACTACCTACATGTCAGTATGACTACAATAAATGTTAGAATGTTATAATTAAATCAATTTATTTAGTTAATATTTGTGATAATAAACATTAACATATTAAAAGGCTCTAACTTGAAGGGGGGGCGGCGCCCCAGTGCCCTCTATTGACCAGCCGCCACTGATATATGTATATATATATATATATAATGTTTTTTTCAATTTCATGTGCTTTGTTTTTAAAAAAAATCCTGAGTAACCTTTAAGGGATAGTTCACCCAAAAAGTTAAAATTCCTTCATCATTTACTTACCCTTGATTTGATCCAAACCAGTATATATTTTTTGTATTGTTGAATACAAAAGAAGATAATTTGAAAAATGTTGGAAACCTGTAACCATTGATATCCATAGTAGGAAAATTAATTCTGTATAAGGTAAAGGTTACCGGTTTCCAGCTTTCTTCGAAATATTTTCCTTTCTGTTCAATAGAACAAAAAAAAAAAAAAACTCAAACAGGTTTTGAACAAGTCAGGTGTGAGTAAATGATGACAGAGTTTTCATTCCCTTTAATAGTTTACATATTTATATCTACATTAATATTTATATTTAATAACATTGCAATTCAATTATGCAAAAGCTCTAAAGAATATGCTAAGTCTGCATGAAATAAACGTTTACTTTGCTAAAGCACATTGTTAGTCATAAGGTAACCAATTAAGTGCAATTAAATTAAATCAGTTTGATGGCTTGGGCAAAATATGCTAAGCTAAGTTAGCTCATATTTAGTTCATACTGAAGTAAAAATCTGCAGCACTTGAAAGTTCATGCAGACTTTAAAACATGTAAGAAACATCAGTAGCTTAGACCAGGGGTCACCAACCCTGTTCCTGGAGAGCTACCTTCCTGCAGAATTCAGCTCCAACCCTGATCAAACACACCTGAACCAATTAATAGGACCTGGAGCGGCACTTGATAATTACAGACAGGTGTGTTTGGTCAGGTTTGCAGCTGAAATATGCAGGAAGGTAGCTCTCCAGGAACAAGGTTGGTGACTCCTGACTTAGACATATAGACTGCATCCGAAACCGCATACTTCCATACAGTACGCTAAAATCAGTATGCGAGCCGAGTAGTATGTCCGAATTCATAGAATTCGAAAATCAGTATGCGAGAAGTACCCGGATGACTTACTACTTCCGGCGAGATTCTGAAGTGCACATCCCATGCACTCTGCGCTATCCCATGATGCCCCGCGAGAGAATTCATGAATGGGAGTGAATCGAAGCAACTGGCGCAGGTAGGTCACGTGACCATGACAAAATGGCGGATGTAGTACGTCCGAATTCCATTCATACTTCTTACATTCATACTGTATGGAACGTGCTTTTCTAACTGCCGAGTAGTACGTTTAAACTCAAATGCAGTACCTGCTGAGTAGTTGGCGGTTTCGGACGCAGCCATATACTTATACTACGCCAGGGGTGTCCAAACTTGGTCCTGGAGGGCCAGTGTCCAGGAGAGTTTAGCTCCAACCCTAATCAAACACACCTGAACCAGCTAATCAAGCTCTTACTAGATGTACTAGAAACTTCCTGGCAGGTGTGTTGAAGCAAGTTGGAGCTAAACTATGCAGGACACCGGCCCTCCAGGACTGAGTTTGGACACCCCTTTACTACGCAAAAGTATGTACTATTTTGTGAAGGAAAAATATATACTTTTGAGTGTGTAACAGAAGAGTATGCAAGCTTTAGGACATACTACTTCCTCGTTAACAGATCGTTGTGTTACTTAGTTATGAGCCCTGTCAATCATCCACACATCATCCACATTTCTTTCATATTTATTTCCTACCTTATTGGAGAAGCAGCAGCAGGATAATCTGCCATTCACGAGTCTTTCATGCAGAGAAATCTCCTCAAGTCTTCGGATAATTATGCATTCAGACGTTAATGTCCAAACACGTCTTTATATAAGTTCAGTATTGTTATTGCAGATGAAATATAACACACGGTTTAAATATTTTCCAGTTGGCTAGATATTAATTAACAGTCATACAAACCAGTAGCGCCCCCAGAAAATTTGAGATTTGAGAAAAGATGAGGCCACACCAATTCTTGGGGTGGCACACAAAAAAATAATGAATTCAGTGCAAAGTTTTATTTTTGTTTCTGGTACATGAAATATTGTGGCTTTAATTCATTTATTTAATTACTCTTAAAATATTGCAATTTATTCCTTGGAAAAAATCAGCAAGTACATGTGCAAACACAGACAAAGGAACAAACTGAACAAAAGTTATTACTATATACACACACTCTACAGACCCTAATAATATAATTTATTCATATTCCATTTTGAGCCACAATGTTATTAATTTAGCTTCTTTCATTGATGTATTTTTTTGCAAAATACATCCACAAAATCATTGAGATTTTTGGCCCTTGTAAGTCAACCAGCAAAAAAATGAAGGTGCTAAATAAACTAGATTCTGAAAGCAGATTTCAAAATGCATTTATTTATTTGAGGTGGCGCCAATTAGTCCACAATAATTTAGCGGCTGCATTTCTTTATTTTTTTTAATTTATTCATTGAAATATTGTTAATTTACATAAGTACATTTAAATTAATAATATCAACAGCAAAATCATATTGGGGTGGCCACCCCTTGGGGGCACCCCTGATACAAACATCTTTACTGAAGCCTCTCTACTTGAAGGTTGGTCTCGCGCGTCCGTCATGTTTGTAGTTTATTTACACTTTTCACCGTTGTTTGTAGTTCTAATCGAATTCACGTCCAACGCGCAATGTGTTGTGGGCAATATCAGTGGTTAGAGCAGGGGTCACCAAACTTGTTCCTGGAGGGCTGGTGTCCTGCAGATTTTAGCTCCAACCCTAATCAAACACACCTGAACAAGCTAATCAAGGTATACTTGAAAAATCCAGCCAGGTGTGTTGAGGCAAGTTGGAGCTAAACCCTGCAGGGACACCGGCCCTCCAGGATCGAGATTGATGACCCCTGGGTTAGAGTATGGACAGTTCTACACTTACATTTTTTTATCAGAAATAGTAAACCATCCGGGAACCTTTGACATATTCTTTTCAACATACTACAGTTTGGGATATACTAATACTATTTTCAAATACTATTTAGGACGGATATTATGCAAATTGGGACCAGCATGCAGCAAATAGATTTAACTTAAGTCCACATCTCATTGTAGCAGGAAGAGGAGCAGGACCGCTACAAGGAAATGTTGAACCGCAGTGATAGCGAACACATCGCCACCAACTACTTCAGACCGAAACGAAGCAGTCAGCTGCTGGCCACTGACTCTGTGAAAAACTCAAGTAAGAATTTGTTTTAATAATAACCATTATATATGTACAATGTAAGTCAGAATTATTAGCCCTCTCTAAATTATCAGCCCCCCTGTATATTTTTTCCCTAATTTCTGTTTAACCAAGAGAAGATTTTTTTCAACACATTTCTAAACATAATAATTTGTCACCAATTCTGTTCATATTTCATTGGACAGAATTTCAAAGCACAGCCTTGGGCTGGAGGGGGTCCGGTTCGACGACCACAGGATTTCATCTCTGTTATTCGCAGATGATGTTGTTCAATAGGGTATATGCAGAGCTAGTGCTTCTTCTCATACTGATAAACTTCTGGTGAACGTTTAATGTGACTTTTTTCCATTTTATAGGGTTTCTTTTACAGCATGGATGTTGTAATGTAATTAAAATATAATCAGTTTAATAGACTTTGGCATTCATTTAGTTATTCAAGCGTAAAACAAGATGAAAAGCTACCTTAAACACGCCGATTTTTGTAATGGCATACAGTTCACCGGAAGAGTTTGCCCCAGGTTACTGACAAATTAAAAGTACTTCCGCATACTTCTGCATATACCCTATTGGCTTTATCGAACATGGACCCTCAGCATGCACTGGGGCGGTTTGCTGCCTAGTGTGACATGGCTGGGAAGAGAATCAGCACCTCCAAGTCCGAGGCCATGGTGCTCCACCGGAAAAAGGTGGTTTGCCATCTCCAGGTTGGAGGAAAGTCCTTACCCCAGGTGGAGGAGTTCAAATATCTTGGGGTTTTGTTCACGAGTGAGGGAAAGATGGAACGTGAGATTGACAGGCGGATCGGTGCAATGGCAGCAGTAATGCGGTCAACGTATCAGTTCGTTGTGGTAAAGAAGGAGCTGAGCTGAAAGCAAATCACTCTATGTTCCTACTCTCACCTATGGTCATGAGCTTTGGGTCATGACTGAAAGGACAAGATCTCAGATACAAGTAGCTGAAATGAGTTTCATTTGCAGGGTGGCAGGCCGCACCCTTATAGATAGGGTGAGGAGCTCTGTCACCCGTGAGGAGCTCGGAGTAGAGCCGCTGCTCCTCCACATTGAGAGAAGTCAGCTGAGGTGGCTCGGGAATTTGTTTTGGATGCCTCCAGGACACCTACTTAGAGACAGTACATGGTTTTTTAATAGATATTTTTCAAGATACTAGTATTCAGCTTAAAGTGACATTTAAAGGCTTAACTAGGTTAATTAGGCAGGTTAGGCTAATTAGGCAATAATTGTATAACAGTGGTTTCTTCTGTAGACTATCGAAAAAAATATAGCTTAAGTTTGCTAATAATTTTGTCCTTAAAATGGTGTTTAAAAAAAAATAAAGCCGAAATAAAACAAATAAGACTTTCTCCAGAAGAAAAAACATTTCAGGAAATACTGTGAAAAATTCCTTGCTCTGTTAAACATCATTTGGGAAATATTTGAAAAATAGAAAAGAAAATGTAATAAAAAAATTCACAGGAGGGTTAATAATTTTGACTTCATCTTTATATTTACTCCTTTTCTCTCATACAAATGCTGTATGTTGTGGTTTTCTTGCAGTGAATTTTTCTGCTTCAGTCAGTAATGGCTCAGCCCACCAGAGCTCCAGTGGTTCCGGTTTGTCTTCGCTAACCATAGAATCGGTTCTTCCACGCCCGTTCCGTTTAGAGTCTCTGGGGGTCCCGGCTTCACACGGCAAAGTAAAACGCAAAAAGAGCAAGACACTTTTTTCAACAGATTACTAATACATAAATATATAAAAAAAAATAGCCCAGAGATTGACTGTTTTTAAGCTGATTTTGTAATTTCATATGTAGATATATAAAGACATATTTATTGTATTAGTGAATGATGTACAGGGTAACTTCAAAATGTCACAATGTGGCATATAAGCACTGTGTTAAACATAGGAATGAATTGTAACCAGTACTACCTTAATAAGCAGAAATAATGCTCGTAATGTGCTGCACTTTAAAGACTTTAGCACAGAAAAAAACACTTTTTGTGGTATTTTAATGTCTGTCTGTATCATTGAAAACGTATTTTTGTCTCGTAAAGTTCTTTTAATCAACAAGTGAAGTTTTTAATAATTGGGAATGTTTTTGTGGACGTATTTCAGCATAGGGTCGGTGTAAAAAAAAAAACAAGATTTCTACTTTCTGCATACTGTAGCTGCATATATATTGCATAGACCATTTTGAGGCATGTAAACAAAAACAATGGTCCCAGTGTATTTCTTGTTGTATATTTTTAATTTCTATAGCTTCCGAGAATCCAAACAGAGCCACATATTGATAAATAATGTTATGATAGCTGTTTTAACATTAAGTTATGATTGAATTGCCTCTTGTTAGAGTTATGAAAGAGTTTGAAAACAAGCAGGAAATGTTCATGGGCCAATGACACGACCACATTGAAACTGTCTATACATTAATCCTTATTAATTCCTCCTCAACCCTTTAACTACCAAGGGGAAAAAAGATGCATTTCTTTGGTTAAATTATGCTCCTTTTTTTTTTTGTTAATGATAATCTATAGACAAAAACATAAACCAAACAGTTACAATGACAGTTAAAGGAATAGTTCACTCATTTTGGTGATTTTTGCAACCAAACTCTAAACACTAGATGCAATAAATCCACTGATCTATATAATGACAAAATATATAGTTCTGTCTATTTAAAGGGAGATTTCACCCAAAACTGAAAATCCTGTCATAATTTACTCATCAATAACTTGTTTGTTGTTAAACCTGTTTAAGTTTCTCTTAAAACCAAAGGAAGATATTTTGAAAAATGCTGGAAACTTGTAAACTATTGACTTCCATAGTATTTGTTTTTTATACTATAGAAGTCAATAACTTATGCAAGGCTGTTTCCGCCACTGAATAAAAAAATAAAATAAAAAAATATAAAGTCAAAATTCTGAGTTATAAAGTCAAAATTCTGAGTTTTAAAGTCAAAATTCACAATGATATGATTTACATTTTGTTGCAGCTGTTATTTGTTTCATGGTGTAATAAGGGTTCCCTCATGTGGTGTACTTAGGAGCTGCAGACATATACATAGAGATTATAAAGGGCTAAAACTAAAAGGGCTGTATTAGTTCATATTTCAGTTCAGTAAAAGAGTCAACCAAATACTGTAAAACTAACCTGAAATTCTGACTTTATAACTCGCAATTCTGACTTTATAACTCACAATTCTGACTTTACAACTCCCAATTCTGACTTTACAACTCCCAATTCTGACTAACTCGCAATTCTGACATTATAATTTGGAATCCTGACTTTATTACTTGGAATTCTGACTTTATTATTCGGAATTCTGACTTTACAACTCCCAATTCTGACTTTATAACTCCCAATTCTGACTTTATAACTCCCAATTCTGACTTTACAACTCCCAATTCTGACTTTACAACTCCCAATTCTGACTTTATAACTCCCAATTCTGACTTTACAACTCCCAATTCTGACTTTACAACTCCCAATTCTGACTTTATAACTCCCAATTCTGACTTTATAACTCCCAATTCTGACTTTATAACTCACAATTCTGACTTTATAACTCCCAATTCTGACTTTACAACTCCCAATTCTGACTTTACAACTCCCAATTCTGACTTTACAACTCCCAATTCTGACTTTATAACTCACAATTCTGACTTTATAACTCCCAATTCTGACTTTATAACTCCCAATTCTGACTTTTTAACTCAGAATTCTGACTTTATAACTCACAATTCTGACTTTATAACTCACAATTCTGACTTTATAACTCCCAATTCTGACTTTATAACTCACAATTCTGACTTTATAACTCACAATTCTGACTTTACAACTCACAATTCTGACTTTACAACTCCCAATTCTGACTTTATAACTCACAATTCTGACTTTATAACTCCCAATTCTGACTTTATAACTCCCAATTCTGACTTTACAACTCCCAATTCTGACTTTACAACTCCCAATTCTGACTTTACAACTCCCAATTCTGACTTTACAACTCCCAATTCTGACTTTACAACTCCCAATTCTGACTTTATAACTCGCAATTCTGACTTTATAACTCCCAATTCTGACTTTACAACTCCCAATTCTGACTTTACAACTCCCAATTCTGACTTTATAACTCGCAATTCTGACTTTATAACTCCCAATTCTGACTTTATAACTCCCAATTCTGACTTTATAACTCACAATTCTGACTTTACAACTCCCAATTCTGACTTTATAACTCCCAATTCTGACTTTATAACTCAGAATTCTGACTTTATAACTCCCAATTCTGACTTTATAACTCAGAATTCTGACTTTATAACTCCTAATTCTGACTTTACAACTCCCAATTCTGACTTTACAACTCCCAATTCTGACTTTATAACTCCCAATTCTGACTTTACAACTCCCAATTCTGACTTTATAATTCCTAATTCTGACTTTACAACTCCCAATTCTGACTTTATAACTCACAATTCTGACTTTACAACTCCTAATTCTGACTTTACAACTCCCAATTCTGACTTTATAACTCGCAATTCTGACTTTATAACTTGCAATTCTGACTTTATAACTCACAATTCTGACTTTACAACTCCTAATTCTGACTTTACAACTCCCAGTTCTGACTTTATAACTCGCAATTCGGACTTTATAACTCCCAATTCTGACTTTATAACTCCCAATTCTGACTTTATAACTCACAATTCTGACTTTATAACTCGCAATTCTGACTTTATAACTCACAATTTTGACTTTATAATTCAGAATTCTGACTAACTCGCAATTCTGACTTTACAACTCCCAATTCTGACTTTATAACTCCTAATACTGACTTTATAACTCCTAATTCTGACTTTACAACTCCCAATTCTGACTTTATAACTCGCAATTCTGACTTTATAACTCCCAATTCTGACTTTATAACTCCCAATTCTGACTTTATAACTCACAATTCTGACTTTACAACTCCCAATTCTGACTTTATAACTCACAATTCTGACTTTATAATTCAGAATTCTGACTAACTCGCAATTCTGACTTTATAAATCAGAATTCTGACTTTACAACTCCCAATTCTGACTTTATAACTCACAATTCTGACTTTATAACTCCCGATTCTGACTTTATAACTCACAATTCTGACTTTACAACTCCCAATTCTGACTTTATAACTCACAATTCTGACTTTACAACTCCCAATTCTGACTTTATAACTCCCAATTCTGACTTTGTAACTCAAAATTCTGACTTTGCAACTCCCAATTCTGACTTTGCAACTCCCAATTCTGACTTTATAACTCCCAATTCTGAATTTATAACTCACAATTCTGACTTTATAACTCACAATTCTGACTTTATAACTTGCAATTCTGACTTTATAACTCACAATTCTGACATTATAATTTGAAATCCTGACTTTATTACTCGGAATTCTGACTTTATAACTCACAATTCTGACTAACTCGCAATTCTGACTTTATAATTTGGAATCCTGACTTTATTACATGGAATTCTGACTTTATTATTCGGAATTCTGACTTTATAACTCACAATTCTGACTAACTCGAAATTCTAACTTTATAACTGGCAATTCTGACTTTCCAACTCCCAATTCTGACTTTATAACTCACAATTCTGACTTTATAACTTGCAATTCTGACTTTGTAACTCAAAATTCTGACTTTACAACTCCCAATTCTGACTTTACAACTCCCAATTCTGACTTTATAACTCACAATTCTGACTTTGTAACTCAAAATTCTGACTTTGCAACTCCCAATTCTGACTTTATAACTTGCAATTCTGACTTTATAACTCGCAATTCTGACTTTATAACTCGCAATTCTGACTTTATAACTCACAATTCTGACTTTATAACTCACAATTCTCACATTATAATTTGGAATCCTGACTTTATTACTTGTAATTCTGACTTTATTACTCGGAATTCTGACTTTATTACTCGGAATTCTGACTTTATAACTCACAATTCTGACTAACTCGCAGTACTGACTTTATAACTCAGAATTCTGACTTTAAAACTCACAATTCTGACTTTATAACTCACAATTTTGACTAACTCGCAATTCTGACTTTATAACTCGCAATTCTGACTTTATAACTCCCAATTCTGACTTTATAACTCCCAATTCTGACTTTATAACTCACAATTCTGACTTTATAACTCACAATTCTGACTTTACAACTCCCAATTCTGACTTTATAACTCCCAATTCTGACTTTATAACTCAGAATTCTGACTTTATAACTCCCAATTCTGACTTTATAACTCAGAATTCTGACTTTATAACTCCTAATTCTGACTTTACAACTCCCAATTCTGACTTTACAACTCCCAATTCTGACTTTATAACTCCCAATTCTGACTTTACAACTCCCAATTCTGACTTTATAACTCCTAATTCTGACTTTACAACTCCCAATTCTGACTTTATAACTCACAATTCTGACTTTACAACTCCTAATTCTGACTTTACAACTCCCAATTCTGACTTTATAACTCGCAATTCTGACTTTATAACTTGCAATTCTGACTTTATAACTCACAATTCTGACTTTACAACTCCTAATTCTGACTTTACAACTCCCAGTTCTGACTTTATAACTCGCAATTCGGACTTTATAACTCCCAATTCTGACTTTATAACTCCCAATTCTGACTTTATAACTCACAATTCTGACTTTATAACTCGCAATTCTGACTTTATAACTCACAATTTTGACTTTATAATTCAGAATTCTGACTAACTCGCAATTCTGACTTTACAACTCCCAATTCTGACTTTATAACTCCTAATACTGACTTTATAACTCCTAATTCTGACTTTACAACTCCCAATTCTGACTTTATAACTCGCAATTCTGACTTTATAACTCCCAATTCTGACTTTATAACTCCCAATTCTGACTTTATAACTCACAATTCTGACTTTACAACTCCCAATTCTGACTTTATAACTCACAATTCTGACTTTATAATTCAGAATTCTGACTAACTCGCAATTCTGACTTTATAAATCAGAATTCTGACTTTACAACTCCCAATTCTGACTTTATAACTCACAATTCTGACTTTATAACTCCCGATTCTGACTTTATAACTCACAATTCTGACTTTACAACTCCCAATTCTGACTTTATAACTCACAATTCTGACTTTACAACTCCCAATTCTGACTTTATAACTCCCAATTCTGACTTTGTAACTCAAAATTCTGACTTTGCAACTCCCAATTCTGACTTTGCAACTCCCAATTCTGACTTTATAACTCCCAATTCTGAATTTATAACTCACAATTCTGACTTTATAACTCACAATTCTGACTTTATAACTTGCAATTCTGACTTTATAACTCACAATTCTGACATTATAATTTGAAATCCTGACTTTATTACTCGGAATTCTGACTTTATAACTCACAATTCTGACTAACTCGCAATTCTGACTTTATAATTTGGAATCCTGACTTTATTACATGGAATTCTGACTTTATTATTCGGAATTCTGACTTTATAACTCACAATTCTGACTAACTCGAAATTCTAACTTTATAACTGGCAATTCTGACTTTCCAACTCCCAATTCTGACTTTATAACTCACAATTCTGACTTTATAACTTGCAATTCTGACTTTGTAACTCAAAATTCTGACTTTACAACTCCCAATTCTGACTTTACAACTCCCAATTCTGACTTTATAACTCACAATTCTGACTTTGTAACTCAAAATTCTGACTTTGCAACTCCCAATTCTGACTTTATAACTTGCAATTCTGACTTTATAACTCGCAATTCTGACTTTATAACTCGCAATTCTGACTTTATAACTCACAATTCTGACTTTATAACTCACAATTCTCACATTATAATTTGGAATCCTGACTTTATTACTTGTAATTCTGACTTTATTACTCGGAATTCTGACTTTATTACTCGGAATTCTGACTTTATAACTCACAATTCTGACTAACTCGCAGTACTGACTTTATAACTCAGAATTCTGACTTTAAAACTCACAATTCTGACTTTATAACTCACAATTTTGACTAACTCGCAATTCTGACTTTATAACTCACAATTCTGACTAACTCGCAATTCTGACTTTATAATTTGGAATCCTGACTTTATTACTTGGAATTCTGACTTTATAACTCGGAATTCTGACTTTATAACTCACAATTCTGACTAACTCGAAATTCTAACTTTATAACTCACAATTCTGACTTTATAACTCACAATTCTGACTAACTCGCAATTCTGACTTTATAACTCACAATTCTGACTTTATAACTCCCAGTTCTGACTTTATAACTCACAATTCTGACTTTATAACTCCCAGTTCTGACTTTATAACTCACAATTCTGACTTTATAACTCCCAGTTCTGACTTTATATCTCACAATTCTGACTTTATAACTCCCAGTTCTGACTTTATAACTCACAATTCTGACTAACTCGAAATTCTGACTTTACAACTCCCAATTCTGACTTTATAACTCCCAATTCTGACTTTATAACTCAGAATTCTGACTTTATAACTCAGAATTCTGACTTTATAACTCACAATTCTGACTTTATAACTCGAAATTACGACTTTAGAACTCACAATTGCCACTTTATACCTCGGAATTGTGACTTTATAACTCAGCATTCTGACTCAAAAACCTGGAATTGTAACTCGGAATTGTGACTAAAACCCAGTATTCTGACTTTATAACTCGGAATTATGACTTTATAACTCGGAATTGCGACTTTATTTGTGATTTTATAACTTTATAACTCAGAATTATCCCTTTAAAACAAATAGATAAAACAACTACAGTATATGACAAAAATATTTTTACAATGTAGAAAAGGTTTAGATTTTTAGTTATGTAAAGCAGTGCTTGAACTTGGATGCAACTTACACATAATATTACGCTATAATAAACACCACAGAGTGAGACTTAAATGATTGCTTTATTGGCATAATTTACTGCTGTTTACTGTGCACATTATGGTGTGGTTTCGGTTAGAGCAATCATGAAAGGGCAACTGTTAACTTGAGTCAACAGAAACAGAAGGACCCATTCTCAGTGTAAGTCATGAACTAGGTCACGCTCTAAGATAAAGAACTTTAATGACAGATTAATCTGAGATGCCAGGTAACATGAACACCAGTCTGTTGGTTGCAACCCAAGATAATGCACTAATCCAATGAAGTGCTGTGTCAGATCGCACTGAGCGCCGTGTAAAATGAGGAGTTTGACTGATAGCTGATCCTCAGCTTCGACAGCCTACGGTGAAGCAGACAAGCCTCATTGTATTCCAGAAAACAGAAAGTGATTTTTGCAAGGGATCATTTGGAAATGCTAAACAAGCTTTATTCGTCTCAATTTGTAGCTCTCGTTCAACAGTAATTTCGTAAGTCATTTAAGGCTAATTGCTAATCTACTCAGTTCGGAAGTTAAGACTTAAAGAGATAGTTCACCCCAAAATGAAAATTTTGTCACTCCATTACCTGATAAAAATCCTGCCGTCTATCCAAGTTTTAGGAACAGCAAATAATAACTCAACTTCTAGTTGATCATTTGGTATCAGAAGTGGCTTATATGATAGGCAAAGGCCTCTAGATTACGCCAAAATAAAATATGATCAAGCCTTGATTTTTAATGATTTAATTAGGACAGTAAGGTCTGACTTTGCTTAGACAAAAGTCTTGTCACTTAACAGAAATAATGTCCAGTATAGAATATAAAGTCATGCTGCAGTGGAAAAAGAATGAATATTGTGTATAACTCCCATGAGCTTGGAGGACTGCATCCATACATCTCTGCAATAAAACAAATAACTTATTAAAGTCATCTAGAATGGCAAAGAAGGCGTTCTTGCAGGACTCACAAAGTTCATCGAGATTCTTTGGATTCATCTTCAATGCCTCCTCCTTCATTTACCCCAGACATACTCAATAATGTTCATGTCTGGTGACTGGGCTGGCCAATCCTGGAGCACCTTGACCTTCTTTGCTTTCAGGAACTTTGATGTGGAGGCTGAAGTATGAGAAGGAGCGCTATCCTGCTGAAGAAGTTACCCTCTCCTGTGGTTTGTAATGTAATGAGCAGCACTAATGTCTTGATACCTCAGGCTGTTGATGTTTCCATCCACTCTGCAGATCTCTCACACGCCCCCATACTGAATGTAACCCCAAACCATGATTTTTCCTTCACCAAACTTGACTGATTTCTGTGAGAAACTTGGGTCCATGCGGGTTCCATCTGCAGTGTTTGTGATGATTGGGATGCAGTTCAACAGATGATTCATCAGAAAAATCGACTTTCTGACACTTTTCCAAATGATCAACTAGAAGTCAAGTTATTAATTGTTGCTCAAACAACTGGGATTGACGACAAGACTTTTGTCAGGTAGTGTATTTACTCACCCTCAAGTGGTTTCAAATCTGTTGAACACAATAGAAGAAAGCTGAAAACCTGTAACGATTGACTTTCATGGTAGGAAGTACAAATACTATGGAAGTCAGTGTTTACAGGTTTTCAACATCCTTCAAAATATCCTGCTTTGTGTTTAACAGAAGAAAGAAACTCATGAGAGTTTGAAACAAGTGAAGGTAATGATGGTAGACGTCAAATGCCATCCATTTTCATTTTCCAATTTCACCTGGAAAAGTAGATATAATCCTAATCTTCAGCCCTGAAGTAGGCAAAGGCATCCTGGTTTCAAGGTGCTATTACATTAACCATTGTTCAGCAAAATTTCATAGGCAAAGTCCAGTTAAACAAGAATCAAGAGTTTTGCATGAATGCTGAACACATTCCGCCTCCTTCACCAATATAAAGCTGCTTGGTTTGAAAATGACTAAAATACAAGATAATAGACCTTTTCTTGCTTGTGAAATCCTTAATTTCGCTATTGCGGCCACACCTTTTCTACTAGATTTAGTAGATTTAGATACGTAACCAATCCATCAACCCATTGGCCCTCAAGATGGATCCCTAAAAGCAGTAAGTCTTTAAAATCATAAAGTTTCTGTGGCCATTGCTACCAAAAAGAATCACAAAAATAATTTGTCCATCAAACATCCAAAAATCACACCAATGTTTGAGCTAATATGCTACGACAACATTTTTAGAACATGCTAAATGTTATTTCTCCAAAGTTAAAATTAAATCCCAAATGTGTGTTTCCATTAAGTTGTTAGAGCAGCTCACTGTGGTATTGGTAACCTAGTAACTAACAGTAAACAAGGCAAGCATAACGATTGGTCACATGTAATGTCCAGTTAGGCCTGTCACAATAATTGATATATGGACTTATCGCACAACACATGAACATGACCTCAGTCATTTTTAGTGATGCAATATATATCGCCCATACATAAAAACCAATTCTAGCAACATTTTAGCTGATTGCGCAGCATCTCTCTCTATTGGAGGTGTCAGCGTCAGTATGGTTAAAAGCACTCTAGTATAGTACTTACTATAAATGACTATAGTATATTTTCATGTTCGTGTCTGACAACTGAAAATAGATCTGGTAGCAGATATCACAGCCTCTGTTACTCTTTATCTTGCACTTTTTTTTTGTTAATATTTATTATTATTTATTTGTTCAGGATATGCGTTTTTACATTCTGATTCCAGTGCCTCATTAATAAACTGACTATAATTAAATGAAATATTCTTATGAATTAAATATAATGTGTTCTTTGAAAGAGTGTACTTGAATTTGTGATATTATATTGTCATTTTGGCATTATATAATGAGCAGCATAAAATGGTCTTAAATGACAATAATATAATTTATCGGAATATATTTTGATGCAATATACTGTATCATACAACAACAAACAGATATCGTGACAGGTCTATGTCCACTACAAGTTTATTCTGCAAATGCATTTTCATCTCCAATTATTTGCATTAACCCCTTTTCGCGAAACCAAAAAACAAGTCCAAACCACCTCAAGCGAGCATAAAAACTTATTTGTGAATTAATGGACTTTTATCCAAAATTTGGCATTTCCATCACTCTTGTTTCTTATACAATACTTTCAAAATGCCCATTAAAAAGGTGATGGAAACCCAGCTAGTATAAATCACAATCCTAACCTTTATCTCCACTTCAAAACCTCAGTAAGCTTGACGGTTACTTTTGAAGCTATTGTTGTCTTCGGAAGAAAGCTGTAAAACAAATAGTGGTCATATATGACTGATAAGATAGTATTCTTGTGAAATGGAGCATAGATTTGGACCTGAAAAAAAAAAAACGTAGAGAACAAATCTCAGTTTTTCAACAATCCTAGTTTTCGTAATGCTTCTCTCCGATCTTTTCCGATGCTGGGAACCGGCACGCTGAAAACTTTTGTACGAGACGACAATATATTGAATGATTTTCTGGGTCTCGATTCATTTGCATCCATTTGAGTGTCTTTATTGGTTGCCATTGTAGAAGAGCGTGGCCTGTGGCTCTGAGAAACTGCATTGGTGTTTGATTCCGACAGTCCCATTCCAGTGCGTTCCAAAGTGGCGGATTTTGCCATCATATTGGCATGTTGTGTATGGGAAGACGATGTGAAAAGATCGCTTCCAGACCTCTGGTGGAGCGGACTGCATCTTTGAGCTGCCTGATTTATTTGTTCTTCAGGTCTTGCTGGGATACTGTTTGCAAGATGTTCACTTGAGGTCTGGTTTGCTGATTTGGATTGAGATTGAGATTGCTTTAGCTGTTTGCAGATCTTTGCGTCTTCCTTGAGGAGACCCAACTTGCAAAGAGCCTCCACTCTTACTTTCTCTGGATTCATTAATTTATCTCCTGAGTAAGGCATGGAGGAGTCCTTATTGGTTCCAGATGCTCCTTCTTGGTTCAATTTTTTTTTAGGTTTAGGAGCCACCGGTGGAGGGGCAGGTTTGGAAATTTGGGAAATGGTTTGGGATTTCTCATTAAGATCTTTATTTGTAGAATAACTAGCTTCGGTTGCATTGCTTTTCCTCATGGACGCACTCTTGCGCAGCTGCACCAGAGCTTCATAGGAAAGCGGTCCTCTGTGCGCCACATTCTCTGATTGCACATTTTTCTGTTGCTCCTTCTTCGTTTCTTTACTACTTTTGGTTTTACGCGGAGGTGGTATCACAACTACGTTGACCTCTGAGGGAACTCGTGGAGCTTCTAGGTGGATCTGGGCAGAATCAGATGCCACTTTGGATGCTGTGTTTTTCTGGGACGCAGCTAAACCATGTCTGGTTTGGAATTTGGAGTTGTGGTTTGCGAGGACAAATGGCGTAGGAACCATATAATTCAGAATTTCTGAATTTTGCTCGAAGCTGCCGGATGAATATAGGCCTTCAGATTGGCTTTTGGGTATATCTACAACAGAGAAAAAATTCATTAGGGCATTATCAGATACACACCTGAACCAGCTAATCAAGCTCTTTCTAGGTATACAAAAACTTTCATGCAGGTGTGTTGAAGGATGTTGGAGCTAAACTGTGCAGGACACCGGCCCTCCAGGACCGAGTTTGGACACCCAATAATAGTGCAATAGTACACGCTAGAGCTGAAGATCTTTGCCCGACGGGTTCGGGTTTAATTTCCATCATTTTAGACGGGGTCGGGCCGGGCTCGGGCTTGCGCAGTAAATGAATAGTCATGTGATGCATTTCAATTAGCGCGAGAAAGTTATCAAATCGTTTGTTACAACATTAAAATCCATGCCTGCAAAGGTAAAACAAATGATGACGGAGAAGTTAAAAAGAGTGAATTTTGACTGCGGTCAGGCCAGCCGCCAGTTCAGAAGGAACGGTGATTCTAGCCCCCAAGGTATTTCGGCGGTCACTCATACACTGAGTATTACAGTAGAGCGCTAAACAGCAATGTATGTACAGCATACTGAGAGGGAAGATGACGAGGTCACTCGCTACACTGAAACCACTGTCATGGCAAATTAAATGGATGTTCTTGGCTGGTAGAAGATGAACAAACAATCCTACCCAAAACTTGCAAAATTAGCCAGATCAGAACTATGCATCTTGGCCTGTAGCAGCAGCAGTGAAAGGGTGTTCGGTGCTGCTAGACGCACCATCCTGAGTGCAGGACTGCGCTAAAGCCATTTACAGTGGATGCAATAATGTTCCTCCACAAAAACACGTAGCCTAATCTTGGTGAGTAAAGCGTTTTTAAATTGTAAATAAATATTAATTAAACCATAAAATCATAATGTAGACAGAGTATATAGGCTTTTCGTTTAATATTCAGCTTCACCGTCACCGTAAGGCCAGATTGTGGAGAGAAGTGGCGAAACAAATCCTGCAGAGCACATAGAAAGTAAATTCCATCATACTGAACTACCTCAAGACATGGGCAATTTATAAATGCTGCCCTAAAAACTGGCCCTAAATATGATAACATATGAATCAGTACATTTTTGAGTATATCCTTTAAAATGTTAAAAAGAAATGGTGTTTTACATGTGGTCAATATAGATAAACTATCAATTGATTGAATTTACAAAAATGGTACTATATCATTATCAGGATATGAGATGACTTATATTATGATATGAGATTTTTGTCATATCACCCAGCCTGGAAATTTGATTTACGGAAGTCCTAGGAGGCCATGCATTCACATATTTTTCTTTCTTGTTTTCTCATGAGCTCGACATTACAACTCGTTTTCTTGTGATCAAAACTTTTTATTTCTCGTGATCTCGACATAACAAAGAGTTGTTTTCCTGTGATCACGACTTTTTTTGTTTTTATTTATTTATTCATGTATTAATTATTATTAATATTATTTATACCTGCCCAATGTATGACCGGACCACCTAAAATTTTCAGATGTAGGCTACGCTCCTGCCTTTAAAACAGAGGGCTCTATTTTAATGATCAAGTCTAAAGCACATGACACAAAAGCATTAAGAGCATGTCCGAGTCCACTTTTGCTATTTTAAGGATGGAAAAATACGTTCTGCGCCCCGGCGCATGGTCTAACAGGGTTGTGCTTATTCTTTTAATGAGTTATAGGTGTGTTTTGAGCATAACGTGTATTAAACCAATCAGAGTCTCATCTCCCATTCCCTTTAAGAGTCAGTTGCGTCACGCCATGGCACATTTGCTATTTATATGGCGGACTTTGTAAGTGGAAAAACTGAATGCTTCACTAGTGAGAAAACAGTAAAACAGACTGAAGCGAGTGGATAAAGAACGAGCCTCCTCCATTCAGCCTCTTTTACTCTTTACTTTCCTGAATAAGGAAACAGTGTTGTACTCACTCCACTGAAGACATCCATTAGCCTACAAATGTAATTTCATTTGTTAGGCGCAAAGATTTGTTTTAAAACTATTTCTAAATTCGGTTCTAATGTCCAGCAAACAAATAAATGAACAATAATAATGAAGTGTGGTCAAAAAACTGAGTTATATCTAAACACACGTCCTATTCTTATGCCCCATATGGTGATGCATACATCTCCAAAACCCGACAGGTGGACGAATCTAAACTTGTTTTTATTAAAACAAATATAAATATGCATATAATAAATAATACTGCTAATAATAACATTATTAAAAGCAAATTGTCATGAATAAACTAAAAAAGCCCCCTGAAGTGAAGGCATGGAGGCAGTGTTTTTATATTTATGTAGAAAATAATCAATTTTGTAACATTTTAGTCCTTTCACTTGTTTTCATATGTAAAGATATTTGTGTATTGCTGTACATCCTGTGTGTATTAAGCAATGTGTAAGCATTGAACCCACATAGACACAACTTTCGACCTGCTTTTAGATGGTCTATGGCGCAGTCTATTTCAGTTCTTCAAAATAGCAATGCACCAACAATGCGCCTTAACACACCTCTATTTTACACCAGCACACCCATGAGTTCCGCCCAAGTGGTGCAAATGGATTTGCTATTTAAACAATGTGGTGCAAAACATGAAAATTAGGGTTGCGCTGGTCTGAAAATAGCAACAAATTGAGCCAAACACGTCTTGTGTCTTATTGCGGGGTGTATGATAGGGAATCTTCTGCATGTAATTTAATGATTGTGTATGATGAAGGGACAGCACAAGTGTTTTCCTAGAGCAGCAGTTCAGTCTGCATGAGATAACGAGAAAACATTAAGTCATGATCACCAAAATATAATAACGCATGGCCTCTAACGACTTCGGTACCTATTAGTAATAGTTAAGAGCTAGAAATAGTAAAAGAGCTCCAGCACACCTTGACTAGGGAGCTTGTTGAGTGTTATTGATGCAGAGAGGTGGGCCGCTTTGTTAGCTACATTTCCCCGGGCTGGCAGCTGAAGGGATTCGTCATTAGACAGACCACTGTCATCCTCTGTATCCAATGACTGAATAGTCTCCTCTAGGTACATGAGACAGGCCTTCTCCTCAGCGGAAAGATACTCTAGACTTTCATCACTCTGAAACAGAAATCATTGTGAATGGCTAAACTTTTACTCATTTATATTTAGGTCAAAACCTGTAAGATTGATTTTATTCAGAGCACAACAATAAACATGAAATGAAAGCCATAAAGCCAACACTGTTTTTTTAATAACTCCCCTAGAGTTAAATAGTTGAGTTTTACCATTTTTGAATCCATTCAGACGATCTCCGGGGCTGGCGGTAATTCATTCATTATTTATGAATGATATGATTATTTATCAGGGGTCACCACAGGGAAATTAATTGCTAACTATTCCAGCATATGTTTTATGCAGCAGATGCCCTTCCAGCTGCTACCCAGTACTGGGAAACACCCATACACTCTCACATTCTCCCACACACACTCATACACTACGGCCAGTTTAGTTCATTCAATTCACCTATAGTGCATGTCTTTGGACTGTGGAGGAAACCGAAGCACCCAGAGGAAACCCACACCAACACAAGGAGAACATGCAACATACATGCAACATACATCCTCACAGAAATGCCAACTGGTCCAGCCGGGACTCGAACCAGCGACCTTCTTGCTGTTAGGTGACAGTGCTAACCACTGAGCCACCGTGCAGCCTTTTTAGAGTAATATTTTTGAATATATATATATATATATATATATATATATATATATATATATATATATATATATATATATATATATATATATATATATATATATATATATATATATATATATATATATATATATATATATTAGAGATGCCACAATTCTCAATACAATATTGAACCGTTCGGTACGACATCCACGGTTCAATACGCGCTTATGAATTGCGGTTTTTCCGGTTTTACGTTTAAATAATTTATGTGGGTTTTATTTCTCTCTGAATAGACTGTTTGTGTGTGCCTGTAAGTCTACGAGCTGAGATGAGGAAACTTCTCCCCGCGAGTAAATATTCAATCACTATGCTCTAAAGTTAGGGGGCGCTCCACCATCATTCCACACTTTAACATGGCGAGCGGCAGTGAAGTGAGGGAGCAATAAAATGCCGGTGTCTTTCAAATCCGCGGCGTGGGGACATTTCGGTTACACGTATAGACTAATCGAACGGAAACACTTCCAACATGACTGCACATCTGCGGCACCATCACATAGCAATATCACTGTCTGAAGACCAGAATAGCAGAGAAGGTAATAAAGACCTCCATAAAACAACAATCCCTCACTGAATTCTTCCAGCAAACATATCCAACTGGTTCAGAAAGACATATAAAAATAACAAAGGCAGTGTTAAGTTTAATTAAGATGGTTTATTTATATTTACTGAAGTACAAATGTGTTTATTTGAAATGGTCAATTTATGTTCATTAACTTCACATGTATGTTTATTTTTAAAATGTAGGAAATTATGTGTTGCCCAGTTTGTACATAGGCTACCAGCAGCTGTGAGATTTCAGTGTTCATTTTTTTATTATACAATACACTAGGAACTAGTGTAACTTTCTTGGCTTTGAAGTGAAATAAAGGAGTATTGCAATAAATCGTTTTTATTTTTCTTACTCTTCCTATTGCCTAAGCATAGAATAACAATAAAAAAAAGACTTATGTGTTGAGCCATCAGAACCAAACCGAACCGAAAACCGTGTTAAAAAACCGAGGTATGTATTGAACCGTAAGCTAACTGTATTGTTGCATCCCTCCCTAATATATATATATATATATATATATATATATATATATATATATGTATGTATGTATGTATGTATGTATGTATGTATGTATGTATGTATGTATGTATGTATGTATGTATGTATGTATGTATGTATGTATGTATGTATGTATGTATGTATGTATGTATGTATGTATGTATGTATGTGTGTGTTTGTGTTTGTGTGTGTGTGTGTGTGTGTGCAATATTACACACCATTAAGAAAAATACAGACAGAAACATGAATAACAGCATTACAAGAAAGTACATTCAGTCGATCTCGGGAGCATTTTTAGCTTAGCGTAATTCGTTGAATTAGATTAGACCTTTAGCATCTCGCTCAAAAAAAAAATAGCTTGACCCTTCTGTAGTTACATTGTGTACTAAGACCGTTGTACTAATAACATTGCGCCTACTGCCGCCATGGTACGTCAGCAAAGTTCTTTGACTATCACACCAGAATGACAGTATAGTTTTTAACCATATAAACATATTAACTTTTCATTTTCCATTAGTTTTATCCTAATGCCGATTTAACTACAGAAAAGTCAAGCTTTAAATAGTAAAATTATGAAAACCTTTTTTCTGATTTTTGATATTAGCGAGATGCTAATGGTCTAATCGGATTCAATGATCTATGCTAAGCTAAGCTAAATGTGCTCTTGCCAGACCCGGAGTTAAACTGAAATGGTAAAACTCAACTGTTTACTCTTGGAGAGTTGTAAAATGATACCATTCTTTCTACTGTACAACAATAATGATAAAGAGAAACAAAATCATTGAAATCACTTTTGTAACAATTTTAGTCCAGATGATGAACAACAATTACATCGACAGCCAATCAGAATCCTCCTTAATCAGTTGTCTGTGTGACTGCACTGATATTTATAATAAACTAAACAATATCATGCATCAATGTGAATGGAAATTGCCATTACATTTATCGTTCTTAAAAGGGCACTTTTTGTATGGACAAAAAATGTATGGAGTCACAGAATAAACAAAGTCAAACAGGTTTTGAATGCCATAAATGACAGTGTTTCTTCATAAAATAAAGATATTACTTACAAAGCATGAGTTGAAGCTGACCACGCTATCACAGCTGCCATTACTGTCAATCTCGCCCATTGTGTCGAGGCCATTGCCGTCTTGCCGCATGTCACTTATCGGCATTGCAAATGAAGAAAACCTCCGCCCTGATATGAATTCAAAGCTCTTTAGCAGTGCTGATGAAACTGCATTTCCTTTAAAAGCAGAATACAAAAACATCTAATTGAGCATCTTAATATGCATCCTTTGCTAAAGTCATTTTAGTGATAACAGTGGGAATTATAGAGCAATTATAGACAATTTTATACTGAAAGTACATCAATTTAAAACAGCAAGCAATTATATCTGAATAGCTGCACAGCAAATAATTGTTTTTTAAAAGAAAAATAAGCTTTGACCTCAGGCTCAAAGTACACAAGGCTAAATATAGTTAGGTTACTTGCACAAAAAATGTTCACATCAGAAATTATTTAATATTTAGTTGATTGATTTTTACAGGTTTATGAACAATCCGTAAATCAATATGCTTATGTTTTATTAGTTAGTCATAAAATTCACAGTTCACAGTGTTGTAAATTTGAATATGACGTAGATATTGATAACACTTGTTTTTCTCATTCAATGACTGCGTATGTGATATGCAAATATAACAGCAAACAGGTTTTCTTTGTGGATAGAAAAAGAGAAGCAGTTGCATTGTATTCAGATTAGGAGGGTTCACAAGGTCTGTAATAAATAAACTGTAATCAGTAAACCGTATCGCAATGACAGTGAAAGCAAGGTCCATTTTTACAGACATAATAAACCCACTGGCCTTTTGGATTATATTAGTGTTATTCACATTGGCTCTAAAACACCATTAGTTCTAGAGAATTCATAGTTTATATGATATAATCATAACAACATTGAATAT
Organism: Danio kyathit; assembly: GCA_903798195.1. Lineage (NCBI taxonomy): Eukaryota > Metazoa > Chordata > Actinopteri > Cypriniformes > Danionidae > Danio > Danio kyathit. The sequence goes on from LR812529.1 coordinate 43,862,509, forward strand.
CTAAAAGGTTTATGAGTTTATGACCTACATTACATAAAGTTCACTTAACTGTGTTATATGTCCAAATGGAGTGTGAAGCTTTCAGTGTGAAACTACTTGAAATTAAATTGTTTAGTGTTTAGTTTCTAGGTATGTTGCTAAATAACGTGAAAGAGTGTGTGTTTGGATTAAATCACATTTTAAACGAGGCATTTTATCACATTATTTACAATTGCTTGCTTACTTTACAATAGCTTACTCTTTACTCACTTCTTCTCTGGTTAGAACTGTACGCTATATTAATAATTTGCTCATTACTTTATTTTAAAACATATATTATCAATATATAGACATAATTAGAAAATATGCCTTAATAAAAGCTTACCTTGAGGGCAGAAAGAGTTACTAGTTGGCACCTCAGCAGGTTCGCGTGCTTCTACAGTCTCAGCGTCAGTACTGTGTGTGTTACAGTGTGGAGTCCAGTACTGTAAATAGGGGAATCTTCGACCAATCATTTACGTTTCTTCGTTGCAGCAGCCAATCAGAGAATGGCGCGGTGAGTGTGGAGAATAAAACAAACGTTCGCCTCAAAATCAAACTAACGTTTAAAGTGAGGGGAAACGGAGCTGAGAGTAGTAAGTATACACCTACGACTTATGTTTACACGTCTGTAATAACAAACACACGATGACAGAAAGTGTCAGGAGGATCAACAGGAAATCCTAGTTAATCGCGTTATTAAAGGTTTCTTAAAATAACATTAGTTTAATCCCTGTCAACTGCAACTGATTTGATCCTGGTTTACCGACTAGGATTCATTATGTTTTCACACCACAGTCGGTGTTAACATTTGTTTAGTAATACTTTACAATAAAGTTGTATTAGTTAACGTTAGTTAATTAATTCACTAACATAAGCAATACATTTATTACAGTATTTGATCATGTCAGTTAATGAAAATACAGTTGTTCATTGTTCATGTTAACTCACAGTGCATTACCTAATGTTAACAGGCATTAGTAAATGTTGAACTACAGTATTGTTCATAATTAGTTCATGTTAGTAAATAAATACATTAACTAATGAAACCTTAAAGTAAGTAAAAGTGTAAAGTGTGACCATTAGTTTCTTAAAACCAACTACTTTTTATGCTGTTAGTAAGAACATTATGCTAAAATTAAACATGATTTCCTTCAAATAAAACAAACAAAAAAAAAAAATAATTATTTGGTTTATGTAGTAACCAAGGTCACAGATTAACAATGGCTTTGCAGCACTAATTATTAATTACCATTTGTATAAAGCTTACTGCACAACGTATACTACATATACACGCACCAGCCACTTTATTAGGTACACCTTACAAGTACTGGGTTGGACCCCCTTTTGCCTCCAGTTGCTGCAGATTTTGTCGGCTGCACATCCATGATGCCAATCTCCCGTTTCACCAAATCCCAAAGGTGCTCTATTGGATTGAGCTCTGGTGACAGTGGAGGCCATTTGAGTACAGTGAACTTATTGTCATGTTCAAGAAACCAGTCTGAGATGATTCGTGCTTTATGACCTGGCGCGTTATCCTGCTGGAAGTAGCCATCAGAAGATGGGTACACTGTGGTCATAAAGGAATGGACAAGTGGTTATTTGAGTTACTGTTGCCTTTCTATTAGCTCGAACCAGTCTGGCCATTTTCCTCTGACCTCTGGCATCAACAAGGCATTTGCGCCCACAGAACTGCCGCTCACTGGATATTTTCTTTTTTTCAGACCATTCTCTGTAAACCCTAGAGATGGTTGTGCGTGAAAATCCCAGTAGATCAGCAGTTTCTGAATTACTCAGACCAGCCCGTCCATACCATGTTCAAAGTCACTTAAATCATCTTTCTTCCCCATTCTGATGCTCGCTTTGATCTGCAGCAGATCATAATGACCATGTCTACATGCCTAAATACATTGAGTTGCTGCCATGCGATTGACTGATTAGAAATTTGCGTTAACGAGCAGTTAGGCAGGTGTACCTAATAAAGTGACCGGTGAGTGTACATATTGTTACAAAATACAGAACAAACACACACAATAAAAACCATTATTACTACACTTTTACTATATTTATATTTGTTTATTTGCTATAAATGCTCGTGTTTATTAAAGGTACAGTTTATAAATCTTACTGTTTGTATTAAATTACAAAATTGTATTGGAAATAGTATATAAATATTAATATATTTATACATTTAATACAAGAATTGCTGTGCTTTGAAGAAAATATAAAACTGTGTATGGAAAGCATCGTCAATGCACCGAGATATCGAATTGAACCGAATCGATGGCATGATAATCGTAACCGAACCGAACCGTGAGACCAGTTCACACCTCTAAGTAAAACCATAGTTAATTTTTGTAAGGTCAAAATAGAAGCTTACTTTTGCCATATATCAAAGCAAGGCAACTGTGGCGTTTTAATTGGTAGAATTTAAATCTCATGATTGTTTTTTCTTTGCAATTCAGAGAATTGGTCACAATTGCAATTTCTCTTAATTCTAAATTTATGTTTTGCAAATCTGATTTTTTCCCCAAGACTTTCAAGAATTGAGGCAATTGTTTAGACCGGGGTGTCCAAACTCGGTCCTGGAGGTTCATTGTCCTGCAGATTTTAGATCTAACTTGCCTCAACACACCTGCAAGGATGTTTCTAGGAAGCCTAGTAAAGCCGAAGTCACACTAGAGTTTGAGCTTAAGAAATTCTGTCGTACGGCGCTGCGAAAAGGGGCGGGATTAAACAAGATGATTAGACATTAAAGAAGCGAGTAATTGGTCCATATTTTAAATTTCAGTTCAGAGAGGTCATGTTTTGATCCTGCATTGGTCTCACGCAGTCAAGTGATGCGATAGCGCAGGTCAGAGTTCACCAAGGTTGAACTTTGCACCGTAGCAACCTGCGAAACTCCGACGCATGACCCTGCGTTTCCGGTGCGTATGAATGGAAGTCTATGGGGAGGAAAGTCCAGTGTGACCGCGGCTTAAGAGCTTGATTTGCTAGCCCAGCTGTGTCTGATTGGGGTTGGAACTAAGCTTTGCGGGACACCGGCCCTCCAGGACTGAGTTTGGGCACCTCTGGTTTAGACTTTTTGCAGTTCTATATTGCAATTCTGAGTTTTTGTCCTCAAAACTGCAACTTTTTTAACATAACTTTTGCAGTTTATTTGCTTTTCTCAAATTCAAGTTTATAACTCAAGTTCTGCTAAATACAGTACAAAACGTGGCAATTCTATTTAAAAAAATGTTAGAATAGCCTAGAAATGTTTATAACTTGCAACTGTCAGATAAAACATTTAATAATATCTGGCAAAAACTTTTGACAATGGTGATTAGTGCTTTATGAAGTCAACTTTTGTTTTCCTTCATCAATAAAACTTAAATGGAAATGTTTTAGTGTTGGTAATTGTAGTAGCAGTGCTTGTATTAGTAAACACCAATTGATAATTAGGAAAAAACACACACAAAAATATTTATATCAATTCAAGTTTATTTATCATTAACCCAGTATAACCAGTGACTTTGTAGCAATGAGTGCTGTACATGCAGTTCCTCACTCAAAGTTACTTTAGTGTAGATAAAACACTGATCACGGCAATTAAAAATAAATAAATCACTGCAAAATAAAGAGAAAAAAGTCCTTTGGCCTTGCAATGGCACCATTTCTCCAAAATAAAAAAGCTGCAAACGAGTAAACACCCTTGTGGATTGTACCTGACAGAAAATACTGAGAATGTACATCATCTTCAGGCCTTACAAGTTGTCTCCCCTCTACAGTTCATCCACAGCCTAATACTATAATACTTTTCTACACCTAAAGTGTTCCTCCGTAATATGCCAGGAAAATAAGTTCGATATTACACATTTCTCCATTTAAAATGTCACTACAATCACTCGTGCTAACAATACATCATAGACACTTGAGATGAACACATTTTGCATAAAACAATCTTGTGTGGTCGTTTGCAGAAGTTACACAAGTGCCCTTCAGAGAAAAAAAACTAAACAAAATCTACAGACTCAGTGAGAATCTACTATCAGCACCATTGGTTGTCCACTTCAATTGTAAAACCCACACATTTCTAGCTAGCTAGCTTCCTGAAAAACCATAGTGAGAACTCATACTGTGTGACTATTTCAAGTAACAGGTACAATGGAGCCAGTGAACTTAAGACTTCATGTAGTGCCATCATCGATTGTTCAGAAGCTGTGCCTATGACCTTACAAAGACAGATATAATATAAATACATTAATGCCATGTGTATCATGCCATCATCAAAGGCATGTCTTTAGCTTTGCTCCAGCGTTTTATTAATACTACTCTGGCCACATCCAATTGGACATTGTATGTGGAGAGATTAGCATACATGATTCCATTAACTCAAAATAATAATGCTGAACACTGTGTTTAGTACTATCAATAGTTTAGCTAGCATTGTCCATACTGTCAGTTCTAAAAGTTTTTTACATGAGGTCATGGGTTAAAAACATGTCTAGGTCACATTTAACGCCAGAATTAAGACTTATACACAAATATTAAAGTGAGATTTCGGCCAAAAATGACAAATCTGTGATCATTTACTCATACTTTACTCATTTCAAACATTTATAAGTTTATATGTTGAACACAAAAGATGATATTTTGAAGTACGCAGGAAACCGGTAACCATTGACTTCCATTGTATTTGTTTTTTCTACTATGGAAGTCAATGGTTACCTGTTTTCAGCTTTCTTCAAAATATATTATTTTGTGTTCAGCAGAAGAAAGAAACTAGGGTGAGTAAATAGTGAGTTTATTGTCATTACAGGGTGAACAATCCCTTTAAAATGTAACACAGCAAGTTTTAGCTTACAATTAAAAATCATTGCAATCGAACGAATCAAAATAAAGCAAATCTGTAATGTAGAAATTAGATCGCGATCTCGATTCGACCCCCTAGACCAGGGGTGTCAAAGTCAATTCCTGGAGGGCCGGAGCCCTGCAGAGTTTAGTTCCAGCCCTGCTTCAACACACCTATCTGTAGGTATCAAACAAGCCTAAAGCACTCAATTAGTTTGATCAGGTGTGTTTAATTGGGGTTGGAACTAAACTGTGCAGAGCTCCGGCCCTCCAGGAACTGGCTTTGACACATGTGCCCTAGACGATTTTAAACCAGCATTTCTATGATTCTGCTATACTGTCAGTTCTAAGTTTTTTACATGAGGTCATGGGTTAAAACATGTCTAGGTCACATTTAACACCAGAATTAAGACTTATATTTAGCATACGTTATTTTCATACGTTTTCCCACAATATATTAAAGGAATATTTCAGCCAAAAATGACAAATCTGCGATCATTTACTAATTTCAAACCTTTATGAGTTTATATGTTGAACACAAAAGATGATATTTTGAAGTACGCAGGAAATCAGTAACCATTGACTTCCACTGTTTTTCCTACTATGGAAGTCAATGGTTACCTGTTTTCAACTTTCTTCAAAACAGAAGAAAGAAACTCAAAGGTTTGGAACCACTTGAGGGTGAGTAAATAGTGCGTTCATTGTCTTTACAGGGTGAACTATCCCTTTAAAATGTAATTCAGCAAGTTTTAGCTTACAATTAAAAATCATTGCAATCGAACGAATCAAAATAAAGCAAATCTGTAATGTAGAAATTAGATCGCGATCTCGATTCGACCCCCTAGACGATTTTAAACCAGCATTTCTACGATTCTGCCATACATATTGTCCATACTGTCAGTTCTGAAAGTTTTTTACATGAGGTCCTGGGTTAAAAACATGTCTAGGTCACATTTAACACCAGAATTAAGACTTATATTTAGCATACGTTATTTTCATACGTTTTCCACAATATATGAAAGCGATATTTCACCCAAAAATGACAAATCTGTGATTATTTACTCATACTTTACTCATTTCAAACATTAATAAGTTTATATGTTGAACACAAAAGATGATATTTTGAAGTACGCAGGACACCGGTAACCATTGACTTCCATTGTATTTGTTTTTTCTACTATGGAAGTCAATGGTTACCTGTTTTCAGCTTTCTTCAAAGTATCTTCTTTTGTGTTCAGCAGAAGAAAGAAACTAGGGTGAGTAAATAGTGAGTTTATTGTCATTACAGGGTGAACAATCCCTTTAAAATGTAATACAGCAAGTTTTAGCTTACAATTAAAAATCATTGCAATCGAACGAATCAAAATAAAGCAAATCTGTAATGTAGAAATTAGATCGCGATCTCGATTCGACCCCCTAGACGATTTTAAACCAGCATTTCTATGATTCTGCCACACTGTCAGTTCTAAGTTTTTTTACATGAGGTCATGGGTTAAAACATGTCTAGGTCACATTTAACACCAGAATTAAGACTTATATTTAGCATACGTTATTTTCATACGTTTTCCACAATATATGAAAGCGATATTTCACCCAAAAATGACAAATCTGCGATCATTTACTAATTTCAAACATTTATGAGTTTTTATGTTAAACACAAAAGATGATATTTTGAAGTACGCAGGAAACCGGTAACCATTGACTTCCCTAGTATTTGTTCTATCTACTATGGAAGTCAATGGTTACCTTTTTTCAGCTTTCTTCAAAATATCTTTTATTGTGAAACTGGGGTGAGTAAATAGTGAGTTTATTGTCATTACAGGCTAAACCATCTCTTTAAAATGTAATACAGCAAGTTTTAGTTTACAATTAAAAATCATTGCAATCGAACGAATCAAAATAAAGCAAACCTGTAATGTAGAAATAATTCCAAAAAATATCAAATTACAGCAGGAGAATGTATATGTGTGCCAGATTCTCTTGAATACGTAGTGATATTAGCAGAACAGTATAGAAATTCTTTCTTTTTCAGAGTGGAAATATGACCTGGATGTGTTTCGAGTCAGCATAATACGAGTATTGTATACAGCGTACCAAACAAGATGGTTTAAAGTAGTGGAAAATCCCTTTTAAACATTTTGGTTTGAACAGACGGCTTGTCCTCACGTCAGGCAAAAAAAAAAACACAATTGAATACTTCTCAAGAGTAAACCGAAACCAAAAGAACACTGTATTCTTGGGTAACTCGACACGTGAAAGTCTCCTGAAGACAATGTGAGGTAGAGGACTGTACCGAGCTGGAACAGGCAGCAGTGAAAGAGCGGGTACCATGTCAGGTGGCGTGGCAGTGACGCGGCGGTGATTTTAAAGATGGAACCTAGATCACACCTCTCCAAAATTGGTGTGGCCTGTCTCCTTGGCATGTTCCCTCGCCTCCTTCTGCCCTACAAGGCCAGTCTGGCACACCATACAGCGCAAAGCAAACCGGTTGACGTCTGTAAACTGACGTTTCCTCCGTGCTTCGTCTGCTAGTTCCAGCGCTTGAGCTAAAATAACATCATCTATGGTGGAGAACACAGTCTGCGCAGGGACATCAGAACCAGGCAACACCTTCTGAAGCGGATCGTAATGAATCCCGTCATAAATAAGCAGCACTCGTTTGGTGTACCCAGCATCCTCGCCGAATCGATCCACGCGTACCGTTTGAGTGTCCACAACGCAGATTTCACATTGGTAGAACTTGGAGAGGATGGAAACTTCAATGGCGCCTCCCCACGTGTCATCTCGACGGATCCACGTGCAGTATTCCTCGTTGGTTTTGCCCAAAACGGCTTCTGAATATGCGGTGGGGTCGCTGGCTACTATTTGTGCGATGAGACCACGCATTTCGGACGCGCAGGCCGGGTCATACACACCGCCTTCCATTACGTAGTTCACACTAGTAAACAAACAGGAGTTGTCGGCGGGCACTACGCGGCGCTCAACGACTGGGGTCACTTCAAAGCTGGGCCCTTTGGTCACAGTGGGTTGCACTGGGGGTTTGGGTTTGTTCTTCTCCTCCTCTACAATCAACGTGTCTCCTGGAGGAATAAACAAATCCATGATGAACAGAGGAATAAATGTGAATGAACAACTTTAATAAAGGGATAGTTCACCCAAAAATGAAAATTCTGTCATCATTTACACCAATGGTCTCAAACTCAATTCCTAGAGGGCCACAGCTCTGCACAGTTTAGCTCCAACCCACCTGCTTAATAATTATTGTCAGCAGCTAGCTAGCTCTCTTCAACTCTTACGTGGACGCCCACTGAAGCTAAGCAGGGCTGTGCCCGGTCAGTACCTGGATGGGAGACCACATGGGAAAATTAGGTTGCTGCTGGAAGTGCTGTTAGTGAAGCCAGCAGGGGGGCGCTCAACCTACAGTCTGTGTGGGTCCTAAATCTATACTGCACCGTCTTTCGGATGAGACGTTAAACGGAGGTCCCGACTCTCTGTGGTCATTAAAAATCCCAGGATGTCCTTTGAAAAAGAGGTTTAACCCTGGCATCCTGGCCAAATTTGCTCACTAGACTCTGTCCACCATCCCCATTTCATAATTGGTTTCATCACTCTGTCTACTCTCCACCAATCAGCTGGTGTGTGGTGTGCTGCCGTCACGTCACCCAGGTGGATGCTGCACACTGGTGGTGGATAAGGAGATTTCCCCCAAAAATGTGTAAAGCGCTTTGAGTGTCCAGAAAAGCGCTATATAAATGTAAGGGATTATTTATTATTATTATTATTATTAATAGTCTCTTTAACACCTTGATTAGTTGGATCAGCTGTGTCTGATTAGGGTTGGAGCAAAACTGTGCAGAGCTGCGGCCCTCGAGGAATCCAGTTTGAGACCTATGATTTCTTTGTTTTTTCACAAAAAAAAGATATTTCAAAGAATGTTGGAAACTTGTAGCTATTGACTTCTATAGGATTTGTTTTTCATACTATGGATGTCAGTATAAAAAGGCTTTTTTTGTGTTCAACAGAATGTGAAAAAAAATAACTGAAACTGGTTTCGAACAAGTCAAGGGTGAGTAAATGATTTTTGGGTGAACTATCCCTTTAACACAGAATTAAAGTAGTAGTTCAACCAATAAAATAATAGTGTAAGACAGCTTTTCCCCTGTATATCAGAATGTTTCAGGTTAAATATATATCTTTTTATTATTAAATCTTAGAAATAATAATATTAATAATACATACATACATGTGTATATATATATATATATATATATATATATATATATATATATATATATATATATATATATATATATATATATATATATATATATATATAAAAATTTCATTTAATTTTGTTTTCATAGGAACAGATCAGAATATGGTCATCGTTTCATTTTTGTATTTTTCAATTTTGTAAACTGAAGAGTTATATTATTATTTCATCAATTTTTTTAAAACAATTTTATCATTAAATTAAAATACCATTAAAAGACACTAAACATTAAATTAGACACTTGTATTTATTATGCTTTCCATGTATATGAAAGAATTTGGTAAATTTATTTTGATGCGAACAAACACCAAAATGGGGCAGCACAGTGCCTCAGTGGTTAGCACTGTCACCTCACAGCAAGAAAGTCGCTGGTTCGCGTCCCGGCTGGGTCAGTTTGCATTTCTGTGTGGAGTTTGAATGTTCTCTCCGTGTTTGCGTGGGTTTCCTCTGGGTCCGGGAGCTCCGGTTTCCCTCACAGTCCAAAGACATGCGCTATAGGTGAATTGAATACCACAGCCATATTACCCTGCAGCCCAAGACAGATTACTTACTGAATCTAAGCAGGGCTGAGCCTGGTCAGTACCTGGATGGGAGACCACATGGGAAAACTAGGTTGCTGTTGGAAGTGGTGTTAGTGAGGCCAGCAGGGAGCGCTCAACCTGTGGTCTGTGTGAGTCCTAATGCGCCGTCTTTCGGATGAGACGTTAAACCGAGGTCCTGACTCTCTGTGGTCATTAAAAATCCCATGGCACTTCTCGTAAAAGAGTAGGGGTGTAACCCCGGTGTCCTGGCCAAAGTCCCTCAATCGGCTCTTACCCATCACGGCCTCCTAATCATCCCCATCCACCGAATTGGCTCTATCACCGTCTCTTCACTCCACCTATAGCTGGTTTGTGGTGTGCGCACTGGCGCCGTTGTCCTGTGGCTGCCGTCGCATCATCCAAGTGGATGCTGCACACTGGTGGTTGTGTAAAGAGACCCCCCCCCCCTCCCCCAATCATGATTGTGAAGCGCTTGGTGTGTATGGCCATACACAATAAATGCACTATATAAATACACATTACATTACAATAAACTAAACTGACCACAGTGTGTGTGTGAATGTGACAGTGTATGGGTGTTTCCCAGTAATGGGTTGCAGCTGGAAGGGCATCTGCTCCGTAAAACATATGCTGGATAAGTTGGTGGTTCATTCCGCTGTGGCGACCCCTGATTAATAAAGGGACTGAGCCGAAAAGAAAATGAATTAATGAAACACCAAAATGTGTTTGACCCATTTATATGCTTTTGTTTTTCATGGGAACATATTTAGAGAAGTTTCTCATTTGCTCACTAACAGACTCTCTCTAATAAATGGGTATAAATTTAGTTTTGCCTTGACATTTTTTAGTAGATGTTGGATTGCATTATATGAATCCTTTTCACCTAAAAATCCTTTTTAATGTTCTCCTGATGAGTGAACATTACTTATATGGATGGCCTTAGAGTGGTTACTTTTTCGGCAGATTTTCATTTTTTTCCAGAATTGTTCCATTAACACATTTCAAATACATCTACCCCCGGTTTCACAAACAAGGTTTAAGGCTAGTCCAGATTAAATTGCATGTTTGAGCTGTCTCAACTCTAAATAACTTGTAGTGGGATGTCTTAAAATACATCAGTGTCATTTTTTTTCTCCAGGTGCACACCAGTAATATATTTTTCTAAGGCCATTTTTATAAATTCTAACTTAACTAAGGCCTAGTCTTGGCTTAATCTAAGCCCTGTTTGTGAAACTGGACCATAGTGTAGTGATTATGCTCTACGAAGCAAAGTCAAACCTGATTTGATAGGGTAGTCTTTGAGGTGGGCTTCACCGTTGCGTAGATCCAGGCTGGACGGTGGATAGCCGACCATGATCTTTTGTACATCACATGGTATCCCTGTCAGCTCCTCGATCTTATCTTTAAGTTCCTGAACACAAGATTGGTGTGTAAGGCCCTGCATTAGATGGGTCCCGTTCTTGGCTTTGCAACGTAGACGCAGCATCCTGTAACTGTTCACTGAAACACAAAACAGATTCATGAACCGAGTTTATTTGATGAATAACATTCGAAACAGAGCAAATACTGATATCTAGATTATTTAAAGGGCACCTATTTTACCCCCTTTACAAAATGTAAAAATAAGCCTTTGGTGTCTCCAGAATGTGTCTGTAAAGTTTCAGCTCAAAACACCCATCAGATTATTTATTTAGCCTCCAGAATCTGCCCATTTTGGTGTCCGAGTACAGTGTAGCCTTTTTGCAGCCTGTAGCTTAAAATGCAAATGAGCCGCTTCTCCCCGCCCACCGTTCCCACGTGCTTGTCTGCTTCTCATGCGTTACGTCAGATAAACAGCACACTAACAGACTCGGATGAAGCTGAAATACAGCTCATTAGTCAAAAATACCAAGTAAGTTTATTTCATGTATTTATGGTGGAATTTATTCAAGCCTTTCTGAAATGATGAGTCACACACACACAGATTAGCGTTTACTGACGCTATGCGGCCGTGGTGATTATAGTAGTTAAGAATTAGATAACAATTTTACTGTCTTTAATTACAAACAGGTTGTTTTAAACACGTTTTAAACTTAGAAAAATCACAGAGAGTTGAAATAGATATTTTAATACCAGCTTATTTGAAAAATTAATGTTCTGTGGACATGTGTATACATGTTATTATAGAAGCATGGTTCCCGTCAATAAATTCGGTGGGCAGAGAAAACCGCACTCCAGGGTACATACACATTTTTACTACAAAAATTCCATGACGTTTTCAGGACTTTCAAGTCAATTTTCATGACCTAATGTTTCATGTAATGTCTACATATACATGGTAAATCATAAGAAACGTTTAGATTACAGCATGTCATAAAACATGCAATAGTTTCAATTTATTTTTATATCTATGTAAAGTAGATGTGGTTACACAGCACTAATAATGTGAGAGCATGTTTTAGCCAAGAAAAGAAAAGTAAAAACAACTAACCTCCATTCCAATATACAGACATTTGTCAAACAAATTTTTAGATAATCTTAATAGTTTGTTAAACTAGTAATAGTAGATAAAACAACTTCTATTATAAAGGCGCGATTACCCTGCACTTTTCGCTCCATAGACTTCCATTTATAGGCATGCGAATGCGGCAGACCAGAAACACAAGCACATGCGACAAGTTTCGCATTTCACTGCATTCGAAAGTTCAAGCTTGGTGATTTCTTACCTGCGAAATCACATCAGGTGATGACCAATAGAAGATAATTTAAAATAAGAAATTTAAAATATGGAGCAATCACTCACTTTTATTAATGTCTAATCATATTGTTTAACCCCGCCCCTTTTCGCAGCACCGTACGACAGAATTTTGCAAGCACAAGCTTTAGTGTGACTGCAGCTTAAGTCACTTTGGACAAAAATGTCTGCAAAATGACTAAATGTAATTTCCATGACTTTTCCAAAACCTTTGGGTTTTTCTGTTTTTCCAAAACTTTTCCAGGCTTGGAAAATGCCATGTCAAAATTCCATGACTTTTCCAGGTTTTCCAAGACCGTATGAACCCTGGCACTCCATAGAGGTAAAGTTGGTTTTATATTCGCACATTCTGACTTTCCCTTTAATAATATAATTTCATAAAAGTATTATTTGCAAACTCTAAATAGCAAAATCATATTAGCAGCCAATGACTATCAAAGTCCAACATTGTTCACAGTCAAATAAACAGTGTTAATGTTGTTTTGAAGTCATACTTGCATGCTAATTTCGATTGAATATTCAAAGTAACATGGTAAACAATACAGAGACTTCTAAATGAACGAATGTGCGAATATAAAACCAACTTTACCTCTATTGGCACTCCTACGTCACGTTGCGGTGCGGTGGGCCTCAAAATCACTGGGATTTGGGTCCTATTTTAACGTCAGTAAATTAAAAAAAGAGAGACTTATTGTGTTTACATCACTCCAGTATGACAGTGGACACACTATACATACACACACAATTCTCTCCAAGCAGCTTACAAAAGTTGACTTTCATCATAGGTGCCCTTTAAATGTGTGTAAAGCAGCATCAGATTACAATTAAATGACATTTAAAAAATATTATTTACACAGTTTATGAACACATAATATATCAAATACATAAAGAAAGAAATATACTAAATGGGTTACAAATATATTTCAGGGCCACTACAGATAATAGATTGTGCTGAGCTATTGAGATAAAACTACTAAACAAAAAGCTCTAGAGCTTAACACAAAACTAAAACAACATATATATATATAATTTGTAAATTCAATCTTTTTAACCTAATTTTCTTCTTCCCTAAGTAAATGTAGATCAAATTTACTAAAATAACTGGCCATGTTGACAACAACCTAAGCTAGGCTAGCTTTTAGCCATGCCACAAATAACGTTACAAAAGCTCACCTGACATACAATAGAGTCCTCTTAAAATTAACACATTTTCACTAGAAATATGTACTATTAAGGATCAACAGAAATATTAACCTAAATGTAATAAAATCGCTTTATCACTCACCGCCGAGCGCCTCTTTGAACAACAACAATTGACACACTGACCGAGCAAAAACCTGTGCGTTACGTCACACACTTGTGTACTACGTCATGAAAACTACGCTTCAAATTTAATATATTAATAGGTCGTTAACATTACATTTCAAGATGTATCATTGGTATATTTAATAAGAAATTAAATGGAGTAGTTGTACTTTTTAATGTAATGAAGTAGTTAAATGAAACACTGAAGGAAAGCGCTGATTGAAAGCGGTGTGTTATCATTGTACAAATACATAACATTTTAAAAAACTGTTGTTACTATTATTATGCATTATATAAAGTTGATCGGCGATTTAAAAACAAAATTGTGTGAATCAGCCTTTCTGTTGTGTCTCTCCAATCCACAAGAGGCATTACATAAAATCAGCGCGCCATTTTATCTGCGTCATTCTGTTTCCGGAATTGCGCCGCCATTGAATCAACAGCAGCCAACGTGAGATTTTCGTTGCCGCGCCAATAACTATTACACCTAATATCACATTTTGTCACGTTTTATAATAATATCCGAATTTTATTGAGAAGAATGGCGTACAGAGGACAAGGACAGAAGGTTCAAAAGGTCATGGTGCAGCCCATCGTATCCTTTCAGAACGAATATGCATGGAGCTCTTCCCATTGTACCGATATGTGTTGAATATGTGCTGTTTCATGAATAATATAATAATATGAGACTTTTATTGTAGGTTATATACGTTGTGTTAGCTAACTTTTGAAATACTAAATACTTTTAGCAATGATTGAGCTGATTATAACAGTGTCCGTCAGTCATACAAATGAATGTAAATGTTATAAATTGTGTTTATTTATGCAATTTGTTTCCTTAACGAGTCTTTCAGAACCTTATTTTTAGGTATCTACAGAATGTAAGTACATGTTTTTCAATCTGACATAAGCTTTATCTATTTGCATTGTGTGTGTATATATATATATAAGGGAATAAACCGACAAGAAAATGAATGAATGAGAATATATATATAATGTGTGTGTGTGTGTGTGTGTGTGTGTGTGTGTGTGTGTGTGTGTGTGTGTGTGTATATGAGCAATTCCAGCGTTATGGATGTGACATTTGCAGTAAAAACTCAAAACATGAATTCACATAGAAAATATATGCTAACATTGTATTGAAACATCTGTTTATATTATGCAAAGCTACTAACCAGAGTTAAGGCATCAGAAAAATATCAATCTGTAAACATATTTTGTATTTTAAATAAGGAAAATAAACACGTGTTATGGACAAGACAAAAATGTCTGCGAGTTTACAGCATACAACATACTTTGTAGAAATTCTGTGAAATAAACTCCACAACCCAAAAGAAATAATGCTAATTACAAGAATAAGAGTTGACTCTCTATAGAACAAAAATAATTGATTTTTTTTTTATTTTATTTTATTTTTTTTATTGCATATATTTTTGCATTGATGAGGAAAAAGCTTGGTTATGGATGTCACATATTTCCGTTATGGATGTGACAGATGTGAAATTGAACTTGTGTGACTTTGGTAAATCAAGTATAATTGTTGAAAAACATTACCAGAGACATTCATGAGTATTTTTAAAGTACTGTGAAATACCAGCCTACAGAAAAAAACAAAGGGTTTTGCTATTTTGGTGAAAACTTTATTTTTTTCATGGCAAGGTTCACATTTGCATGGAATTGCTCATATAAGGGTTGCACGGTAGTACAGCAATACTATGGCTCCAAAATACTGGTGGTCCTGCTATAGTTTTTAAAAACAGTAGTATCGTCATTAATGGTTCAACAATAGTTAATGTTGCATGTGGAATGATTCAATCAATATCATCAAGATACATTTTTTTCTCCAATAGAACATTTAATACATATTTTTATGGCTCATAAAATGCAAGTCAATGGCTACAGGCAAATTGAGATAAAAACAACAACATCCAGGCAAAACAATATTAATACCACAGATACATCATTATGCATCAGGATAAATTCACTCAAAATCAAGGCCATGAATTGCAGACAGTGTTGTAAATAATGTTCCGTTTCTTGCTCAGACTAAGTGTTTTACTTTAAAAGACCATCAGATGTATTGTCAGAAACTTTGTTTGTTCATTTTAGTTTTTCCCTCTATGTTTTTTGTTTGTTTTTTCAAACTCAAACGTTTGACTTGGACATTTGGTTTACTAATTGCCAAGATTTAGCTAAAAAGTCTTTAATGTTCTACTAAAGAAAAAATTAAATCTTTAATGGTCTGTGGTTCAATCCAAGCACAGATATATTATTTTTTATGAACAATTTTTATAACCACATCATTATGCAGGACTGTCCCCTGTATAGTGCACTCTAAAAACAAAATGCTGTCAAAACTTTGGGTCAAATATGGACACACCCGACCATTGGGTTAAAAAGTGACATTTGAATTTCATTGTAAAAAAATTTTTGTCTATATTTGACATGTTTGATTGAATTTTGGGTTCTGGCAATCCAGCATTTTTTACAATTTTTTTGTTTGTTTAAACCACTTGACACAAAATGTAAACGAGCAGTTGTTAATTTTCCTGCTTCTTTGCAGCGTTCCCGAATCTCGGTATGGCTGTACGAACAGGTCAACATGCGGATAGAGGGCTGCATCATTGTGAGTAAAGTCTCAGATTTACTATTAACACTATAGAGCTCAGAATCTGGGCTGGCTGATAAAGCGAAATGAAAACTCAATCATGATTAAGCAAATGCTACGTTTGTCTCGCGCACCTTTTCAGGGTAGCTAAATCTTAAAATTCATAACTGACAAAATGCACATGAAAATCACCTTCAATTTATTGCCCAGCCGCACTGAATCTTCAATTGAATCAATGAATCAGTATTCAAGAGCAAGAGCAAGGAATTGTTCACAATATATCCTATATATTTTTTCTTCTTTTGTAAAATATACATTAATTTTACTTTGGAAGGAAGTAAAGCAATTTTAACCTTTTAAAAATAATTTCAAAGGTCAATATTGTTAGCCCCCTTAAGAAATGTATATATTTTTGATTGGCTACAGAACAAACCACTGTTGTCCAATGATTGCCTGATTACGAATGCTTCATAATCATTGCTTATGAATGCTAATTACCCTTCAGCTGATTGCTAGTATCTTTTAAAAATAATATGGCAAAGATAAGTAATTATTACTTATGTTTAAAAATCTGTTGGAAAGAAAGTCTCTCTGTTAATCAGCACTTAGCTAATAACTTTGCCTTTAACTGTATATTAAGTTTTTCATAAAAGCTTAATTTTAAAAGATAATGTTTTTAGCAGAAATATAGTTTTGCTGTGGTTACTAACTCACAACAGTGCTCTATCAAAATCAGCTGTTATTTTGCATCAATGTAGAACAACTCTAATATAACTTCACTTTAAACAAAAGTTGCACATTGTTACGTTTGACCCCGTCAGCAGGGCTGGAAGTAACACACGGCTGGGTCAAAAGTAACAGCTGTATTTATTAGATTTACTGGCTTAATCTCATTTTAAATATATCTGACTGTGACCTTGTTAATGCTCACTGCAAACATATTTTGTCCTTTATTTTTGCAAAAAAATATTAAACTGCACTTTCATTTTAAATTTCAGCTCCATCAAATGTTTTAAAATCAACCCAACCATGCAAATTCTTAACATTTTCTACAATTATATTATTGGCATTGTGCATTAATCTAATGTGGAAGTGAAAAATAAGGCATGAATATTATTAGTGGGACATAAATAACAGTGGTACTTTCGTCCCCACAGGAACATTTAAACCTGATTTACTTTTAAACTGAAAAACTCAAAGATTGCCAACTTAAAGATGTGTTATTGCACTAAATAACCTGTAGATTGAGCATTACTGTGACACATGAAAAGAGAAATACAACCTGTAATAAGGAAAAAAGAACCGCTACAATAATTTACTTTTTGCACTTAAGAACAGAAATCACATGGTATTTGGCAGCTCCATCAAGGGTTGCATGCTGAATGTGCTGGTTTCAAATGGAAATCCTGGAAATCAAATGTTGTCAGGGCTTCGAGAAAATCGATTTGTTACCTTCATCCTACATTACTTTCAACTCTTTACTTGCCCTTTCCCCTAATATTAACTTGTATAATTACTGCATTAAAGTTTAAAAAGAAGAACAAACACACAGCTGCAGGTTTTTAAAAAATATTTAGACCTAATGCAGATATTATGCAATAATTCTGTGCACAACTGACCATTCAAGTGCAATCCAAGGTTTAATGTATAAATGCTCCGGGTGTGTGTATGCCTGTGTGAGTAGCGCATTTAGATAATATTTGTGACTTATTACTCTTGATGACTTTTTGACATCATGCCAGCCCTGTCCTTTCTTTTCTCATTCAAGCTCTTTTTGTAAAAACAAAATATTAGACACATTTTATGCATCAATGCAGAGTTTTTTTTTAACATTTAGCAGTGCCACAAATCTATAAAAAAAAAAAATCAGCTCTAATTTCTTTTCTTTCAAGGGATTTGATGAGTACATGAATTTGGTTTTGGATGACGCAGAGGAGGTTCACATGAAAACCAAAAACAGGAAGCCCCTGGGTAAGTGTGAACTTCACACTTGTAACAAGTTATGCATTTCAGAGAAATAAAAATAAAACAAAATTATGATGAAATTTACAATGAGGGTTTCTTCTTGTCTTCAACAGGACGGATTATGTTGAAAGGAGACAACATCACATTGCTGCAGAGTGTGTCCAATTGATCCATCTGATTATGATTTGTTTGCTGTTAGAACGTTTGTTTTCATTTCTCAATATTTGGATTATTAATTGATGCTTATAATTGTGGAAACCTTTTGTTTTTCTAAATCTCCTAAATAAACCCCTTTTTCACTGTTTCAGACTACTGTATTTAGTATGAGTTGGACTTAAAACATGATGCAAGTACACAGTATTGTGTCAGAACCAATGGTGTAGTGGTTAATGCGTTGACACATGCACTCTGGTGCTCACGGCAAATTGAGTTTGATTCCCGCCTCGAGGTCCTTTGCCGATCCTTCCCCTCTCTCTGCTTCCCACGCTTTCCCGTCAATACGCTGTACTGTCCTATCCATTAAAGGTGAAAACCCCCCAAAAATAAATTCTATATTAAAAAACAAGAGCGCACATTATTGTTTCTGACACCTATACTTTTGTGACCGCTTCAATTTGTTAAACAAAAGCACTGTCAAATATTTGAGGTTGGTGTTGTTTGTTTAGCCATCTTGACTTCACCAAAAGTTTAATTAAATCAAAAATACAGGAAAATAGTATTATTGTAAAAATAATGTCATGTTTTATTTTAATAGATTTTAAATTAGTTGAATATTCAGTGTCAGATGATCTTTTCGAAATCATAATATGCTGATTTGAAGTCATGTAACACAACTGTCTTTGTCACTTTAATGTGTAACCTCTTATGAATATAATTATAAAAAATAACATCTAAACTTTTAAATATGTGCATGTTTTTGTGCATAACAAAAACAAACACCACAATTATAGTAGTTGGTGGAAGAAGTATTTGTTTCTGTAAAGAATTTATAACTAAAGTCATAGTTGACACCTTTTTGCAGCTAATCGTCTGGCCACTGGATGGCAGTACATTATACATTATGTACTGTTGATTTGGACTAACTTCAAATGGTAGGATGTGTCTATATCAGGGGTGTCAAACTCAGATCCTGGAGGGCCGCAGCCCTGCACAGTTTAGTTCCAACCCTGCTTCAACACACTTACCTGCAGGTTTCAAACAAGCCTGATGGACTCAATTAGTTTGATCCGGTGTGATTAATTAGGGTTGGAACTAAACTGTGCAGAGCTCCGGCCCTCCAGGAACTGAGTTTGACACCTGTGGTCTATATGGTGTTACCTGTCATTTAATTAAGATTATAATAATAAAAAAGATATATTATTTTTGATGACTTATGATACAGTTATATGCATTTTTATTTTATATTTTTATTTTCAGAAATATTAAATATACTTTTTATTCAAAGTTAGCACTGTTTACTCGTACAGCCCAATTAAACAACATTTTCTGCAAACATTTGTGTTTGCTGCTGTAATGTGATCCTTAAAGTATTTTAATATGACATCAAAATATTACTTGCTAAATATTCCTAACAAGATAATTTGGTATATAAACTGTTAGCATATGTCTTCAGTTTATACTGTAAAAGCTGAATCAAATCAACCCTATTTCATTGAACTTCTGTTAAACTGACTTAAAACAGCTTGCGTAACTTATAAAATTCAGTTAGAACTTAGTTTAATAAGTTACAATGAACCAAAACATGCTGTCATGACTAATTGATCATATCATTTATTTACAGTGTATAGAGTTTTTAATTGTAAACCTTTTTTTCAGAATTAAAAATACTTATAATTTAAAGCATAGGAGCCATGTTTTCAGACATCGCAGTCTTAACTTATAGACAACAATCTTTTATCTGTAAAAAAAATTAAGAAATCAGTATTTGGTGGATTAAGCTTTATTTATAATCACAGCTGTCATTTGGTGAAAAAAAAGTCTGGTGAAAAGTTTTTTTTAATTATTTTTATCACAGCTGTCATTATCGTGTCATTAAATGATAAAGTCTTAAAATAATGTTTTGTTTAAATTGTTTTCATTTTATTTATTTTGACCTTTCATAGTGGTGGAATGAAATAGGCTAACAACAGTGGTTCTCAACCAAAACTGCAAGAAGAGCTTATTGGAAAATAGCTAGAATTACACATTTTGAAATGTGATTTAAAAGTAATTTAAAACAATTATTTAATATTAAATGGTTACATAGAAAACAAAAGTGATAGAACATATATATATATATATATATATATATATATATATATATACAGTTGAAGTCAGAATTATTAGCCCCCCTGTTTATTTTTTCCCCCAATTTCTGTTTACCGGAGAGAAGATTTTTTCAACTCATTTCTAAACATAATAGTTTTAATAACTCATTTCTAATAACTGATTTATTTTATCTTTGCCATGATGAAAGTAAATAATATTTCACTAGATATTTTTCAAGTCACTTCTATACAGCTTAAAGTGACAATTTAAGGCTTAACTAGGTTAATTAGGTTAACTAGGCAGGTTAGGGTAATTAGGCAAGTTATTGTATAAGAATGGATAACTAATTTGAAAAGAGTTTTGAACTCAGTGTTGAAAGTAATGAGTTAATTAAATACTTCATTACTTCACCTTCAATGGTGTAAGTTCACAGTACTCATATATTAGTTTAACTCAAATGGTTTGTAGCAATCAGTTTCCTCAAACGGTTTGAGTCGCCTTAACTTATTGTGTTTTACAGTGTATAATTATGTGTATATTTTAGTTTAGAGTGTTTTGGTGTTTTATGCACGAATACATCTCTTAAAAACGTGTGTGTGTGTGTGTGTATGTATATTCAGCGTATCCGCAGGGTCTTAAAACGTCTTAAATCTCAAAAGCTAAATTTTAGGCTTTAAAAAGTCTTACATTTACAGAAATATTGTGTTGTAGGTCTTGAATCTATTTTTAACAGGTTTTAATTTTTTAATTTTCCTTTTCCTTTGCTACTTAATCCATTTACACCCATACAATCACCAACAATCCATATCAATGAAACATTTAACCTTTTATATAAAATAGAATTTAATTACTTTCCTTACAGTAACATTTGCTTAAAAGTTCTCCATTTATTTACTGCTGAGGATACTGACCTAACCTATATATATATATATATATATATATATATATATATATATATATATATATATATATATATATTAGATTATTATTATTGTAGACTGAAGTAATCTGTTCTTGGTAAGGGTTTTAGGGCTTGTAAATGAATATATTTGAATATTTTTATCAATTTTCAAACAAATATATTATCATTGTATTATTAAACTTATTACATTTTAATCATTTTTGATACAGCAAGTGAAAATCTTTTCTAACTGGGATATATAAAAAAATCCTTAGCATTTAGCTCTGTATAAGGTTAACATTTCATTCATAATGGTCTTAAAAATGTCTTAAGTCTTAAATTTAACTTGGTGAAACCTGCAGAAACCCTGAATTATTTTCAATTCGTAGGCCTATATATCCAAATATATACATACACGCACAATGCATTGATATAGTTGAGAAAATGTTTATTTATATTTAGAAATAAAATGGATAAATTTATATATAAATTACATAGAATATAAAAAATTATATCTTTTAAAAGTAATTTAAACAATTATTTAATATTAAATGGTTACCTAGAAAACAAAGTGATAGGACATAGCAACAATATTTAAATCAACTAACTTGCATTTTAATCATTTTTATGTAATGATTGTCTAAGAGATGAATACATCTGCATTCCTTTATCTAAACGCTGTTGTGTGCTGCAGTTTGTGGTATTAAGTTTTAAATCCCCCAACAACTAATTTAAGCCCAAAGCTCGAGATTTCAATAACGGTCTTCTTCCTCAAGGGGAAGTGTGATGATAATCTGGAAATATGAAAAGAGCAGCGCGTCAGCAGCGCTCGGATGCCTTTGCCAGAGAGCAGGAGAGCTCGGGCTTTGAAGTGTGAGTTAGTGGCGGCTGAGTGCACTAGATAGGGCACTCACTGGCAGCCCCTGGAGGAAGCGCGATCTGAATCACTGCGTGTGTGTTTCAGAGCCGGAGAGCAGATGCAGCAGGAAGTCAGTTGCTGACTCCAGACACTTTGAGCTCACTTTATAACAGCGACCACACGGCTTTTACTCGTTCACTGTGGCTTCAACCACATGTTGCATAAAGTCGATTCCCTTGCGAATATATCAGCGCATCTCTTAAGTGTTCATTCAGCCTGCGCCTCTGCTGGCTTTTAAAGGTCAATGTGCAAAATTAGCTCCCATTTTGTCAGATCCAGATGAAAAATAATGCTTAAAGGGAGAGTTCTCCCGAATTCTGTCATTTTGGGGGTTTTTTTTCTGTTAAACACAAAAGAAGTTCATTTGAAGAATGATTGAAACGGGGAACTATTGACATCCAACTATTAAACATCATCATCCAAATATTAAACTATAAATTTGAATACACATAGTTATACTTTTAAGTTTAAAAATAATATAGAATTAACATTCTTCATGATTTATAATAATCTCTCTCTCTCTCTCTCTCTCTCTCTCTCAATTCAATTCAATTCAATAGTTGCTTTATTGGCATGACAAATGTTACAATTGTATTGCCAAAGCAGTTCTAAAGTTTACATAAAAAGTAACATGCATATATATAATAAAAAAAACAAAACAGTAGACACAGTAAATAGTAAAAAAAAAAGATGATATTTATACATAATAATTAAATAAAATAGAAACAATACATCGTATTCAATATATCACATTAATATTCAATATATTAAATTATTCAACATATTTTTCATACAAATCAATACAAAAATAATATTAGATCAGAATAAACTGTCCATTTAACAACCAACATTTTAGGATAAAACAGTAATAAAAACAATAATAATCAGTATATTTACAATGATTCATTTATAAGAATCTAGGTGTGTGTGTGTGTGTGTGTGTGTGTGTGTGTGTGTGTGTGTGTGTGTGTGTGTGTGTGTGTGTGTGTGTGTGTGTTTAACAATATAAAGCAACTCATAAATGTTTGGAACCACTTGTGCTTGATAAAATTATGATGGAATTTTCATTTTTGTGTTAACTATCCCTTTAAGTTCAAGAAGTCGTCAAAAGAAACCTGAAGTTGCTTACTTTTTATTATTTTTTTAATGCACATTTTGATTAAATTAAACAGCTAATAATAAAAATACCATACCAAACTCATACCAGTGGACAAAATGCAGACTCCTATTTTGTTCTTGTTGATATTTGGCTTATAAATTCCTTATACTGTAATTTTTTTCTTGTTTTGATGCTTATAATGTAGAAATCTTTGTCCAGTGGAACTCGTAAAACAACAAACAATGCATCATTACAAAGATTTAGCTTCACCACAGTTTGACAAAACTCTGCTTTATCCTATTGTGTTAAATAACTTGATTCTACACGCATATAAAGAGTCTAAATTGTCGTTGAGGTTTCCATGAAGAACCTTTAATATTCATGGAAACTTTTTGTCCTCAAAAAACTGGCTAACATCTGAACCCCCCTCCCCCACCAAAAAAAAAAAAATGTAACATTCGTGGAAACTTTTTTTTCCCCCAAAAAACCTTTAACATCCATTAAACTTTTTCGTCCCAATGAAGGTTTATTATAGTGGAAACAAAGCTTATATAGAACATTAAAACCTTTAAAATGAGTGGATGATAATCTGTTTATTTATCTTTTAATTTATTCACATTTGTTGTTTCAACAATCCGAGACACTGGGGCCGTAACATAAACTGGGGGCTCGTCCGGGATTAAAGCAGGGTCACCTATAAGAGAAACAGGACAGGAGGAAACACTGCAGCACAAAGGTGAGTAACTATTGACATCCATAGTGTTTGTTTTTTCTACTATGTAAGCAAATGGTTTCAGCTTTCTTCAGAATATCTTTGTGTGTGTGTTTACAGCACAAAGAAACTCTTAAATGTTTGGAACCACTTGTGCATGATAAAATTGTGATGGAATTTTCATTTTTGTGTTAACTATCCCTTTAAGTTGAAGTCGTCAAAATGAACCTGAAGTTGCTTACTTTTTATGAATAATTGTTTTAATTGATGCACAATTTGCTTAAATTAAAGAAACAAAAATAAAAATACCATACCAAACTCATACCAGTAGACAAAATGCAACCTCCTGTTTTGATCTTGTTGATATTTGGCTCAAAGATTCCTTATACTGTAAATTTTTCTTGTTTTATTACTTATATTGTAATAGTCTTTGGCCAGCAGAATCACAAACTTGTAAAGCACACATTTACTTGATCTGAACAAACACTGCATCATTACAAAGATTTTGCTTCAATATTTGACCACAGTTTATGACAAAACTCTGGTCTATCCTATTACTTGTGGTATGTAACTTGATTTAACACGCATATAAAGAGTCTAAATTGGCATTGAGGCTTCCATGAAGAACATTGTATACCCATGTAAATTTTTTGTCCTAAAAAAAAGGTTAACATCCATGAACATTCTCATCCCCCCAAAAAAACTTATAACATTCATGGAAATGTTTTGCCCCCAAATAACTTTTAACATCCATGAAAACTTGTCCAAAAAAGAACCTTTATCATCGATGGAAAATTGTTATCTCAAAAAAAGTTCTTCATAGTGTGAAAATAAAATGTTATTTAGAACATTAAAACCTGTAAAATGGTTGAATAATCATCTGTTTATTTATCTATTAGTTTATACACATTTGTTGATTCAACTGCAATCCTAAACACTGGTGTCGTAACATAAACAGGGGGCTCGTCCGGGATTAAAGCAGGGCTATAAGAAACAGGACAGGAAGGGAGAATAAGAGGAAGCACTGCAGCACAAAGGTGAGTAAAACATATTAGTCCTCCAATAAAGCCTCAGGTTCTTTGAGGAAAAGGTTCTATGGGAACCAAAAATACTTCTTCTTTGATATCACTGTGAACGTTTTGGTTCTGTGAATGATCTCTAATGCATCTGTCGTGGTTATTTTTCTTGATGTTTTGTCAAAATGGTTCACCTAAGAAAAAGTTTTGGTTTGTTTTGTGTGGAAATTACTTCAATAATAGATGGATAAAAGCATATTTGGATCCATAAAAACTGATGATGGCTGAATAAAGAAAGAAATAATGATAATAGAATAGTGAGGATTGTGTCTCGCACCCCAGAAAACAAAACAGCCTGCAGGGGAGATTACAGGTGGCTGATCAAATTTTATTACCAGTTTATTACCCTGCTCTAAAAACATAGTTTATGTCCATAAAATTCATAGTTTTAGAGATAACATTGTCAGATTTTAAATTAAGCATAAATAGTGGATTCACATGGTTGTGTTTTTATGATTTTATGCCACCGGGACTTATATACACTGTATATATATATACAGACCATTTTTAGGAATGTAAACAACAGCAATGGTCCCAATGTATTTCCTGTTTTACATTTTTAGATTCTAGCTTTCAAGAATGCAAAAAGAGCCACATATTGATATATAACGCTATGATAGCTGTTTTCACATTAAGTTATGATTGAATTGCCTCTTGTTAGAGTTATGAAAGAGTTTGATAACAAGCAGGAAAGGTTCATGAGCCAATGACATCACCACATTGAAATGGTCTACAGTATATATATTCATTCATTCATTTTCTTTTCAGCTTATAAGCTATATATATAGTCCCTTTATTAATCTGGGGTTGTCACAGCGGAATGAACCGCCAACTTATCCAGCTTATGTTTTACACAGCGGATGCCCTTCCAGCTGCAACCCATCACTGGGAAACATCCATACACACTCATTCACACACATACAATACA
This sequence comes from Danio kyathit, assembly GCA_903798195.1. Taxonomy (NCBI): domain Eukaryota; kingdom Metazoa; phylum Chordata; class Actinopteri; order Cypriniformes; family Danionidae; genus Danio; species Danio kyathit. The sequence goes on from LR812529.1 coordinate 43,888,669, forward strand.
GACAATTTAGCTTACCTAATTCACCTGTACCACATGTCTTTGGACTTGTGGGGGAAACCGGAGCACCCAGAGGAAACCCACGCCAACATGGGGAGAACATGCAAACTCTACACAGAAATGCCCACTTTTGTCAGCTTATATGACTTTACCCCCCTGGATGTATTTTCATTTGTATTGGTATGATTTAAGGTTTTATTTATGTCAATATTATTATTTTGTGCTATTTTGTTTATTATTATATGCTTGAATATAATGGTATTTGTTTAAAAATGGAGGTTGAAAATGCCAGTTATTTGGTGGTTAAATAAAGAGGGAAACAATGTTAAGAAAAAGCCAAACAACTTCCTAGTTATTTTATAATAATTAACAGATACAAATTAAAGACTATAATACACAAGACATGTCACTAGTATAGTTTTTAATGGGGAAAAGTGTAACGGTTAATATGGCGAATAAAGCCCGCCTTCAAGTACAGGAGCCAATCATCGATCGCTATATGGCGAATAAAGCCCGCCTTCTAGTACAGGAGCCAATCATCGATCGCTATAGACTGACGGTACTCTGGGAGAGGGGCTCAGACCAGACGTGAGTTTCAGCAGATTTTGTGTGATTCGGACATTTAGAAATTAAACTAAAGAGACGGTTGTTGTTTAATTTTATTGATGATTCCTAATATGAAACTCATCTATAAGCTTAGCAAGCAGTTTTGGATAATTTGATGTTTCCTATTTCAAACAAAATGCCCAAGCATACTGCACGAGAGGCGTTTCAAAGATGGCTGCCGAGTGAAATGACTAGTCTTACAGGGACTTTGTACAAACGACAGATTCTTCTGATTAGATTCATCTAAATACACTTTTTAGTCATTTAAAGTTCTTTTTGGTCCATAAAAAAACTAAAAAGTTCTATATTTTCATATATACCAATATTATAAGTTCATAAGAATGAAGAATTGAATATTTGGTGGAATATTCCTGATTTTTAGTCACAATTTTAATTTAGCAAAATATATATTAAATACATTTAATAACATATTTAGTTATTTACTTAAATCTAAATTCAGATAAGCATAGTTTTCAAGTGCTTTTGTATTTACTTTTATTTGTAACTTTTACATTTAGTTTTCCTCACTAACATATTATTTATATTTGTTCTAATAATTAATTTAAATAAATTGTAATTAATTCAAATTTGAAAGGACTACCATCAGAGCAAAATATAAATTTTTTACTCAAACCTAAATGCAGATAAACATAATTTTCAAGTGCTTTATCTTTTTTTATACCTGTATAAATTGATTTAATATACTTAATTTCTAGAGAACTAAAAGGAAAAAAGAGCCCACTTTGCTTCCTTCAGACAGTTTTTCAGTTCTTTAGAAATGATGTGGCTTCAGTTTTCCACTCATTGTCTTCCATGCTTAATGACTCAAAGTTTCCTTATATTATGCAAATCCTCTTCTTCAGTAACAAACCGCACTTCCATTCCTGTCGCCTGCAGGCCAAAAGCCGAAGCATCGCTGCATGACCAGACTGATGGAGGCGGACCAGACGCTCTGGAGGAGGGTCAACTCTTGCTGGGCAGAGCCGTCGGAAACACTGCCCAGGTCAGATTGGCATCCGGGGGTCCCGAGGGGCCGTCCTGTTCCTGCGGCTGCCATTGTTGTGAGTGTGTCTTTTGTCTTCGGGTCTCTCCATCCTGATCTTTATAATACTTGAGCTCTGAACGCTTCAGTCTGAGGCCTCTACATCCACACCATCAGCCTGAACATAGAGTACTGTATTTTCTATGCATAAATGAGCAAATCTCCTTTGAAAATGTTGTTTTTGTTAGTGCTGTCAAACAGTTATTTGCAGTTATCATGACCAAACTAAAAGCTTGCATTTACATAATTAATTTGTGTATACTGTATGTGCATTTATAATTCATATGTAATTTATATAATAAACACATGCATTTATATTTATTTGAAAAAATGTTTATTATATTTATAAAGGAAATATGTATATCTTATACAAATTATAATATATATATATATATATATATATATATATATATATATATATATATATATATATATATATATATATATATATATAATTTTCAATGTCTGATGATGCTTTTTCTTCTGGAGAAAGTCTTATTTGTTTTATTTCGGCTAGAATAAAAGCAGTTTTTAATTAAAAAAAAAAATTATTTAAAGGTCAATATTATTAGCCCCTTTAAGCTATATATTTTTTCGTTAGTCTACAGAACAAACCATCGTTATACAATAACTTGCCTAATAACCCTAACCTGCCTAGTTAACCTAATTAACCTAGTTAAGCCTTTAAATGTCACTTTAAGCTGTATAGAAGTGTCTTGAAAATATCTAGTCAAATATTATTTACTGTCATCATGGCAAATATAAAATAAATCAGTTATTAGAAATAAGTTATTAAAACTATTATATTTAGAAATGAGTTGAAAAAATCTGCTATCTGTTAAACAGAAACTGGGAAAAAATAAACAGGGGGGCTAATAATTCTGAATTCAACTGTATACAGTTGCAATCAGAATTATTAGCCCCCCTGAATTATTAGCCCCCCCTATGTTTATTTTTTCCCCCAATTTCTGTTTAACGGAGAGGAAAAATTTTCAACACATTTCTAAACATAATAGTTTTATCATAATAGTGAGTTTCACAGGCAAAACAAACACACAGACGCAGTATGTTTGATACCGCAAGGCGAATGGGAGAAAAAAATCCTCCGCATTTCTCTGTAACTTATGTACTCGGTAGGTAGCGTCAGAAAGCCGTGTGTGTATAGACTATCCTGTCACAAAATGCGGCGAAAATCCTGCACGCCGGGAATAGTTTGTGTTAACATGTTTACACTCGGAGAGCAGCATTTACAGCGGATCTTTCAGTCTATAATATTGTACTATAATATAGCAGTGATATTAACATACTGTAAACTTAGTGACTAAATCATTTTGACTATAGTATGTCTTTAAAAACTGAAAGAGCACTGCTGACGATACAAACCAACTTTAACAAAGTTAAACAAAGAGCATTGATCACACACACTTACCAAATCTGTAGACAGAAAATCAAACTGGAGCTGTGTCTTTTTTAAAAGGAGACGAGAGGCAAATCCGCATTTCATAATTTCTAGATGCGAAAAGCTCTCGGGTAAAAAATGTTCCTTACAAACGCGTTTCTGTCGCGTGCACTGTAATCCACACATGATTCCAGCAGCTCTCTCATAGAAGGAAAATAAAAAACAAAACCTTCGTTGCAACACAGACGACCCGTGTCTCCAAATTTTAGTTCTTTCACTTGTTTTGGCAACACAACGTGGCGTCTCTCTGCCGTCTGAACACTGTAAACAGTCTCCGGAGCTATCATGGATATTAATGAAGTTTCGTGTGATACACAATAGAGCGCGCTGATTGGTTTGAAGCACGTCTTTGTCATGAATTAATGCCGCACACTCAGATACGTCACAATGTTCTCGAAAGGACAGACAGCCACTCTCCAGGCTGGATTTACACCTAAGTATCTCATGGCCGTGACGCAGCTTCAAAAATTTGTTTCAAACCGGAAGAACGAATTTGCTCAAAATAACGCAAAAACAACCAATTTTCACTTTTTAGTGCAATATATGTGTCCTAATAGTGTTTATAGCAGCGTGGGACACATATATGACTGTCAACAGCTCAAAAAATGTGTTTTGGTGTTTCGTGACCCTTTAAATTCTCTTAATATGCTCATACAGCCACAGGATTTAAAACGCATGCAAATGATAAACATTTGCTCCATTATTTATGATAAACATCTTTAATGACTCCACAATTCTCATATTCTGAACTGCCGCTACTGGTCAATTATAATCCCAATTTAACATTGCAGATTCTGCGATGTGACTATTGTGAATGCACACATTGTGATATCGATGCTGAAACGATATATCGGGCAGCCCTAATCACAACCTACAAAAAAATTCAACCAAATTTAGCATTTTGTATATGGCCACCATGATTTTTAATATTACATTTTTATTTAGTATTTTCTCCTTACATATTAATTTGTGTGGACTCATTTTAGATCCTAAATGATTTTATTAGATTAGTTCCAGTTTTGACTAATCTAATCTAAAATAAACCAGAATTGCACACGTGTACATTTCTAATATAAAAGTGCTGTTTTTCTGAGAAATCTCTACTTATTTCTGCTGGCCACTTTATAACCTGCTTCATGTTTTTCTGCTTATAAAGAGACATTAAATATAGATCTTTTAAAGAAGGGTCATTTATCTGACCGCCGTCCTCTCTGTCTCTGGAAAGACTGATGGTCTGTTTGTTTTCATTGTTCTGAACTGGGGACCAAAATAGTTATTATGGAGATTTAAATAGCTCAAAAAACATAAAGCTTTCCGAAGTGGATTTCTTGTAAATGAAGCTTAGTTCCTAAAGAAAACAGTGTAATGTATGAGAAAAGACATTTATCGTTTTGAGGAACTGATAAACTGTTTCTGTTTTAGGATAATCATTTGATGAGACGGAAAAGAGGTCTGGTGTTATTTAAAATAAAACATAAATCAATAATTGAGTCAGTTTTTGTCATGAATAATATTTGGAAATAAATATTGAATCAAATATTAAACAATAATTTGAATACACATATTTATACTTTTAAGTTTAAATATAATATAGAATTAACATTCTTCATGATTTATAATAATCTCTCTCTCTCTCTCTCTCTCTCTCTCTCTCTATATATATATATATATATATATATATATATATATTTTATTTATTTTTTTTAATTTCTATTTATATAATTTCTAATTATTTATTTTATTTATATATATTTATATCATTTATATATATTTTCTCAAGAAGGTCGCTGGTTCGAGTCCCGGCTGAGCCAGGAGACATTTCTGTGTGGAGTTTGCATGTTCTCCCTGTGTTCGTGTGGGTTTCCTCCAGGTGCTCCTGTTTCCCCCACAGTCCAAACACATGTGCTATAGGTGAATTGAATAAACTAAATTGGCCGTAGTGTATGAGTGTGTGTATGAATGACTGTACGCGTTTCCCAGTACTGGGTTGCGGGTGGAAGGGCATCCACTGCGTAAAACACATGCCGGAGTAGTTGGCGGTTCATTCCGCTGTGGCGGCCTCTAATAAATAAGAGACTAAGCCGAAGGAGAATGAATAAATAAATTAATTAATATTTTCTCAAATATATATTTAACCAAAACTGCAGGAATTGTTTTGTAAACTAAATATGTAATTTGACTATATATACTGTAATGTATATCTGTAAATATAAAATAGAAATATAAAATTAAAAATAATACATGTTTTGTATTTTATTTATTGTTAAAAAACAACTAGTTATTACTTAAATGTCATTAAACCATTTTTTATTATATAAATTTTTTTTCATTTGTATGGAAATAAATAAATTATTTGAAATATAAACAACATAAAAGTAGTAAAATATATTTGAAAAACATTTGAATGCATTATGATGTAATAAATTTTGAGAACAATAAGTATTTTAAACACATTATATTATATTTAGGTTATATTATATATTATATTTATTATACAGATTTGTTTTGTTTTTTGTAAGATTATTCTCACACAAGTAGAAAATTTGAAATTTAGAAATATTTAATCATAAAAAAACTACACATAAAAGATCTTTTTCTTGCTTTATATATGTTTTTTGTACTTTAATTACATCAAAATGTTTATTAATTTTGTTGAATAACCCCACAGGTTATATAACCCTTAGGGCATTCATTAAAATATTGATGAACAGGAAAATCTGGGGTTATTACAAGTCTTTAGAACTTTTATGACTTGAAAAAACTTAAATAATAATAATATAGTGCTCCGTAAACCCCTCATAAATCTTCTACCTCTTTTAAATTCAAATTTTTAATAGGAAGCTATACAATATTATATTTGTGCATTAGATTAGTCAGTACTGAAGCCAAATCTGGAGCTTATTTAACAACATAACTTATACATTTATAAGTTATACATATATACATATATATATATATATATATATATATATATATATATATATATATATATATATATATATATACATACATTTAAAATCCCTTCTGAATTATTAGCCCCGTCTATATTTTTTCCCCATTTTCTTTTTAACGGAGAGAAGATTTTTTCAAAAAAATTTCTAAACTTTTAATAACTAATTTCCTTTATTTTTGCCATGATGACAGTAAATAATATTTTACTAGATATTTTTCAAGACACTTCTATACAGCTTAAAGTGACATTTTAAGGCTTAACTAGGTTAATTAGGCAAGTCATTGCATAACAGTTGTTTGTTCTGTAGACAATTGAAAAACAATATTGCTTAAAGGGGCTAATAATTTTGTCCTTAAAATGGTGTTTAAAAAATTAAAAACTGTTTTTAGTCTAGCTGAAATAAAACAAATAAGACTTTCTCCAGAAGAAAAAATATTATATGAAAAAAATCCTTGCTTTGTTAATGATAGAAATAAAGAAATAAAAGGGCTAATAATTTTGACTTTAACTGTCATTCAGTTGATGTCAGAAGTATTAGCCTCCCTGTTTATTTTTTTCCCAACTTCTGTTTAACGGAGAGGACATTTTTTTCAACACATTTCTAATCACAATAGTTTTAATAACTCATTTTTAATAACTGATTTATTTTATCTTTGCCATGATGACAGTAATATTTGACTAGATATTTTTCAAGACACTTCTATACAGATTAAAGTGACATTTAAAGGCTTAACTAGGTTAATTAAGTTAACTAGGCAGGTTAGAGTAATTAGGCAAGTTATTGTATAACGATGGTTTGTTCTGTAGACTATTGAAAAAATATATAACTTAAATGGGGCTAATAGTTTTGATCTAAAAATGTTTTTAAAAAATAAAAACTGCTTTTATTCAAGCTGAAATAAAACAAATAAGACTTTCTCCAGAAGAAAAAATATTGTAGGAAGTACTGTGAAAATAACTTGCTCTGTTAATGATAGAAATAAAGAAATAAAAGGGCTAATAATTTAGACTTCAACTGTGTATATACACACACACACACACACACACACACACACACACACACACACACACACACACACACACACCAAGTTATCATTCCTCACCCGATAAATTGTTAATTTATTAATGAATTAATGTATATGGTATGTTAAGTAATTAAAAGGATCTGATAAAATTGCTGTTAACCACAAATGACAGGAAGCTTCTTGAAACCAAAAACACTTCAGTTTTTTTTCTGTGTTTTTTTATTTTCTGTTAAATAACAATATATATATATATATATATATATATATATATATATATATATATATATATATATATATATATATATATATATATATATATATATATATATATATATATATATATATATATATATACAGTTGAAGTCAGAATTATTATCCCCCCTGTTTATTTTTTCACCCAATTTCTGTTTAACGAAGAAAAGATTTTTTCAACACATTTCTAAATATAATATTTTTAATAACTCTTTTCTAATAACTGATTTCTTTTATCTTTGCCATGATGACAGTAAATAATATTTGACTAGATATTTTTCAAGACACTTCTATACAGCTTAAAGTGACATTTAAAGGCTTAACTAGATTAATTAGGTTAACTAGGCAGGTTAGGATAATTAGGCAAGTTATTGTATAATGATGGTTTGTTCTGTAGACTATCGGAAAAAATATAGCTTAGGGGCTAATAATTTTGACCTTAAAATGTTTTTTAAAAAATTAAAAACTGCTTTTATTCTAGCTGAAATAAAACAAATAAGACTTTCTCCAGAAGAAAAAATATTATCAGACATACTGTGAATTTTTTTTTTGCTCTGTTAAATATAATTTGGGAAATATTTAAAAAAGAAAAAAAATTCAAAGGGGGGCTAATAATTCTGACTTCAACTGTAGTTGAAAGTTTCCATTCCATTCCAGTTACCATTCCATTGTTTCACCCAATAATTTGGTAATTTATTAATAAATTAATACTCTAATATGTGGTATGTTAAGTAAATAAAATGATCAGATCTGCAGATAAAATTGCAGTTAACCACAAATGACCTAAATCTATTTTCAGTGTTTTTTTTTTTTTTCTTATTTGTTAAATAATAAATATGATAAATTATGCATGTGTGGATGCATGTGTGTTTATAAAACACTCACACAGTTGTTGATGCAAACCCTCCAGTTTAAAGCTGAAAAACACCTTTCTCACTAGAGGCACAAAAAAAGAAAAAGGGTCGGAAAAGCTGCAAATGCTGTTTACAGAAGGTGACTCTCCAGCAAACGCACAGGCAGTGACCTGTGAACATGTTGCTTATCTTGTTTTAACAGTCTGCTCGTAATACATAATACCTCCATTTTTCTCCTATTAACACGTACAATAATATGCACGTCCGATAAGAGCTTTTGTTTCTGCTTTTCAGTGAAGGAAACATTGGTAACATTTTTCATTGTGACTCAGTGTGGCACCGCCGGGCAAAGGTCCAGACTCTCAGCACAAAGTCAGAAAGAGTCCAAATCAACCCAGTGCTTTGAGCAAACACATAATGAACAAGCTTTTGGACATTTTCATGTTTCTGTATCGTCTGATGATCAGAGATGATAGAAGGGTATCGAGGGACGGCTGCTCGCTGACTATGGTTTGCTCTGCACTTTTCTGGCTAATCTTTTCAGCAGTTATACAAATGTACAGCAGATAACATGACGGCAATCACATGTGCTTCACGCCAGCGCTGATACAGTGGAAGGCTATGGTGGAAAGGGCTCATTTTTAAAGATGTTACATAATATGACTTTAATATTATGTGTCATTTCAGTCTGAAGTCATGAATGTTAAAATATACACTACCGGTCAAAAGTTTGGGGTCAGTAGGATTTAAAAGAAGATTCTCCTGCTCACCAAGGCTGATTTATTTAATCAAAAATACAGTACAAATTGTGCAATGTTTTTGCACTGTAAAATAACTGTTTAAAAGTAGTTTATCTTTTAATTTAATAATTTATTGCCATGATTTTAAAGATGAATTTTCAGCTTCATTACTCTAGTCGTCAGAGTCACATGATCCTTCAGAAATCACTCTAATGTTTATTATTATTTTTATTATTATTATTATTATTATTATTATTATTATCATTATTATTATTAATGGTAATGGTAATAAAGGCAATAATCAATGTAAACGCCTTGATGATTTAAAAAATAATTTTCTTTAAAAAAAAAAAAAGTTAAATTCTAAAAAAAAAAAAACTGACCCCAAACTTTTGACCTGTAGTGTAGTTCTGCTGTCTTGCTTGAATATAAAAAGGTATGTTGACTGTATATTTTATATATATTTTTAAATGTTATTAAGTTTGACGTTGATTTTATTATTAACCATATTATTAATGACTCTTTATCCAATAGGGTATATGCGGAGCTAGTGTTCTTCCCATACTGATAAACTGAATGTGACTTTTCCATTTTATACGGTTCCTTTTACAGCATGGATGTTGTAATGTACTTACAATACAATCAGTTAAATAGACTTCAGCATTCATTTAGTTGCTCAAGCGTAAAAAAAACGAGACAAAAAGCCGATTACTTACACGCACCCATCAGAATCGGCAGGCTAGTGCAGACGCTGCATTGAATATACAGGGGTAAAATAAATGTTCATATTTTAAAGACATAGCGGGGGAAAATGTAATTTAATGCAGTGCTTCTTGTACAATCTGAGATCCATTTTATGTTGGATATCACTCAGCCAGTGGAGATCGTTGATTTTTAAAGAAAACATTTTTTAATGGCATACAATTCACCGGAAGCTCTTGACCCAGGTTACTGACAAATGAAAAGTCCTTTAGCATACTTCCACATATACCTAAAAAGGTGAAATTTAGAAATAATTCAGAAATTATACATAAATTGTGTGACAAAAAATTTACTTACATTTATAAATATTTGACAAAAAATAAATTGATATAAATAACATATATATATATATATATATATATATATATATATATATATATATATATATATATATATATATATATATATATATATAAAATGAATGAATGACTTTGATCTTTCCTGTCTGGTTTGGTGTTGTAAGTTATGGTACAAAAACCTGGTAATAAACTACCAGCACTTTAACAAATATTAGAAATGTGTATTATTTTTATATATGTCATTATGTGTGTATATACAGTTGAAGTCAGAATTATTAGCCCCCTTTGAAATTTTTCTTCTTTTTTAAATATTTCCAAAATTATGTTTAACAGAGCAAGGAAATTTTCACAGTAATGTCTGATAATATTTTTTCTTCTGGAGAAAGTCTTATTTGTTTTATTTCGGCTAGAATAAAAGCAGTTTTAAATTTTTTAAAAACCATTTTAGGGACAATATTATTAGCCCCTTTAAGCTAATTTTTTTTTTCCGACTGTCTACAGAACAAACCATCGTTATACAATAACTTGCCTAATTACCCTAACCTGCCTAGTTAACCTAATTAGTTAAGCCTATAAATGTCACTTTAAGCTGTATAGAAGTGTCTTGAAAAATATCTTGTCAAATATTATTTACTGTCATCATGACAAAGATAAAATAAATCAGTTATTAGAAATGAGTTATTAAAACTATTATGTTTAGAAATGTGTTGAAAAAATCTTCTCTCCATTAAACAGAAAAAATAAAAAGGGGGTGAATAATTCAGGAGGGCTAATAATTCTGAACTCAACTGTATGTGTATGTGTATGTGTGTATGTATATATATATATATATATATATATATATATATATATATATATATATATATATATATATATATATGTATATGTATATATATATATATATATGTGTGTGTGTGTGTGTGTGTGTGTGTGTGTGTGTGTGTGTGTGTATGTGTGTGTGTATGTGTGTGTGTCTGTAATTTAATATAATATATTAAATAAGCATGAATATGTGTGTGCATATGCATGTGTAAATAATAATAATAGTAATAAATATAATAAATAAATAATGCTTCTAAACAGTGTATGCATATATGTACATGAATTAAACCTAACAAGAAATTCTGTCACATTGTATTTATAAATAACTCATATAAATAATATAGTATTAATGTTTCCTTTTATGTCCATTTTAAGTTCAAGTTCAATAAAAAAAGGGAGAACAAATAAAAAAAAGTTGAGTGTATTTCTGTTGATGGCTTCAGATAAAACACCCAGTGAAAGCTGGCATCAGCTAGCCATTGTTAAAGTCATTATTTGCACATATGTTAATGAGAGACCCAACGGGGCCCGGTTTTAAAACGACCCTAAACAAACACACTACAAAGTGACACTTATGCAATTTAGTGAATTTTGGAACAGAATCTGCTGCTTTTTCCTGTGGTAAACAACTAAACTCGCACTGTCTAAACTTCCCACTTATGTTTGCTAAAATTGGTCACTTTTCCACCTTTCATAGTAGTTTTTTTGTTCATTTGTGAGGTAGACTTTTGCACACACACACACATACACACACAATGTGTTGGCAATTCAATATGAAGTGCCTAAATGTGCCGAACAAAAGACCTGCAGGGGAGCAAAAGGAGATGTGGAACAAAAAACAAACGAGTAATGAAATTATAACAATACAGAGAGAGAGTGAGGGCTGCGGGTGCCACAATGGCAGGGAACAATCGTGCCGCGTCAATGGAAAAAAAAGTGTGTGCGGAGAAGGGGGGGGGGGGAGGCTTTGGACAATAGGCCGGTGACAGCGGCACAATGGCGGCACTGTTTTCAATTAGACATTATCTCATAGACAGAGTGGCAGGTTTCATTGTGCTAGGGGGCTATTTTCAGGGCCGCCTTTGTGTGCGGCACTGCCAATATTCCCTTCAGCCCCTGCCGTGAGCCGGCCCTTTATTCTCGCTACTGTTTGTTTTTTCTGCACAAGCGCTAAAGTAGAAATGTGGGTGGTTTGGGAGCAGACAGGCCTCTGAAAGGAGGAAAAAAAAAGGGGGAGTGGGGCATAACTTGTGCCTTGTCACCTGGGTTTACCACGGCAAATTGGAAATCGCCAGAGCTGAGTCTCTTGGCAGACTTGAATGCGACGCCAATTTGACATGCACTGTGTGTGTGTTTGGTTGGGTGGTTTGGTGGGCATCCTAGTCTTGATCTAAACTTGTTTAACTGTGCATTGTGGCTTAAAGTGCAAATTCTCATGGTCTTCCAAACCAGTTTGTTTCAGGGCTGCATGATATTTGAATAAGCTTGCATTTTTTTTTGTTCTGGGATATATATTGCGATATCAATGCAATTTCACCTGATGACTTGATTAGCTTGGATTTTAGATTGATTGGGATGATTTTTGTAGATGAGCGTTTAAGTTTAAATACAACAGAGCAAATGTATACAAAGGAAATAAACAATGATTTATCAATTTCGGGGGAGTCGAACAGTATTTGGGAACAGAAATTAATTAAATAAATGTACAAAAACATTGTTTTCATTGTGTACAATAGTTATGTACTGTACAATTAATCTTTAAGCTACAAATGTTTAATTTATTGTGCCCAAATGTCTTAAATTTGCTTTGAAATGCTTACACGGTCGCAGGCCTTAAAAAGAAATGCAAATAATAAACTTTTACTCTAAAGTTAATATTTGAAATGACTCGAACCATAATGTCTGGTCAACTATAATCCTGAATCTATGTTGTATGATGCGACTATTGCAGATTCGCATATTGCGATATCGATGGTGAAGTGATATTTTGTGCAGGCCTATTTTGTTTATGGGGCATAAATGAAGTCTTCAATATTATCAGGAGAATGTAGAGCAGGGTCATGGGTTTGATCTCCAGCATATATATGAACTGAACTGATACTAGTTTAATAGATCTGAGTATTTAAAAAGCTTTTATTTCAAAGTGTGACTGCTTCTGTCCTGCATTTACAGTTAAACATGAATAGCAGTTGTACATGATGGTAATGATGGCAAGTTGGTGGGTTTGATTTCCAGGGAATGTATGAAATTTAAATCTTTTTTTTTTTCATAATGTAACTACATCTGTCCTGCATTTCTGTACCTCAAACAAGAGGACATGACAGCAAGATTGTGGGGTTTGATTCCTAGGGAATGCATAAACTGAAAAAGTTTGAATGTCCTAAATGTCTGTAGCTCAAACTATAGAGCATGACAGCAAGGCTGTGGGATCGATTCCCAGGGAATGCATGAACTGGTCAAAATCAGGCAGTCGCAAGGGCTTTCCTTTTTTCTGCATTACTTTTGAAAACACTGTCGGTTGGGTTTAGGGAAGTGTGTGGGCACTGGTCAATCGGTACTTTTGAAAACACTATCGGTTGGGTTTAGGAAAGTAGGAGGGTGGGTCAGTCAGTCAGTCAGTCAGTCGACAGCAGCCTCTGGCACATTCGCGAAAACAAAAACTGCAAAAAAAATGTACCTCTTGGGATGTATTTGGCGCTCTCCAGAAATGTATATGGGGTACATATTCAGAATGAGCCTGGGCTGGATTTAGGGTACAGATAGTTGTAATGCAGGACAGAGGATGGCATCTGTCCTGCATTTCTGTACCTTAAAACAATAGTGCATTACAACATGGTTGTGGGATCGATTCACAGAGAATGCATGAACTGAGGAAAAAGTACTATAATCTGTTGCAAGATTGTGGGTTCAATTTCCTGGGAATGCATGAACTGGGGCAGAGATTGTTGAATGTACTTTCCATTGGATAAGAATGTAACTGTAAATTTCTGTAGCTCAAAAAAAAATCAATCACAAAATTGGTTAGGTTGTGGGTTTGATTCCCGGGGAATGCGTAAATTGGGGGAAAAGTAATGACATTTAAAATCTAATGCTTTGCACAAAATGTTTTATTTAGGGTTAGGGTACACATGACAACATCTGTCCTGCAATTTCTGTACATCAAAGCGTAACAGCAAAGTTATGGGTTCAATGATATGATATAGGTTTGTGTGTAAAATAAATCAAATCTGAAGCTTCATAGTAAGTTTGTTTCTATAATACTTATGGTTAAAGCAAATATGCCAGCTTAAAAGGTTCACTTTTATAATAGTTTTTATTTGTGACAGCTTTTGTGCTCATATACCTCAAATAGTAGACCATAGCAAAGCCAAGATTGGAGGCTTGATTACCAAAAACTCTATTATAAACGGTAAAATACACTTTACTATAGCATGATTCAAAAACATTATAGTATTTTTTTTATAAATTACTATATAATTTGTTTCATGTAGGAATTACAATTTAAACAGTTCATCTGACAACGTCTCAGACATTCTGAAAACATACAGTAGGTTTATGGTGAAACAGACACACCGTAGCAAGTTTCTAATTACTCATGTCATTTAAAAAAATGATAAATTTTTTGTGTGTGTTCCAGACACATGATTTTAAATAAGTTGAAACAACACAATTCCTATGGTTTTTTGGGACAACTTAATTGTGCAACAGTATAACGATAAATAAACAATAACAGAATTCTCATTTGTAGATGACTAATTACTATACCAATTATTATATTATATAAAGTATTTGGGGCGACACATGGCTCAGTGGTTAGCACTGTCGCCTCACAGCAAGAAGGTCACTGGTTTGAGTCTCGGCTGGGTCAGTTGGCATTTCTGTGTGGAGTTTGCATGGTCTCCCCGTGTTGGCATGGGTTTTCAAAGACATGCGCTATAGGTGAATTGAGTAAACTAAATTGGCCGTAGTGTATGTGTGTGAATGAGTGTGTATGGGTGTTACTGGGTGGCAGCTGGAAGGGCATGCGCTGTGTAAAACATATGCTGGATAAGTTGGTGCTGTGGTGACCCCTAATAAATAAAGAGACTAAGCTGAAGTTGAATGAATGAATGAAGTATTTGGCAAGGGCTTGTTTGCATTATTGGTATAACAGAACTCCAGTTTACCATTCAACATTGTACATTTTTACAATATCGTTTTTTGAAATACCGAAATAGCTTTTATAATCGATTGTACATTTCACTTTTGTGCCCTAGCACAACTGTGATACTTTTTTTTCTGTAGAGTTATTCATTTTACAATGTGAGACCCAAACAAGCAGACATGAAACAGGCGAGGTTAATGCCCTTCGCTCGTATCCTCGTGTTTGGAGAGAGAATTCTGGCACAGCAAAATGCCGAAAGCCTGAAAGCACCATCAGATAAACTTGTTTGGTGCCTCTCAGCCCATTTTGTTCAGGTGCGAGATATTTGATGAAAGCCAAGTTGCACAAAAAGCTTGTAATTGGCCTCGAAAATAAACGAGGCCCAACTTGCCACTCAAACCTTTTCGGTTCTCAAACCACCTGCTGCTTTTTTCTTTTTTTTGCTATTGCTTTTACCTCAATTAGGTTGTGCAGACCCGATTCTTGTGATTTCGTTGAGCATTTGCGGTTGAAAAGGAACGTTTCGCTTCGTATATTCTCACAAACAAACACATTTGTTGCTTGATATCAACGGAAGAGGAATCGGAACGGGGTTGCGGCTTTCCGATAGTTCTCAGAAATAATGCGCTTGACCTTATCGCACATGTGTTTTTTGGGCAAATATCTGTCATGTTTGCTGTTCTGTATCACCCCTGGTTCCCCTCCCATGTGGTTTGAGAGACTTTCTGGCTCAGTATTATTTCCCCCATCAACATTTTCTGCACTTTTTCTTTTTTTAAGAGGACACATTCGTTTCTGCTAAGTGCATACATAGACAAAAATGACATTTTGGTTGGAGAGAAAGCAGTTTCAAAGGAGAATGATGATTTCGTAGTGGTTTCTGTCGTTATCCCACAAATCCACATGTTGAATAAGCATGAGCGGTGGCCTACTTAATCAATAAAATGTCACTTATGGTTTACTTATTGAATTAATTTTATGTGTAAAACTAATTAAAGGAACACACTGTAAAAAAAATCTGGGTTAAACACAAATCCTTCATGATGTTCCAACACAAATTGATTTTACACATTTAAGTGGACTGATCATAAAACAATTAAGTTGTCCCCCAAAAAACTCAGAAATGGTTGATTCCGCTCATTTTAATTATGTAGTTTAAACAAGCAGCAAAAATATATTTTTTGAGTGCAGTTCACCCAAAAATTGTAGTTTATTTTCCAAACCCGGTACATTTTTATTGTTCTCCTGCACACAAAAGAATATTTTTGGAAAAATGTTAGTAACCAAACAAATCTCGCCACCCATTTACTGTCATAGTAGGAGAAATAATTACTATGGGGCTTACATGATGGTGAGATCTGTTTGCACTGTTAAAGGTCAAATAAATCAGTAAATTAACAATTGTCCATATTTTGTGATCATTATTATTATTATTTTTTACTATTTATGCTTTTGAATTGCATTATGGGACTTAAATGGTGGCGTTATCTGTTTGCACTGTAAAAGAAATCCCTAAATGAACAGTTGTCCATATTTTTTAATTGACACATTTTTACATGCTTTTTAATTGCATTATGGGACTTTGATTTTTACTGGTATTACTGGTTACTGATCTGGTTTGGTGTTGTGAATTATGGTCCCAAATCCTAGCAATAAACTACTAGTACTTTTTCTGTTATTTTATAGATTCATTTTTTTTCTTTATATTATTTATTATATACATATATTGTTTCAAACTACTAAAAAATGTCAATAAAAGTAAAAAAGCCAACAAAATCAAGAGTCGGCAGAGCAGAGATCAAGATCTCATAATGCAATTCACGACCATAAGTTAACAAAAAGCACCTGAGAATCACAAAATATAAAGACCGCTAATTTATGGCAATTTTTGGCTATAACAATTAAAAATGTCTATAATTGTTTTTACACATTTAAGTGGATTGAACATAAAACAATGAAGTTGTCCCCCAAAAAACTCAAGAATTGTGTTGATTGAGCTTATTTTAAATAAGTAGTTTTTCACCCAAAAATTGTAATTCAGCCATCATTTATTACCAAACCTGTGTGCATTTTTATTGTTCTGCTGAACACAAAGGAAGGTATTTGGAAAAACGTTAGTAACCAAACAGATCCCACCACCTATTTACTGCCATAGTAGGATAATTTTATACTAATGGAGTAAATGGTGGCGTGATCTGTCTGCATTGTAAAGACAAAATCAGTATTTTCAGGCAATTTTGTGATCATGTTTTTTAAATTCATTTTCTTTTTATTTATGTTTTTGAATTACATTATGAGACTTTGATTTTTCCTGTCTGAGTTAGTGGGAATTAGTAATAAACTACCAGTACTATTTCTGCTATTTTACAGACTCATTTATCTCTCTATATTATCTCTTATATATAATATATTGTTTCAAACTACTGAAATGTCAATAAAAATAAAAAAGCCGACAAAATCAAGAGTCGACAGAGCAGAGATCAAGATCCCATAATAGGGCTGCACAATATATCACATCGCGAGAATATGCAATGTCGAGTCTGGATTATATTTATCATTTAACACATAATTTATCAATTTGTTTTGTGAGGCCTCTATGTGATTTTACAAGCATTCAGGCATAAGAAATTGCACTGTTTGTAACTTTGAAAAATGAATAATGATTAATTTTATTGAATTGTTTATAAAACAGTATTATTTTACATCTAATTATTCAATCACTGTATACCTGAATACATTTCGACTCCTCTGAAAACAATAAGAAGTTGTTAATTTAATTAGTATGTTTTTCTTTATTGTACACTACCTGACAAAAGTCTTGTTGCCTATCCAAGTTTTAGAAAGAACAAATAATACCTTGACTTCTAGTTGATCATTTGGTATCAGAAATGGCTTATATGAAAGGCAAAGGCCTCTAGATTGCGCTTATTTTACCAAAATAAAATATGATCATGCCTTGAGGACTGCATCCATACATCTCTGCAATGACTCCAATATCTTATTAATAAAGTCATCTGGAATAGCAAAGAAAGTGTTCTTGCAGGACTCCCAGAGTCCATCAAGATTCTTTGGATTCATCTTCAATGCCTCCTTCTCCATCTTACCCAAACATGCTCAATAATGTTCATGTCTGGTGACTGGGCTGGTCAATCCTGGAGCACCTTGACCTTCTTTGCTTTCAGATACTTTTGATATGGAGGCTGAAGTATGAGGAACAGCGCTATCCTGCTAATGAATTTGCCCTCTCCTGTTTTGTAATGTAATGGGCAGCACAAATGTCTTGATACCTCAGGCTGTTGATGTTGCCATCTACTCTGCAGATCTCTCGCATGCCACTGAATGTAACCCCAAACCATGATTTTTCCTTCACCAAACTTGACGGATTTCTTTGAGACTCTTGAGTCCATGCGGGATCCAATAGGTCTTCTGCGGTATTTGTGATGATTGGGATGCAGTTCAACACATGATTCATCAGAAAAATCAACCTTCTGCCACTTTTCCAAATGATCAACTAGAAGTCAAGTTATTATTTGTTGCTTTTAAAACTGGGATCGACGACAAGACTTTTGCCAGGTAGTGTATTTATCTATGCTTGTAGATTGTTTGTTATATTTTATGCCCTCCCCAACACAATAATCCCAATCAATCTAAAATTATAAGCTCTTTCCAAACAGTTATTCAACTTATCTAGTGAAATTGCATTCAAATCGTAATATACATTGCAGAATAACAAAATATTCCAATGTCAGATTTTTCCAATACCATGCAGCTCTATCCCATACTGCAATTCACAACCATAAGTGAACAAAAAGCATCTGAAGATCACAAAATACAGAAACTTTTAATTAATAGCTATTTTTTACTAACAAAAATGAAACATGAACATCCTCAGTGTGAGTAAATGATGGCAGAATGCTCATTTAAACGTGAATTCTCAAGGTTACCTGATAACATCACTGAAATGATGTGGTAAAACACTGCGCACTTACCTAAATCAGCATCTTCTAATCAGTTTATCGTTCTCACGTATTTAAAAGCAAGCACACAAATAAAAACTCAAATATGTGTATGGAAAAAAGGGGCAAACAATGAAATTAATGACATTAATGCTTTTAATGAAGCAGATTTGCATGTGTTGATAAAGATCTGCAATAGGCGAGGCAGGGGGGGGGGGGACATCATAGCAACACACAAGCAAACAGGAAGACAGAGCGCAGGCATATCCGCTCCCAAAGTTCTGTTCAGAATGTGTGCCATTTCTGCAACCACAATTTATTCTTATTAGTCACAATGATTGCCTAATTGGCGTAGAGTGTAGTGGGGAGAATACAGAGTGATTCTTACGGGCCTGACAGGCGGGCTGTGTTATAATGAAGACAAGGGCTCTGGTTGTGTTCCAAAAGACTGAATTAACGTCTTCATTCTATGGAGTCATTTGCATTTGTAAATGCCACGGTTCTGCAGAAATGCTCGCTGGATGTTGAGTGTTTCTGGGTTTCGCCGTCGTTTGATGCACAAAGGCTTGTCTTGACATCCCGAGCTCAGAGGGAACGTTCCAGCAACGTTGTCTGAGGCCAGAAACATACACTGCGCAAGTTTACAAGTGAAGCATTCATGAATGGAGCCCTCTGAAATCCTGGAACACTGAACCATTTGTTTGAGCACCCTCAGTCTGTAATGGAGAAACCTGTGTGGAAACAATCAGCGCGCTTCTGTTCGGTCATACAATTATGTTAAATAATCAAAATTATATTATGTTTTTTTTTTAAA
Source organism: Danio kyathit (assembly GCA_903798195.1). Lineage (NCBI taxonomy): Eukaryota > Metazoa > Chordata > Actinopteri > Cypriniformes > Danionidae > Danio > Danio kyathit. The sequence continues at coordinate 43,908,394 of LR812529.1, forward strand.
CATTCAGTTCATCATTTAAATAGAAAACAACAGATATTTAAAATCAGCTGGAGTTTTATCAGTACACTATAAAAAATGCTGGATTCCACACAATTCCACACATTCGATTTGGGTTGGGGCGACATGAAGGAATTAAGTTAATGTATTCAATATTTTTTTTTACAGATTTAAGCAGATTAAACAGGAACCTTATTGTCTTAATTAAATAATTAAAAATCAAATCATGATCATATTTTATTTTTGTAAAATAAGCGTAATCTAGAGGTCTTTGCCTTTCATTTAAGCCACTTCTGATACCAAATGATCAACTAGAAGTCAAGTTATTATTTGTTGTTCCTAAAACTTGGATAGGTAGTGTATATGTGAGGATGTGAAGTTCAGAGAACATTTCTGGAACGATTAGATTTAATTTCAGCATTTTCAGATAGTTCACCCAAAATTGAAACTTGCCTTATTATTTATGTATTTACTCTCCCTCGTGGTTTTTAACCTTTATGAGTTCATAGTTTATTTATGAGTTAAACACAAAAGAAGATATTTGGATATTTGGCTGGTTGCTGGAACTTTCATAATATAAAAAAAATAATGTGGAAGTCAAGGAGTAGAAGCTACCGGCATTCTTCATAATATCTTCTTTTGTGTTTTAGCAAAAAAAGAAACTCAAATAGGTTTTAAACAAGTGAAGGGAGAGTAAATGTTGAAATGATGTATCATTTTCATTTTTGGAATTTTAATTTTAAATTACAATGAAAAAACTCCTGAAGAATGGTGAACAACATATTTGTGAACAAGACAAAATCATTCAGATTCATAACACAAATATGAGGATGTTGTGTGAAGTTCAAAGTACATTTCAGGAATGTTTTTAAAACATTCTGAAGACGAAAATCAAATCTTCGTAGCACAACTTCAGAACAGAGACCTCATAAATCTTTTTGTGATAGCATGAATGTTTAGTACTCACAGATAAATTCAAAGGTGTCGTGCAAAGTTGGCAGAACATTTTAGGAACATATCTGGAAAGGTCAGACTGTCAACCATAAACTGCAAGGCAAAACCTTGATCTGTGATAAACTTCAAAAACATTATAGACTCCATGATATAAATACTGACAAGTGAACAAAATATTTGTGAACAATTTAAAGAGAAAATCATTCAGATTCATTCAGACACAAACATGAATACCTTTGTGAAGTTCAAAGAACATTTCAGGAATGTTTCTGAAACATTCTGAAGATAAAAATGGAATCTTTGTAATGTAATTTTAGGGCAAAAACATAAATCATATTGTGATAACATGAATATGTAATAATCACAGAGATAAATGTGAAGATGTCGTGAGAAGTTGGGAGAACATTTCAGCAACATTTTTGGAGTGGTCAGACTAACTGTCAATATTAAACTGTAAGGGAAAAACTCATAATCTGCGATAAACAACAGTACTAACCCTTTATAAACATTAAGGACTCCAGGAAAAAATGGTAAACAAAATATATTAATGGTGAATTCAGATTCAGAACACAAATGTGAGGATGCTGTGTAAAGTTCAGAGAATATTTCAGGAATGTTTCTGGAACTTTCTGTAGACAAAAATGTCGTCTTTGTAATGTAATTTTAAAACAAAAACATCATAAATTATGTTGTGAAAACATAAATATATAATAAATGCAGAGATAAATGCAGAGATGTCGTGAGAAGTTGGGAGAACATTTCAGGAACATTTTTGGAACGGTCAGACTGTCAACACTGAACTGTTGAAAAAAAATCATAATCTGTGAAAAACAACAGTACTAACCCTTCATAAACATTATGGACTCCAGGACAAAATGGTGAACAAAATCTATTTAATGGTGAATTCAGATTCAGAACACAAATGTGAGGATGCTGTGTAAAGTTCAGAGAATATTTCAAGAATGTGTTTGGAAAAAATCTGAGGACAAAAAATGTCATCTTTGTAACAGTTTTACAACAGAAAGCTCATAAATCATATTGTGAAAACATGAATATTTCATAAACGCACAGATAAATGTGAAGATGTTGTCAGAAGGTGATTTCAGATTCACAACACAACTGTGGGAATGCTGTGTAAAGTTCAAAGAACATTTCAGGAATGGATAATTTTTGGAATGGTCAGACTAACTGTCAATATTAAACTGCAAGGAAAATACACATAATCTTTGATAAACAACAGTGTTAATAAACATAACAGACTCATAAACAATATAGACTCCACATAAATACTGAATGTAAACAAAATGTTTGAATGCTGAATTCAGATTCACAACACAAAGGTGAGGATGCTGTGTGAAGTTCAGGAACATTTTTGGAGCTTTCTGAAGACCTAAAAGTCTTGTTGGGATGATAGCATGAATATTTAATACACACAGTGATAAACGTGAAGATTTTGTGTAAAGTATGGGGGATGTTTCAGGCACATTTTTGCAAAGTCTAAAGTGCATGGCGCAAAACATTAAGGCCGTGTCCGAATCCACTTTTGCTTAGTTACAGACAGAAAAATACTCTCTGCACACTGCAAAAAATGATTTTCTCATAGATTTTTTGTCTTGTTTCTAGTCCAAATATCAAAAAATTCTTATATCAAGAAGCATTTTCTAGGCAAGCAAAACATATTGTCTTGTTTTCAGAACTAATATGCCAATATTAAGTGAGTTTTTCCTTAAAACACGCAAAATAATCTGCCAATGGGGTAAGCAAAATAATCTTATGTAAAAAGGAAAAACAAGATTATTTTGCTTACACCATTATCAGATTATTTTGCGTGTTTTAAGGAAAAACTCACTTAATATTGGCATATTATTTCTTACAATAAGACAGTATGTTTTGCTTGTCTAGACAATTCTTCTTCATTTAAGAATTTTTAGATATTTGGATTAGAAACAAGACAAAATCTATAAGAAAATCATTTTTTGCAGTGCACCCCGGCGCATGGTCTAACAGGGTTGTGCTTATTTTCTCAATGAGTTAGGTGTGTGTTTTGAAAATAACGTGTATTAAACCAATCTCAGTCTCATCTCCTATTCCCTTTAATGCTGTGTTCACACCAGATGCAGTACTCACGGATAAATCACGATATTCGCGCATAATAAGACGCGTGAACATTTTGAGTTTACTCGCTTCATTCGCACGTCAAATCTGCTTCATTCGCACGTCAAATTCATTGAGCTATAGACTCGGATTTGCGTCATGGGCAGGGCTTCTGTCTACCCGATGACTCTAGCTTCGTTGCTAAATGGCTAACATGGATTTTATTGAGAGAATAGCTCTGTTTATGTGCTTTATGAAGAGCGTCGAGTCATTTGCAGCAGTGTCTGAGTCCACTAGATCCTTTCAGAGGTGCACCCTGTTCTGTGAGCTCATAAACTCCTCCAAAAACGTAACCTGGATGATGGAAGCTTTCAGCTGTGCTTCCGACTGAGCCGAGCCCAGTTTGATCAACTTTTGTCCAGTGTCGGCAGGAGAATTTCCCCTCGGGACACCAACAACAGGCGCTATGTCATTAGCACACCCCTACAAGAGAAAGCTCCTGATTGGTTAACGTGGCGCAAATGTCCGCTGAAGTTCAGATAAGTTTGTCAATCGCACAAAACGCTCAACTCATTCGTGCGAATCGCGTCATTCACGCCGCCTCATTCACACATATCGCGCCGCAAGATGTCTATTTGCATCTCTCATTGACTTAACATATTAATCACTCTTGATGCTTCTTTCGCGTCTGGTGTGAACGCAGCATAAGAGTCATTTGCGTCGCGCCGCAGCGCATTTGCTATTTATATGACAGACTTTGTAAGTGGAAAAACTGAATGTTTCACTAGCCATAAAACCGTTAAACAGACCATCTGCAGCGCGAGGATAAAGAATGAGCCTCCTCCATTCAGCCTCTTTACTTTCTCTTTACTTTACTTTTACTTTTTACTTTACTCCTTTACTTTCATGAATAAGGAAACGGTGTTGTATGCACTTCACCGAAAACATCCATTAGCCTACATATTTAATTTCATTTGTTAAGCACAAAGATTTGTTTCAAAACTATATCTAAATTCAGTTCTAATTTCCAGCAAAGGAATAAATGGTGTGGTCATAGTTATATACAAACAACCGTCCTATGCCCCATATGGTCCAAAACCCGACAGACAGACAAATCTAAGCTTGTTTTTATTAAAACAAATATAAATATGCACATAATAAATAATCCTAATGATAATAATAACATTATGCAAAAGCAAATTGTCATGAATAAACTGAAAAAAGCACCACGACATGAAGGCATGGAGGCAGTGGTTTTATATTTATGTAGAAAATAATATTTTTTTGTAATATTTTAATCCATCATTTTTTTTATATGTAAAGATATTTGTGCATTGCTCTACATCCTGTGTACTGTATTAAGCAATGTGTACACGTTTAAGGCGCACAACTAACGCGCTCTGCGTTGGACTTCAGACCTGCTTTCAGCTGGTCAATTGCACAGTGTATTTTAGTTCCTCAAAATAGCAACGCGCAAACAATGCGCCTTAACACACCTCCTTTATAGACCAACACACCCATAAGTCCACAAAGTGGTGCAAATGGATTTGCCATTTAAACACGTGGCACAAAACGGGAAAATTAGGGTTGCGCTGGTCTGAAAATAGCAGCAAATCGCACCATGCAAACATGTCTTGCGCCTTATTGCGCCAGGTGTATGATAGGGCCCTAAATGTCAACATTATATTGCAAGAGAAAAAATCAGCGTTAAACCTTCACAAACATTATGGACTCCATAACAAAATGCTGAATAAAATGTTTAAAAGCTGAATTCAGATTCGTAACACAAATCTGAGGATGCTGCGTGAAGTTCAGAGAAAATTTCAGGATCGTTTTTGATGAAAACGGAGTCTTTGTAACACACTTTTAGAACAAAACCCCTCATTATCTGCAACAAACAAAAGCGTGAATCACTAATAAACAGTGCAGGCTCCAGGACAAAGCCAGCGGGTACACCGAAGCGCACAGTCCCCAGATGGACAATAAAGACTTCTTTCATGAACCTTTCTCAGAACACCGAGGCGTTATATCAGCTCAGGTCTTTACAAAGCTGCAGTCTGGGTAATCCTTTGGACAAATGAAGAAAATGGGAGAGAGCGTAATGAAAAAAAAAAGTCGGCACCTTCACCTCGGCCCAGCGGGGGACACAAAGGTAGAAGACCTGAAAAGCCCTGAGCAGAACAAAGGTGCGAGCGTTCGTCTAAAGCCCCCAGAGTTACTTAGTGACAAGAGACTGACATGGAAATAAAGAAAGAGAGGTGGATATAAAAGGCAGAGGAAGAAAAGAAGGACGGAGAGGGTTAAAGAAAAGAGCCCTGAAGAAGTGGTGCTGTTGTGGAGGGTGGGGGGGACCGCTCTGTAATCCTGGAATAGTGCTAGTCAAGCATCCCCATGGAAACAGGCACAAAGGCCTGTGGTTTCCTATTGATGGCTAATTGTATTCTTCACAGCTCTTTTGTTAATTGTTGTCTGCCCAGCTCCTACTTCCTGCTGGGCCACTACACAAAGGCAGGAACAGAGGGGATTAGAAATGGCACATCGGCTTTGCGCTCTCACCCCTGCGCGGCGATGGCTAGTTGTGCGTGCGCGGAGGGGAAAAAGAGGCAGAAAGAGACGTAAAAACGCTGCTTTGAGGGTCTCGGATGATTCAGGTCGGCTCTCGGACCCCTGTGCAAATGTCAGACGAGGGGTGACTGTGATGGAGCCCCTCGTTACAGAGAACTTTTATACAATGACGCTGCTGTTGGAAAGGTCTTAATTGAGGGTTTGCTCAAAATGTTGAAGTATTGCATGTCAGGGTGCTTTACAGCGTGGATATGGCAAGCTACTATTTTTCTGTCACGGCACATTTCACAGGGTTTTAAGCACACAATATTGACTCTTTTTTGATTAATGATTCAATAGTACATACAGCATACTTAAATGTAGAAGGGTCTGAAATTAATCATTGTTTTGAATAATTATTTAAAATTATTTATTACATTTATGACTACATTTTTATATATAATTTTCCCATAAAGAAAAATAAAAAGATTTTTAAAGATTAATTATAATATATAATTCATTTAACAAAATTATATATTAATTAATTATAAATAAATTAACTATAATAAATTAGTAATAAATTAATTATACATATATTTATAAAATAAAATATAAATATCAAATATATTTTATACTATATATATATATATATATATATATATATATATATATATATATATATATATATATATATATATATATAAATTATATATTATAAATTATTATTATCATGATACAAATATTAATAAATAAATAAAATCATAATAATAAATATCATAATTATTTTTCTTTGCTCTAAAGCATTGAAACATACATTCATTCATTCATTCATTTTCTTTTCGACTTAGTCCCACAGAAGCATGAACCACCAACTCATCCAGCATATGTTTTACGCAGTGGATGCCCTTCCAGTCGCAACCAAGTACTGGGAAACACTCATACACTCTCATTCACACACATACACTGCGGACAATTTACCGTACCCAATTTACCTTTAATACATGTGTTTGGACTTTGGGGGAAACCGGAGCACTCGGAGGAAACCCACGTGAACACAGGGAGAACATGCAAACTCCACACAGAGATGCCAACTGACCCAGCCGAGGCTCGAACCAGCGACCATCTTGCTGTGAGGCGACAGCCCTACCCACTGCGCCACCATGCCACCCTGTGAACCATACATATTTTGGTCAAAAAATTCTCTTTTGAAATAGATTTATAAACTGTTTTTATTACAATTTTAAGAATTTTTTAGTTCATGTTGTATTTTCCAACGCTATCTCATGCCATTTCGTAACTTTTTGATGTAGCGGCTAATTCGTATGAATTCGTACGATCTCATTCATGAGTTGCTCATCCCCCAATGACGGTTGGGTTATGGGTGGGGTTTGGTGCAGCCCCTCCTTTTTATAATCATATATTTTTGCATGACTGAACTTAGCCACTAAACTGACAAAATGTAAAGTAGTTACGTTTCCTGGGGAGATCAGGCTGTATTTTCAAGTAAGGAACTCACAGCACTTGAAGAAATGTGAGGATACTCCTGCAAAAGTAAGCCACCTGTCACTGAAAACACTGTTATCATGAGCTGCTCATGTGAAAAGCTCACAGTGCAGCGCTTCATGTTACATGTAAAGATTTGTTCATCTCACTTAATAATATTGTTCTCATGCATTAGCATTAGTAAAAAAGTACTTACCCTGAAGGTGAAAATGATTTTGACTGGTGTTAAATTTAGACCTTTGAAGTGTCAGTTTACCTCATAAATCATTCTTTATTTACCATAAAATCATTGCAGTGCACTAAAATATTTACAACATATAAATTCAGTAAGTTATATGAAATTCACAAAACACATGTATCAATTCATTTTATGTCATGCTATTGGACTAAAAGGAATTTTTTTTTAACCTAAATTTAAAAAAGGTGAAAAATGCATGTCATTGTTTTCTCTTTTATAGACTCTACAGATGTTGATATTTCCTTAATTCTGTGCAATAAAATGACTTTTAAGCTTTAAAACAGGAAACAGCAGTTACAAACTTTACATCGTTCATCCCAAAAATGACATTTTTTTTCTATGTTTACTCTCCCTTCACTTGTTCTAAACTTGAGTTTTTTTTTCCCAGTATTTATTTTTCGTACTATTGATGTCCTTTTGTGTTGAACATAAAAAGGAAACTCACCTGGGGGTGAGTAAACAGTAAATAAATGTTAATTTTTGTGGGAACTACCCCTTTAAAATCTGACTAAAATAAAGAAACGCTCTAAAACAAAGCTTCATTACATGTTAATTATATCTAAATGATAAAACTGCATTTAAAGCTTTAAAACGTGAAACAGCAGTTACAAAGTTTACGTAAAGGGATAGTCCACCCCAAAAATTACACTTTTTTTTGGTCTACATTTACATTCCCTTCAGTTGTTCCAAACTTGAGTTACTTTCTTTCCAGTTTTTATATCTGCCTATGAAGGTCAAATTGTTTTTAAATTTCTTCAAATTTTTTATTTTATGCTCAACATATAAAAGAAACACACCTAGGGGTGACTAAGTGTAAAAAAACATACATTTTTGTGTGAACTACCCCATTAAAATCTGACTAAAATGAAGAAACTCTCTAAAACAAAGGTTCATTACCCGTTAATTATACCTAAATGATCAAACTAGATCTTAAAAAAAGGAGGTCCCAGTGTTCAACATAAAAAAGAAACTCATAATCACCTGAGGGTGAGTAAACAGTAAACAAATGTTCATTTTTGTGTGGAAAAATGTGGAGTGTCGGGGGAGGGAAAGAGGGAAGGATTTGCAAATATGGGAGTTTCCGTTTGGCCACGCAGACGCAGGGGAGAAAGACAGTGACTGTGTTTACATGGACATCAGTAATCGAATTACTTGCCAAATTATTAATTTGTCGACTTTTACTGCAGTTTGGCCTTTAACTTTTTATTCAGAAACATTTCCTGCATGTTCCTCGTGACAAACGAGATATTGAAAGCGAGGAACTGCTGGAAGAGTGGAGTTATAATGGTATGTTTGATACCGCACGGCGAATGGGAGAAAAAAATCCTCTGCATTTCTCTGTAACTTAGATGCACTCGGTAGGTAACGTCAGAAAGCCATGTGTGTATATAGACTATCCTGTCACAAAATACGGCGAAAATCCTGCACGGCGGGAATAGTTTGTGTTTACATGTTTACACTCGGAGAGCAGCATTTACAGCGGATCTTTCAGTCTATAATATTGTACTATAATATTGCAGTGATATTAACATACTGTAAACTTAGTAACTAAATCATTTTGACTGAGGTATGACTTTAAAAACTGAAAGAGCACTGCTGACGATACTAACTAACTTTGCAATCTGGGTTAAACAAAGGGCACTGCACTGCACTGCACACACTTACCAAATCTGTCGAGACAGGACAATCACACTGCAACCGTGTCTTTTTTTAAAAAGGAGATGAGCAGAAAATCCGGATTTCACCATTTCCAGATGCAAAAAGCTCTTGGGTAAAAAATGTTCCTTACAAACGCATTCTGTCGCGTGCACTGTAATCCTCATTAGTCCAGCTGCGCTCTCACAGCAGGAAAATGAAAACAAAACCTTCGTTGCAGCACAATAATAAACACAACAACACACTTATAAATGCAACACTGACGACTCGTGTCTCCAAATTCTAGTTCTTATTTTGGCAACACAACGTGACGTCTCTCTGTCGTCTGAACACTGTAACAGGTAAACAGTCTTTGAAGCTATCATGCATATTAATGAAGTTGCACCGCATACACAATAGAGCGCTGATTGGTTTGAACAAAGTCTTTCTCATGAATTAATGCCGCACCCTCAGATACGTCACAATGTTCTGGTAGGGACAGACAGCCACTCTCCACACTGGATTTACACGCAAGTATCTAATCACCGTGACGCAGCTTCAAAAATTAGTTTCAAACCGGAAGAACGAATTTGCTCAAAATAATGCAAAAACAACCAATTTTCACTTTTTAGTAAAATATATGTGTCCTAATAGTGTTTATAGCAGCGTGGGACACATATATGACTGTCAACAGCTCAAGAAATGTGTTTTGGTGTTTCGTGACCCTTTAAAAATTTGACTAAAACGAAGAAATGCTGTAAAACAAAGCTTCATTAACTGTTAATTATATCTAAATGATAAAACTGGATCTTGAAAAAGCAGGTCCCCGTGTTTAACATAAAAAAAAACTCATAAATACTTGAATGAGGGCGAGTAAACAGTAAATAAACGTTAATTTTTGTGTGAACTACCCCTTTAAAATCTGACTAAAACAAAGAAGCAATGCTCTAAAACAGGGGTGTCAAACTCAGATCCTGGAGGGCCGCAGCCCTGCACAGTTTAGTTCCAACCCTGCTTCAACACACTTACCTGCAGGTTTCAAACAAGCCTGATGGACTCAATTAGTTTGATCCGGTGTGATTAATTAGGGTTGGAACTAAACTGTGCAGAGCTCCGGCCCTCCAGGAACTGAGTTTGACACCTGTGCTCTAAAATAAAGCTTGTTGTTCCAAACTTGAGTTTCATTCTTCATAGTATTTATTTTCCTGCTATGGATGTCAAATTGTTTTAAAATTTCTTAAAATTCTTATTTTATGCTTAACATAAAAAAGAAACTCACCTGGGGGCGAGTAAAGGGTAAATAAACATTCATTTTTGTGTGAACTACCCCTTTAAAATCTGACTAAAACGAAGAAACGCTCTAAAACAAAGCTTCATTAACTGTTAATTATACATAAATGATCAAACTAGATCTTGAAAAAGCAGGTCCCCATGTTCAACATATAAAAAGAAACTCATAATCACTTGAGGGTGAGTAAACAGTAAACAAATGTTCATTTTTGTGAGAACTACCCCTTTAAAATCTGACTAAAATGAAGAAACACTCTAAAACAAAGCTTCATTAACTGTTAATTATATCTAAATGATAAAACTGGATCTTGAAAAAGCAGGTTCCCGTGTATAACATTAAAGAAACTCATAATCACTTGAATGGGGGCGAGTAAACAGTAAATAAACATTCATTTTTTTTGTAAACTACCCCATTAAAATCTGACTAAAATGAAGAAACGCTCTAAAACAAAGCTTCATTAACTGTTAATTATATCCCAATGATAGAACTGGATCTTGAAACAGCAGGTCCCCATAAACACAGCATCTCTTGAAGGATTTCCAGCGTTTTTCCCTCTGCCCAGGGAAACCCGGAGAGAAAGAGCTTTCCCTTTAAGAGGGAGGTGAATGACAGGCGGCAGGAGCGAGAATGTTGGAAACTGAACACCAGAAAGTCATTGTGGACTGAAGGGAGGCTGGATCGCGTTCATCAGCTGTGCGCTCCGGGTCTCTTTCTGCTCCTGCTGTCAGCTTTTCACAGGCAGAGAAGCGTATATTATTATTCGCTGAGGGAAAACCACATTTTGCATGCGGCGTTATCGGCTCTGCAGGCCCACAGAAGCACGGGAAGACTGGAGGAATAAAGTTTGGGGAGCGCACGGGTCTTTTGGAGTTGGTAAGTGGGGAAACGGCGCTTTGTTTGAAACTTTACGCACGAGTGTTTGACACGTTTGTGTGTGTTTAACGAAAACTAAACCGAAGTGTATGAATGGGATGAGGATTTTGATGCTCTGTCATGTACCTGAGTGGGTTTCGTCCATGCGTAGAGTCAAAACAGCCGCTTAATGAACCTGCGGAGTAAACAAATCTCATTTTGACTCCCATTTCTCCATCAGACGAGCTCGTTTCTTCATCTGAAACTGTGTTTGTGTGTCAGGACCGCATGTATGCGCTTGGTGTTTGTTAGGAAATGACGACCTGCTTTCACCGCGTCGCTACTCATTGAATTATTGCTTTTAAAGTGAGTTGTAAATGTGTTTAATGTCCTCTTAAAGACATTGCAGCCGTTATATAATTGAGGTAAGTTGGTTTTGTATTCGAACATTCGTCCAGTGACAACTTCTCACTTGTCCAAACAGTGTTTACCACGCTACTGTGAATATTCGGTCTGAAATTGCATGTAAATATGACTTCAAAACATCATCGGCACTATTTAATTGCCCCAAAACATTGTTGTGCGTTGATAGTCATTGGCTGCTAATATGATTTCCCTATTTATAATTCACAAACATTACTTTTATTAAGGAGAAAGTCCGAATGTGTGAATATAAAACCAACTTTACCTCAATTTCATTGTAGGCTAGGTCAGGAGGTAGTTTGAGATTTGTCATAACACACTCATGCTCAATTTGACCAACTTTTACGAGTAGGCTGCATTTGAATAGTAGTTTGACTAACAGTTTAATGATTCTCATAATGAGGTGATCTTGTACTCCAACTTAAAACAAGCAAACAAACAAACAATTCATTTTAAACCACTCAACTTTAAAGGAGAACTAAGTAATGTGATGTGTAAGGCCTTTACTTAAAGTGCATGTGCAATTTACCAGAGACTTGATTTTAGGTACATTTAAAGGAAATGAAAGACTAGTGTTGCTCATATTTGAAATAACTTGACCAAAATTGTCATTTCATTGATATTTAAAGAGTACAAAACAAGATTTTTATGCATTTTATAGTTTAATGAAAACAAATAAGATGCACTAGGACATATTTAACACTTAAATTTGGATGTCTACAAATGAAGAAGTACTAAATCCTTAATAAAGTTGTTAATGTAATAAATTATTTACACTGTTTAATCCATATAATTATTTACTAATTATAATTGTATTATATTTGAATTATAAATAAAATAAAATGTACACTTTAATATTAATTATAGATTTGTTGGCATGCTTATTTAATCTACATAAGCTGAATAAATAAAAGTATAACCAATCACTGTATATTAGTAGTTTAAAATGACTGTCTTGTGACTGTCTGATTTCAATGGCTTGACTTTGTTTTTATTGCTTCTGAACATTTCTTTTTTTTAATCTTTTTTTTATTATTTGGACACCTGCTAACAATTGCTATTCATGCAGCTGACAGGTCTGACAGATTTCCAGTGTGAAGTGAATAGTTGATCTCTCTGTTGAAGAATATCAGCCTTCCGGAATAACCAGAAAGCAGAGCTCCTCGGGGCAGACCGACTGTGGCGCAATCGCTGAATAGGTGTTAAACTTTGATAATGAGCTCCAAGTTGTACTGTGTGCACATGAGGCTGTCGTGCCGGTGCAGGTAGAAAGTATCCCGCAATGATGAACCTCCAGCACCTGAGTTGTGCTCCTCCATTGTGATGGAGCTTGTTGACGGATCATTAAAGGGGAAGTTGGCGAAGTGTTTGGCTTCACGGTGACTGGCTGCGCACAAAGCTGCATGTCAGTAGGGAGTCTGTGACCTTTTGCTTTTTTCCCAATCTTATGTTTACGCTATGCCTGATTCTCCTTCTTTGCGTCGCTCTCTGTTTCACCTCCATTCTTCTGCGTCTCTTTGTATGTTTGTGCTCGGTTTGAGAGGTCAGGAAGCCAGCGGTGGTTCTCTCTAGCTGTCAGCGGGTCTATACTTCCGGTTTGTGAGCCCAGTTTTGTTTGCAAGTTGATTGTATGTGGCAGTCAAGGCTGAAATTTGGATTGGAGACTTACTGGAAATGCATTGCTTGTTTGAGTCTTGAGTCTAATAGTGGACTGATAGGGATTTTCCAGTGATCAATACTTTAATATACATAGGATTCAGGTAGATAAGGACAGCATTGGCACAAAATTTTATTTATATTGAAGTATTTTTGTTTAGTTTTGACAACAATATGTTAAAGTGAGGAGAAATGCATGTTTTACACTGTTAAATTGACAAAGCATGTTGGGATTTTCCATTCAACACATTTGGGGGAATAATTTTTCAAACGAACACTGTTAGATATTTAAAATTACTCACCTAATCATTAACCGTTGCCCAAGACAGAAATGTCCTTGGGGAGACAAATAAAGATTGATGGTTGATTCCTTGTTCAACTATCAAAAGAATTTTCATTTACTCATCCTTGACTTGTTTCAAATCAGTTTGAGTTTTTTTTCCCCCTGTTAAACACAAAATAAGATATTTTAAAGATTGTTGGAAACCGGTAACCATTGACTTTCATAGTATTTGTTTTCCCTATTATGAATGTCAATGGTTACAGGTTTCCAGAATTCTTCAAAATGTCGTCTTTTGTGTTTCATTTCTGAGTGAACTGTTCCTTTAATTGTGTGCAAATGTATAATGATCAGACATTTGCAATTAGGCTCTAAATAAAGAGACACATTTTCCCAGAGATGGGTTGCAGCTGGAAGGGCATCCGCTGCGTAAAACATGTGCTGGATAAGTTGGCGGTTCATTCCGCTGTGGCGACCCCGGATTAATAAAGGGACAAAGCTGAAAATAAAATAAATGAATGAATAAATAAAGAGACCCATTTATAATATTTATTTGTTACCATATTTTAACCTGTATGGCACTTCAAAAAAATAAAAGTTCCTAAAAATAATGACTTCCCTAAACACTTCATTTTTACATCATCATTTTTTGGAATCACTTATTTAAAAGCGATTAGGTGACTTTGCTTCAAAAAGTGAGTAAAACCACAGATTTTAAAGTGATTAGTTGACTTAAGAAAGTGAGTAAACCCATTGCTTTTAAAGTGACTAGTTGACTTTACTTAAGCGAGTAAATTCGTAGTTTTTAAAGCGATTAGTTGACTTTACTTAAGTGAGTAAACCCATTGATTTTAAAGCGATTAGTTGACTTTTAAAAAGTGAGTAAACCCATTGATTTTAAAGCGATTAGTTGACTTGAGTAAACCAATTTATTTTAAAGTAATTAGTTTACTTAACTGAGTAAACCCACATATTTTTCGAGCCATTCGTTCACTTTGCTTTAAAAAGTGAGTACACCCACTGATTTTAAAGCAATTAGTTGACTTTACATTAAAAAGTGAGTAAAACCACTGATATTAAAGTGATTAGTTGACTTAAGAAAGTGAGTAAATCCATTGCTTTTAAAGCGGCTAGTTGACTTTACTTAAGTGAGTAAATTCATAGTTTTTAAAGCGATTAGTTGACTTTTTTTTTTTTACTTAGGTGAGTAAATTCCTTTTTTAAAGCGACTAGTTGACTTTACTTAAGTGAGTAAATCCATTGTTTTTAAAGCAATTAGTTAACTTGAGTAAATTTCTTTTTTAAGCGATTGGTTGACTTTACTTAATTGAGTAAACCCATTGCTTTTAAAGCAAATAGTTGACTTTACTTCAAGAAGTGAGTAAACCCATTGATTTTAAAGCGATTAGTTGACTTTACTTCAAGAAGTGAGTAAACCAGTTTATTTTAAAGCGATTAGTTGACTTAAGTGAGTAAACCTATTGCTTTTGAAGTGATTAATTGACTTTTAAAAAGTGTGTAAACCCATTGATTTTAAAGCGATTAGTTGACTTCGAAAAGTGAGTAAACCAATTTATTTTAAAGTGATTAATTGACTTAAGTGAGTAAACCTATTGATTTTAAAGTAATTAGTTTACTTGAGTAAACCCACATATTTTTTAAGCCATTAGTTCACTTTGCTTTAAAAAGTGAGTACACCCACTGATTTTAAAGCAATTCTTTGACTTTACTTTAAAAAGTGAGTAAACCAATTGATTTTAAAGCGATAAGTTGACTTTACATTGAGTAAATTAATTGCTTTTAAATCAATTAGTTGACTGCTTAAGTGAGTAAAACCACATATTTTGAAGTGATTAGTTGACTTTACTTTAAATAGTGAGTAAACCAATTGCTTTTACATCGATTAGTTGACTTTAAAATCTGTTGCTTTACTCGTTTAAGTAAAACAATTAGTTGATTTTACATTATAGAGTAAACCAATTGATTTTAAATTGGTTAGTTGACTACTTACCTAGTAAAGCCACATATTTTGAAGCAATTAGTTGACTTAAAGTGAGTATACCCACAGATATTAAAGCAATATGTTGACTTTAAAAAGTGAATAATGTTAGAGAAATGGGTTTACTCGCTTATTTTAGGTAAATGAACTGCAATAATATAAACTTAAGTCAATTTAAGAGTTCCAAGTTACCACAGGTTTATTCACTTTAAGTGACGTAGCTATGCACTTTCTTTGAACTGAACTGTGAAGTGTAAAATACAGAAAAGCTCCAACTGTGCTGAGAACAGCTCCTGACTGAAACCTTTGCAACGCTGACGAGCGGACAACCTCGTGACATGATTTCCCATCGGGGAGAGAGTTTAGCTAGGACAGGCAAACGAACAAAAGTCTATTCTTTGTGTTGTTCAAACTTTGACCTCTTCTGCTCGGGTCTGCATTGTTTCATGTGTCCTATTGAGCCGGGGTTTGATGAGAGAGAGACAACAATGGCTTGTTAAGTGAGTTTTTCAGGGCTCGCCACAGCATCAATGAAATCAAACAGAGCAGGCCAGAGAAGCTTGCGCTGATAAATGCGTTCGATCACTGCGGCTGTCCATCAAATCATCTTCACGCTTTGAGTGAGCCTCGCAGTCAAAGAGCTCAGTGTTTCAGAGCCTACATCATGTTAGATAATTGCAAGTCAATAAAAAAAAAAAGTCGCACTGTATTTTAAGGTGCAATTCTTGCTATTGATAAAATATAAACGACTTTTATGAGACTTTTAGCCTCATAAGCTTCTAATTTGCTCATTATTAATAGTTATTGAGGAAGTATTTGTATTTATGTATTGGATAAGGGATAAGATTATGTACTTTATACTACACAAACTATTTTGCTGCTTGTTTAAACTACTTATTTTAAATGAAGTGAGTTGAAACAACACTATTATTACATTGTTTTTGGGACAACCTAATTTTTATTACTAAGTTGAATCCACTTCAATTTGTAAAAAACGATTAAGTTAACTTAATTGATTTGTGTTGGGACAACATAAAGGACTAATAAACCACCTGTATGTTGTTAATAGGCATTTATTGAGTCACTAGTTAATAGTGAGAATTTGTCTGTCTACTAAAGTGTTGCCAAAAGTTGTATCGATAACGATCTGCTCATCTGAAGTAGTTTTCATCTGCAAAATGTTGTTGTAAAGTAAAGCTGAAGAAACTGCGTTGTGTTTGCAACATTTGCCACGTGTTTGTAGATCCATCGTAAATCTTCAGCACTTGAAAATATATTGAAGTTGTCTATTAATAATCCCAAGTGGCAAGTTTTCTTGTCCGAAACGGTAAAATGGCTTTCCGCACGTGAGTGGTGTCAACTGGAAAGTGCCATTAGCCTTTCACTAATCGCCTACGAGTTCCCAAAACCTTCAGTTTTTTTTTTCTTATTGTATGTTCCACCTCCCCTCTGTCTTTACCATGAACTGAGCTTTCAGACCCACAGCGGAAATTAGAAAGACCTTCATTAAGGCATGTAGAACAGAGAAGTTTGAGCAGACACCCTGACAGCCACCCATCAGAACAAGCATTACTCTCTGACTTCTGTCGTAACGCTGAGCTCGGACCCTTTAGGTGAGCGTTGCTTTGCGTGCTTTTTTAAAATGTTTTTTGCAGTAAGTTTTCATGCATTTACAAGTTTTATTACTTTAAGGTTTATTGCATGTTGGAAACAATATTTTCACCCATGCATTTTTATTTAATTTTAATTGCACATATTATTTTGTCACATTTTAAAATGTATATTATATTATATTATATTATATTATATTATATTATATTATATTATATTATATTATATTATATTATATTATATTATATTATATTATATTATGAGAGATTTAATAACATGATGTTTGATCCTTCTTGTTGCGGGTGTGCATTTTGTTTTGTCGCAATTGTGTTTGTTCTGCGTGTTCTCAGGTTTATTAAAGCGTTATGGGCAAAAGGTGGAGGTTTTGCAAGCTTGAACTTGACTTTGATTTGGAGTGAATATGCTGGTTTGGGTGTGAAGTTGAACAAAGGGTTTCACATAAAGCTTTCAGGGGCAATTTGCAGGGTGGATTTATTGCCCTGAATGTGTAATTGTTTAAATTGGGGCAAGAATTATGTTGAATGAAATGAGAGACATGGAAAAGCAAACATTTGATGTGCTATTCAGGTAATAGAAAGGTTCCCATGACTTTAGACTGTAGTTTTGAGAATCTGAGTTTTCTATATAAATATTTTATATATAATATATTTCTAATTTAAATATAAATCTGAATTGTGTAATATTTATTTATTTAATTTTATTTATTTATTACATTTTTATTTATTTATTTTCATTTATGTATTTATATTTATTTAATTTTTAATTTTTGCATTTATATTTATGTATTTTTATTTATTTAATTTTTATTTATTTATTTTTATTTTATTTGTATTTATTTTTATTTATTTATTCATAGTTGCATTTATTTTTTATTTAATTTAGCATTTTCATTCATTTATTTATTTATATTTATTTAATTTGTTTTTATGCAGTTTTATTTTTTGCATTAATATTTATTAAATTTTTATTTTTTTATATTTATTAAATTTTTATTTATTTATATTTATTTAATTTTTATAAATTTTTGCATTTATATTTATGTATTTTTTATATTTATAAAATTTTTATTTATTTATATTTATTTAATTTTTATATATTTTTGCATTTATATTTATGTATTTTTATTTATTTTTATTTATTTAATTTTTTGCATTTATTTTTTATTTAATTTTGCATTTACATTTATTTTTATTTATTTATTTTTGCATTTATATAGTGTTTAACTTTTTTAGCGAAAGAAAAGTTTATTTCCTTCACACTTTACTACATTGAATTCAATTGTAATTCATTTGATGTGTCCGTCTGCTATAAAAAGCCACATTAAATGCAATAAACTATACAGTTTAATCATTTACATTCATCTGAATAATAACGTCAGTGCAAATATTGTCAACAGATTTGTGTGGGCTTCATTTGTTTGTTTGTCATGTGTAAAAACACAAATGTGCTACTATGTTGGCTGGCAGTGGGATAAACTGTCATTCTAGTACAGTAAGGCCGCTTTGAGAAGGAGTGAATGTGACCAGGAAACAGCGGTGCAGATATTTGCATGAACTGCGCTGCTCTCCGCTCTGAACTTTGAGAACACAGGCTAGTGTTCCTGCGGGTTGATATTTTAATAGACTTCTGAAGCCTCATGATTTGTTTCTTTACAAATTAATCAGGAATTGTTATATATTAATTCACACTCAAGCAAACAGGCTGCAGATTTCTCCGGGGGAAATAGAATGATGGGTATTTTGAGGTTTGCAGGGGGAAAACTTTTAGTTGTCGAAGTTTGATCATTTATTGGGTCAAAATGATCTTATCAATGATTTCATATGGAATTAAATGTTTTTATGTTTTTCCTCAATTTCCATTTTTCTAAAGATAAATTTAGTCATTAAAAGCCTGTCTGATTATTAGAAATCATGAAATGTGTTCAATTTAACAACAGTTAACAAACGTTTGTATGATTATATTATCTAGAGTTTTTACGAAACTCTGAATGTTTTTTTTATAAATGGTCTTATTCATGTTAAAATGAAAACACTCAAGAACAGGTCTTATTATTTCATAAAGATTTAATTGAGGTTTTTACTTTAAGAAGTACATTCTGATGTACAGTAATAAGATTTTTGTTAAAGTTAAATAACCTTTTTTATTTTGATAATTTTTTTAAATTTCTTTTTATAATTCAGAAGAATTTTTAATCCTCATATTGCATTCTTAACCGATATACAATTTTTAACATTCTCGGTTAATTTTTACCTGAAGAATTATTTTATTAATTTTCCAGAACTTTAAAAAAAATCTGAAAGCATATTTAATGAAATCAGCAACTTTGCAAATAAAAAAGGTTGTTATTATTTTTATTATCATCATCATTATTGCTTTTTATAGTACATTTTACTGTTCAATAAATATATTTCTGTCATAAATTCTGCAAGTTACACTGAACTTTTATTTTGATAGAATGTCATGGCAACACTTGAGTTTCTGTGTATTAATGATATACAGATCTATTTTAATGATCTAAGCGCATGGTCTAAAGCGCACAGCACAGGTGCACTTAGGGTGTGTCTGAATCCACTTTTACTATTTTAAGTATGGGAAAAACATGTGGCGTGCATGATCTAAAAAGGTTGTCCTTATTCTCTAAATGGGTTTTGGACATAACATGCATTAAACCAATTGGAGTCTCATCTCCCTTTCCCTTTAAGAGCGAATTGCAGGCATGGCGCATTTACTATTTACTGTACATGACGAATTTTGTAAGCACAAAAACTGAATGGTTTATGTTCTTCTGCGCATCCCTGTGTTTGTAATAAGCAACATGTAACTCATGTTTTAGACCCGCCTATCACTAACGCACTCTTTAAATAATGAAAACAAAAAATGTACCATTGACTAACTAATAGCTGGTCTAAAGGGTTTATATATATATATATATATATATGAGGAGTTCAGATGCAAAAGCCGCTAGACACCACTTCATCCAACAATGAGCTAATGACATTGACTGAATGCTTTAGGCACGTAGTACACCATCTACAAATAGATTTGCTTCTAATCATCCAAATCCCAACGTCAGCACATTCAGAAATAACAGTTTGTTGGCAAAAGCCGCTAAACGCCACTTGCCTTTGACAGCAAAAGCCGCTATATCCCGAAGGCGTGAATCGAATCATTTGTTTTCAATGTAGCAGTGTGCTAATACGCCGGCTTCATGAGGAGACCGTTTTATTTCGATTTCGATTTTAAAAGATGAAGTTTGATGAACTGGATTAGCCTGTCCGACTGTCAGTGAATGGCAAATGAAAACGTCCCTTACCTCAAAACTCTGTGCATTATAAGAAAAAGAAAACACACTGTACAGTCGGAAGTGTAGCATGCATTTATTACAAGATTTTGCGCAGCGACGCTACTTTGAATGAGTCCGATTTACTATACATTAAACGGCAACTCCATTTCACGAAAGACAGAGTTAAGATGCCGTTCTTTTATCCCACATGGATGCTATGAGGATAAACAAGAGACCAAGACCTTAAGTATGGTGAGAAGAAATGAATGACAGCTTCTAAAATAGTCTGAGAGGCATCCCCTTTTCGTCCAGTAGACCTACCTTGTGTTTTATTTGCTAATTTAAGCTATTTTTTAAAAGGTAAATATAATATATAAAACTATAAATTATTACTTCATAATACCTATACGTCTGATAAGCTTTTTATATTAATGGACAATGCACCGATATTGATGTTTCATAATGTTTTTACACTACATTATTTGAATCTACCAAACTTGGTTTGCAATGTTTACATTGCTCTACTTACAGTAAATCTAAATCCCAAATATCAGAAATGACAACAGATAGTTAAGATTGAATTAATGTCAGTTTTAATGTTATTGATTAATGCACTTTACAGATTTCATTCATTTTCCTTCTGCTTTGTCCCTGGTTTATCAGGGGTTACCACAGCGGAATGAACCGCTACTTACTTGACAGATTTATATATTTTTAATTTTAGGTGTTTTATGTTTGGTCAAATCATTTATAATTGCATCTTTAGTGATTTTTCAGCTAATTACAGCGTCTTCTCTCAATATGTGGAGTTAGAGGTCTTTATCTGGTTTTGACTCAAAAGAAAATCTACCTTGATAAAACCAAAGAATTGTCTAAAGTGACATTTATGAAAAAAGGTATTTTATTTACTAGCTAATAACCTTATTATTACATATAAAATAAAACTTCTGAACCTAAATATAGGAGCCTGATAGAAAATGCTCATTTACAAAAAAAGAGGTCTGATGGATTTAGAGGGTTTTGCATCTCAACTCTTTATTTATATATATATATATATATATATATATATATATATATATATATATATATATATATATATATATATATATATATATATATATATATATATAATAAAAGGGTGTTTTTAAAAGCTCCTTGAAATACTAATGTGCCTTAACACAGGACACCCATGGGTGCACAGATGTTTTGTTAATTAAACAACATGGCGCAGGATGTGAAGTTTCTCTGTGCTGTAACTAGCAAGCAACAATTGCGTTTCACCTTGCGCCACATTGTGCCAGGTGTAAAATAGGGCCCATGATGATCATTGTTCTCACATAAAACTGTAAAGTTCTGGTAAAATGGCTCTCAGAGTAACTCTGGAGATGAAGATCATGTGTTTATGTCCTCGTATAGTGAGACGTTGTTCTTTCCATATACACTCAAAATTATTTCCATTTCATACAGTAATTAGTCATTTTAATGACCGGATTCTGAACATTGCAGACATACTAGAGCCCTAATTGACTAATTGCCTAATTGACACATCCCTAATCATGACATCTCATTTTTAACCCTTTTGCATTAAAGCACTTTAACCATCCTCAATGGAAAAATATTAAAGCCACCTGTGATTTGATTTTATTATACCTTTTTGAATGTGCTATTATTTATTTTTGAAAGTTTAATAAATATACCTTAATGATATTGACCGAAATATCTGATAACAGAAAGAGAAAATAAGCGAAAAGACTCTTAAAATAGCTCATTATTGGTTGCACATTAAATCTTTTGTTCCACATAAAGTTCTCTACAATGGAAAAGTGCTCTAAAGATTATTAATGTGTCTTCAACGTAAGAAAGCGAAACCAAAAAGTGTGAAAAACATTAGCTACAGTATGAAAGCGAATGAAATGCTGCAGTCGCGATTTACTTTCGTGTTAAATTCTTAAACATACTTTGCTAACCATGCATGTCTGACACCTGAGCTTTTCATTGAAAGAAAAATTAGCATGTTTAGTTCCTTCTCAAATCCCCGATTGACTCATCACTAACGCAGAATCACTGACACATATCATTTACCACGAGAGAAAGCTATTTAATGCAGTGAAAGCATCACTTTTATGCCACCGTACACAAGAGCTGACAAATATCTGCTATCTAGAGTTGAACCACACACTTTTACAGGAGAGATTTCGACTTTCTTAAAAGTTTGTGTTTGTTTTGTGGAAGTGTTTGGGGATCCTCTTGACAATATTGAATGGCACAGGAGAAAAGTAGACGCAAAAAGTTAATTTTACTGCTGATTAAATAACATATTAATGTTTGCGCTTGATGATGTAAAAAAAAAAATAAAAATGCCGGCTCTGTGGAAATGGGGGTGGTGTGTGTGTTTGTAGGTGGGAGTGTGTGTGTTTTCTCGCCTCTACTTGTGCAAGACGTTTGAGGAGCATCTCTGAGATGTTATCTGGATGTGTGATACAGAAGACTGATGTGGCTTTTAAATACAAGCTCAACATTTGTTAGCAGAGACACTTTTTTTCCAGTCACTCCGTCCCCTGTTGCATTAGTTTTGCCCTTCGCTCAGCATCCTTTGCTTACTGTGTTTGGGCCAGTCACAGGAGATTGTGTTTTTTCCTCCTATTTTTTCCTCCTAATTTCTCCAACGCATGCTTTTAAAGCTCATTTAAATGGGAAAAATAAATCTTTATTATTCTGAACTCATAGAGTGAAAGTTTGAAGACTTTATCAGGCAGTGCTTCAATAAAACAACACTCTTTTGCATCTGTCATGCTCCAAAATCAATCATAAAAGTACTGTGATGGTGAGAAGCTGAAGATAAGTTGTTCAATCTTTAGCCGTGTATCTAATAAAGAGGCTTACAGAGGAATCTTTTTAAAAGCAGAAGTAAACTTGATGTTTGTGTAAATTGCAATATCTTTGTATCTAAAATTAAGAGTATTGTTGCTTTAACCATCCTCCTTATGATTTCTGAGACCTCCTGTGTGTGTGGGTTTTTTTCCTGCTTTTTTATTTTGGAATATGTACAATTTGTGATATGAAGAACACCAAAGTAATGATCCTCAAAGACATCTGTCTACTTTTGACATATTCAGAAAAACTACTAAACCAACATTTTGCATTTCAAAATCTACTGTTTTCACCAAACCAATAGGTGTTCTTAATTTATTTCTTGAAACATTAATAACTTTTTTTTTTTAACTAAAACGGCAATAATAAATATAATAATTTAATTAATTTAATTAATTTTTCAAATATATTTGTTTTATTTATTTTTATTTTGTTTATTTTATTTATTTGAATTTATTTTTTATTATATTTTAATTTATTAATTTAAATTCATTTTAATATTAATATTTTTTATTTATTTGTTTTTATTTTAATATTATTATTTTTATTTATTCTTTTATTTATATTTTAATATTTATTTATTTTTATTATAATATTTATATATTTAATTTATTTATTTTAATTAATTAATTTTATTTTATTATATTTTAATTAATGAATTTTGTTTAATTTTTATTTATTTATTTTAGTTTTAATATAATTATTTTTTATTTATTTATATTTAATTATTTTTAATATTTAATTTATTTTAATTTATTTTATTACATTTTAAATAATTTATTTAGTTTTTTCTTTTACTTTTAATATTATTATTTTTATTTATTTTATTTTAATATTTGTATTTATTTATGTATTTTTATATTTATATATTTATTTATTTTTATTTAAATTCAAAAATTTTGTTAATTATTTTTTTTTCTTTTTTAAATATTTCTCAAATTATATTTAACAGGGCAAGGAAATTTTCACAGTATCTCTGATATTATTTTTTCTTCTGGAGAAAGTCTTATTTGTTTTATTTCGGCTAGAAAAAAAGCAGTTTAAAAAAATTTTTTATACCCATTTTAGGGTCAAAATTATTAGCCCCTTTATGCTATATATTTTTTCGATAGTCTACAGAACAAACCATCGTTATACAATAACTTGCCTAATTACCCTAACCTGCCTAATTAACCTAATTAACCTAGTTATGCCTTTAAATGTCACTAAGCTGTATAGAAGTGTCTTGAAAAATATCTAGTCAAATATTATTTACTGTCATCATGGCAAAGATCAAATTTATTAGAAATGAGTTATTAAAACTATTATGTTTAGAAATGTGTTGAAAAAATCTGCTCTCCGTTAATTATTAAGGCTAATAATTCAGGGGGTTTAATAATTCTGACTTCAACTGTATATATATTTGATTAAAATGGACCCAAATGAGGGTTAAAAGAACAGAACAGAAAAATCATATATTTAGAGGGTTTTGCACTTTTTTTCTCACAGGGAAAACTTCTCAAAAGTAGACACAATCTATGAGATTAAAGTGATCTATTGGCATGAATGTGGATTTTTTATCTATGAAATCCCTCTCCTGCTCCATCATATCCTCCTGGTCTTCCTCTGTTGCATCTCTGTGTTGGCTGTTGTTTCTCAGGCGTGTGGTGAGTGTATATCCTGTTTTTTAGCACGTGTTCGTCCTGCGCTGCTGCAGTGGACGCTGGTGCGCAGGGAGGCTCTCAGGATGTCCTGAAAGGTGAAGGTTTCGTCTTGTCTTCCTGTCTGGGTCCTCATGTTGAGCGATGGAGCTCTGCTTTCTGCCCCGTCCCAGTGCTCCACCAGGTGCTTTTGCCTTAACTTGAAGTAATGGATGCAGAAATTCAGCTTCTCCCCCTCATGTTTTCCAGTTTTGTTTGAGGTACATGTTAAAGGAACACTCTTTTTTTTTTGGAAATAGGCTTATTTTACAACTCCCAGTTTTACTAGTTTTGAATCATTCAGCTGATCTCCGGGTCTGGCAGGAGCACTTAAATTGGATAGGACCATTAGCGTCTCATTCAAAAATTCAGAGTTTTGATAAGTTTTCTATGAACTGTAGTTGCTCAAGTTTTTTCTAATGCTACATCAGCAAAGTGTGGATTTACTTGAGCAGAAACACATCTTATACACAGCAAATTATACATGCACACGACTGCCGAGCCACTGATGGCATGATATGTATAAATATGGATTGTTTTCATTTCACTTTGTAGACGTGAAATTTTTAAAAAACACAAAGGAAAAATGTTGTCATGTAAACATAGCCTTAAGAGGGTTGCACACTGGATGCGCCGCGACACCGCGCGCACATGACCGTTGGAAGTATCGCACACCAAACGTGCACATTCGCATGTTGTTAAAAATGAAAGGATTCAGATGGTGTTTTGTGGTGTGGCAGAAATATGAACAGTGTCCTGAGTCGTAGCTGGGCGCTGCGGACAGCCGCCAACTTGCGGCGCCGGTGTGTGTACCCTGATAGAAATCTATGTTTAGAATTCTAAAATGCATGGTGGGTCGTAGGGTTGGGCCGATAGACGATGTCATCCTCCATCGCCGATGGCTGATAAACTTCACGATGCTGAGCCGGCATCGCGATCCATCGCCCCGCCCCACATGTATATTGATATATAACTTATTATTTGCATGTCATCTTAAAAGCAATAACGGTCTTTTCATGAGCTGTGTTATATTATACTTATAGCTGCTGTTTGCACGGCTGACAGCATCGTGAGGATTAAATACATTGTGAGGATTATACAGTACCTCTCGCGCTTTAAATGTGTAGATTCAGCAGCAAACGCTGTTACCTGCAAACCCCGTCCCACAGACTTTACAGTGAATGGCTTATTTTCATAGCGGACTTGAAGCCACTGGAAGTCTTTTATCCACTCTTGGAAAAGTGTAAATGGTGGATTAACATTCAGCACATGATCACTAATAAGATGTGCCATTATTAGTAACTTTAGGTGCTTTCTAAAGCAAAATCTGTCAGTGTTATTTCCATTCTCTCATCTTCAGCGCGTCACATTTCCGCGGCTGTTGCTCCTGTCATGTGAAGGCAGAAGGCATTGATTGAGTGATTGGCAGCTGATATTAACCAATCCATTCGCGTTCAGTTCTAGCGCGGTGGCCAATAGGAAGAGCACAAAGGCGGGGCAAGCATTGAGGGCTTTTGTACTTCAGCAAGTTCACATGACAACTGTTTTAATCTGTTCCTGAGCGCTGCGTTTGGTGTCTTTAGGTGCAAAGATGCATTCTGCATAAATGTCTCCTAAATCCGCGCACGCAGTGATGATTTTGCAGTGAAAACAGGTCGCACGGTAAAAATGTATGCACTAGCACAAATGCTTTCAAATACATATTTTAGGTCGCATAAAATATCAGGCGCAAGTGTGACCAAAACGGTCGAGCTCTAGCATCGTTACTTGTTATTATGTCCTCATAATAATAATAATAATAAAATAAGGAAGTTATCATTAATCACAATACAAATTACAGTGAACTCCAAACGAACTCTCGTCTCGTCTCCGCCACCAGCTGTGGGGAAAAGCCATTATGACACAGATCACTCCGCCTGATCATGCCAGAGTCCTGCGGAAAAAAAGTGATTGACAGATGGTAATTTGTGAGTAACTTTATTCATTTATTTATGGTTTGGTCATGGGTAAAGCAAAGACCATGTGGGTCAGTTAGTGAAAACGATAGGCTACAATTAATAAATTCGTTATGAATTAATTGATATTTAACAACAAAGACCTACACCCCGCCTACGACGACGATACCATCGTCCATCGCCAATGTTCACATTAGACATCGTACGATGCCAAATTTGTCAACATCGCCCAACCCTAGTGGGTCGCCGAGCAGTGCATCCGGTGTACGACCCCCTGTAGGATCAGCAGGGGTCTCATTTATAAACGTGGCATTATTGCATAGCATTATTAAGTCACTTTTTAAGTATTTCATTTATTTACATCTGCGCACATTCTCCCATTTTGATTTATTTTTTATTTTTTAGATTACAACTTTTGCATGGGAAGTGGCGTATGCACATGTCTATCCTCAGTTTGTGCATACACCACTTACCATGCAAAGGTTGTGATCTATAAAAGGGGTCCCCAAGCATTGGGTTATGACCAGTACCGGGTCATAAAAAGAGTTTATACTGGGCCACAAGAATGGAAGATTGCCTCAGGCTATACGAGATTCCACTTTATTGCGAGTTGTTCCTTTAAAAACCAACATCCATATCTGTGCACATCGCAGACTGGATGCTGGAAGTGATGCGCCACTCCACTACTAGAATGGACTTTAAAGTCCCATGAAGTGCTTTAAAATATGCATTTGTATTTAATATCTGACGTAATCTCAACTGAAACACGAAGACAGGGTGGGACATACTGTAGTGTAGTCTCCTCCTTTTTTAAAAACTACCAATAGCGTTTTGCTTTTGAACCGCTCTGCCAGTAAATGGTTGAGCTCAAGTGCATCAAATGAAAAGCATTAAAGGGGGCGGGGTACTAGAGAGCATTTGATTGGTTACAATTTGATAAAACTGTTGATCCATTTAGGTGGAAGTGACAAAAGTGAGTGGAAAACAAACTTCTCCTTTATGGTGGTGTGGAGTTGTATTTGTTTGTTTTAGATTATTGTTGCAAACCAACCAAAATACATTCATTCATTCATTCATTCATTCATTCAATGATTCATTCTCCTTCTGCTTAGTCTCAATTTCAGAGGTCACTACAGTGGAATGAACCGCCAACTATTCCAGCATATGTTTTATGCAGCGGATGCCCTTCCAGCCGCAACCCAGTATTGGGAATCACCCATACACACATTCACACACACACACGCGCACACACACACACACAGTATGGACAATTTAGTTTATTCAATTCACCTATAGTGCATGTCTGGACTGTGTGGGAAACCAGAACACCTGGAGGAAACGCACGACAGCATGGGGAGAACATGCAAACTCCACACAGAAATGCCAACTGACCCAGCCGGGACTCGAGTCCGTGACCTTTATGCTGTAGGCGACAGTGCTAACCACTGAGCCACCCCCCAAAACACATCGAAAAATTCTAAATACAAACACTGTGCTTCAAAAAAGGTTGCAGACCCCTGATTTCTAAAAACAAATGTGAGTGTGCGCAGCTTTAAGTAAACTTGCATAGTGACTTAATCTAACCACTCATCGCCATTCACTTTTCGGAAGGTTTCTACACAAGCTTTTCTAAATGAGACCCCAGGTTATTCAGGTTGTGTTTTCTAAGTAGGCTTTAAGCACTGAATGAGATCCTCCTTAGCTCCACTGCTTTCCTCCAAGACTCCACCTGCGTTTGTGCCGAATCACCTGTTGTGTTTTTCACAGCACAAAACGTCTGCTGGATCTCTATGACAACCTCACAGACACACACCGTCTCTTCTCAAAAGAGCCGAACTCGTTTCAAAACCCGCAGACATTCAAGGACGAGCCTGTGAGATCCAGAGCCTTCTGGAGATCTGTACCGATGAACAAACAACATCTAATGCATCACACGAACCAGTGGTCTCGTATTAAACAAAATGAAAATGGTCCATCTGAATCAAGGTTGGACATAAAAGTGTGCCAGGCTTAGAAAACAGCAGATTTTAATGTATTTCGCCTTTGTCTTTCTTTGCCTGAAGGGGGTGGTGGAAGGTTTTTGTGCGCCTTTTTTTTTTTTTTGCAAAGGGGGCCCTTCACTAACATCTTTTATTCCCTTTCTCTTGTTATATTTCTTTATTCCAAGTGTGTTTTGTGCTCGGCCTCCTTTCATTGCCCCCTCCTCTTGTCTCTCAGATAAATGCCACACTAGCCTTTCACTTGGCGCCACAATAACCGGACTGTTTTAGGCCCAGAGAGGCACAATGAAAGAGGCTGCTTTTTAACCTGCGCTTCTCAAAAGCACACGGAGGAAAAAAACGCAGGCGACCCACTCTCCTTTCTTTCTCCTCTCTCAGTCTTTTGTGTCCAGAGCGTGCTCGTACCATCATCCCATTTATACGTCTTATTTAGAAGGTCTCAAAAGAACATGAGCCCAAAATTCTGATCTTTACAGCAGCTTTTGTTGTGGAAAAATACTGTAGAGAGTCTCTGCCGTCGTGTGTTTGGATGTCGTGTGGATTTATAGGAAATATTAGTATGTTTCTTCAAATTTGGTTACTTTTGTTCTTGTTAACTTTTGTGAAATGAGTTTTACAATCATGCATTTCACAATAATAGACACATAAGGGGCAAACAGTTATGACATTTTATGTCATTTAATGATTGAAATGATGACTGTATTAATATTAAAACTCCTTACACTCATACTGAAAGTTTTCCGAATGGTTTTTTGGGTCCACTGTAAAAAGTAGTGGTTGCCTGCAAATCTTGAGCTTGATTAACTTTACACGTAATTTCAACTTGTATTAGATTTAAGCTTAACACAAGTTGAAGCTTCCGAATGCACATTGCGGCCCTCATAAAAAATGTATTTGAAACCAATAAAGCAATAGTTTGCCCAAAGTTTGCTCACCCTTAAGCCATTTTCTGTTTTATGAATATTTGCCAGATAAACACAGTTGGAGTAGTTTTGAGTTTTATTCCAGCTTTTTCATGCTGTATATTGGTGTTGGGAAGTGGCTTTCATTATTATATGCTTCTTAAAGCACATAAATCTGTTGTCTTATGAAGCAGATTGATGTGTTTATTGTTACAAAAATATTTATACCTTTTAATTCTAAACTCCAATCACTGACTTTTGGTGGCGGGAGAAGTACACATTATGTGCATCTGGCATATAAAAGTATGATGATGGATGCATTTGTAAAGGCTGATTTATACTTTCGACTGGCGCCGTGTCCCGTGCACCTCACGAAACAGACGAGGCTTTTATACTTGACATGTTCGCCGTTGAGATATTCTTTAAAGCGACTGGGGGCGGTCAAAAGAAACCGAATGTAAAATCAGATGGATAAACATTGAAGTAGGAAGTTTCCGGGACTACATCATGTGATTAAAATTCAAGATTTTTAAACTAATTATTTTTATTGTTTTTATAAATTATATTTATGATTATAAAGATTTTTATTATCATTCAAGATTTGATGCATCACTTGCTTTTGTTTATATCTTGGACAGTTCTACCTATTGAAGTTTATTAAAATATTAATGTCAACAGAACATGGGTTGCTCTACAAATATATTTTTTAGTATGGCAAGAATAAAAGCAAAACAAAGTACACTTACTAAAATATATTGACTTTTTTTTAGATTTAGTCCACTCCACGATTCACACATTACTGTCTGGCTAGTTTCTGTCCTCTACTTATATGCTAAAAAAGCAATAATGGTCCTTTTATTCCTGACCATTATCACCAGTAAAGCCCAGAAAAACAGGGCATCAGTATGTTGTAAACCGATAGGTTCAAATATTCGTTTCCAGAAAAAAATTTGTTCCTTAATTATAGTTTTGTAGCTATTAAATTGATCAAAATTCTAAATTGTAATAAATAAATTAGTGTTAAAATTTTGAATGATAAAAAAACATATTCTGTTACTGAGTATTAAAGCCACCTGGGTCTCCACTTTTGCCATGGCCTTTCTTTTGGTTTTACAAACTGATCCCTCAATTTTCTAAACTCCCACTGCTGTTGAAATTTCTAGCCAAGAATTATTGGATATCTGGTTATCCCTATGGTCACGCATAGACGAATCATAAAGATGTCTGTACAGGTGTACCTATTTCAAACAAAATCTCTTCAAAGTGATTCACAAATGAAATTCGGCGGTGCAGGAACTGTTTGCTCAAGCCTCGAAAAGTTTTGTGCACTCCGCCAGTCGAAATCATGTTGCACGCATCCAAAGCGAACCTCCGCAAACACTGTGATTTCGCAGTCACCGCGAGCACTCAAGCAAACTAGCAAATGCATAGAGTATGAATCAGCCTAAAGAGTAATATACTGTATAAGCTTGTACAGTAACACCAATCCAAAAAGTTTTCTTGTTCATCGTCATTTTCTGTGGCAAACAAACCATGTGGTAAATGGTTTTCACAAAACGCATCTATGCCTAGAACGTCTGTTATGAATACCTCTTGCATTGTATACGTCAGTTGTGTATAACATGCAATCACCAGCCACCGGAAGCCAGTGTTTAGAGTTTATAATAAAAAAGGGAAACCTTTTTCTAACAAAAAACTATTGATCTGCTTCATAAGACATGCGCTAACCCCCTGGCGACATATGAGTTAGTTTGGCAACAGATTCAAGCTCTTTTGGAGGCTTCAATATAAAAGGCTCTAACAACACCATTATACAGCATGAAAGAGCCAAGATACAATTTAAAACTACCCTCACTGTGTTTGGCTGACAAAAAAAAAAATCATGTACACTGAGAATTGCTTCAGGGTTAGTAAAAAAATGGGGTAGTTTTCACTTTTTGGGTGAACAGTTCCTTTAACTGGGTTGTACGGTTAATTTAAAATGGGTTGTTATGCTGTTTCAGTTAATTCACTCATAAAACTCCTGCAGACATTGCTTGTTTGTACTGTTCAGTAAGTGCAAGATTCAAGTTTTACAGCTTGATTGAAAATTGCATATATTTTATCTCCGGGATGTTCGGGGAGGTTTTCAAAACGTTTGAAATCTTTATTAGCTGCTAGTTTAGTCTTGTCCACCAGCTAAATAGTTTTAGTATTAATAAATAAGTAGATTGACATTAATAAGTTAATATAATGCCATTGCTAGTGGATTCTAATACTTATTTTATAATGATTACACTTTTAAATAATGATTAAACTATAAATTTTATAGTTACAAAGGTGAACAAGTATTTTAATCTGTTACATGTTAAAAACCTTCGCTCTTTTTTTTTTTCTTTTCTTTTTTTTTTTCTTACTTTCCAGGAAGATTTAAAGTTTGGTGGCATTTATTCAAATCAAACAAGTGTAAATGGGACTCGCTGCAATCCAATGTCTGATGTCACCATTTCCGGGTCCGAATGCAAACAATCAGATTCCAAAAGCAAACAACAAAGCAATGTGTACTCAGATTGCGCTGCATTATTACTACAAAATACAATGTTGAATCAATAATATAGTCTACAACACTGCTGAGTTTTTAAAAGCTAGAAATGAAAGTTAAGATCCAGAAATATTCGATACATAAGCAGCTTCACAAATGAATAACGCACATCAGTCATTTGAATACGTGTGTGCTTGTATTTCCTAAAGTCCATGTGTAAACCCTGCTGATTTGCATTGTGTTTTTCATTCCTGCATTCAAAACATGAAGACCAGTGAGTTTAGGCGGGGACTGTCAGGGACTGTCCCTTTCACGGAAGAGGAAAATCTGTCGAAAAAGGAGCTGTTATTACGCAAACCTCAGTCCTGTTTAATGAAAATGCATTTGCTTGTCTTTCATGTTAGAGTCTCTATTGTGTGTCATGGCCACGTTGTTTTGACTATTAGCTTGCCACAGGTTTGCGACTGATGAACTGGAAAATCTACTGCAGTTTTTGTTTTTCTTAGACTTTTTGCATGAACACGAAACCTTACACTTGTTTAGTTTGTTAGTTTTTTGGGTTTCTTTTGCTAAAGGCATCCATTTTTTTTTGCATCTTTTTAATTGGTGGTTTAACTAACAATTTAATATGATGTATGATAAAAATGGATTTTATATACAGTTGAAGTTATATTACAGATGACAGTAAATAATATCAGGGTGTCCGCTGGGTCTTAATAAGTGTTAAAAGTTGATAAATCAATTATGAGAAAATGAAAAGGTATTAAAAAGTCTTAATCATGTTTTTACGAGGTCTTAAATTTTGTTCAAGGGTTTTCCATAGTGTTTGACTTTAAAAAAAGCATAAATATATTTATTTTTCGCCTAATATTAACAACGACGTGCTCGATCCACGCGGTTGGTTCGAGCCGGGGTGCATTCGGGTGATGTCACGTAATTTGCGACAAACGCAGGAAGGCTATGTGACGCTCTCCACATGTAGCGAAACCATAGAGCGAAACAGACCGCAAAATGGGAA
Organism: Danio kyathit; assembly: GCA_903798195.1. Taxonomy (NCBI): domain Eukaryota; kingdom Metazoa; phylum Chordata; class Actinopteri; order Cypriniformes; family Danionidae; genus Danio; species Danio kyathit. Next base: position 43,941,721 of record LR812529.1, read on the forward strand.
AATGTACGTTTGTGTACTCCTGGTTGGAAAAAGATGAGTTTAAACAGTGGCTGAAGCCTGTCGCTGAAAACGACCACATCATTTATTATTTCAAGCTTTGTGTCTTCCGAGCTTATCCGAGTTCTGTTGCATGGTTGTGCTCTATTCATTTATTTAACTACAACTCTATATTAACAACTGTTTATTAAGTTAAAGGTTTGATACTGATTAGTGGCGATGAGGTCTGATAATAGTCTTTAAAAAGGTATTGAAATTACCTTTAGGATTTCTGCATACACCCTGAATATGTCACTAGATAGAGCTTAATGTGCTGCAATTTAAGAAAACGCATGCAATTACAAAAAATGCCAGCAAACTGAGAAAAGATCTTCATCCAACGCAAACACATTTTTAAAAACATACTGTATTTTCACACAAAGCAAACAGCTTACAAAAACGTGCTGTATTTTCACACAACACAATTCATTTTTTCACAACACAATTTACAAAAATGTGCTGCATTTTCTCACAATGCAACGGAAATGTTTCAAGGGGACCCTAAAACGTGACAGACCTCGACCTGGATTTAGGTTATGGTTATTTAGGCTAATAAATACTAAAGACATGGGAATCCGGATATTAAAATAAACAAACAAAAAACGAACAACTTCACTGAGCAATAGTCACGGCACAGCTGTGTTCGTCATGTTTTTGGGTCCCCTTGAAACATTTCTGTTGTGTTTCGTTCTTTTTGTGTTGTGAGAAAATGCAGCACAACTTAATAATTTGTTTGTGTTGTGAGAAATTGCAGCGCATTTTAATGTGTATACGTTGTGAGGATTTGCAAAAGGATAAAGATCTTTTCTTAATTTGCTGGAGTTTTTTGTAATTGTGTGCGTTTTCTTAAATTGTAGCTCGTTAAGCTCTCTCGGCCACTGTATTTAAAGACTTAAAGAGTTTTATTAGGCAAGTTAGGGTAATAAGGCATATATATATATAATAATATATATAATAAGTCATTAACGAAAATAAAAATGCTTAAGAGGGCTAATAATATTGACAGTAAAATGCTTTTTAAATTTTTTAAATTAATTTTATTCTCGCCGAAATAAAACAAACAAATTTCTCCAGAAAAAAAATATTATGGGAAATACTGTGAAAAAATTCCTAGCTTTGTTAAACATAATTTGGGTAATATTTGAAAAAGAAAAAGAGCGCTGATCATTTTGACTTTAACTTTATGTATCATAATTGTTTATTACATGACATGCACACTTTATATTAATGTTAGTCCATTTCCAGTTTTAAATCTCTTAAATCTTTTAAAGATATAAACTTTTTTGTTTAGCTTTTAATGATTTGCTGGTTTAATATCCTGTCTATTGCTTTTTACTTGTATTTTTATGATGTGCTTGCGATATACTGTAAGGTGTATTTGAGTGCTTTTGAAAGGTGTCTATAAATAAAAGGTATTATTATTATTATTATTATTGTACAGCTATGGAAAGAAAAGAAAAATGTATCTGGATTTATTGGATTTGTTAGTTGATTCCAACAATCGAGGACTTCCTTAAACGTGTACACATAGACATCACCTATATGCCATAAAATTGCAGGTTAACTATGTCTATATATAATAACTTCTATTTGATTGTAACTTTGACTGAATTTGATAGTTATGCAATAATGTGCACCTTTTGTAAAGCTGCTCTGAAACAATAGTTATTGTAAAAAGTGCTAAACAAATAACTATACAAATGGGGTGGATAAAATGGTAACATTTAGTTATATTCTAGACTGATCTGACAACATATCTTACTTTTTTTTTCTTCAAATATGAGCAGTGAATCAGCATACTATCTTCTCAAGAACATTGCAAGAATTAGATGCTTTGTTTCCAGTGAGGATTTAGAGAAACTTGTTCATGCTTTTATCACCACCAGGGTGGATTACTGTAATGGACTCCTCACTGGATTCTGACCAGAACCAAAAAATCAGAGCACATCACACCTGTCCTCAGGTCTTTACACTGGCTCCCAGTTACAGAATAGATTTTAAAGTGTTATTACTTGTCTATAAATCCTTAGATGGCCTAGAACTTCAATACATTACAGATATGCTCACTGAATACAAACCTAACAGATCACTCAGACCTTTAGGATCAAGTAAATTAGAAATTCCAAAAGTTCAGTCAAAGCAGGGTGAATCGGCCTTCAGCTACTGCACCCCCTCGCTGCTGGAATCAGCTTTCAGAAATGATCAGACATTAGGTACTTTCAAATCCAGACTTAAAACACATCTGTTTAGCTCTGTATTTACTGAATCATCCCACAGATAGCACTATTATGTCTTTCTTTACTATTTCTCTCTTTTAAAACATGTTTTAACACATTTTCATTTGTTTTTAATCATCTTTATTTTTTGTTTTTATTTTCTTATACTTGTTTCTTTTATTCTTGTTTATGTAAAGCACTTTAAATTACCATTGTGTATGAAATGTGCTATTTAAATAAACTTGCCTTTAAATATTGAAAATAGATATTTGTTTACATTTTAAAGTAGCTGTTTGCAGAACAAAGCAAAAAATCAATTTAACTCAAACACATAGGCTAACATAAATATGTAGCTGTAAATATGAAAACTCTATTTTCATGAAACTATTTTCATTTAGTTTCACTTAGAACTAAAATAATCAAACAATGTCTTAAATCTGGATATTAAACAACATGTTAAAGATAATACGCAAATATAGTTTAACAAAAATTAGTACTAAAAGTTAAAGCTACAATAATAACTCTGTCAATTAACAATGACGCATGTTATCTTCCAACGGTGTTTTTACATCTATATTTAGTCTTTCCGTTCACTAGTAGATATTAATCTCTTATTTTTTTGTTTTGTTTTTGCAAATGTCATCTGCATTCAAATCAAAACACAAACAAGGCGCCCTATCTACATCTAGTCTGATTTTGCTATTTTATTTTGTTTATTCTTGGACGCTCTTCTCCTGTTTCACTTTTACAATGTTATCAAATCCCTATCTGTGTCAAGTACTCAGTGGAAAGTTATAACGGAGGCAAACGCCATGCAAATGCTACTGTTTGCCTTCGCTATAGGGCATACTTTCCTGACCACATCCGTCATAGAGAGACGCCAACTCTCCTCTCTATTACTAGGTGCTCACTGGCCAGTATTTATCATTTGGATGTCCACCGTCATCCATATCACATCATGAGCTGCTTCTCCAGAGTTGCGCATTGGCAAGTGGAACGATTTCCTAAAGACGATCTGAAGATGATGAGAACTAATCAGATACTCTTGAGGTTGGTAAACAGTTTGTCTCATGTCCAAGGTCTTTGTTAAGAGGTGGATTTGGAAGGTCCTACTGGTGTATTTCAACAGCTAGAGACCTGAAAGTGTTCACCTGTCTTTTCTATTGGGAAAACAGCCATCTAATGCATTGCATATTGGGTCCAGTGCTGGTTTGTAATGTTATAACGTGTCTGACTGTTGGCAAGTGCAATGATGAAGAGCCTTTAAAGTTCAAACTGTGGATCTTTAGGGGTTATTGATAAATAATATCTTTGTGGATACAGGTTTATATACAGCTTTACAACAGGTTCGTAAAGTTATAACATGCAAGTGTTATAACATATGCATGTGCAATGTTGACATTTTTTAGACTTGATGTTTAAATTGTCATTCGTAATTGCTGTAAAATGTAATCTTTGCGCACATTAGTTTAGGAAAATAATTCTGCATCGGTTCTGACATTTTCAAAATGCATAACTATTCTCACTTGAGTTTAGTTTTTAACAGAATATGGTGCTCTACGCTGGTTTTTAAGAGCATATGGTGCTCTAGGCTAGTTTTAAACAACAGATGGTGCTCTAGGCTTGTTTTCATTTTGATGATCTAGGCGCAAAGTCCAAAGCGCAGGGCGCAAAAGCATTAAGGGCATGTCAGAATCCACTTTTGCTATTTTAAGGATGGAAAAGTCCGCTTTGCACCGCGGCGCATGGTCTAACAGGGTTGTGCTTATTCTCTTAATGAGTTATAGGTCTGATTTGAGAATAAACTAATCAGAGTCTCATCTCCCATTCCCTTTAAGAGTCAGTTGCGTCGTGCCATAGCACATTTGCTATTTACATAGTGGACTTTGTAAGTGGGAAAACTGAACGCTTCACTAGTGATAAAACAGTTAAACAGACCATCTACAGTGTGAGAATGAGAGATGAGCATCCTCATTCTTTACTTCACTTTCACTCTCTTCCGTGGATAAGGAAACTTGTTATACGCACAGACATCCATTAGCATACATAATCCATTTCGTTGTTAAGCGCAAAGATTTGTTTCAAAACTATTTCTAAATTGAGTTCTAATTTCCAGCAAACGAATAAATGAACAATAATAATGAAGTGTGCTCAAAAAAACTGAGTTCTTTCCAAATACACATGCTATGCCCCATATGATCTAAAACCTGACAGGTGGACAAATCTAAGCTTGATTTTAATAAAACAAATATAAATATGCATATAATAAATAATACTACTACTACTAATAATAATATTACACAAAAGCAAATTGTCATGAATGAACTGAAAAAGCCCCCCGAGATGAAGGCAGTGGTTTTTATATTTATGTAGAAAATAATCATTTTTGTAATATTTTAATCCTTTAATTCTTTTTCATTTGTAAAGATATTTGTGTATTGCTCTACATCCTGTGTTTATTAAGCAATGTTTAAGCGAGACGCACAACTAACGCGCTCTGCGCTGGACTTTAGACCTGCTCTCAGCTGGTGTATTGTGCAGTCTATTTTAGTTTCTCAAAATAGCAATGTGCCAGCAATGCGCCTTAACACACCTCCTTTATCAGACCAGAGCGTCTATGGGCGCACATTTGAGCGCAAATGCATATACCATTGAAACAGCGTGGTGCTAAACGTCAAAACGACACTTGCTTCGAGCTGAAACTAGCCAACAACAATTGCGCCGCATTGCACCTGGTGTATGATAGGCCCCCAAATGGCGCTCTAGGCTAGTTTTTTACCGTAGATGGCACTCTGGGCTAGTTTTAAACAACAATTGGCGCTCTTGGCTAGTTTTAATCAGTAGATGGTGCTCTAGGCCAGTTTTAAACAACAGATGGTGCTCTAGGCTAGTTTTTAACAGTAGATGGCGCTCTAGGCTAGTTTTAAATAGCATATGGCGCTCTAGGCTAGATTTTACAGCAAATAGCGCTTTGTTAGATTTTAACAGCAGATGCCAGTCTTTACTAGTTTTTAACAGCAGATGGCGCTCTACTAGTTTTTACGAGTAGGTTGAGTGATGCGTAGTTTTTTTTTTTTATAGCAGATGGCAGTGTAGGCTAGTTTTAAACAACAAATGGCGCTCTAGGCTAGTTTTGAACAGCAGATGGAGCTTAAGGGTGGTCTTTAACATCAGATGGTGCTTTATGCTAGTTTTTAATAGCAAATGGCACTCTATGCTAGTTTTTAACAGTACAGCGCCATCTACTGTTAAAAACTAGCCTAGAGCCAGAGCCTGCTACAGTGGGACTGCTGTAAAATAATGCTGTTTTGTTAATTGGGGAACCTACCCTACCATTCAATGCATTCTTACATTGGGTCAAGAGCAGGTGTTTGTTAAGTTGTTATGGGTCTAACTGGCAAATGCTATGTCGAAGAGTCTTTTAGTTTTCAACTTCAATCGGTGTAAAATAATGCCTTCGCATGCAAAGGCTTGTTTTTGGCTCTCCTGAACAAAGTGCTCACCTGTCTTGTCTATTGGCAAACTTTCTGATATCATCAAATGTGCTCTCATGTTAAGTACTGGTTCACAACAGGTGTTTGTGAAGTTACAACATGTCTAATAACTGTTATATGACTGATTTTCAAATGCAGCGTTGAAGAGCCTTTAAACTTGAGTCTTCAGTGATTGCTGTAAGTGTAAAATATAATCTTTGCACACACACATGCTTGTTTTTGGCACTCTTGATCTAAGAGTGTTTATCTGTTTTATCTACTGGGAAATCTAGTAATATCACTAAGTTTGTTCTTATTTTGTGTCGAGTACTGATTTACAACAGGTGTTTGTAAAGTTTTAAAGCTTTAGTTCACCCAAAAATTTAAATAATTTTATTATTTACTCTCTCATTTCATTCCTGAGATCCTTGTTCACCTTTTGAACTCAATTTAAGATATGTTAGATGAAATGGGAGAGCTTCCTCAACCTCCATAGAGAGAAACACTTTTTGGTTTCTTTTCTGGACTAAATGTCTCATTCAAAGTCCAGAAACAGAATCAAAACATTCCATGTTTTACCACTTTAGTACTTTATAGGTAATTATAATCATGCGAAGCTCCAAGAACATATTTGTGCGCCAAATAATAACTTTGTTCACCAATGCTTTTTTGTATCAGATCAGGGTACGCATTTACTACGAGTAATACTGCGTTTATGTGTTGCGCCACTGATTGTAATGGAGTGTTTTCGGTGCACAAAAGTGTTCCTGGAGCTTCATATGATTACAGTTGTTGGTTTCTTTTGTGAACTTTGAATGTCTCAGGGCCATTTCTGTTTAATGGAGGATGAGGGAGCTCTCCATTTCATCTAACATATCTTAATTTTGTTTTTTGAAGATGAGTGCCAGGAAGTTGAGTTGAGTAATTAATAACTGAATTTAAATTTTGTGGGTGAACTAATCCTTTAAACGTGAACTAATCCTAATGAACTAAGACTTTAAACTTTCCTTTAAAAGTCTTCAGTGGTTGCTGTACATTACAATCTTTGCGCACAGGTTTATTTTTTTGGTATTTTAATCTACCGATATTATCACTTGCTTTTGCACATTAGGTCAAGTGCTTGTTTACAACTGGTGTTTGTAAAATTTTAAAGGGTTAGTTCACCAATTTTTTTAATTCTGTTATTAATTGTTCTCTTCTTTTCATTCCTGAGACCTCTGTTCATCTTCTGAACTCCATTTATGATAAATTAGATGAAATCCGAGAGCTTCCTCAACCTCTATTTCATTCAAAGTCCAGAAAAGGAATCAAAACATTACATGTGACTTTAGTGGTTTAACTGTAATCATGCGAAGCTCCAAGAACACATTTGTGTGCCCAACAAACCCCTGTAAAAACAACTGCTCATCAATGTCTTCTGTATCAGCTCAGGGTGCGCATTTACTACGAGCAATATGACAGTTATGCACTACTGATTCTAATGGCATTATGACTGTTTTGGTGCACAAAATTGTTCTTGGAGCTTCATTTGATTACAGCTGAACCACTAAAACTGTCACATGCATTGTTTTTGGTTTCTTTTGTGAACTTTGAATGTCTCAGGATCATTTTTGTCTATAGAGGATGAGGGAGCTCTCCATTTTCTCTAAAATATCTTTATTTGTGGTCTGAAGATGAGTGTCAGGAGATTGGAACAACATGAAGGTGAATAATTATTAACTGAATTTTCTTTTGAGGGTGAACTAATCCTTTAAATGTGAACTTATCCTGATGAACTAATCCTTGAAACTTTCCTTTAAAAGTCTACATTCTAGTGATTATTTTTTTTGGCTCTTTTGACCTAAAAGTGTTCACATGTACACTGTAAAACCCAAAAAGTTAAGGTAACTCAAACTATTTGAGGAAACTGATTGCAACAAACCATTTAATTTCAAAAACTAATCCAGATGACTACTGTGAACTTAATCCATTTGGGTAAATGAAAAATTTGAGCACCGTAAAACCCAATAAATGAAGAGAACTGTGAACTTAATCCATTTAAGTTGAAGTAATGAGGTATTTAATTAACTCATTACCATCAACACTGTGTTCACAACTCTTCAAATGAGTTTCAGTCAATTTTGAGTTAACTACACTCATTTCATTTCATAAAGTTGACAGTTGGGTTTTACAGCGTATATTGGGAAACCTACCGATATCACCCCTTGCTTTTGCACATTGGGTCAAGTGCTGGTTTACAACAGGTGTTTGTAAAGTTATAACAACATGTCAGATTGTTACATTGGAAACGTTGAAGAGCCTTCAAAGTTCAAACTGTGAATCTTTAAGTGGTTGCTGTAGAATTACGTCCTTGCGCGCATAGACTTGTCTTTAGTGCTCCTGACAGTTTTATTTGTGTTTTTGACAATGTTTACAAGCCTGACTTGTCATAATGCGGAAATTAACCACTTCAGTACCGTCATGAGGCAAGGGAGAGTTGGAAACAACAAAGAACAAGCCGTATTTGCATCAGAGGAGAGCGGGACAGAATGAGAGGCCGCGGCACGTTACGACTTGTAAAGCAACTTAAGCTTTTGTCTCTCGCTCGCTCCTGAACGTGGGAAGCATTTCATTTCAGAGGTGTTTGAGCTTAAAAGGAAAGAACCTTGAGGCTGATGTTATCTTAGACCACAAAGGTCTAGCAGAGCTCTTTGGAAATCTGTCTTATGGCTCCACATCCGAACGACAGGTAAGAACAAACTGCAGGCGACTTCTCTTGTTAGAGCGACTGGCAGTTGCCATCAATCATACTGTTGATTCTTTTGGGCTTGTTTTGCATGTGCTGACATAAGAGCTTGCCATTATATTTCTTATCACCGAGTTATGACACATTCATAGTTTGCTCCGAGGCAAGATTAAAGGGGATTAAGAACAATGCTGTCAGTACAGTCCTATTGTATTGTTTTTTTTCCCTCTCTTTACTTTTATTAGAGAGCTAATGAAATATTTGGGCGGAAAACAAAAATGCTTTAGACAATGAAGAGTGTAAGATAGCTTTAAATGTTAGTATTTAAAGTATTAATTTAAGTATAAGGGGTTTTCTCCGCAAACAATATGTACTATCATATATTTTTACAACAATTTTAAAGTTATGCATATTTAGGACAAGGATAAATTAGTTATAAATAATTAAACTTTAGATTTCTTTATTTTAATATTTTTTAAATAAATTATTTAAAATAAATTTATTCATTTATTTATTTTTTAGTTCAAGTTTTTTCCTTTAAATGTATTAATTTTAAATAGTTTGATTTGATTGTTACATTTATAATTGTTATACTTTGCCACTAACTTTGCAAGTTTTTAATCATTAAAAACAATCAAATTTAACATGATCCCACTGTATAAAATGATTAGCTGACTTAATTAAGGCAATGGGTTTACTCGCTTTAAGTAAATGAAACCGTTAAGTTGATTTGACTTCATTTTTATAATTACGCACATAGTTCAAGTTGAAGCTGATTTATACTTCTGCGTCGAGTGATCAGGGTGACCCACCGCGCCTGCTTTGCGTGTAGCCATGCATTTATACTTCTTATGCTGTTTGTGTTGCTCAGCAATAACACTTCCGAAACACTAGCTGGCAGTAGGTTTTATGTTCTTTTGTGTCGAGTTTCTTCGCAGGTGTTTTGTTTTTTCTGAACACTACCTTAATGTACAAGTAGCTTAAACTTGCTCATTCAGAGGCGGGAACCGACGGATGTGCAACAACTTTAATCATAAAGTAAACACAAAACAAAAGTTTCCATCTGGAGCTGCTTCATGGGATTCGACACTTGTAAACACTCGCTCAAACGGGTTCGCGCTGCTCTTAGTCTTGCCTACACTGCTCACAGCTACCAAAGCTGACCAATCACTGAGCTTGCGCTACACGTTGTTGCGACATGTAGTTAAATTTTAGCCATGGTGGGGGCCATGCCAAGACTGCGCCGAAGCATATGCGTGCGCTTGACGCAGAAGTATAAATCAGCCTTTACAATGGGGGTTTACTGACTTTTTTTTAAAAAGTAAAGTCAACTTGTTGCTTTCAAGGCAACGGGATTACTCACTTTTATTAAGAGAAGTAAATAATCACCTTTTCCAGTGTACTTAATATTTTATATTTTTCGTACAAATCATAAATTATAAATTCCAACATTTTTTCTCTATTTTGTTTAGGGGTTTTTACCTTTATTTGTATAGGACAGTAGAGATTTTACAGACAGGAAAGTGTGGGGAGCAGAGATAGGGGAAGGATCGGCAAAGGACATTGAGCTGAAAATCGAATTGGGATCGCCGTGAGCCCCTCTGTCGACGCACTAACCACTAGGCCTCGCATATTCAGCATGCGAGCTACTTAATAAATGACCAAGTCAAAGTGATCTACCTAATACAAAACATATATATATTTATAAACGTATTGAGATTTCTGTATTTGTACAACATATAGACCATGTCATTGGCCCATGAACATTCTCTGCCTGTTGTCAAACTATTTCATAACTGTAGCAAGAGGCAATTCAATGATAACTTTACGTTAAAACACCTGTCATAAGATTATTTATCAATATTTGGACTTTTTTGGATTCTCGGAAGCTATAGAAATAAAAAATGTAAAACAGGAAATATTTGGACCAATGTTATTGTTTACATCCCTCAAAATGGTCTTTATTAATGTACATTGCATAATTGTATGAAGTCGTATTGTGCAATGGCCTACAACTCTGTACATATTTTTGTCATTACCTTACTCTGATGACTTGCACTGAATGGAATCAGACAAGGAAGCATAGTCTGGACAGTAGCTGCTGATAGCCAGCCTCAAGCACACTACCAAATGATCATCAGTCATGGTGGAACAATATTTGGACTTAACTGCGCCAGCTTTACGAAGTGCTGCAAAACTATAGCCGCTATAGTTTTGCAGGAGTTAGCGGAGTTGGCATGGTTTTACGCGCATGCGTGGTTACCCATTCAAAGGTTAGATATCAGATTGGCTGCTCTGTATGTCAATCAAGCGACAAATTTCAGTGAGGATGGATAATAGGCTGACGTCTATTTATTTATTTATTTTTAATATCATGCAATCTTCCAGTAGATCGAGATTGATGTATTAAGCACCCCTGCGCTAGGCTATTGGTGCTGACATGTTGTAACATTTTTACATAAATAAATCTGAAACTGGCTTCCAAAAATCTTTGCTTTCAGTTACAATTTGACAAAAAGTCAGCTTGATTCCTAAAGTTCTCCTCCATGTAAATTGTGCATCAAGGATATTATGTAATGTTGCATATATTCTCAGCTTTCATGTTTTAGGATTTACCCATCCAACTGTTGTTGTTCTTTTACAATGCAACATTCTTAAACACTTAAACCTTTCCTCCAGTATTAATCTCCGTGAGTCAGTTCAGAGCTCGAGGCTGTGGCGTTTTTTTTGACAGTCAAATCCCTTCAAGCAAATAACCCAAATATCTCCAGAACTACAAGTGCACTTGGAAGGAGCTGACAAATTCACACTTCCTGCACCTGGTTCATGGATCAGCGCTCCTCAACTGGGGGAACGGGAATAATTTTAGCCTCGTCACAATAGGAACAGAATAGCGCAGACCCCCTCACAAGTGTTTATTTATAATGCACCAATGGTGGCGGGTTATTTTACAAGGATCTTTCTTGAGTGCGCTTGGTTCCCGGGGGAAGGAATGGGGCGGGAGGTCTCGTCCTTGGTATCTAAATCTGATTTGGGAAGACCATATCAAGTTTGAGGTTCACATGGACTGTAATTCAACTAGTATTCGAGCAGTTTCGAGCAGAAATCTCATTTCTTTTGAAGAGTTGAAGAGTTCAGATGCAAAAACCTTTGAAATTTTCTTCTAAAATTAACGTTTTTAACGTGCTGTTTGGTGTATGTTTTGTAATTTTACTTTTATGGTAACAAATAGGTTGTTTTCATTGCATTTAAAGTGTAATGACTGAATATAAACATAGGAAGCTGAGAAAAATGCTCATTTTAAACGAGGTTTTTGCATCTGAACTCTTCATTTGTTTGCTTCAGGGTCAGCCAAATACACAAAAAAAGAGAACGACGCCCTTTTACCCAAAGCTACCCTGTTTTCCTGGGTGGTACTGTACATTGGAAAATCACCACTTCAAAAGAACAGATTGCTCCATTGAATTCTTTTCTTCAAACAATTCCAGCAAGTTGCTCGGCTAGTTTGAGCTAAGCATTCGACCTTTCTCTTAATGTAAATGTACAGGCTGCTTTTGTGTTCTCAGAGTGGATGAAAAAGTACAGGAGGAACTGGAATCGGCCCAGTGAGTGTTCAGTGTTTTTTCTCTGCCACGGACCATCGGCACATTCCGTTTGTATTGTTACCCCGCTGTGTTTCCTGCAGCCTATTGCTTTTGTCCATGTCATGCCCATTGTTTAAACTTCCTTTGTTCTTTCTCTGTAACAATGGGCATTTTTTATATATATGGAGAGAGAGAGAGAGAGAGAGAGAGAGAGAGCGAAACAGAAAGGGAGAGATGCCTTTTCCCTGTTGTGTTTGTTTTCTTTGGGTTGTCTTGTGTTTCTTTTGTGCTGATTGGAGAAGGGGGTTGTGGAGAGGTGTTTATAGACCTCGGCTAATTTTGAAATCGCCTTTCTTTCTTGTCCGTCTCTTCCCTCTTGTCCTTCATTGCAGAAGGCTTTCGTGTGCTACTTGAGACGGCCAGATACTTGATGGGCACACTAGAGTCTTGCATCTGTTTTCTGACTGTGTGTTGACAGACTCGCACCCACACGCACACTCACAAATATCCTCTCTGGGCTCCTGAGTCTCGGAGACCCTGAAGAAGTGGTTTGGGTGAAAGAGTTTGAATGGGGTGGCCTGTGTCTGGGCTCCACAAAAACCCTTCTGTTCCTTATGCAAAGCAGTCAGCTGTGTGTGCTTTTTTGGGTGGTTTCTTCATTCCTCCCAGACAGTAGCTGGACAAAACCAAAATACTCTTGTAATGCGTTCTGCATGGCCTCCAAAATTTTCAGAGTTAACATTAAAGAAGTTAATGTAAAATTTGGAGAATTTATTGAGAAAACCATAGGTCATGATTTTACTTTATTTATCAGGGAGTGGGATTTTTTGCATTAAGATGCATTTTTTTGGTTGATCTGATCTAATAGTAGATGGAGGCGCATTCATGTTCACAACTGGTGTTTCAATCTCTCTTTTCAGTTTAGGTTAAGATCACTTTTCAATTAGGGCTTGGTTAATAAACAAAGATAATTATTACGATATAATTTCCTCTTCTTAAGATGGAAATAGTTTTTCAAATAAATTTTTAAAAATGTTTACGTTTTAAACTCAAATTAGCTGATCACAGGCTGTTTGTGTGAATCCTAAGTTGTCTAGATATGGTTTGGTCTCGAATCGGTCACACAACCAGCTCCAAAGAGAAGCTCAGCCACAAATATCTTGGAGATTTAGTTTAAAGTGAGATAAAACAAAGCAGGAGAAATGCTGCACCATAAATTATTAAGTTTATAATTTATTCTATGCATTTACTGTAGTACCTTGCTATGATATTTGTCTGCGGACTGCAGGACGGGGGCGTAACGTGGAGGGGTGTAACTTGTAGTAAGTTAGAGAGGCGTAACTTGCAGTTATCGAGATGCCATTGAACCATGCGAGATGTCACAACGAGATGTTGCTGGCAAGATACCGGAAATACCTAACAGAGAACATTCTCACCAAGTGTTTTCATGAGTTTTCTCCAAATTTTTTCACAACTAGTTCATTTGATATATTATTATAATCATTCATTTAGCAACTCCACCATGCAACTCCACTCGCTGACGACTGCATCCATTTTGTCATGACAGTTAGCCTACTCGGCGTCCCCCCCTGTGGTTGCAAATAACAGTACAATGGCGAGTGTGTCAAGTATGAAAGCCTCCACAACTCGTGGCTATACGTTAAAAACTGATTTGGATTTAGGGTTGGGGAAGGTGTAGACGTTAATAACTGTGATGGTTGGGTTAAGGGTTGGGGAACGTGAAGAAATTAATAACTATGGGTTGGTTTAGGGTTGTGGTAGGTATAGACGTTAATTACTGTGATGGTTGGGGAAGGTGTAGATGTTAATAACTGTGATGGTTGGTTTTAGATGTGGAGTAGGTGTAGACGTTAATAACTGTGATGGTTGGTTTTAGATGTGGAGTAGGTGTAGATGTTAATAACTGTGATGGTTGGTTTTAGATGTGGAGTAGGTGTAGACGTTAATAACTGTGATGGTTGGGGTAAGGGTTGGGGAACGTGAAGACATTAATAACTATGATGGGTTGGTTTAGGGTTGTGGTAGGTATAGACGTTAATTACTGTGATGGTTGGGGAAGGTGTAGATGTTAATAACTGTGATGGTTGGTTTTAGGTGTGGAGTAGGTATAGACGTTAATAACGATGATGGTTGGGTTTAGGGTTTGGGAAGGTGTAGACGTTAATAACTGATGGTTGGGTTTAGGTTTGGGAAAGGTGTAGACATTAATGATGATTGTTGGGTTTAGGGTTGTTGTAGGTATAAACGTTAATAACTGTGATGGTTGGGTTTAGGTTTGGGGAAGGTATAGATGTTAATGATGATGATTGGGTTTAGGGTTGGAGTAGGTATAGACGTTAATAGCTGTGATGGTTGGGTTTAGGGTTGGAGTATATAGACGTTAATAGCTGTGATAGTTGGGTTTAGGGTTGTTGTAGGTATAGACGTTAATAACTATGATGGTTGGGTATAGGTTTGGGGAAGGTGTAGACGTTAATGATGATGGTTGGGTTTAAGTAGGTATAGACATTAATAACTGTGATAGTTGGGTTTAGGTGTAGAGCAGGTGTAGACGTTAATAACTGATGTACAGCGCCATCTTGCCGATAACATAAAGTTACACCTCTAACATACTACAAGTAGCACCCCTACATGTTACGCCTCTGTCTTATGTTTGTTTAGCCCACTTTAGTCACACATCCAATTACATATACATAAAAAAAAAAAATTGTAGGTGCCTTTTCATGTGTATGTACAAAAGCAATAGGAAGAAATACATTTTTGACTACCTGTGGAAATGTTAAAAATAGACAAGCTAAAAATGTTTCAGTCCTCATTTACACCATTTTTTTTATTGTTGTCCATTTTCCATCTGTCTTTAGTGTGAATTAATTGACAAAATGATGAATCATAAAGGATAGTTCCAGGAGATAGGAGATCCATAAGAGAAAGAAATCCTCCAAGATTTTTAACTTATTCCTCCTTGGGTCAACCCAGTTATGAATGGCCAACTGAGATGGGTGCAGTACAAGTGATGACAGTTCAGAGACTGCCATTTTATCCCCATGCACAGGGACCCGTTCAGATGGCAAGTGCCTATGTCCCATCTGTACTTCCCTACCAAATAGGGTTCTATCCCACATTATCTACCTACCCAACTTACTGATTTAGTTTAATACATGCTATGGTAGGATAGTTAAAAATACACCTTTAGTGCATGTACACACACTTTAAAAACCAGTTGAAATGGGGAAAAGTTCATTTTAGTGAGAGTAAAGGGAAAAGCGATGGTTGGAGCATTTTCTTTTGTTGGGGAGAGTGTGACACTCTGAATGATTTGTCACATGTAAATATATGCATATTTATTCCTTAATTAAATATAATAATTATTGTATATATTGTTACATCTAATGTTGTATTTATTTGAATTACCTTGAGTGGAGAAAATGGGTGGGACAGTTTGTTGTCTGAGGTTGCTAGGGTAACGATGAGCTGCTGGACTGTCATTACGAGAGCGACTCGACTGTGAAGAGCAACAGAACTTTGACTCTCTCATATTTCTATCTTTTAGGTGGGTAAATTCTGTCATAATGCCATTGAAATGTGAAGAATACATGTTATTTAAGTGTCTTAACTAGTTTACTGAGGGTAACATGCAGTGTAATAGTTACTTTGTAGCGAAGATTGTATCTTTTTGCTGACAATGTATCAAAACAGCCGCCAGCGGCTGATGTGTTAATTGGTAACTGCAAAGTTTATAAAAAGAGCTCCACCTCGCTTAAGTTCAATGTAGAGGTTATATTTTTGTACTGAGGTTGTTAAAAAGAGTATTAATAACTATTTTATTTGTGTAAATGTACTTTTAACCAAAGATGACAGTTACACTCAACGACTGTAACGGATTTGTTTACATTTGTATTTCTCAGAGCTAGTCCATATATACAGAGCAGATATGATACTGTGCTAGAGATATTTTATGCTTAAAGGGACACTTTGCAAAATGTTTAATACTTATGAAGCCTACCTTAATGTGATATAGTAAGTATAGTTATCGTATAGAACTAAGTAATAACCTGTATGTGAATAATATGTTTATGAATGAGTTATATATATATATATGCATATAATGCATTTTTATTGAGACAAGACAAGGGTTTGTTAGGTATAATACACTGTTTAAGGATGTTGTATAGTCTGTTTTAAGTATTACTGCATTGAAATATTTATGAAATTATAGTATATTGTGATCAAATGTCTGTAATAAACATTACGAGAGCGACTCGACTGTGAAGAGCAACAGAACTTTGACTCTCTCATATTTCTATCTTTTAGAAATTTAAACTGCAGCACCGCCAGCTCAACGCCGGGCGTGCTACAGATTTTGGGGGCTCGTCCGGGATCTAGCGCCACCTACTGGTATCTAGATCCTATGCAAATGAACCACAGAACGGCCAAGTGACAGGTTATCGGTGTGAGGATCACGAGAAGGGCAACTTAGCAGCGGCAGAAGAACCAAAGCACGGCAGTGAGGCAGTTTTCTGGCTGAGGAGAGGTGGCACAGCGTGATCTGAGCAAAGAGTGAACCCATCAACAGCGAGATCTTCGAGAAGATGGCTTCTGGCGAGAGAAAAACAATCGTTTGGGAAATCAAGAAAAGACTCCATCAACTCACTCATCATGAACTGATTAGCCTGATGGATCATCTGGAGCCAGCTGCAGACATGGGAAAAGGCAGGCTGGACATGACTGACGAAGAGTGCTGCTTTGAGTACATTGTCGAGTATATGACCAGTGAATCACTTCTTGGGTTAGAGGATGGTGGTCTCTCTCAATTATTATCGCTAAAGGATAATGTTGATGCAATAATTGAGAAACGTAATGTAACAAATGTGTTGTATGACACTGGGTTAATAACAGCACAACAACATTTGACGCCACTTACACCTACTTCTGACACAAAAACACAACAGTTGGAATACCATCAAATGGTAGATCGTTACGAAGAATTAGGTCAAAAATTAGCACAATATAAGAGTAATGCCAATCCAGTGAGATCAGATTATTCAAAAACTGATAATAGTTTACCTGTGAATGTAGCTGAGCAGCCCAGAAGTATGAAAGGGGAAAGTATGATCTCCCTCCGTGATCTCCAGCTTCTTCCATTCCAACATAGAGAGTTCAAGATTCACGGGGGGCAGATTGGTGACAGTACAGCTGATATAAGCTACACAAGCCTAACTAAACAAATAGACGAAGGGCTAGCAGTAAACCACAGCGAAAATGACATCATCAGAGGTGTCCTGAGAATCATTAAGCCAGGAAACTTCAAGGACATGTTAGTGAACAAGGATGGACTAACAATCTCAGAGTTAAAGAGTTTTCTGCAGTCACATCTGAATGAGAGAAGTAGCTCAGAGCTCTTACAGGAGTTAATGTGTGGCAAACAGAATGACAATGAAACACCCCAACAATTTCTATATAGGTTGATTGGACTGAAACAAAAACTAATTTTCCTATCCAAGCAAGCTGGAACAGACCTGATATATGATGAACAAACAATTCAAAATGTATTTCTGCGAACGATTTATCAGGGCATGGGTGCAAAGTACAACCAGTGTCGCACCGAACTGAAACCCCTGCTTGCAGATCGGCTGGTGACAGATGAAGCACTCCTCCGCCAAGTGACCCAAATAGCCAGTGATGAGAGTGAACGACAACGTCGGTTGGGACAAGCCTCACGTTTAAAAGCTCAAAATGCCCTCAGTGCCCAGTGTGAGTCCAGCCAAGGTAGAGAAGTAGAATACAACAAACAAAGTGATCAAACTGACACAATTCGTCAGCTAAATGCAAAAATTGAGGCTCTCACAAAAACTGTAGAATCACTTGCAAAGGCAAGAACAACAGAAAATCAATGCAAAGTTACAGATACCCAGCTTCAGCGAACACACCGCCGACGTGTATGTCCCAAATGTAGTAGCAAAAATATTACCTCTTGCAGTCATTGCTTCGTATGTTGTGAGGAAGGACACCGTGCAGTGGGCTGTACAAAGAAAGGAAGGATGTCGGGAAACGACCCACGGACACTGGTGGGGGACGAGCAGTGACCGATCAAATTCAGTCCCAAAGAGATGAAGTGGCAGGGTCAGAAAGATTTGCAAGTTTCCATCCACGATCATGCCCAAGACAACGTCCCTGTGATAGAGTAGCGCAGCTTATTGGAAAGAAAGCAATTCTTAAATGTAATATTAATGGCTTTTCAGTTAGTGCCTTATTAGACACGGGGGCCCAAGTCAGTATAATTGATTACGCTTGGAAAAATAGATACTTACCAGATCAAGACCTTCGACCCCTTTCTGAGATAGTGGGTGGGGGTGACTTGAGCGTCTCAGCTGTTAATGGGGATCCTCTCCCTTTTGAGGGATGGACAGAGCTGATAGTGAACCTGCCAGGAAATGATGATCCAAATTTAGCTATTAAAGTACCATTTCTCATAGGTAGCATGTCATTAGAGAGGCCATTACTGGGGTTTAATGTAATTGAAGAGTTAATACGGGGAAAGAGGGACACGGAACAGGGCTTACGGGCATTTGCAGAACTTCTAAAGGCAGCCCTGGATCTTAGAGATGAACAGGCCAATTCTATGGTGAGCCTCATTCAGGAACATTACCCCACAAACCAAGAGGCTGTTGTTACAGTTGGCCCAAAAGACATAATAGTACCACCTGGACAGCTAACTCATGTTAAGTGTAAAGTCCCAGCTGACCTGCACCTCTCAGAGTCAGTGGTGTTGTTTGAATCTGATGACGAGAGTACACCACTGACCCAATTAGACATTGGAGAAGGGCTGATGAAGATAGAAGGGAATGATCGACCCTATGTCAAGGTTCCTTTGAGCAATCTTACAGCCAGTGAAGTCACAATCCGTCGTTACACACCTCTGGGAAGGATTCAACCCATAATTCACATAATCCAACAAGAAACAGAGAGTGGTGTGGACATACCAGTGAGTCAGACAAAAGGGATAACTCAAGAAGGGAAAGAAAACAATCTGTGGCACCCACCTGTCGATATAAGTCATTTAGAGGAAGAACAGCAGAGACTAGTGAGAGAAATGCTCTATGAGGAGTCAAATGCCTTCGCACAGGGAGATGATGATATAGGGTGTATTCCAAGCTTACAAATGTCAATCAATTTGAAGGACAACATCCCTGTTCAGCGAGCATACACCTCCATCCCAAAACCCCTGTACAAAGAGGTGAAGGAATACATTCAGGACTTGCTAGCTAAAGGGTGGGTGGTCAAGTCAAAGTCTCCTTACGCAGCTCCTGTAGTGTGTGTTCGCAAGAAAGATGGCACCCTCAGATTGTGTATCGATTATAGACTGCTAAACCAAAAGACAGTGCCAGATAGACACCC
Source organism: Danio kyathit (assembly GCA_903798195.1). Taxonomy (NCBI): domain Eukaryota; kingdom Metazoa; phylum Chordata; class Actinopteri; order Cypriniformes; family Danionidae; genus Danio; species Danio kyathit. The sequence continues at coordinate 43,961,171 of LR812529.1, forward strand.
ACTTCCCCGTATCCAGGACCTCATTGACAACCTAGGGGGCTACCGGTGGTTCTCAATCCTAGACCAGGGGAAAGCCTACCATCAGGGATTTATGGCTGAAGGGTCACAACACCTTACCGCATTCACAACTCCCTGGGGGTTATATGAATGGGTACGCATACCGTTTGGACTGGCAAATGCACCAGCAGCTTTTCAAAGGAGTATGGAGGAGATGCTTGACTCGTTAAGAGATGAACTGTGCATTCCATATCTGGATGACATACTCTGCTATGGTGAAACCTTTGAAAATCATGTACAGGGTTTGAGAAAAGTCCTTAAAGCACTACAGATGCATGGAGTAAAGCTGAGGCCAGCGAAATGTGAACTCTTCAAGAGAGAGGTCCGGTATCTGGGGAGACTAGTTTCAATGGATGGTGTCCGAATTGACCCGAGCGACCTGGATGCAGTGCTCTCTCTGAAAGAAAAGAAACCCAACACAGTTGGTGAGCTGCGGCGTTTACTAGGCTTCCTTAGTTACTACCGCACATACATTCAAGATTTCTCACGAATTGCTAAACCAATATATGAGCTCCTCCAGTCACGGGGATCAGTAACCACTACAGAACAGACCAAGTCCAGCAAGGGTGGAAGAAAGGGAGCACAATTACCATCACGTGCCAGAGTAGAGTGGACAAGAGAACATCAAGATGTGTTAGAGAAACTTATTGAGGCTCTAACCAGCCCGCCAGTACTGACTTACCCTAATTTTGAACTCCCATTCGTACTCCATACAGATGCATCTGAACAAGGACTGGGAGCTGTGCTATATCAGCAGCAGAATGGCAGGCTCAGAGTCATTGGCTATGGCTCCAGGACACTGACCCCAGCTGAGAGAAGATATAGACTCCACTCTGGAAAACTAGAGTTCTTGGCACTTAAGTGGGCAATCTGTGAGAAGTTCCGTGACTACCTTTTCTATGCACCCCACTTCACAGTGTTCACTGACAACAACCCCCTGACATATGTCTTAAGTACAGCCAAACTCAACGCTGTTGGACATAGATGGGTGGGAGAACTAGCAGACTACAAATTTGATATACGATACAGACCAGGCAAGACAAATGCAGATGCAGATGTGCTCTCTCGCTGGCCCCTGGACATTGATAAATATGTGACTGCCTGTACAGAAGTACTGCCAGAGGAGGTGGTCCGAGCCACCTGGGAGGGTAGTCAGATAGACAGGAATAATGATGTAGCCTGGGTAGCAGCCCTAAATGCTCGTCAGGAGGGTACTGGATGGCAGGAAGGAGAGAGTGTCATGAAACTGCATCATAATGAGTTGCGGACAGCTCAGAAGGAGGATCCCAGTATTGGAGAACTGATAAAACTAAAGGAAAGTGGCAGAGAGTTGACACCTGAAATGAGAAAATCTGCTAAGGGAAGCACCAAGAGATTAATGTATGAGTGGGGAAAATTTGCTCTATACGATGGAATACTCTATCGGAAAACCAAGGAAAGATGCCAACTTGTACTTCCTGCTAAGTTCAGGCAGCTAGCCTTGAGACAAATGCACGATGACATGGGTCATGTTGGAATTGAAAAAGTTCTTGACCTAGCAAGGAGACGATTTTATTGGCCATTTATGAAAAAGGAGATCGAGCACTATGTCACCCAACAGTGCCGATGCATCAAACAGAAAAAGCCAGTGGTGCAAGTTAAAGCCCCAATGGGAAGTATCACTTCAAGTTGCCCATTCGACCTGGTGTCCATTGACTACTTGCACCTAGAACGAAGTCGTGGGGGATATGAATATATCCTGGTTGTAGTAGACCACTTCACCAGATTTGCCCAGGCATACCCGACAAAGGACAAATCTGGACGAACAGCTGCTGAAAGAATATTCAATGATTATATCCCAAGATTTGGCTACCCTGGTAAACTCCATCATGACCAGGGGCGTGAGTTTGAGAACCAGCTCTTTACAGCATTACAGCGGCTGACAGGTGTCGGCAACTCAAGAACAACACCCTACCACCCCCAAGCCAATCCTGCAGAACGCTTTAATCGAACACTGCTACAAATGCTGAGAACCTTGGAAGAGAAAGAAAAAGACAGATGGAAAGAGCACCTCTCAAAAGTAGTACATGCATACAACTGCACCAAACATGAAGCGACAGGGTTCTCTCCATTCTTCTTGTTGTACGGACGTCACCCTCGTTTGCCAGTCGATCTGTTGTTTGATCTGAAGATGGAGGATGATCAGTACTCACCTCGAGATTATGCAGAGAAATGGGCACAAAGAATGGCTGCTGCATATAAACTTGCATCGGATAACAGTAAACAGGCAAGCACACAAAATAAGAAATATTATGACCAACACCTGCGAGGGGTCGTTTTACAGCCAGGAGACAGAGTTCTTGTTCGAAACCTAAGTGAACGAGGAGGACCTGGCAAATTAAGGTCATACTGGGAAAGAACAGTACATGTGGTGAGAGAAAGAGTAGAAGATGGTCCAGTCTATAAAGTGTATCCTGAATCTAGCAGAGGCCATGATCCAGCAAAGATACGTACCTTGCATCGGAACCTTCTTCATCTGGTTAATGACCTACCTGTAGAATTGCCAACTTCAGAAACTGGAAAGTCACAGAAATCGCAAAGGGGAAAGCCACGACAAGTGAGGCCAGCAAGAGATTCAAAGAAAGCAAGTTCAAGTGATTCATGTTCAGATGATAGTGATGCTCCACGTACCTATTACTGTTTGCGCTCACCACTACAAAGGAGATCAATGAGAAAAGCATCCGTATCTGAGGATTACAGGAGAGATCGTGTGGGACTGAGAAACAGCTTTGAGCAGCCTAAAAGAGATACGAACGAGACAAACAAGGAATACTTACCTATGTCAGTTGAATCCCAAGCACCACGAGAGTACTTACCTGTGTCCAATGAACTTCAGTTACCTGATGAATTTCCTGCTATGCTGGAACTAGAAAGAATGGATGAGGAACTGGAAGGGACAGTACCTGTGGAGGGGAATGAAAATATGATTAGTCAGGGAGAAGAGAGGACTGAAAGAGAAATTATAAGGAGATCCATAAGAGAAAGAAATCCTCCAAGATTTTTAACTTATTCCTCCTTGGGTCAACCCAGTTATGAATGGCCAACTGAGATGGGTGCAGTACAAGTGATGACAGTTCAGGGACTGCCATTTTATCCCCATGCACAGGGACCCGTTCAGATGGCAAGTGCCTATGTCCCATCTGTACTTCCCTACCAAATAGGGTTCTATCCCACATTATCTACCTACCCAACTTACTGATTTAGTTTAATACATGCTATGGTAGGATAGTTAAAAATACACCTTTAGTGCATGTACACACACTTTAAAAACCAGTTGAAATGGGGAAAAGTTCATTTTAGTGAGAGTAAAGGGAAAAGCGATGGTTGGAGCATTTTCTTTTGTTGGGGAGAGTGTGACACTCTGAATGATTTGTCACATGTAAATATATGCATATTTATTCCTTAATTAAATATAATAATTATTGTATATATTGTTACATCTAATGTTGTATTTATTTGAATTACCTTGAGTGGAGAAAATGGGTGGGACAGTTTGTTGTCTGAGGTTGCTAGGGTAACGATGAGCTGCTGGACTGTCATTACGAGAGCGACTCGACTGTGAAGAGCAACAGAACTTTGACTCTCTCATATTTCTATCTTTTAGGTGGGTAAATTCTGTCATAATGCCATTGAAATGTGAAGAATACATGTTATTTAAGTGTCTTAACTAGTTTACTGAGGGTAACATGCAGTGTAATAGTTACTTTGTAGCGAAGATTGTATCTTTTTGCTGACAATGTATCAAAACAGCCGCCAGCGGCTGATGTGTTAATTGGTAACTGCAAAGTTTATAAAAAGAGCTCCACCTCGCTTAAGTTCAATGTAGAGGTTATATTTTTGTACTGAGGTTGTTAAAAAGAGTATTAATAACTATTTTATTTGTGTAAATGTACTTTTAACCAAAGATGACAGTTACACTCAACGACTGTAACGGATTTGTTTACATTTGTATTTCTCAGAGCTAGTCCATATATACAGAGCAGATATGATACTGTGCTAGAGATATTTTATGCTTAAAGGGACACTTTGCAAAATGTTTAATACTTATGAAGCCTACCTTAATGTGATATAGTAAGTATAGTTATCGTATAGAACTAAGTAATAACCTGTATGTGAATAATATGTTTATGAATGAGTTATATATATATATATGCATATAATGCATTTTTATTGAGACAAGACAAGGGTTTGTTAGGTATAATACACTGTTTAAGGATGTTGTATAGTCTGTTTTAAGTATTACTGCATTGAAATATTTATGAAATTATAGTATATTGTGATCAAATGTCTGTAATAAACATTACGAGAGCGACTCGACTGTGAAGAGCAACAGAACTTTGACTCTCTCATATTTCTATCTTTTAGAAATTTAAACTGCAGCACCGCCAGCTCAACGCCGGGCGTGCTACATTGGCACTCATTGACTTCCATAGTAATTATTTCTTACTATGGAAGTCAATGGCTGCCAGCTATCAGGAACTTCCAAAATATCTATAATATAAACATGGAGTAAAATCTTCTCAAAGTTGGAGCAGATTTATTTAGAATAACATTCACTGATGATTTTTATGTTATATTTGCTGTTACAGAATGTGTGAGCCCAGTCCACCTGCTTTACATCCCCATGCCAAGGGCAATGTGACCATGGTTGGTGTTGGTATCAAGCTTGAAGACGACGAGTCGGGAGGTCGAATAGTCAGCCGGGAATCCCAGCAGTCCTCTCCGCTCTCCGATTGGTCAGCTCGACTGCCCTCTGACAGAGATGACTCCGAGAAGTCAGCCAATGTTCATGCACAATCTCCTTTGGTATGACATAAAGTGACTTTAGTCTTCCCAGCAATTCTTAAATTGACATTAATATCAAAAATGCAAATCAGTTTAGTGTCAAACTTTGATGTCTATATGACATCCACACATTGATGCCCTTATAAAAGTAATTTAGGTCCTCCTTAATGTCAAAACAACATCAAAACTCATGTCAAAAAATGCAAAACCGATCCACACATTGATGCCCTATTGACCACAATAATAACAAAAAAACTATTATAACATAAGAAGTTTCATTCATCTGAAAGCTTCAAATCCAAATTTACAGTGGGATTTCTTATCCGTAAAATAGACCTCTGATAGACGTCAAATTGACATCCAACATTGGTTTCAAAAAACACATCGAAAATCAATTACTGGACTGTCTGTAATCAAAATTTGATGTGCTTTTTGTGCCAATGTTAGATGTCAGTTTAATGTCTAAAAGGATTTGCAATTTTGACTTTTGATGTTGTTTTGACATCAGGGTGCCGACTGGGTTGTCCGTAATCAATATTTGATGTGCTTTATGATTGATGCCCTTTTGACCACCATAATAACAACACAAAAACTATTATAACATAAGAAGTTTCATTCATCTGAAAGCTTCAATTCCAAATTTACAGTGGGATTTCTTATCCGTAAAAAAGACCTCAGATAGACGGCAAATTGACATCCAACATTGGTGTCAAAAACACATCAAAAATAAATTACAAGACTGTCTGTAAACAATATTTGATGTGCTGTTTGATTAATGCCCTTTTGACAACCATAATAAAAACACAAAAACTATTATAACATAAGAAGTTTCATTCATCTGAAAGCTTTAATTGCAAATTTACAGTGTTTTATTTATCCCTAAGATAGACCTAAAATAGACCCCCCCCCCAGATAGACGTCGAATTGACATTCAACACTGTTGTCAAAAACACATCAAACTTCAATTACATTACTGTCTGTAATTAAAATTTGATGTGTTTTTGATGCCAATACTATATGTCAGTTTAATATCTAAAAAGATTTGCATTTTTGACTTGTTTTTTGATGTTGTTTTGACATCAGGGTGCCGACTGGGTTGTCCGTAATCAATATTTGATGTGCTTTATGATTGATGCCCCTTTTGACCACCATAACAACAACACAAAAACTATTATAACATAAGAACTTTCATTCATTTGAAAGCTTCAATTCCAAATTTACAGTGGGATTTCTTATCCCTAAAATAGACCTCAGATAGACGGCAAATTAACATCCAACAATGGTGTCAAAAACCCATTAAAATTCAACTACAGAACTGTCCGTAATCAATATTTGATGTGCTTTTTGTTTAACGCCCTTTTGACAACCATAATAACAACAGAAAAACTGTTATAATATGCAAAGTTTCAATTATCTGAAAGCTTCAATTACAAATTTACAGTGGGTTTTGTATCCCTAAAATAGACATCAAATATTAACGTCAAAAAAACATCAAAAATCAATTACAGGACTGTCCGTAATCAATATCTGAAGTGCTTTTTGATGCCAATGTTAGATGTCAGATTGATTTCTAAAAGGATTAGCATTTTTGATATCAAGGTGCCTGCTGGGTTGTCTTTTGAACTGGTCGTTTGATATCTACTCTGTTTATGTGATCAAAACATGCATGTTAAAGCCATATGTTTTCTTATTTCTCTGTTTTTAGGAGCGTTCTCCGAGTAAAGACCTGCTACTGTCACACTCACCTGCCAGTCAAGATGGAGGCAGCAGAGCCCATGATAAGATTGAGAGCAAACCTAATGTCAACGAGGGTATGTGGGACTGATTCTGTACAAATATTAAGTCTCCATCTAGGCCCATTAGTGTATTTTCACTTGATCCGTGGCGTTCATTGTGTTCAAGGCTGTTATTGAAGATTTCGAAAGATGTTTTTTACTTTCATTTTAATTGGAAGCTTACGCAAGTGGTTCGTGCGAGCAATTAGGAGTCGATCATTGTTGATGCAGTCTATAATGCAATGATCCAAATGTTCCCTTTGTTTCAAGTTCTATGAAGCATTTCAATGATTTCAATTGTATGATACATTTCATAGCGATTGTGAAATTTTCCAGCGGTTATTAAAGAGTTCTCGAGTGCTTTCTCAAAAGGCTTTTTTGCTTTGTTTTCGCACATTCAGTGGAGTTGTTTAATTCTCCGCTTTCTTTTGGTATTGCTGAGGTTTTAAGCTCAAGGATTTTTTAAATGCAGTGTTTTGCTCATCTAGATGAAGTGTTTTGTTCTATATTGTCTCACTCTTAGCCTGTTTATAAGAAAATGTATTTAAAACTATTATAATATGTATTTTATAAATGATTTAGACATATTTTATACAGTTTTAATTACAGTTGAGTCAAGCATTTTCTTTTTAAATCTTTTGTTTTAATGTTTTTAGTGATGCCCACTATTGAAAAGCTTCTGAATACAGACTGGAAAGAAAAGTTCCTTGGGAAGGGTCTTCAAGGCAATGTCAACCTAAAAGGTAAATGTATCCATTTATTTTACATGGGTACTGTCACACATGACAAAAATGAATATAAATAGTGTTGTCTTCATTTAAAATGCAGTTAATTGTTCTAAAACACAAAAACTGCTGTGTCTTTACATTTTCTTACAAGTTTGAGCCAAATCTTAAAAGTATCTTATGGTGTGACTGTCTTAAGTATGATTACAATACATTACAGAACTACTAGAAAGAACTTACTAGAAAGACAACTGTAAAATCATTCATAAATACCTCGTGTTTAATTTTACAAGTGGCTCTTTTTGTAAATAGCAATCTTTTTTTTTCATCAATATATTTCTAAAAACAAAAGAACTTGATGCATTTTGTCACTGAAAACCAGGGCTGCCTCTGAAATCGCATACTTCCATACTATATAGTACGCTAAAAACAGTATACAAGTCGAGTAGTATGCAGAAAACGCACCCAGAAAATTTTCTTTGGGGTGGCCAGAAGAGGCCACATCAAATCTTGGGGTGGCACACAAAAAAATGTATAAATTCAGTGTAATGTTATATTTTTGTTTCTGGTAAACGAAATAATGTGGTTTTAATTAATTCAATTAAATACTCTGAAATATTGCAATTTATTCCTAAAAAAATAATTTAAATTAAAAAAAGTAAAAAAATCAATATTTATTTTAAAAACACTTTTCATATACATATAACTTTTCAGTTATTTTTCACATACTTTTATTGTACAGCATACAGTACATGCCATGTCAAAATTAATGAATGAATTAATGAAACAAACAAATGAACAAAAGGCATTGCTATATACACACCCTCACTATGCAGACTCTAATAATATCATTTATCCATATTCCTTTTTGAGCCACAATATTATTAATACAGCTTCTATTAATGTACCTTAAGGTAAATATTGAATTGCCATTACTGTCTATGGAAGGTGTGTGCGTGCTGTCAACGACGATCAGGGAGGGGGAGGGGCAGTGAATCAGCTACATCAGTGGCACCAATTAATCCACAAGAATTTAGGCTGCTAATTACAGTATTTATTGAAATATTGTGAATTTACGCAAGTACATTTAAATTAATAATATCAACAGCAAAATCATATTGGGGTGGCCACCCGTTGGGGGCGCCCCTGGTAGTATGTCTGAATTCATAGAATTCGAAAATCAGTATGCGAGAAGTACCCAGATGACTTACTACTTCCGGCTAGATTCTGAAGTGCGCATCCCATGATATCCCATGATGCCCTGCGAGAGAATTTATGAATGGGAGTGAAGGGACGCAACTGGCGCGGGTAGGTCACGTGATCATGACAAAATGGCAGATGTAGTACGTCCGAATTCCATTCATACTTCTTACATTCATACTGTATAGAACGTACTTTTCTAATGGTCAAATAGTACATTTAAATTCAAATGCAGAACCTACTGAGTAGTAGGCAATTTCGGCCACAGCCCATGTCCTCTGGTGTGACACTATATGCTAATTTTAAATCATTTAATTGGTCGAAGGACCCCCATTTAAAGTCATGTGACTGAAGCCCATGACCTGCACATGTAAAGTTTGTCTCAAAAATTTTTCAGAAACTTAATTGAAGAGCTATAAAATTAAGTTTTGTTATCCTTTGGTGTGACACCCTTATTTATTGAAAATGTCCAACTAGTCATGGAGAGAACAAAATAGTATTCATAATTTCATATCAAGAGTGGCACGGTGGCTCAGTGGTTAGCACTGTGGCCTCACAGCAAGAAGGCGAAAGACATGCGCTATAGGTGAATTGAATAAACTAAATTGGCCGTAGTGTGTGTGTGTGTGTGTGTGTGTGTGTGTGTGTGTGTGTGTGTGTGTGTGTGTGTGTGAGAGAGAGAATGTGAGAGTGTATGGGTGTTTTCTAGTACTGGGTTGCAGCTAAAAGGGCATCTGCTGTGTAAAACATATGCTGGATGAGTTGACGGTTCATCCTGCTGTGACAGCCCCTAATAAATAAAGGGACTAAGCCAAATGAAAATGGATGAATGAATGAATAATTTCATAACAAGTGAACAGCAGTAATAAAGATAAATCACTCTCATGCATTTTTGTATATTATTAAGAGTTGTTTTTCTTTTTTTTTTCTTCTTAAATGTCACACAATTTTTATGTAATGTAATGTAATGTGTATTTATATAGCGCATTTATTGTGTATGGCCATACACCCAAAGCGCTTCACAATCATGAGAGGGGTCTCTCCACACCACCACCATTTTTATGGTATAGTCAAGTAAAAATAAATGTAAAAGAATTGATAAAGTTAGTGATCCTTATATGTCCTCAGATATCAGACTTCAAACTACATAAATATATACTATACTATTGACCTTATTCTACACTGCAGAAATGCGCTCGTTTTTGCGATTTGTTTTAGAACTTGCCTATGGAAGAAATGAATAGGAATAATAAATGTCAGAAAGCGGTCAAACTACTTGCTCTACAAACAAGTGTGTTTTTATACACAAAAAGTAGAATAATATAATAAGAAATCATCTGTTTGCAACATCAAGCAGCGTAACGAGCTGTTTTAACGTCTAAAAATTGATGGAAGTGAATGAGACCGGAAGTCTCGAGCCAAAAATACTCCAATGGCTGCACCCACTCATACATCAACAATAAGGTCAATACTATGTGATACTTTACGATACTATATAATACGATACTATATGATACGATACTACACTACACGATACAATATACCATACTACACTGTACTGCACTATACGATACCATAGATACCATACGATACTATACGATACCATACAATACTATACTACACTACACAATACTATACTATGCTATACTACACTACACGATACTACACTATACTGTGGGATACTAAATGATACCATACAATACTATACTATACTACACTATACTATATGATACCATACAATACTACTGTATACTACCCTATACTATACAATACCATACAATACTATACTACACTATACTATATGATACCATACAATACTACTGTATACTACCCTATACTATACAATACCATACAATACTATACTACACTATACTATATGATACCATACAATACTATACTATACGATACCATACAATACTATACTACACTATACAATATGATACCATACAATACTATACTACCCTATACTATACGATACCATACTATACTATACTACACTATACGATACCATACAATACTATACGATACAATACTACACTACACAATACCACACAATACTACACTATACTATACTATACTGTATGATGCTACATTACACAATACTACACTATACGATACCATACAATACTATACTACATGATACCATCGATGCCACACGATACTATACGATACCATACAATACTATACGATACTATATTACACTACACAATACTATATTACGCTGCACTACACTATATGATACTACACTATACGATACCATACAATACTATACTACACTACACAATACTACACTGCACTACATTATATGATGCTACACTACTCAATGCTACACTACACTATATGATACTGTACGATACGATACTATACTACACTGTACTATACGATACCATACAATACTATACTACACTACACAATACTACACTGCACTACACTATATAATGCTACACTACACCGTACTACACTATACTATACTACACAATACTACATTATACTATACTACACTATACTATATGATACTACACAATACAATACGATACTACACTACAAGATACTATACGATACCTTACGAAACGATATGATACAATACTACACTATACGATACGAGACCATCGATACCACATGATGCTATACAATACCATACAATACTATACGATACTATATTACACTACACAATACAATACTACTGTGCACTACACTATATGATGCTACACTACACGATACCATACAATACTACACTACACTTCACAATATGATACTATACAATACGATACTATACTACACTATACTATACTATACAATATCATACGATACCATACAATACAATACTATACGATACTATACTACACTACACTGTACTACACTATATGATGCTACATTACACCATACTACACTACACTATACAATACTATACTAAACAATACTACACTATACTATATGATACTACACGATACAATACGATACTACACTACAAGATACTATACGATACTATACTACAGTACTATTTGATATTATACTACATGATACTATACTATTATACAATACTATTCGGTACGATACTATACTACACTATATGATACTATACTACACAATACCACACTACATGATACTACACTATACTATGACACAATACTACATTATACTACACAACACTGTACTACATTACAATATACTACACTACACGATGCTACACTATACTATGACACAATACTACATTATACTACACAACACTGTTCTACACTACAATATACTACACTACACGATGCTACACTACACTATACTATAACTATGGTATTTTTTTCTTCACAAATGTTGCTTTACAAATAAAAGCTGGTTTGTCAACTACCCAAATGTGGTGATTGTGATTAGTTCCTCTCGCATTTATGCATCACTTCTGACTGACCACCAGCATGTGCATATGTTTACAGGAACCCCAGAGAGTTTGGCAGAGAAGGAGCTTCAGTTGTTGTTGATGATAAACCAGCTCTCTGGTCTGCGCGAGCAGCTGTTAGGAGCTCATTCAGAGCAGAGGAACATGGCAGCTCTACTGCTGGAGAAACAGCAGCAACAGATGGAACTGGCAAGACAGCAGCAAGAACAGGTGTGGAGATGCTTTTAATTGAGCCAGTGACAAAGGAGAAAAAAAAGTGTTTGAGGGCTATGTTCACTGTGCAATGAAAGAAGTGTTTTTTAAATCAGGAAGGCTAATGCATGAATTAGTTTGGTTTCTAAAAGCTAATTCTATGTTTTTAGATTGCAAAGCAGCAGCAGCAGCTCATACAGCAGCAACATAAAATCAACTTACTGCAGCAGCAGATTCAGGTGAGCTTTAATGTCATGATTGAAATGTTGAAGCTTACTTTAATGTATGAACTACTTGAAAATGAGGAAATAGTTCAGCTATGTATATGCTTTAATTGGGGTAGTTCACCTAAAAATGATAATTTACTCACTATTTACCTTTGAATGGTTGCACGCTAGGGCTGCATTTTGCAGTTTAATAATTTTAGAAAAGTCTAACATTGCGATATTTTGTTATTCTGTGATTCATATATTGTGATATGAAACTAGTTTCTCCAGGTCGTGACTTGAGTATTTCTCTTTGAAAATAATTAATAAATTTAGATCATTCCATGGTTTCAGCTACATTCATTCTTCCATGGCGGGGCGCCACTACAAAATTCATCCCGCCACGGCTACATTACAGCTTCTCATTCAAAACATTCAGTCATTTTTTTTTTTTGAATAGCGGGTTATAATCGCACCAAAATGTATTAAAGAGTAAGTCAATTATAACAGCGAAAACTTTTCTGTAACCGTAGTAGTGCTGTGCGTTATTTGTTTAACCCTTTAAGGTGACATGCTGACTGAATGACTGACAGGTGTGTGATGTGTGAGGCCAGCAAACACGACGTAGATGATGAACACAGTTTCCATAATTATACTTTATAGATGAAGGTCTGTGGTTCTGCATACAATGACTTTATCTTGTTGGAGTTTATAGCCGTTTCACTTTACTTCAGGACGCATTAATGCCGCTCTGTAGGTCTATTGGAGACATTCATAAATATTCCAAGCAAATCTGCTAAATGTTGGAGACGTACTCATTAAATAAACGCACTAAATCGCACTTCAGCAGTGTTTATTTGAGAGCGCACAAGAAAATCTGCGTTTAAGCAGTGTATATTTGAGGGTGTGCAAGTAGTTTTGTGCACGAGTAGAGGAAATCGGCGAACAAGCAAAGAGATTCGCATGCTCGTATTACATAAATGCGATCTTGACTTGTAATACTGCGCTCTCGACATTTGTCATTGAAATACCACCATGGGTAGTTGGTAGATTTGTGTAAAAGGCCTGCCACCACAGCTGGAAAATCCTAGAGGAAACACTGCTTTCTGTAGGGGGGTGCATCTGCATAACATCTAACAAATAATAAACAAGCATAGATAAATATAATAAAGAAAAAGATACAATTAAAATAAATGGTGTTTTATTGTTTACCAAGTCTAACAGTATTCAGGTACAGTAACTGAACAGTAAAAATAATTCAATAAACTTAATCATTATTAAAGTTGGACATGATACAGTTTCTTATGCCTGACTGTTTTTAAAATGAGTATAGTCACAGGCCTCAATTTTTTTTAAAATCCAGACCAGACCTGGGCATTTTATGGGCCCTGGGCCACTGGACTTTGATCGGCCGTATGAAGCATTTATTTAATTTAAATTCAACTGCAAACTGAGCCTTGCAATGCGCAGGTCTGATATTGCGTGGCACTTTGAAAATTAAGTTTTAAAGGTGCTTTATAAAAATAAATTATTATTTTTATTATTTACTCATTAAATGTTTTACTCCGTTAAACACAAATGAAGATATTTTGCAAAATGTTGAAAACTGATAACATTGGACCTACATAGTATTTGGTATTCCTACTATGGAAGTCATTCATTCATTTTCCTTCGGCTTAGTCCCTTTATTCATCAGGGGTCGCCACAGCGAAATAAACCGCCAACTTATCCAGCACATGTTTTACACAACAGATGTCCTTCCAGCTGCAACCCAGTACTGGGAAACCTCCTTACACTCTCATTCACACACACTCATACACCATGACCAATTCAGTTTATTCAATTCACCTATAGCGCATGTCTTTGGACTGTGGGTGAAACCGGAGCACTCGGAGGAAACCCACATGAACACGGGGAGAACATGCAAACCCCACACAGAAATGCCATCTGACCCAGCCGGCACTCGAACGAGCGACCTTCTTGCAGTGAGGTGACAGTGCTAACCACCGTGTCACCCCCCTATTGAAGTCAATGCTTATCTATTTCTAACATTCCTCAAATCTTCTTTGGAAACACATATAAAGTTTTGGAAACACTTGAAAGTGAATAAATAGTGAGTAAATATTTATTTTTTGGGAAGAAATTGATGTGTCATAATGACAGTGGGTAAATAAATCCTTTTGGGTGAATAGTTCATTTGAGACTAGCTGGACAGAGTTGACCACAGTATTATGTTGGTGACTTATTTGTTCTGTCATCTCTGACTCAGCAGGTAAACATGCCATATGTTATGATCCCTGCCTTTCACCCCAATGCCCAGCCATTGCCGGTCACCTCTGAAGCCCAGATGGGTTTACCTCTGCAGCCCATTCCCTGCAAACCAGGTGAGCTTGACCAAAACCTCAAGAAAACATCCACAACTCGGGTCAATGGAGTGTAAAGCTTGCATGTCCAGATATAGGCATAAAAGCCCTACAGCTTTTACAATACGAACACAGGATTCAGCCATCTGTTATCCTCATATGGATCAAATAGCATCTGTCAAAAATCTCTAAATAATTGACCTCAAATATTATCCTTTGTCGATCTTTTGAAAACTTGTTTGCTCTCGCGCCTTTCAGCACGAGCTTATCAGCTGTGTTTTGTATTTTAGTTAATAAGTAGCACAGAGCAAAGCTAAACCGAAAGAGTTAATATGCCATTCTGTGCTGAAGGAAATAAAATTTGGCATTGTAGAAATGCTAAAGAAACTGCTAAAGAACTTGTACTTTTATAAACATGTGTTCTTCTGAAGGTCTGTTTTGTAATGCAAGTAGTTATTGCACACATTGATGGTTTTCTCATGTCTTTGATCCACTTAGAAAGAAAGACTCATTGAAAGATCCGCCCGAGTGATTTTCTTGCACGTCCGCTGAAGAATGGCTCAGGGTTGGCCATTGAATTAGAGTGCATATTGATCACGTAAAATCCTGAGCGGGTTCTTTGCATTGACATCTGTGATGTACGGCGCTGTGCCCTTGCTCGGTTAAAAGACTCCTGTGAACGCACAACTTTGATGCTGTATGCATGTACTCCATTCGGTTAGAAGATGAAGGGTGGAAGGAAAGTACCGGGAACAATAGGACAAGTGTACGAGCTAGTCAGCTAACAGCATGCTCGACAATCAAGCCGTCTTTGTAAAGAAACCAGGGAGTAGAGGCCAAGGACGCAAGCGAATCTGAGCTCAAAGAGTTTATCCAGCTGGTAAATTAGAGATGTTCTCAGGCGATAAGCAATTTGTGGTGCTGTACGTCTTAGATTCTTCAAAGTCATTAAGTATGCTGACCATTTGTTCTGATAGCAAGTTCAGATATTATGATTTGTATTGAAAAATGTGAAACTGTTGAATTCTTACATACAAATTTATGGTTGGACCACAAGGTTAGACAAAGAAAAACACTGACCTTCCCTGAAATCTGATAGTTGAGCATGTTCCATTGGGCTTGGGTTGGGTTGTAGATATCTAGTATGTTCGCTGACCTTTTCTGTTCACAAATCCTCCATATTTCAGTCTTTAAATGTTACTTTTGGCTTTTTAGTGGAATACCCCATGCAGTTGCTGCCCAATCCACACTCCACCCCTGTCAAAAGGTCCAGTGGTACAGTCTATCGCCAGGTAAATCTTTCTAGCATTGCATCTGATCTCAGATATTTTACTTTGTTGTACTACTTATTGACACTTACAATCACTTTGTGCATCAGGACACCAGTCAACCTCTCAACCTCACTGCTAAACCCAAGACCCCAAGTCCCCAGGCACTGGAACTGGCACACTTGCAGTCAGGGTACCGACCCAGAGATTTGCCCCAAAGCCCTTCTCGATCTGCCCTCAGCCTGAGTATGTGACATTACACCACATTATTACTGTACATTCAGTCTCTAACATAACAGTGTAATTGAGAGGGTTAAGCAGTGCTATCCCAGCAGGTACACAATGGCATAAGATGTTAAAATTAGGCTAGATTTAAGTCCTGACATCAGGTGACCAAAATTCAATGTCTAGTCAGCGTCTAAGGACAAAGTTATTTAGGTTGTGTTGGAAAGTGACCAAAATCCAATGGTGAGCCAACATTTTAAACCAACGTCATATTGATGTCAAGTACTGACATTTATTCGTCAGGTATGGCAACCAAAATCCAACGTCTGATAGACGTCATAGTGGTATCGTCCACACAACATCAAGCTGAACGTCATTTAGATGTTGATTTTAGGTTGGACGTTGGACATTGACGTTAGCCTGATGTTGGATTCTGACGTCAACCCGATTTTCATTTCCAAACAAAATGCAACGTCCCCACAATGTTGGGTATAACGTCAATCTGACGTCATGTTGACGTCCTGTGCCTGCTGGGATGTGCTATAATCTGATTATTATTATTTTATAACTATTTTACAATTTATGATCTTGCCACTACTCTCATACTTGCCACTATGCATGCATTTTTTTTCATAATGGTGTTCGAAAAATTTGTCATGCACAGAAACGTTTCTCATGGAGTCTGATGCTAATTAATGAATCCATTGTAGAAAAAAAACATAATACAATTTGGAATCTGTTAAAGCAGTGATGCTTTGTTCTCTCTCTCTCTAGGAAATATTATGTTCATCCAATCCACTGCATTTAGAGCTATGTGGGATTATCTCGAAATTAAACCGTTTTTTATTTTTTTCTTGAAATCAGCGTTTTTTTATATTTATAATACGTGCAGAAATTTCCATAAATGAAGACGTGTAGTATATCAAAGGTATTGACACACGTGCCAGGCATTGAAATCAGCATACAGCAGTGGTTCTCAACCATCCACCGCATTCTGTCTTTAAATGCACTTTGTCATGAAGTACTCGGTGCTGCAAGTGACAGCATTCTGGATTCTAGCTTTCACATGTAAAGTGGCTCTGAACTATCAAAACATCTCTCAAAACGCTTCTTACAGATGCGGAAAAAAAAAGGCCAATCCATTTCTTTTCAGTGTGTAAATGTGTTTATCGTAAAAAAAATTCTGACAAAAATGTCGGACTCAAATGTGAATTTTTTTTCAACAAGTTCCACAACGTAGTCCTTCACTGTCAGATGGGTCATAAAATATCTCTACCACTTTGAGTCATGCTGACTGTAATTCTCCTGCTGAGCTGTCACAGAATTTTTAAAGAGGGAAGTCCTTAAGGGCTCACATTCAGAAAAAAAGCAGCTCTTTCTGCACCCTGTTAGGAAGGACCCATCTCAGGGTTCCCACTGCCAAAATACTTTCTCAAGTATTAACAGCAGTTGTCGCAGTAGAGAAAACCTGTTTCGAAGCAGCCCATGAGAATGTGTCAGCACCTCAGACATGACTGTTTGTCTTAAGCCTTTGGACTGAAGAGCGGGGACTCGTCCGGGATCAGATCATATACTTGGGATCGAGCCAAGTGCTTTATTTGTGCATCACAAGACGGGGAGGGATAAACGTATCTCTCTTGACCTTGTCTAAAGTTTCCTTTCTCTCTCACCCTTTCACTCTTCAGGCTTCTTGGGAGAGGGTGATGTTGTGACACAAGCCATTCATGATGCCCAGCAGCTGTTGCGTGGAGGACAGGGCTCAACGGGCCGAGAGAGGGACAACAACACAAGGCTGGTGAGTCCACGTCTTAGCGCGCACACACCAACACACTCTCACATACTCCACACCCCAGTTTTTCAAGGTTTCTCAGCGGCACCTGGGGCTCACTGTTTGTCACCATTGGTCAGGCTTCAAGGCCATAGCATTGAGGCAAGTAGCCATTAATGACCCGCTCTTGAAACACTCACTGCAGAAACTCCTTTTTCGGCGGTATAGAGCCCACAAAGCACACACAAACAGACTCAGGGACAGTTCCTTTCCTAGAACCACAGGTGCTTTAAACATAAGTATGTCAATGACCAACAAAAATCACAGAATGCTCCGTATAATAATACTAATGCAATTCATTTCACATGAGCTACAGACTTTAATTCCACTGTGACACTTTATTTATTTATTATTTTTACTGTTTTGACGTGTGCTACATATTTTTGACTAACTTCAAGCAGCACTCTATAACTCTGTCGTACGCTTGTATGTGATGACAAAGGCTTTCTGAATTAGAGTCTTTATCTACAATGTAAATAGCAACTTTGCTTTAAGTGAGTCAAAAAGTGAGCTGCTTTTACTTAGTCAATAAACCCATTGACTTAACTTTTAATTAATTATGCACAGTTTATTTACTTAATAGTTATAAGGCAAAGGGTTTACTATCTTTAAATAAAGTCAGCTAATCGCTTTTTACAGTGTAGTCAAGAGTTATAGGGCTCTATCATACACCCGGCGCAAGATGTGTTTCCACGATGTGTTGCTATTTTCAGACCAACGCAACAGCAATTTTCCTGTTTTCTGCCACGTTATTTAAGTAGCAGATCCATTTGTGCCACTTTGTGGATTCATTGGTGTTTCGGTTTAGAAAAGAGGTGTGTTAGGGCACATTGTTGTCGCTTTGCTATTTTGAGGAACTGAAATAGACTGTTCAATAGACCAGCTGAAAGCAGGTCTAAAGTCCAGCGCAGAGCACGTTAGTTGTGTGCCTCACTTAAACATTGCTTAAAACACACAGGATGTTGTAGAGCAATACACAAATATCTTTACAAATGAAAAAGAATTAAAGGATTAAAATGTTACAAAAATTATTACCTTCTACATATAAAAACCACTGCCTCCATGCCTTCATGTCGAGGGGGATTTTTTTTAGTTTATTCATGACAATTTGCTTTGGTATAATGTTATTATTATTATTAGTAGTAGTATTATTTATTAAATGTATATTTATATTTGTTTTATTAAAAACAAGCTTAGATTTGTCCACCTGTCAGGTTTTGGACCATATGGGGCATAGCATGTGTATTTGGAAATAACTTAGTTTTTTGACCACACTTCATTATTATTGTTCAATTATTTGCTGGAAATTTAGAACTGAATTCAGAAATAGTTTTGAAACAAATCTTTGCGCTTAACAAATGAAATTAATTATGTAGGGTAATGGATGTCTGTGCATACAACACATTTTCTTTATCCACGAAAGAAAGGAAAAGTGAAAGGAAAGGAGGAGGCTCATTCTCGCGCTGTAGATGGTTTGTTTAACTGTTTTCTCGCTAGTGAATCGTTCAGTTTTTCCACTTACAAAGTCCACCATGTAAATAGCAAATGCACCATGGCGCGATGCAACTGACACTTAAAGGGAATGGGAGATGAGACTCTGATTGGTTTATTCTCAAAACACAACCAGAACTCATTAAGAGAATAAGCTCAACCCTGTTAGACCATGCACCGTGGCGCAGAACGTATTTTTCCATCGTTAAAATAGCAAAAGTGGATTCGGATACGCCCTTAATGCTTTTACGCCCTGCGCTTTAGACTTTGCACCTAGATCGTTAAAATAGAGCCCATAATCTTATTTCTAGCTAAAAAGTCTTGTTTTAAAGAATACAATGCTATGCAAGATAAGATTGTGTAAGATTATTACAGTGCTTCCCACAGGTTTGAAATATACTTGCGGTGGTAGCCGAATTGAAACACCATTTACCCAAATCACATAATAGTTAACTATGTGACAAACAAAACATAATTAAATTTTTACAAAAAAATTATTTATTATACACTGTTATACTCTCTTTTTTTCAGTGGGTTAAAGTAAAAAAAAAGACAGTTTTATTTTTATGCTATTCAGGAGCCATGTGCACCCTCTGACGGGTAAAAATCTGCTTCTCTCTTTCAAGTTCAAAGCAAACTTAAATGCCAAAGCATAGATATGTATATAAAATAGCCTGTAATGTATTAACATCATCAAATTAATTAAATATAGAGCAAATGAGAAATAAATGACAGAAAAAAGAATAAAAATGGACAAAATCTCAAAAAATTATCATAATAACAAGATTAAAACCTTAAATAAGGCAACTGCATTGATTAACCATTACTAATGGTGTACATACATTTTGCAGCCAGTTTAGACCAGTCATTTTGTCCTCTTCGAGTATATAGTAAAGTTTTTCTGAGTTGTTTAGATAAAAATAATTATTTAATGCTTCTCTCGCTCTCGTGACGCACGCGCAGTCAGTTGCGAAGCCTAGCGAAAGCAGGCTTAAGTAAAAAGGTAATGCAAATAAGGCATACAAGCTTTAGAAAGTGAAAGTAAAAGATGAATCCCGGACATTTGATGAAATTTAAAATCCGGATCAGACAAATTTTTTAAGTACAAAAAAGGCGCTTCTCTGTGAGACTGTCTGGGGGAGTGTTGACAGGTCTATGCACACAGAATGAAATGGGTAAACGAGAGAAGATTTTCCACTACTTAATTGATGTATGTATGGGAAGCACTGTATTATGATTGTTTTAAGATTATTTATCTTTTTTTTTTTCTTTGTTAGTAGAACTTAAAGTTAGGTGTTTTAACCACATATTTAGCCTGATTACAATTTAAGACCAGTCTTGTATTTTTTTAGCTTATTTTAGCGGTAACAACTTGTTATAAGTTTGCTATTAAAAAAATAAAAGCTCAATCACATTTAATTTTGTTCTTTAGTGACAAAATATATTCCGTTATGTTTTGTGGCAGTAACCTTCAGTATTTTAAGAAGTTATAGTTTAGCATTGAAACTACTGTCAAGTCTAATACAAAATGTGGGATACTGATTTGTACACAGTTTTGTATTCAATTCAGGACTTGACAATAGTTACAGTACAAAATTATTACTTCTCAAAATACTGACGTTTACTGCCACAAAACATAACGGAATATATTTTGCACTAAAGAACAAGTATAAGTGTGATCGAGCTTTTATTTTTTGAAATGGGAACATTTATAAAAAGTTATTACAGCTAATATAATGTATATTTTGGCTCATTATTGGTTCATAAGACAGAAAGACAATTAAGACTAATTCTCCTGTTTAGTGACGCTAGTTTTAAGACCATTTCATAGAAAAAAAGAAAAGCAAACTTCAAGAAATTAGCAAGCTAGTCTGAAGATAACTAGGAAATACTAGAACTAGGATAACACTGCTTAAAATAAATGTTATAGTACTTATTTTAAGACATTATTTTCTTATCTAAGTACACTTATCTTTCTGCACTCACTGGCTAATAATCCATCTTGTTTCCAGTCTGTATATTAAATCATTCATTAATTTCTCATATTTAGATGGTCATTTATTTGCATAACCCCTCTTTCAGAACACCCAGTGTGTTACAGGAGAAGAGAGCCAGTCAGGGTCAGCCATGGATATTGGTTTACAGACGTTCATGATATCAGCTAAACAAGGGCCACATTCCCTATTCAGCCAAGAACAGCTGCTATTGGAGTCTTACCACAATGTTCACTTGTTTGTATACGTGGCGATTATGGAATAGTCTCTGTAGACACCTGTTTCGACAACCACTTTGTTGGTCCTTTTGAGTTCGGTTTAACCGCAGGGAGATATGACAGTGATTTTCGCCTTTGTTGTCGGCTGGGTTTTCAAGCATTCCACTTAAACCTGTTTTTACAGCTCGACACTTGTAAAAAAACTGTCTTGAGTATGCTAGTAGACACGGACAACAATGCCGAGCCATTTAAAAGGAAGAATAG
This sequence comes from Danio kyathit, assembly GCA_903798195.1. Classification (NCBI taxonomy): domain Eukaryota; kingdom Metazoa; phylum Chordata; class Actinopteri; order Cypriniformes; family Danionidae; genus Danio; species Danio kyathit. The sequence goes on from LR812529.1 coordinate 43,983,189, forward strand.
TAGAGTTCATTTATGTTTGAATTTCAAAATTAGATTTAATAAGCACTAAGATGTCCCCGGGGCCCTTTGTGCTTCTCAGCATAGGTGTGGCTGAGACGCTTTTGTATGTTGACCAGCTTCTGAAGCAACAATGCCAACTTATTCAATCGCTGTGCCAAATAAATGAATGCCATGATGCCATTTATGCCTGTCTTATGTAAGATCTCTGTCTGTTGTTTGATTATAAGGAGGCATCTCGAGACCGGATGGATGATGGACATAGTCGGACAAATGAGGACCACCACAGCAGTGATTCTGAGGGTATGTATCAGTTAAGATGGCCAACTTGTGTATTTAAATTAGTTAAATTTTTTGAAACATATCCACATGGTTCCTACGCTTCGTGAAAGTACTTGATTTGCAGACATCTAGATCAGGGTTGCTCAACCGTGCTCCTGGAGATCTACCTTCCTGCAGATTTCAGTTGCACCCCATATCAAACACACCCTTCTGTCATTATCAAGTGCTGTTCAGGTCCTATTTAATTGGTTCAGGTGTGTTTGATAGTGGTGGGGAAAGCGAGGCTTCATGAAACACTAAAACAGTTGAAGCAAATGTGTCGAAGCTTCGAAACCCGTCTCTACAGTGACACCTAGTGGTCAGTTTTTATGTATTGCTCTGGAACGATTTCAGCAAAGAAACAGTTAAGCAAATTGAGGTATTAAACCTCACGTTGTAGAGTCGAGGCTTCAACTGATTTAGTGGAGCGGTGAGAGTTCCAGACTAGCTTGCAGAGATAATGGGTTTGAATCCAGGATGATGTAGCTACAGATGTTAGTTTTTAAATTCTCTGTTCTTGTAAGAGAGTTACTCTGTGCACATGCACGCTCCACTAGACTACATGAGATATAGTTTTTTTTTCCAACACTGTCAGTCAAACGCAGATTCACCAGATCTCGAAGCGCTTCTGAAATGACCAATGCTTTGAATCCAGTTTGAATCGCTTTAGTCCCGTGATCTGGTGTTTCGAAACACTTTAGTCCCGTGACCTGGGTGGTTCGAATCACCTTAGTAACGTGACTAAAGTGTTTAGAATCTCCAGGTCACGTGACAAAAGTGTTTCGAATCATCTTAGTCACGTGACTAAAGTGTTTAGAATCATCTTAGTCACATGACTAAAGTGTTTCGGATCACCAGGTCACGTGACTAAAGCGTTTCAAAACACCCAGGTCACGTGACTAAAGTGTTTCGAATCACCTTAGTAACGTGACTAAAGTGTTTCGAATCACTTTAGTCACGTTACTAAGGTGATTCGAACCACCCAGGTCACGTTACTAAGATGATTCGAAACACTTTAGTCACGTGACCTGGAGATTCGAAACACTTTAGTCACGTGACCTGGGTGTTTTGGATCATGCTTTGGTGCAGTTTCGAAACACATGCGATTCGGGATCTCGACACTGTTGAAATGTCAGTTTCACGTCAGCATCCCTAGTGTTTGATCAGGGTTGGAGCTGAACTTTACAGGAAGGTAGATCTCCAGGAACATGGTTGAGCAGCCCTGATATAGATTCAAGGCCTAGAACATAGCTCTCAAACTCTATTCCTGGAGGGCTGCAGCTCTGCACAGTTTTGCTCCAACCCTGATCAAACACAGCTGATCCAACTAATGAACTGATGGAGGTGTTCATGACTCTTCTCGATTATTTGGATCAGCTGTTTTTGATAGGGTTGGCACAAAACTGTGCAGAGCTGCAGCCCTCCATGAATTGAGTTTGAGACCTATGGCCTAGAAAATACTGAAACTAACATTAGGTGCTTGAAAATGCTTGAATTATATTTGAAATAAAATTTGTTTATGGTGTTATTTCAACATTAGTACGGAGCTGCTGTCAAAAATAGAACATAAAACAGAGAAACTCTTAATTTAAAATCTTAAATTAAATTAAACTGCATTTGAATATCACCAATATTGAATTCAACAAATTTTATTAAAGTTCTTTGAACACGACTGTTTAAAAGGTCAACCTTTTTGAAAACTGCTCTATTTTTTATGTAAATTTCAACTAAGTGAAATGTTACAGTAAGTACAGTAAAGATTTTCATGGCGCTACATATGCTGGGGTTTACAAATTGAATTACAAAGGCACTTGATTTAAAATTAGTGGTACTTTTAAAAGTCCTTGAAAATCCTTGAATCTGGTGTCCATGACAGTGTGGAAACCTTTTATTCATATCTAAACACTGCAGGCACACTGCTCTTCTTGTTACTACTCCGAATATCTAAGAATGCTTAAATCAAGAAGCATTTTCTGGACAAGTAAAACGTATTGACGGATTTTCAATATACGGATTTTATTATTATTTTAGACGGATTTTATCTTAAACTTAAGTGAATTTTTCAAAGCGAAAACAAGATTATTGTTCTTATCCTATTGGCAGATTGTTTAGCTTGTTTTAAGGTAAATCTGACCTAATGCTGACTTATTATTTCTGTAACTAAACAATATTTTTTACCTCACAGAAACTGCTTCTTCATTGTGGAATCTTTAGATATTTGGATTAGAAACGAGACAAAAACTCAAGAAAAGTGTATTTTGCAGTGTAGCCTTTTGCTATAGCTTCACATCTTGAATGGTGGCGTGTCATCTTAAAATAGATCCCTGCATTGTGTTCTGTTCTTTTGAGAAACTGTTTCGGTCTTACATAAACACCTCCTGAAATATGACCATCTCAGGATCCCGTCAATCTAATTATACATGGCTACCAGTTAAGACCCATTGGCTGACTGGTCACTTAGGAAAACACTTGTAATATGTGATTTCAATATAGTATGTGACTAGTAATAATTAAATTGGGCTTTGTGTGTTTTTTCCTGATCAAATAAACAATTGCCTTATGAATGGGTGTGAGTTTATGACCGTTTCAACTACAATAAAAAATCTCTTTGGCATGCAACAAACACAGATGCCACCTGCCTGTGTAATTGCATTTGGCTGTGGGGCGTGTAGTCAAACAAAAGGAAGTTATGTGTGTCTAGACTGATTGTTTTGTTTTTAATCTTGTTGTTCCCAACAGGGCAGATGGCAATCTCTGGGGTGGGAAGCTTTGGTGAATCCCGAACTCCCTCCTCTGGCCACATCAAACGTCCCATGAACGCCTTCATGGTGTGGGCCAAAGACGAAAGGCGACGGATCCTGCAGGCATTCCCTGACATGCACAACTCCAGTATCAGCAAGATCCTTGGTAAGATAGATGCAAGCTGCTGCTGCTTTTAATGAGCAATTTGTTTTTGGCGAGGCATTTATCATTTATTTGTAGTACTGGACTAGTTATATATTGCGTTAATATGATCAGATTACTGCTATATTTGAGATTCATGTTCATGTTGCAGTGGCTCAGTGGCTAGCACTGTCATGTCATAGCAAGAAGGTCGCTGGTTTGAGTCCCGGCTGGGTCAGTTGGCATTTTTATGTGGAGATTTTAAGTTCTCCCCGTGTTGGCGTGGGTTTCCTCCAGGTTCTCCCGTTTCCCCCACAGTCCAAAGACTTGCGGTACAGGTGGATTGGGTAAACAAAATTGGCCTTAGTGTATGAGTGTGTGAATGTGAGAGTGTATGGGTGTTTCCCAGTAATGGGCTGCGGCTGGAAGGGCATCCACTGCATAAAACCTATACTGGAATAGTTGGCGGTTCATTCCTCTGTGGTGTCCTGTGATAAATAAGGGTCTAAGCTGAAGGAAAATGAATGAATGTTCATTTTGCATGCTCGCTGCAAAAAAAAGTATTTGTTTCTAGTCTAAGGCTCTGTCCAAACAAAAATGGGTGTTTTCAAAACCGCACTTTTTTTCTATGCGGCTTCACTATTTGTCCAAATGAATTGGAGAAACTTTCTGAAAACTCCAGCTAGGGTGAAGATTTTCCAAATTTCTGTGTACAGTGTGGTCATGTGAACACCACAGCCGAGCAGAGTTTTTGCCTCATAACATCAGCGTGTGCAATGTTTTCTCCATTCTAATTGGCCAATATAGCTAGGTTCATACTAAAAGCAGAAGATGCAAACGAGGCAAATTCCACACGTCCACGTCAAACGTGTTGCGTATTTCACGTCATTTGCACCATGAAACGGTTGCATTGATTTATATATAATTTACTAACGAAAATACTTCCATGTTTGGTGAAATCCAGCTTATAAGGGAATTATCTCTGCCTGTTGGACTGGTGTGCCCTTAACATGCATCACGGTGCATTTTTGTGTTTTCATGTGCAACGAGATATATATATATATATTTTTATTATTATTATTTTGTTTTTAAACGAAAGCGGGAAAAACTTCATTTATATTAATACCCGTGTACACTACCTGACAAAAGTCTTGTCGTTGAACTTGGATAGGCGACAAGACTTTTGTCAGGTAGTATATATGTGGACATGGCCTAAATAGCTAGAAGTTCTTAAATCGATAAGCATTTTCCAAATGAGTAAAAATAAATAATTTTGCATATCTCACTGGGAGTTTATTTTGCTCGTTTTTAAAAATCAATTACTTTGAACTTTTCTAAAGTCAGAGTTAAGACAATAATTTTTTTTACTTGTCTAGAAAATGCTAATCTAGGTATTGAGATTAGAAACTGGACAAACTATATTTTTTTGCAGTGTACATAAATGATTGATACAAGACTGGGATAAGTCATTTTAATTTGCAAACTGTACTGGGTCCTAAACTACCAGAATTAACATACTTTAAATGGCTTTCTTGAGAAAGAATGAAATCTGTTGCTGCCACATATTTTTCACTAGAGTTTCCATCAGCAAAATGAAGTCTCTAGTGACTAATGCCTCTAATCCTTCCTCTTTGTGGATTCTGAAGCACCTGTTCTGTCAACATTGTCCTCATTGTTGTCTTTTTTTCATCCCTAACCCCTTTATCTTCCTGCCTGAGATCAGTTGTTTATTGTTGGGTTGGGCTGGGGGGTTATGGGAAAGGTGGGTTCATTATGCTCGCAGCTAATCCTACAGTAGTGTCACTCTGTAAAACATGTCTGTATTTTCAAACATGTCACTTGCTGATGCCCTCTGGAATTGAGAGAAGGGGACACAAGGTCTTGGGGGGGATGAAAAAAAAAAAGAAGGTCGCAGCAGGGCACATTCAGCCACCTGGCTCCTGGGGTGACAGGAAAACAACACCCAGAACTTCAGCCCCTTCATCCCTTGCTGCACCTCTGCCTTCCTCAGTTCTTTCCTTTCACAAAACACTCGCATTCCATTCCATTGTGGTGACACTGACACCCTCCTGATTCAACTTTTTCTCTCGAACATGGCCTGCAGCTCCTTCTAGTACACACCTAAGTTTCTTTCAGTTTCTTACCTTTTTAGCCTGCAGCACACATTTACTGAAATGCAGCCTTGCACGCATGCAGTCAATAAGCCAAATTCTTACAATGTCAATCATTCTCAGCGTGTAGCCAATTAGGTCAGTCAACTCTTCAGTTAAACTGATTGTTTTTGTTTCCTTTACATTTGCATTGCTTTTTTCTTTCATTATTTATTATCTCTCACTTCCTTGTCCTCGTGGAATTTCAACTCTCACCGACTCGGTGTGTTTTTTAGTGGTATTTGTGCAATTTTCAATGTAGGCAAAAGTATGTACAGTATATATACTTCCTTATTATGATCTGGTTTGACTTGCATTTACAGAATAACAATGCACTCTTGATTTGTGCTGCTTGTTCAAACTACTTATTTAAATAATGCAGAATCTACACAATTCTACGTTTTGTTTTTGGAGAACTTATTTTTATTATAAATTTAAGTGGGTTTAACATAAAACAATTAATGCAGAGCTCAGGCTTCATGATTTTAGCCACAATTTTGAATTGCCGATAGGTTTTAAAAAATCGCAGACAAATGCCTGAGATCACAGGCAAATCGGTGCTCGTTCACACGAGTAACAATCACACAGAGTGAACGATCAAAGACTCTATCTGAGAGAATCGCAGATGAGTCGCTGACACCCATCTGATATTTGGCGTGCTAAATATCTCAAGCTGTCGGCGATTTAAAGTCACGCTGTGTGAAATATGATCTCACTGAAAATAACATCGGCGATTACCTATAGCCAATGAGAGAGCAGCATCCACTAGTATGGGTATCTGCAGGCCAGCGGGAGGTTGGGGGAGAAGTTAAAATGGCTTATTTTCAGTCTATTTGGACCCAAGAAATAAAGGAAAAACTAGTGTACATTTGAAAGAAGCACCCTTGTCTGTTTGACGTGTCATCTGAGCAATACCACAACCTCTTCAAAAAAAGTTGAGCAAAATAAGTACATTTTCCTACCTGACTAAAGGCTTCTTTCTCATTATGTAGTTGATAACAAAATATATACTACGTACGTGACCTCATGTTGTTTCCATGTCACTTCTCGCGTGTGTTCAGTTGTGAGACATAGTTTGTGGGCCGAGACAACGTTGTCGGTGATTCTTCCTATTGTAAAGTCATGCAGTGTGAAACCGCCTATCGCCGATCCATCTAGCAGTGTAAACACAACACAGACAGAATACTACCCTAGAGTCATGCAGTGTGAAAACATCTGACGCGCAACTACTTTGAAAATCATGCAGTCTGAACTCTGCTTAAGTTAACATAAGTTGTCACAGCCATGTCACCCTGCAGCCCAAGACTGATTACTCACTGAAGCCAAGCAGGGTTGAGCCTGGTCAGTACCTGTATGGGAGACCACATGGGAAAACTAGGTTGCTGTTGGAAGTGGTGTTAGTGAGGCCAACAGGCGGTCTGTGTGAGTCCTAATGCCCCAGTAAAAGTGAAGGGGACACTATACTGTCAGTGGGCACCGTCTTTTGGATGAGACGTTAAACCGAGGCCCTGACTCTCTGTGGTCATTAAAACTCCCATGGCACTTCTCGTAAAGAGTAGGGGTGTAACCCTGGTGTCCTTGGCCAAATCCCTCCCAATCATCCCCATCCACCGAATTGGCTCTATTACGGTCTCTTCACTCCACCTATAGCTGGTGTGTGGTGAGCACCATTTTCCTGTAGCTGCCGTCGCATCATCCAAGTGGATGCTGCACACTGGTGGTGGTGTGGAGAGACACACACTGTTTTGTGACCCTCAATACACCGCTGGCGTGTACATAAAATGAACATTAAATCACAAATGAAATGTAATCATTACTAAAAGGTGCATAAATTTCAATATGCAGCCATTCAATCTCCTTAGACAAACATTTGAGTGGAATTAGGAATCATTCATTCATTCATTTTCCTTCAGCTTAGTCCAGGGGTGTCCAAGCTCGGTCCTGGAGGGCCGGTGTCCTGCTGAGTTTGGCTCCAACTTGCTACAACACACCTGCCAGGAAGTTTCTATATAGTAAGAGCTTGATTAGCTGGTTCAGGTGTGTTTGATTAGGGTTGGAGCTAAACTTTCCAGGACACCGGCCCTCCAGGACCGAGTTTGAACACCCCTGGCCTATTTCAGAGGTTGTTAAAGCGGAATGAACCGCCAACTATTTCAGCATATGTTTTATGCATGGAATGCCCTTCCAGCTGCAACCCAGTACTAGGAAAAACCCATACACACTCGTTCACACACACTCAATTTAGCTTACCCAATTCACCTATACCGAATGTGTTTGGACTTGTGGGGAAAACCGGAGCATCCGGAGGAAACTCACGCCAACATGGGGAGAACATGCAAACTCCACACAGAAATGCCAACTGACCCAGCCAGGATTCGAACCAGTGACCTTCTTGCTGTGAGATGACAGTTCTAACCACTGAGCCACTGTGGCGCCCTTATTCAAACATATATTGAAAATATGTAACATCTTTCAATTAAGCTCTGCTGATTTTCAAAGCAATGTTAGTGGTGTTTTCTTTATGCTACATACCTTGAAACATTTCCTTACCCTACTGTTATATCTGTCTGCTCCTGCTGCTTTAGGTTCACGATGGAAGTCCATGTCCAATCAGGAGAAGCAGCCGTACTATGAAGAGCAGGCCAGATTGAGTCGGCAACACCTGGAACGTTACCCAGATTACAAATACAAACCAAGGCCAAAGCGCACCTGTATTGTAGAGGGCAGACGACTGCGGGTGGGAGAGTACAAGGCCATGATGAAGAGCCGAAGACAGGAGCAACGAGTTTCGTACCCTCCAAGGTGAAGCCCACAAACAAACTCAACATGACTTCATTTGTATTTGGTCGTAGTAATGTCCAAGGTATTGATATTCTGATGCATATTCATACTGAAATATTTGCTATCTCCTTTTTTAATAAAGATACTGAAGACACTATTATCTAATAAATATTACCTTCATAGGCTGATTGAAGCTTTCTATAGTGATCTAGTTCACCACAGTGTGTCCTGATACTTTTACTTTGTTCATTTATTCAGAGTTTTCTCACAGCTGATGTTGTGGTTTAGATATATCAAATAACTTCAAAATAGCAGTCTTTAAAACACCAAACCTGTCTTTAAAAGATCATTTAAAGAGAAAGTAAACAGCTGAAGAATAACCCTTTTAGTAACAGCAGTCGTTAACAATAATCAGTAACCAAAGATGATTCACTGTTAGACTGACCTCAAGAATATTACGCTCTGTTCTCTGTATGTTTGTTAAGCTGTTTGTTGTGTTGTTGGTTAATTTTATATATGCTAGTAGTTTATTCTTTAACACTAGGTTTGAAGTTAAACATTGTGAAATTTCTTAGAATGCTTCATGTCATCATTTATTAGTCTAAAACAATGAGAACAAAAATGTATAGAATTTTTATATTATTTCTATAATATTTTTTTTATACAGTTGAAGTCAGAATTATTAAATCCCCTTTAAATTTTTTTTCTTTTTTAAATATTTCCCGAATGATGTTTAACAGAGAATTTTCACAGTATGTCTGATAATATTTTTTCTTCTAGAGAAGGTCTTATTTGTTTTATTTCGGCTAGAATAAAAGCAGTTTTTAATTTTTTAAAAGCCATTTTAAGGTCAAAATTATTAGCCCTTTTAAGCTATATATATATTTTTTTTCAATAGTCTACAGAACAAACCATTGTTATACAATAACTTGCCTAATTACCCTAACCTGCCTAATTAACCTGGTCAAGCCTTTAAATGTCACTTTTAGCTGTATAGAAGTGTCTTGAAAAATATCTAGTAAAATGTTATTTACTGTCATCATGGCAAAGATAAAATAAATCAGTTATTAGAAATGAGTTATTAAAACTATTATGCTTAGAAATGTGCTAAAACATCTTCTCTCCGTTAAACAGAAATTGGGGGGAAAAAATAAACAGGGTAGTGGAAATTGAAAAATTTAACTACTGGCCTCCTGACCAAACCAGTGGTAAAAATTCTTAATAGATTAGAGTGCCCTAAAAAAAGAAAATGTATTCACCCTCAATCGGTTCCAAACCATTATGAGTTTTTTTTTTTTTTGTGTTGAACCCAAAGTTTATTTTGAAAGATTTTAGAAATCTGTAACCATCGACTTCCATGATAGGAAAAACAGCTACAATGGAAGTCAGTGGTTTTCATCTTTTTTCAAAATTATTTATTTTGTGTTTAACAAAAAATAATCTCAAACTGGTTTGTGACAAGTGAATGATGAGTATATGATTATATAATTTTCAGTTCTAGGTGAACTATCTGATTAACCTTGAGATCATGTAAATATATAAAAACTCAATTTTTGATTAGTTATGCCCATTGCTGAACTCTTGATTTGTTAATAGGGCTGGGAGATTAATTGAAAAGTAATCAAAATGGACATTCAGAACCTATAATCGATCAAATTTTTCTCCACTAATTTGTGTGTGGTCACGTGACCCCGCTCTGTTAAGGCTGATTTCTACTTCTGCATCGAACACGCAGGTATGGTCTGGCGCAGCCTTCATGCGGTCGCATATCCGTGCACCTGTCGAAAAATATAACTACACGTCGCAATTTTGCAGTACATTGACAATGATTGGAAGCTGTGTCAGAGATGGCATATTTTCCATTACAATAAAATTATTATCTACATTAAAATATTAGTTTACAGAAGATTCAAGAAATGCAGTGTTTGAACTATTATTTACACAATTTACTAATTATTTTATTTAGAATGATAAGATACTGTTTATTTTCTACTTTTAATATTAACAAATTTAACATTGAAAATAATTGATTTTGTTTCCAAAATTGCAAGTTACTGATTTTCACTTTTTTTATAAGAAACAAGTGACTGTTTTAGGCAATGTGTGTTTTCATTTCAGTTGTTCAACATTCAATAAAATAATCATAGTTAGTAGATAGTGTGAGTTTCCTTCAATTATTTTAAAATCAAGTAATGCACCTTTTATTCAGAAATCCCTCACTTGTAATAAGAGCATATTTACTGCACAAAACCTGTTAAATTAATGAATTAAATCATCGTTTATTAATCCTAATCGAGTTAAAATGTTCAATTAATCAAGATTTAGATTTTAGGCTATTTGTTAATTAGTTTTAAATAGTTGCTTCTTGGCCAGTTATTGTCCTATCTTAACAAACTATACAAAAAATGTATTCAGCTTTCATGTGGTGTATAAATCTTAATTTCTAAAAATTGACACTAATATGCAGCGTTGCAAACTATTGTCAATGGAAAGGCGCTAAGCTCTGCTCAAAAAGTCACTAAATGTCGTAAGATGATGATGTCATACGTCAATTTGCATATTACTGACGTTATCGCGTCCAGCTATTTCTGTTTGCTAATAATATTAATTTCTGTTTGATTTGATTTGGTTTATTCATCAATTAATTTTCCTTTGGCTTAGTCCTTCATATATCAGGGCTCACCACTATTCCCAATAGTATCTGGATGCACCCTTCATGATGCAAGCTGAGATTGCATCGCTCAGAAACGCAATGTCTGACACAATTCACTCAATGGAGCAAACGACGTCACTGTGAGGGGTAGGGTTAGGGGTGGGGTTAGGTGAGCACGTTAAAAAATCACTGAATGCAGCTCAGATTGCATCTGCACGGAGTCTGCAGCCAGACTCCGTTCACTATTCTAGCATATGTTTTACACAGCATATGCCCTTCCAGCCGCAACCCATTACTGGGAAATGTCTATAGTTTAAAAAATGGTGTTTATATGTGCACTATGCTTTAATTATGCATGTAAATTTAATTAAATTTACTGTTTGAAAACAGTATAGCAGTGCAGATCTCTCAGACATAATAAACAAATAAAAGACAAGTTCAGAAACTGGTGTCACTTAAAGCAGCATAAGCACAAGAGATGAAAACCTGTCAGAAAACAGTCAGGTTTGACTACCAGGGAAATACCTCAAGCTAAATGATTTGCCGTCGGTACGCAGAGGGGTAATCTGACTGCAGGTGGGAGAGAATGACAGCTGTGAGAGGACTGGGACCGCCTGTGAGTGCTCTTAGGCGGGGAGGGACCGACGGCATCACCCGCAGCTTGTTGAGAGGAGCAGGATAGGTACACAACGGACACGTCAGTTTCTAAAAATCTCCAGTAACGCACAAAAAAAAAAGTCGCTAGATTTGATGTTAGGAAGGTCTGAAAAGTCAATTAGATTGCCAACGCCAATTATACGACTGGTTTTGTGGTCAGGGTCATATACAGGCTTACGGTGTGCTTATTGAAAACCAGACTGATTCAATTTTTTGGTGAACTATCCCTTAAATTAGATTATTAGTGGATTAGATTATTTAATGTAGTCGTCAGGCTTCTTATAATTGTCATGTATTCCTGCAGTCAATCAGAGCAGCAGCTGCCGTACCCACCCAGTGAAGGACAGTACCCAACCACACCTGTGTCCATGAGCACCCTGCCCCTGCACCCTGCCCTCCTGGAGCACTACCTGCCACGGGGTCTAGAGCCTCCTCAGGGTCGAGTCAGTGAGACGAGGGAGAGCGCCAGGCCCAGACAACCATACAGCGAAGGAGAGGAGAGCGACGCTGGAGAACGCAGTGAAGGAGAGCTCGTCGTCCTCACTGACTGAAAAGAAACAACAGAAAAACCATTGGAGGACAGATTGTGAAATAATAAGATGGAGAAAATTACGGTGGTGTCCAAATAATGGTGTAGCTCAGTGTTTTCCAGTCCAGTTATGAAGCTGTCCTTGCAAGCGGGTTTTGACCCTACCTGATTGGTCATTTTAAGATTGTTATGAAGACAGAAGGCACGTATAGAGCTTAATTTTGGGCAGTTTTAGACCAGGGATCCTTTAGACCAGGCATCCATGAAATGTCTTGATTATAGTCTGCAGAACTTTTTTTGATCTGCAAATTTCACCGTTTTGACGTCAAATCTTTGAGTCTTTTCAAGGAACTGTGGAGCAGAGTTGTTTTTATTTCATTGAATGTCTCTGCGCTTATTATGAAGTAAATGACTAACACTTTAGGTCACAATTCACGGTATTAACAAACTATTAGCTAACACTGCTAGCTTAATGAACTACTAATTGGCTGTTTAATAATAGTTGGTAAGGTAGAGGTTGGGTTTAGGTTTAAGGTAGGATTAGGGATGCAGAATATGACCATACTTGACCATTTTGAGGGATGTAAACAATAACAATGGTCCCAGCTTATATCCTGTCTTGCATTTTAATTTCTATAGCTTCCGAGAATCCAAAAAGAGTTAAGTTATGATTGAATTGCCTCTTGTTACAGTTATGAAACATAAGGCTGGGCAATTAATTGAAAAGTAATCGACATTCAGAACCTATAATCGATTAATGTTTTTTCAATTACTATCCCTACCGCGTGTGGAGTCATGTGACCCCACCCTGTTTACACTTCTGTGTCGAGCACAGCATATGGTCTGTTGCAGCCTTCACGCGGTCGCATACCCCTCGCCGTGATTAATGCATACCCGTGTTGGTAGATATTGCCAGCCCAAAAGCCGTCCAAAACCTGCCAAAACGCACAAAAAGCCACCCAAAATATTAGATTAATATTTTATTTTATTTAAATCAAAATTTACCTAGTTACTTTACTGTCATAATTTTTAACCATACAGCAACCAACACCAGCAGTCACAGAACCACAACATAAGCGGATCACATCGAAACACTAATGTCAGAGTATGTTTTACTTTTGAAATATGGTATAAATTCGTCTTATTCTGCGTTTTAATTTTTTTAACATAATTATGTGCTGCTTGTCAATTAGACAACACTATTATGTTTGTGCTTGCTGTCAATTGTGGAAAAAAAAATGATCGAAAATAATGTGTCATAAAGCACAGCGTTTAACTGCAAGCGCGGCGATGACATATGTCCGGGAGTCAGATTTTGATACAACTTTCCTTCACCACCTCTTGCGGCTAAGCCCACGTGGATTAAGCTATGCCTTGGTCACTACTAACGGAATGGAGTAGGAGCACACAGTTATGTTTTGTTGAATAAGTTGCATATAAAATTTATTTTTCAAAACCGCCCAAATTTTGTCAATCCGCCTATGCTATTTTTTACCCGCACAATCACATTCAAAACCGCCTAATCTGGCAAAACTGAATGTAACTACACGCAACGATGCATAGCGCAAGCTCTGTGATTGGTCGGCTTGGTTACGTCAAAGACCATATAATACACAAGACATGTCACTCGTATACTTTCGAATGGGGAAAAGTGTAACTGTCAATATGGTGAATGAAGCCCCGCCTTCTAGTACAAGAGCCAATCAGCGATCGCTATAGAATGACAATTCACCTAAGGAGGGGCTCTGACCAGACGTGAGTTTCTGCAGATTTTGTGTGATACAAACATTTAGAAATGAAACTAAATAGACAGTTGTTGTTAAATTTTATTGGTTATTCGTAATATGAAATGTAATCGTAAGCTTGGCAAGTAGTTTTGGAGAATTTGATATTTTTCTTATTCAAACAGAATGCCCGAGAGATGTTTCAAAGATGGCCACCGAGTGAAATGACTTGCCTTAAAGGGACTTTGGTAGAATAAAAAAATAAATAAAAGAATTGTTCATTAATCATAATCGAGTTAAAATGTTCAATTAATCGAGATTTTGATTTTAGGCCAAATCGCCCAGCCCTAATGAAATAGATGATAACAAGCAGGAAATGGAAATTCACCACATTGAAATGGTCTATAACTCGGGTGTCCAAACTCCATCCTGGAGGGCCGATGTCCTGCATATTTTAGTTCCAACGAATCCAACCCCAATTAAACACCTGAACCAGCTAATCAAGCTCTTTCTAGGTATACTAGAAACTTCCAGGGAGGTGTGTAGAAGGAAGTTGGAAATAAACTATGCAGGACACTTGCCCTCCAATACTGAGTTTGGACATCCCTGCTCTATAACTACTAATGAACAGTTAATATCTTAATAGTAGGCAGGTAATAAGCCAGTAGTTAATTGAATGAATTGTGACCTAAACTAAAGTGTTACCAAGTAAATGTTATTTACAAAGTTTATTAAAAATGGCTCTTCTAAGAGGGGTACAGACAAGTATATTCACTGTTGTCTTATTCCAAGTTCCACATTTTTCATTGTGACGAATGATCAGCGATAACAGAAAAGAACAGTTCAACAAAAAATGAGATCTTTTTTTTTGGATTCACTGTTTCTTTAGGTAGCCAATGCATGGAAAGCTCTGAATCGTTAGCCATAGAAAAAATGAAAGCTTCTGTGTATTATTATGCTGTGTCACCAGGGTTTTCCTGCAAAGTTTCCTGTTAAGACTGTGCCAAGGTACTTTCCAAAGCTCAAGGCCTGAGCAAATTATAAAAAAAGGAAAACAAGTGGACTTGGGGGGAAAAGGAAGGAACATTGCTGAACTCCTTGTCCAGTTTATAATATCTAGATATCAGATAATGAGGATTAGAGGCTGTTGTGTGTTAGATTGAAGCAGCCGCCCCTTTAAGACTTCAAGAGAAGGACTGCTGGCGTCCTCTGCTGTTTGAGTCTGGGTACTGCACTTAATGTTTCCCCTAGGTCAATCTAATTTTTTATTTAGTGCAAAATAATCACTCGAAATGCACTTTTATCATCTAATATATATACTTTTAGACCCTTATAACACAAGAACTTTTTTTTCAGAGTAGAATTTTGCACTTGATGTACATATGCAAATGATTTCTACTATTCACTTTGCGAAAGATATGTGAATATTGCCCTTCAAATTTCTCCTTTTTTTAAAAAAAAAAAATCTTTTAATTTGCTTTTCTATTTTAGTGTGTTTGTATATAAGAGTGAGTTTGTGTTAAAAAAAAATTAGAAAAAAACCCTTGAGTTATCATTCCAGCAGTTCTTTTGACTGGGTCCATTTTATTGGGCTGCTGTCATTTTACGGTTGAGCTGAAATGTAAACATTTTGTTAAACTATAAACATCTATATTTTGAAGAAAAAGATTTTGGAAATTTGCAAGTGAGTGGACTTTTGTGAAAAACTTAACATGGAAGAAAATTATAAAAATGTACATAACAGGATGCAAAATACAGATTGCATTTTATCTGTAGAAAGAAAAGAAGAAAAAAAGATTTGCAATCTGAACAACTGTTGCAAAACCAGCTGTTGTAAAATATAGATATAGAATTTATTTTGTTTATAAAAGTGTATAATTTAAAGGTGTACATGTTTTTTCCCTGTATGTTGCATTTTTCCAAGCAAGTTTTGTGGTTTGTTTTTGAAGCATAAATAAAAATGTTTAATTGTATGGTGGTTTTTTTATGAGCAATTTATCAGGATGTCATCACCTTGGAATTATAAGGTTTTTATCTGCGTTCTAAATGATTTTGAGATATTGAGCTTCAAGGTTTTTGCATTCCATGTAGCAAACAATGTGTGTAACAGTTCTCTTTCATACATTAACATGACAGAGACTCTAAATGTAAATTATCAAAGTTATCTTACATTTGCAAATTGGAGTAAAAAAAACATGGTAAATGCAGATAAAAAGTCATTTTCCACTTGGAATTATAAGGTTCTATCTGGCAGATCATTCATTGAAATAGGGCTGGACAATAATTCGATATCAATATATATCGAGATAATTTTTTTTTTCGATATAAATTTGCATATACAGGCAGTGCAGAATTATTAGGCAATTGAGTATTTTGACCACATCATCCTCTTTATGCATGTTGTCTTACTCCAAGCTGTATAGGCTCGAAAGCCTACTACCAATTAAGCATATTAGGTGATGTGCATCTCTGTAATGAGAAGGGGTGTGGTCTAATGACATCAACACCCTATTTCAGGTGTGCATAATTATTAGGCAACTTTCTTTCCTTTGGCAAAATGGATCAAAAGAAGGACTTGACAGGCTCCGAAAAGTCAAAAATAGTGAGATATCTTGCAGAGGGATGCAGCACTCTTACAATTGCCAAGCTTCTGAAGCGTGAACATCGAACAATCAAGCGTTTCATTCAAAATAGTCAACAGGGTCGCAAGAAGCATCTGGAAAAACCAAGGTGCAAAATAACTGCCCATGAACTGAGAAAAGTCAAGCGTACAGCTGCCAAGATGCCACTTGCCACCAGTTTTGCCATATTTCAGAGCTGCAACATCACTGGAGTGCCCAAAAGCACAAGGTGTGCAATACTCAGAGACATGGCCAAGGCAAGAAAGGCTGAAAAACGACCACCACTGAACAAGACACACAAGCTGAAACATCAAGACTGGGCCAAGAAATATCTCAAGACTGATTTTTCTAAGGTTTTATGGACTGATGAAATGAGAGTGAGTCTTGATGGGGCCCATGGCTGGATCGGTAAAGGGCAGAGAGCTCCAGTCCGACTCAGACGCCAGCAAGGTGGAGGTGGAGTACTGGTTTGGGCTGGTATCATCAAAGATGAGCTTGTGGGGCCTTTTCGAGTTGAGGATGGAGTCAAGCTCAACTCCCAGTCCTACTGCCAGTTTCTGGAAGACGCCTTCAAGCAGTGGTACAGGAAGAAGTCTGCGTCCTTCAAGAAAAACATGATTTTCATGCAGGACAATGCTCCATCACACGCGTCCAAGCACTCCACAGCGTGGCTGGCAAGAAAGGGTCTGGCAAGAAGGTGATGTCACCTGCGTGATGACGTACATCACAGACACGCTGCCAGTGCTTAGCACAGCAGTTGGTTACGATCCGTCGCAGAAAGTTTTAGCTACAAAATGAGTGCCCTGAATACAGATGTAAATGAACAAGCTTCCACAAGTAAGAATGTTGATAAGAGATGAAAAACTAATGCAGTGGTGTGGAAGTGGTTCAGTTATTTAAGTTCTGATAAACTTATAGTTTCGGTGCTCTGCAAATTGTGCCGGAGAGTGGTGCCAACTAGCAGCGGAAACGCATCAAATCTTTTCCACCATTTGAAGCAGTTACTCCTGATAAAACATACTGAGAGTCGGAAGATGAGGCATCATAAAAGTTTGAGCCAACCTGTCCATCACCATCACTACCATCCACATCCCCGATACAGAAACCAGCTGTGTCAGAAGAGAAGGCAATGAAGCAAACAGATGGCTATGAGGCGCCGTGTAGGACTTAAATCAAACTTTGCTTATCAACACGTGCATATACACCTATAAATTACTCGCATATACACCTATACTATTAAATGTTCAAACCATGTATGAAACTTGCGCATATACATATAAATTTGATGCATGCATACACCCATATACACACGCACAAACATATAACTCGATCCTTGCATAAACTCCAGCATTAACACACGCACATACATATAAACTCGATCCTTGCAGATACTCGATTGTCGCATAAACGCCCAAATTAACACTCACATACACAAACTCGATGCATGCTGGCATCGCCCACTTACAAAATAAAATTCACAAACATATTTATCAGGAATCAGGTTATTGCAAAGCTGATTAAATAGAAAGAATGTGACTAATAGAGCTACTAAATCTGCTAAATAATGAAAATGTGTTATATGAAATTATATAAAATATTAGTCTATATAAATAAACTATATAAAATATATAAGAGATATTTATGTTAAACCTTTTAATTTAATTAGGTAATTACATACACAAATATAAATAGACAGAAAGAACCCTTAAAGGACGTTCAAGATGAAAAGCAACCAGAACTATGAATATACTCAAACAACTCTTTTCCATTGCAAATATTAATAGTATACTCTTTTTGATTTTTTTATTATTATAATTATTATTATTATGATGTGGGTGTCATAATTGTAAGATTTTGGTATTATATTGATTGTTAAATATTCCGCATATACAAATAAAAAAAAACGCTGATAAAACTTTCTGTTCATCACGTTGTTCAAGCTAACCTCCACGAACTGTCTAATTATATATATATAAGCTGAGTCTGAGAGTTTTATTTATTTGATAGTTTATTTCACATTTCTTGTTTGTAAAGGCTAAATACAAATAAAAAGTGAACATTAATTTTATTTTTTTTTGTACTGTTTTTATTTAAAAAAAAAAAAAAAAAAGTTATAAGAGCCTGGAGGTATTATAGACTTTGCAAATTCAGTTTGTAGACATTTGTAGGTACAGACATCCATTATGTGCATTCTTGGCAGTTTTTTCCTGTCTTTTTAATATTGTCCATATCGATATCGGAATTATATCGTATCGACCGAAATTAAGAAATATATCGTGATATAAATTTTTGCCATATCGTCCAGCCCTACATTGAAGCATTATTTTTCAAGAAATACAATCAAAAAATATATATAATTTGGAGTTGTAACAATATGTTAATGTTTGAGAAAGTAAAATGTTTGCTTTCTTTAACATTTGTTTAATGTTTTAGAATGAATATTTTTTTTGTTTTTCAAATTAATCATACAAGGCCGTGCTAAATATTTTGTCCAGTGCAGATTAATTTTATCTAATTGATGTGTTCATATTTATTCAATTTTATGCTTTATATGAATTATTGAATTATATTTATTGAATTATTTGCCCCATGAATTTAAGTATTTGCCCTTCAAGGCTTAATATTAAATTTAAAAGAAAACCGACAATGAGCAAATGAGTTTAATAAACTGAAAAATGTTTCACTGACTATATATACATAAATAAAAATATTTCACATTTATTATAGAAATTTTATAATATTCGTTTCTTTTTCCAATAATGTAAAATTTATCATTTCATCTCAATGTCAAAAAATGCTTCGAAATCATCACATTCACACACATCTCAATTTTGTGTGGTGCGGCATTATTTAGCCGACTCTGACTTTGTGTGATTTTGTCTTTCCCACAGTCAACGAAGCAGTCTGGCGAAATGACAAAGAAAGCTGATTCTGATTGGTCCTTGTGTGTGCATTAAAAATGCTGATTGGCTAACAGAAAGAACCTTATAGAGCAAAGCTACAGTTTGACTTTATAGCTAAACCTTTTTTAAATAAAAATCTTAAAATGTAAACAACTTATAAAAAACAAACAAACATATATTGTAAATGAGTTGCTATTTAATAAGAATATGTGAAAAACTCAATTTTGACAAAAATGTCAGATAGAAACGTATAATTCTAAGGTGACCATGTGTCAATTATTAATCGAAGTAAGAATATCTTATCGTTTGCAATATACCAATAAAAATCCTGTCCATGATTAAAAACGACTTATTGTTATAAATAACGATAAAACCAGTCTGTGCAATGGTTTATTACAGTAGCACGTGTGCAATAAAAGTTTGCGTTTATGATCGTGTTTACAAACAGATAAAGTAAAAGTGTCACTGAAATCCTCTTCAAAACATCCAGTGTTTAAAATCAGATCTGGTTTCATATCACAGAATGAGGAAGAAATCAAACTTTTATAGTTTTCAACACAGTGATAAAGGCTAGGTGAGTGGACGGTCGCAACATGGGACAGTTGCAACAAGACTAATTCTTCCATTCAGGAATGAGCTAGAGTGGTGATATTCATACTACATATTCTCAGTTAGACCCTCCTTCAATCTGAGAAATCAGCCATAGGTGACCATTCCTTCAGTATAAAGCTCATTTTTAGGTATAAAAAAAGTAATTTTTTTTGAATGTTCAGAAAATGTCTACTGTCTTATCTGTTTTCGTGAAACATTCATTTGTATAATTTAAATCACTGTTTTCTTAACTTTAAATAGGAACGGCTATCAAGCATTAAAGCTATTGTATCTCCCTAGGTGGACAGTTTTAATCAGGGTTGACCGAGTTGGGACAGTTGCAACAAGACTTATTCCTCCATTCATGAATGAGCTAGAGTGGTGATATTTATACTACGTATTCTCAGTTAGACCCTCCTTCAATCTGAGAGAAATCAGCCATATGTGACCATTCTTTCAGTACAAAACTCCTTTTTAGATTAAAAATTAAATAAAGTAAGTTTTTTTTTTTTGAATGTTCAGAAAATTTTTCACTGTATAATCTTCTTTCGTGAAACATTATTCATATAATTTAAATCAATGTTTTCTTAGTTTTAAATAGATATGGCTACCAAGCGTTAACGCTATTGTATCTCCCTAACATAGACAGTTTAATCAGGGTTGACAGAGTTGGGACAGTTGTAACATGCTGTTGAAACTGTCTTCAATTACTAAATTCATTTAAAAGCTTACCATGTTAACAATGTACGATTTTGATTTTATCACAGTTTCAATGTAATTTAATTTTAAATGAATTAATTAATGAAAGAATTAATTTTTTCAAAGTAGTTTAGTTAAGTTTCAGATTTTCAGTAAAACATGTTCAGTTTTTTTAGGCTTGATTGATTGTTCCTTGTTTTTTTCTTAATAGTCTGTATTTATATGGCCAACTTAAAAACATACATTAAGTTTTAAAAATTAAAACAAAATCCAACCTGATGTTTTAGAATTGTTTTTATTATTAGATTTTTATGAATGTTGCAACCGTCCCCCTGTTCGGGGTCAGCTGCAACGTTTGACTTTGTCTGTTTAAGCTTAAATTCTGCATGTATTATGATGTATTATATCTTATACACACCCATTGTCCAATAAGTGTGGGTTTCTTATATTAAAAATTTGGGTTTCCACAAGAAAACTCTCTGAGAACCTGAAGGAAATGCAAAAAGTGTTGCAACTGTCCCCACTCTCCCCAACTTTATGCGTATAAAATACATAGAATGGCTTTAAGAAAAAAGAAATATATTCAAATTTATTACCACAAGTGTTTATGTTCATATTTGATCCATTAATCAGTTTCTATCATCTTTATCCATACATTTGGCTAAATAATCAAAATATGTGACCACGAAGTACGTAACGTTTATAATAACGATGACCAGTAATTATATGAACACGTAAACTGTACATTAGTTTTCATTTTACCTGGAGATCACAGTTGACAGTCACGTCTTGAATTCTTCTCAAAAGCAAAATACAAAACAAAAACGATGTTAGCCTACATAGAGACACTGTAAATGTTTAAGTTGTTTACCAACCAGGCAAAATTTGTTTTTTTAATAAAAAAGATAGAAACTACAAAAGTAGATCTCTTTTTATTGAAAATGTTGCTACATTGTCCCCTGTAATCTCTTATTGGAATAATATATTTAGAGATTTGAAATGGGAAAAAATATGGTCTTTGCTACAAACATTTTTCCTCACCAACAAGGTCAAAGAAGTGTCTTAAATTAATCAACAAATTTTATCCTATTAAACAATTTTTGATAAAGTTTCATTCTTATATTGATGTAAAATGTTAATTTTGTCAATTTCATAGTGAAACCGATTTTCATTTATTTTGGGAGTGTAATTATACTGTACAATGTTAGAAACATATTGGCTCATTTATTAATGATAATATACAGCAAGATGTTTCTGTTACTTTTAAAGAAATTATTTTTGGCTATTATGAATCTGCCTCTACTAGAAATGCTTGTTTTGTTATATTAAAATTTTTTTTTTGTAAATTCCATATCCACAAATGCAAATTTACTAATACCAGACCATATTTTCCTGTTTTTTTTTTTTTTTTGCTAATATTTAAACATTATTTATATTTAATTTCATTATCTAAAAATAAGAAAGCAAACAGAACTATTTCATTTTGTAAAGATTTTAATTTATGTACTGTAATACTCTTGTATCTTTTTTTTCAGTGACAATGTAATTCATATTCTGGATTATAAACAAATATTGCTACAAACTTGTCAACGGGTTTTTTTTTTGCAAAGAAAAAAAAAAAAAGTTTACTAACCAGGCCTACAGAGACACTGCGCTCTACTTACCTGTTAACCATAGGTTATAGCGTTTCTTCTTGCGGAAGAACATTGTAGCCGGATCTCCGTTAAATGACGAGTCACACTGGCGCTGGGTTACTCCGCATGCAGCAACGGGCCTAAAATAGTTCGAACATAAACACTTATTAAGACAAAACCATCGCTTAAAGATCAGATGTAATTGTAATAATTATAAACTGTGGATAGAACGAATGTTTCGTATGCTGCTTTTTTCCTTTTGGCAGAAACATAATGTGACTTGCAGAAAACGAGTCCCTGCACATTATATACTAACGTTACATCACAGTTGATAGTAAATTACGTCTGAATTCTTCTCAAAAGCAAAATACAAAACAAAACTTTAGCCTACGTAGCGACACTTTAAATGTTTCAGTTAAATTTAACATACAATTAAAGACTTCAGCAACATGAATTATTACATTAAAGGTGCTGTATGTAAGTTTTTGATTCTTCTAAAGCATAAAAATACCATAATATGTTTGCAGATATTTAAGAAACATCCCAAGTGAACATACTTGTTTAACTGAAAAACAATGCTGAAGTCAGATATTCTGCTTTGAAAATGGTTTTTCCGTGCCGGAACGCTGTCTCTGTTTAGGTAAAGTTAACCTGCAGAATGCCAGTTTAGCCAATTATATTTCAGCACTCCGGGTTGCCTTGTTGGAAAACAGCGTATTTCATTCATTCATTCAGAAAGGCTCTGAAAGCATGCGCCCGTGACCGAAATGGACAGTATTAGACGTCGAAATGAGACAGATTCAGTTCCACATGAGGTTATTAATTAGCAAATGATATAAATATTACGAACGTAAACATTAGGCGAGCAGGTTACATTGTAATCTCGTGTCCTAACAACACGCAAACAGCAGTTTGACTCTTTGCACCAGACGAAACACGACAAAAATGTAAATACAGCCCTTCAGAAGCACAGAATAAGCACTCACTCACGAAACGGTAAGGTTTAGAATCCATTCAAACTCACATTGTTAGCATTTAGCACTGAATAAAACACACGAGGCTTACCCTGAGGTGCACTGTCATAGGTTTCACATGTTCAGCTGTGAGAAATAGAAACCGTTTCTAATATCTCAATTCGAGGTGTTGGTTAGAACTAAAACTCCTTTTAATATGGAACATAATTCCTTCTACCGCGTGTCGTTGATTTTATTTAGAACACGGTTTAAATCACTCGCTCCTGTGTTTAAATCACTCGCTCCTGTACTCAATCTCTGGCATCCCACGCGTGTTTTTATTTTGATCTAGGAGTGCAATACCCAGTTCAACCACTGGGTGTCAAACTTACATACTGCACCTTTAATCTTACATTTTAGTAATCAGGCCTACAGAAACGTGGCGCTCTACCTGTTAAAACACCGCGTTTCTTGCGAAGGAATATTGTAACCGAATCTTTGTTAAATGACGAGTCACACTGCCTGGGTGACTCCGCAGGTCTAAATAAATCCGAATTATTTTAAGACAAATCCATCGCTTAAAGATGGATTCATCGTGTTGTTTCTCATTAGATATATGTGCAATTGTAATAATCATATACTGTGGCTAGACCGAATGCGTTGTGTTGTTTATTTTCTTTTAGCAGAAGCTTGTTTTCAGCTAATCGCACAGTTGTATCGGTGACTGAATTGCAGAAAACTAGTCCCTGCACATTAGCATTGAGGATGTTGCTCTGCATTGTGCTTGTTTGATTCCGGAAATCCTTAATAATAGTCTTCCTGTGCTTATAACGGGACAGAATGCAGGTCAACACCGTCCACAGGAGACAGGCAAAAGTTCAATGAGGAAACTCAAGTGTTTGACCGGAAAATTGGCGATAAACTTCGGGTCAACGGAGGCCTTTTGGATCCATGCATGTACAGTACATATGAGTTACTCCAGAGGTGAAACAATGGAGTATGCGGTATGCAGTGGATAGGGATTTCACAAAATGTTTTCCTATACTTTTGATTACAATTTTGACGATGATTGTACTGAAACGCAAACCACATACATTTTAACGTTTAAATTAGTCTTCTCCTCTGTAATTTAAAGGGTTAGTTGAGCCAAAAATGTAAGTTTATTCACTATTTACTCACCCTCAAGTGGTTCCAAATCTAGTAGTTTCTTTCTTCTGTTGGACACAAATGAAGATATTTTGCTGAAAGCAAGGAAACTAACCATTGACTTCCACATGGGCCTACAATGGAAGTCAATGGCTAGATTGCTACAGGTTTGCCTTTTTAAATATAGCCTATGTTCTTTTTCCACACAGAAATGCCAACTGGTCCAGCCCGAGACTCAAACCAGTGACCTTTTTGCTGTGAGGCAACAGCGCTATCCACTGCACCACCGTGCCACCCCTTTTGATAAACTCATAGGTTTAAAACAAGTAAAAAGTAAATCACGACAGAATTGGTTACTGAGTATTTCATCTCATTTAAAGCCTGCAGTCCATGAGAGTGGGCGATTGTCATCCAGTTAAATGGCAGTAAGGCTTGGCATGTTGTAATTTAAAAAAAATCCACTACACTGAAAAGCAGCATGGCTTCACTCCAGACACAGACGTAAACCACATTTACAATGTTTTTATTCAGATTTATTGATATGTTTGCCAACATTTCCTAGATTGTATAATATATATATGCGTTTACCAATTAAAGTTTATTACTTATGGTACTACCTACTACCAATTAAGCATATTAGGTAATGTGCATCTCTGTAATGAGAAGGGGTGTGGTCTAATGACATCAACACCCTATATCAGGTGTGCATAATTATTAGGCAACTTCCTTTCCTTTGTCAAAATGGATCAAAGAAGGACTTGACAGGCTCTGAAAAGTCAAAAATAGTGAGATATCTTGCAGAGGGATGCAGCACTCTTAAAATTGCCAAGCTTCTGAAGCGTGATCATCGAACAATCAAGCGTTTCATTCAAAATAGTCAACAGGGTCGCAAGAAGCGAGTGGAAAAAACAAACCAAAAACCAAGGCGCAAAATAACTGCCAATGAACTGAGAAAAGTCAAGCGTGCAGCTGCCAAGATGCCACTTGCCACCAGTTTTGCCATATTTCAGAGCTGCAACATCACTGGAGTGCCCAAAAGCACAAGGTGTGCAATACTCAGAGACATGGCCAAGGTAAGAAAGGCTGAAAAACGACCACCACTGAACAAGACACACAAGCTGAAACGTCAAGACTGGGCCAAGAAATATCTCAAGACTGATTTTTCTAAGGTTTTATGGACTGATGAAATGAGAGTGAGTCTTGATGGGCCCGTGGCTGGATCGGTAAAGGGCAGAAAGCTCCAGTCCGACTCAGACGCCAGCAAGGTGGAGGTGGAGTACTGGTTTGGGCTGGTATCATCAAAGATGAGCTTGTTGAGGATGGGTTGAGGATGGAGTCAAGCTCAACTCCCAGTTCTACTGCCAGTTTCTGGAAGACACCTTCAAGCAGTGGTACAGGAAGAAGTCTGCATCCTTCAAGAAAAACATGATTTACATGCAGGACAATGCTCCATCACACGCGTCCAAGTACTCCACAGCATGGCTGGCAAGAAAGGGTCTAAAAGAAAAAAAACTAATGACATGGCCTCCTTGTTCACCTGAACTGAACCACATAGAGAATATGTAGTCCATCATCAAATGTGAGATAATGTGAGATTTACAAGGAGGGAAAACAGTACACCTCGTGGGTTTCCTCCGGGTGCTCCAGTTTCCCCCACACGTCCAAAGCCATACGCTATAGGTGAATTGAATAAAACTCAATTGTCTGTAGTGTATGTGTGTGAATGAGTGTGTATGGATGTTTCCCAGTGATGGGTTGCGACTGGAAGGGCATCCGCTGCGTAAAACATATGCTGACGGTTCATTATGCTGTGGCGACCCCAGATTAATAAAGGGATGGAGCCGAAAAGGAAATGAATGATGTTCGCGAAATGCAACACTGAAAAAAATGATGTCTGCAAAATTGTTGCAAACAATTAATACGAGTTGAATTGAAACAAATTAAATTTAGTAATTTTCAACTTAATTTGTTTGCTTAAATTCAGCCCAAATAAATTGTTTTGTACCACTTAACTTAAAAAAAAAAAAGTAGTAAATCCAAAGAATAATCTTTGAATATTTTTTTTAACTATTCTGACCTGATGCACATTGAAATGGACAAAAAATATATATACTTAAAGGCTGTTGAATTTTTATTATCATAATTTGGTCTCATTTATAGGAGCCTCAAGAACTGTGTTAACATACCTTTACATCTTTCAGAAACTCGGAACATAATTCAGGTCTGAAGCAGTTAAGACAATATGAGTCTGCCTGCATTTGTTGTTCGTGTATTTTTGGCTAACAATTTTTGAAAATGTGTTTTTTCTTTTCTTTTTTTAAATCTTTATGACTTTGTCACAGCACATCGGGCTAATAGACTAGCAGCAAACTAATGTCAATCATGTAGTCTCAGAAAATACATTAAAATTCATTAAAAACAAAGCACAAGTTTCATGTTGTGAAAACGCATACTCAAAAGAAACACACAAAGAGATCCAACTCTGACATTTTAATGGAAAATTTGTTGAATAATTATTAAATTATTCTCCCACAGTTGAATAGAAGCGAAAACATTGTACAGTCTTTTTCACAATATTTCACAGTATTTACATAAACTCAGTGCTGATAAAGCATCACTGCACTACAGTAGCGCCCCCTGCTGGTCTCCAGCAAACACGCACGCACACAAACTTAGGTCAATACCAACCCAATACACTCCCAGTCCAGTTCAATATACAAAACAAGTAGAAATGTTAAAGATAGAAGCATAAATGAAACATTATCTGTACAGTATTTAAGTACATTTCACAGAAGAACTGATCTCAAATAAAGCACACGCTGTGAAGCCGACTTGTTTGGTATGATTTCAACAAAACGGCAAACGAAACTAAAACCTCAACACATGTTCCCTGTAAACATCCCTTTTAAGAGCAGAGGTTTGAAAAGAGACGTTTACAAGGGCCATTTTAAATCAGAGATAATAACTAATAAATATTTACATACAGTGGTGGTGCTATGAAATGTCTAGGGTTTTCTTCTTTCCACCATTAATCTCTTTTCCAAAGGGAATAAACAGTTGTCGCCACATTAAACCAATGGTCATAAAGTGGAAAAATATAATCTCAGTTCAACAAAATGTAATCTTTCCAGGAAACGATGTTTGTAAACATCTGCCCCCTTCACATTAGAAATGTCCTTCACATCGTAAAAGAAAATGAATAAGTAACTCGTATTTTACAAACAAAAGTCAAAGGTTTTCTTCTGGTGGACACATTCACATATGTACATTAACACCGATATCTTGCCATTGCACGCATGTTATATGCATAACATTCTTCATGCATGTATGAAATACGCAACCTATATAAATATGTTTCTCTTGTTGGATTTTTTCAGTCGTCGTAGAGTGTCAAAGATGAACAAATGAATCAACCAAAGGTAAAAGCTGAATCTGATAAACAAAAATCAAGAACATGTCCAGGTCATATTTCACCCACATGAATTCAAAGGACAGTTTTTTGTCTGATTTTCAATTATGAAGCTAGTGAGATTACTGCACATGAAAGATCATGTAAATTGTATAATGCATTAAAGTACATTTAAAAGACTCTCAAATTACAAATCCTCCAATGTGAAAACAAGCCTTCATGGTCCTCACATAATGGGTTTAAAGGGATAGTTCACCCAAAAATAAAAACATGCTCACTGTTTACTTTTGTTTGCTTAGTTTACTCAAGTGGTTCTGAACCTTTAAGTGTTTATTTGTTCTGTAAAACACAAATGAAGATATTTGAGAAATCTTTGAAACCTGTAACCATTGACTTTCATGGTGTTTGTTTTTCTTACCACGGAAAACTACTAACAGAACACACAAACAGAAACCTGTAGCCATTGACTTCTATAGTAGGAAAATCACATGAAAGTCAATGGTTACAGGTTTCTAACATTTCTTAAAATATCTTCATTTGTGTTTAACAAAACAAAAAATAAACAGAAACATGTAACCATTGACTTCCATAGTAATAAAAACAAACAATATGAAAGTCAATCAATTGTTACAAGTTTTTAACTTTTCATAAAGTAACTTCATTTGTGTTTAACAGAACAAATAAACAGAAACCTGTAACCATTGACTTCCATAGTAAGAAAAACAAATAACAAAAGTCAATGGTTACAGATTTTACTACCATTTCTCAAAATATCTTCATTTGTTCTGTTAAACCAAATTAAGATATTTTGAGAAACGTTAGAAACCTGTAACCATTGAGATCCATAGTAGGAAAAGAAAACACTATAAAAGTCAATGGTTACAGGTTTCTAACATTTCTTAAAATATCTTAATTTGTGTTCAACAGAACATATAAACAAAAACCTGTAACCATTGACTTCCATAGTAGAAAAAACAATCACTATGAAAGTCAATGGTTACAGGTTTTAATAACATTTCTAAAAATATCTTAATTTGTGTCTGAACCTTTATGAGTTTCTTTGTCCTGTTAAACACAAATGAAGATGTTTTGAGAAATGTTAGAAACCTGTAACCATTGACTTCCATAGGAGAGAAAACAATCACTGTGGAAGTCAATGGTTAAAGGTTGCTGACATTTCTCAAAATATCTTCACTTGTGTTTAACAGGACAAATAAACAGAAACCTGTAACCATTGACTTCCATAGTAGGAAAAACAATCACTATATGAAAGTCAATGGTTACAAGTTTTAATAACATTTCTCAAAATATCTTCATTTGTGTCTGAACCTTTATGAGTTTCTTTGTCCTGTTAAACACAAATGAAGATGTTTTGAGAAACGTTAGAAACCTGTAACCATTGACTTCCATAGGAGAGAAAACAAACACTATAAAAAGTCAATAGTTACAGGTTTCTAACACTTCTCAAAATATCCTTTTTATGTTTAACATAACAAATAAACAGAAACCTGTAACCATTGACTTCCATAGTAAGAAAAACAAACACTATGAAACTCAATGGTTACAGTTTTCTAACATTTCTCAAAATATCTTCATTTGTGTTTAACAGAATAAATAAACAGAAACCTGTAACCACTGACCTCCATAGTAGGAAAAACAAATAAGATAAAAGTAAATGATTACAGGTTTTACTAACATTTCTCAAAATATCTTCATTTGTGTCTGAACTTTTATGAGTTTTTTTTGTTCTGTTAAACACTAATGAAGATATTTTGAAAAATGTTAGAAACCTGTAACTATTGACATCCATAGTAGGAAAAGAAAACACTATAAAAGTCAATGGTTACAGGTTTCTAACAATTCTCAAAATATCTAAATTTGTTTTCAACCTGTAACCATAGACTTCCATAGTAGGAAAAACAAATAACATGAAAGCCAATGGTTACAGGTTTTTAACATTTCTCAAAATATCTTTGTGTCTGAACCTTTATGAGTTTCTTTGTTCAGTTAAACACAAATGAAGATATTTTGAGAAATGTTAGAAACCTGTAACCACTGACTTCCATAGTGGGAAAAACAAACACTATGAAAGTCAATGGTTACAGATTTCTAACATTTCTCAAAATATCTTCATTTTGTGTTCAATAGAAAAAAAAGACCCTCAAACAGGTTTGTAAACGATGAGAGAATTAAAATTTTTAGGTGAACTATCCCTTGAAGTAAAACATTATTTTGGTTTGAAATAGGACCTGGAAATATATTCACGCAATTCAGCTTAAAACTTAAAGCTAATCAAGTTTTATATCTAACAAGTGAACGCAAGCAGAACAAAGCTATCATGCAGTTCCAACTCATTAGAGAAACACTGGCTACGAAATTATTGATGGTTTGGTTGAAGGGCCTCTTGCTTTCAGTCGTCGCCTGCAGCTCAAAGCGTTTCATTATTAACCTGCGTCTGACACGCAGCCAGAGACACCTCAGAGATTTCACCGTGACCCAAACGCAACGAGCTTCGGTTTCAAGACCTTCTAGAAACGACTGCTGTCCTAATTGATCAGGGACTGAGATCTGCTCGGTCAGTTAAAGGACACTTGGGTTCAAGAAGCTGCCAGAGAGTCGATGAATCCACACCAATGCAGTCGGAGGAGGGAATCTTGCAAAAAGCACGTTCAGGTCATGGTATTAAAATCGAAAAGAGACTAAATTTTGCATATGACTTATTTTGGGGGGAAACGAAGGGATAGTTTAATTCAACTCTTGATGTAAATTTTTCTTAGGAATCTATGAGTGACTTTTGTTCTTTAGTAGAACATTCAATATTTTTTTATAAAACATCATTTGTGCTTCATAAAATGCAAGTCAATGGCACTTCGAGAGTCAAAAAACATACAGGCAAAACTAAATTAAAGAGATAGTTCACCCAAAAATGAATATTCTGTCATATTTACTCATTGTCCACTTGTTACAAATATCTTTGAGTTTCTTTCTTCTGTTAAACACTAAATAAGATATTCTATTCTGTGTTTAACAGAAAAAGGAAATTAATAAAAGTTTAGAACCACTTGAGTTAGTAAATGATGAGGAATTTTTCCTTTTTGAGTGAATTAAATATCTTTTTAACTCCTGTTACATTAAAAAGATCAGTTTGTGCAAGATACTGAATATTATTAACAAGAGTATTCCCTTTATTTCACTGCCACGGCACCAGTGCCGATCTGGTTTCATTTCACTTTACAGACCTCAATGCATTTTGTACAGCACTATAAATAAAAAAAGTTCCAACTTAAAATTGTAAGGCAACTTGCTGCACAGCGTTTTTTGAGTTGACTCAACTTTTAAGCCAAGTCAACTCAAAAAGCTCTGCAGTGCGTTGCCTTTCAATTAAGTTGAGTCAACTTAAAGCTCTGCAGCAAGTTTCCTTT
This sequence comes from Danio kyathit, assembly GCA_903798195.1. Classification (NCBI taxonomy): domain Eukaryota; kingdom Metazoa; phylum Chordata; class Actinopteri; order Cypriniformes; family Danionidae; genus Danio; species Danio kyathit. The sequence goes on from LR812529.1 coordinate 44,014,262, forward strand.
CAATTTTAGGTTGAGTCAACTTATAGCTCTGCAGCAAGTTTCCTTTCAATTTTAAGTTGAGTCAACTTAAAGCTCTGCAGCAAGTTTTCTTTCAATTTTAAGTTGAGTCAACTTAAAAAGCTCTGCAGCAAGTTTTCTTTCAATTTTAAGTTGAGTCAACTTAAAAAGCTCTGCACCAAGTTTCCTTTCAATTTGAAGTTGAATCAACTTAAAGCTCTGCAGCAAGTTCTTTCAATTTTAAGTTGAGTCAACTTAAAAAGCTCTGCAGCAAATTTCCTTTCAATTTTAAGTTGAGTCAACTTAAAAAGCTCTGCAGCAAATTTCCTTTCAATTTTAAGTTGAGTCAACTTTTCTTGTATTATTGACTCTTCAAGTGCTGCTAAAACTCCTCTTTAGAGTTCCACTGAGCTACAATGTCACCTACATCTTGTATGGCGTGAGGGTAAGTAAATTAACAGCTACATTATATTTTTTTGGATGAACTATCCCTTTGAGACCTCTTGCAGTTGGACATCATAACAATTTAGCTCATTTCCGCCCCAAAATTCAAAACTTTTTATTTTGCAAATCTCAGGATTGCATTAAATTATAATACTGTAATACAGTAAGATGCCATTAATCTTAATGATGTTTTTGGAATATGTGCTTACATTTTATTTTCAGAGGACCGCGCTCCTTAAAGATTCCCCTGAATATCTCATCTAAATTAACAGTATAATACTACAGTTGAGTGACTAAAAATTGTGCAATTTGTGTCATTTTTGATATGCATGACAAAACAAACGGATGACTTTCATGCTTCAGAGGTGTCTAGCAAGGTTCTTTTGAAACGCTCAAGCAGGATTTTATGGTAAAAGAGCAATATAGACAACAACAACAACAAAAAGCTTTTTAAATAAAAAATTTTCAGAAGCGACTAAGAAGAGAAAATTAAATGGAAATTCTAAACGTTTAGAAAGTGGACTCTTAGAGACATTCACATACAACAACTGAGGTATTTAAAGGGACAGTTCACACAAAATCATTCTCTCACGAAAAAAAAAGATATTTTGAAAAATGATGGAAACCATTGACTATTTTTAAATGTCAATGGTTACTGATTGAAAATATTACTCAAAATGTCTTCTGTTATGCTCAACAACAACCAAAAATAATTCAATAAAATAAAAATAACTAGTTTTGAAACATGAAAGTGAGTAAAATGAATTATTGAGTGAACTATCCCTTTAAGGACTTTCTCCAGTGAGACGGCAATTGCATCCCTAAATCTGTAATTAATATTCTGAACTTAAATAATCTTATCTTTTTTGGCTCCAGGACATTGAGTCCTCCTCACAGATGGTGACCTGAATCAAACCAAACAACACTGTTACATAAAAGCTGCCCCTTTTGCGCTTTTGGAAAAACCATTATATTGTCGTTTAAGGGGGGTTGAAATGAGAAAAGAGCTTAATGATCATTGAGCAGATAATAACTTTCAAATCTCCGTTTAAGCTCTGCCAGGTGATGCAGACGCATTCAGGACAAGAGAGAGATGAAGCAGGTGGTAATGTTCCATAGCCTGTGTGTGATGAGTGGAAAATTCAACAGAAGTCGCAACCATAAAGGCTAAACAGGCGGAAACATGGTCCTAGATGCTCTAGAGTCTCGACATTTTGGGAATGTTGGGAGGGAGGTCAGATTAAATGGTTACTTGGTTACTTGCCGTTCATCCAAAGTGGCTTACAGTGGACTAATAGTCATTTGCTCAAGTGCGTAATAGTGCAGGATTTTGACCATAGTAACTTTTTAGTTCTTGAGTCACCACTGATCTAAACTGGACACTTTGTATTAGCAACTTTAGATTACAGTGCTGTAAGATACATCAGAAAGCAGGAACACGTCACGTTTTATTGGAAATAGGGTCATTTTACAAGTAACTAAGAGTTAAACAGTTCTGGGTCTGGCGGGAGCACTTTTAGCTTAGCTTAGCAAGAATCATTGAATCAAATTAGACCATTAGCATTTAGATTTAAAGTTCCTATATAAATCTTGACTTCTGTAGTTACATCATGTATTAAGAATAAGCTATTTTCCAAGTCAATATGTCTAGGAACTATATTTTGATGCTGTAACATGGTAACAGCAGGTGCAATGATATTAAGCAGCACCTGAAAATATGAAAATAGCAACTTTTTAATTTCTGTTGGACTTAGTACACGATCTAACTAATGCTAATGGTCTAATCAGATCCAATGATTTATGCTAAGCCAAGCTAAAAGTGCTCCCGGAGATCGGATGAATGCATTAAAAATGGTAAAGCTGTTTAACTCTAAAGGACTAGTAAAATTAGCCTATTTACAAACAAAATGGAGTGTTCCTTTAGGGGAGTTTTGGTCATTGCAATAGAGAGCGGTGGGCCACATCCGTTTTAAAAAAAGCATTATGAAGCCACAGGCCGAGATTTTTTTTCACCTGCAGTATCAACATATATTCTTACTAAACATCACTACAGGCCTCCTTCACAGCAAATCATTCTGCATAAGTTTGCTATAGCTCTCACACTGCAAAACCTATGACAAAAGAAATCCCATAGTTGGCTTCAAGAACAGACTACTTTGGTGCAAATTAAGTGCCCCATAACAGTTAATAAATAAATTGTATTTAAAACATAAAAAATGCACTCACTTCTTGGGAAACTTGATCAACTAGGAGTGAAATCCCAAAGAGAAATGAGAAGGAATCAAGAATTTGTGGAGCTATGATTTGGTAGACAAGTTGTCAACCAATCAAACGAGGTGCTAGTGCTCACCCCTGCAGTACCCTATTCCCTTCCCTGACTGGAAAGGCCTCTGAATCAGTGGTCAAATGGTCAAAGATGAGGCCAACCGATAGCAGCGATGTCCTCTCAGTTTTGAAGAATCATTTGGGAATCTCCAGGGCCATTACTGCAGGTTTGGTCTTGAAGTACTGATTGAATCGTAGCACTGCATAGCTAGACAGAAGAAAAAACAACAACTATTAATATGTGTAAATTTAAGGACTTGATAATTATCCCCAATATAACTGACATACACATACACACACACACACACACACACACACACACACACACACACACACACACACACACACACACACACACACACACACACACACACACACACACATATATATATATATATAGATAGTGCTAATAATATTGACCCTACAATGGTTTAAAAAAAAAATTTAAAAAAGAACTTAAAACTGCTTTTATTCTAGCCGAAATAAAACAGACTTTCTCCAGAATAGCAAATGTTATCGGAAATACTGTGAAATATTCCTATTCCTTGCTCTGTTAAACATAATTTTAGAAATATTTGATAAAGAAATTTTAAATTTGATGTCCATTCATGTTGATTTCTTTTTTTTATGTATTAAATACTCAGCGGCCACTTTATTAGCTACACCTATTCAACTGCTTATTAACACAAATTTCTAATCAGCCAATGATATGGCAGCAACTCAATGCATTTAGGCATGTAGACATGGTCAAGACGATCTGCTGCAGTTCAAACTGAGCATCAGAATGGGGAAGAAAGGTGATTTAAGTGACTTTGAACATGGCATGGTTGTTGGTGCCAGACGGGCTGATCTGAGTATTTCAGAAACTGCTGATCTACTGGGATTTTCACGCACAACCATCTCTAGGGTTTACAGAGAATGGTCCGGAAAAAAAAAATGATGTTGATGCCAGAGGTCAGAGGAGAATGGCCAGACTGGTTTGAGCTGATAGAAAGGCAACAGTAACTCAAATAACACTCGTTACAACCGAGGTCTGCAGAAGAGCATCTCTGAACGCACAACACGTCCAACCTTGAAGCGGATGGGCTACAGCAGCAGAAGACCCCACCAGGTGCCACTCCTGTCAGCTAAGAACAGCAAACTGAGGCTACAATTAACACAGCTTCACCAAAACGTTGCCTGGTCTAATTTTTGCTGCGACATTCAGATGGTAGGGTCAGAATTTGGCGTCAACAATATGAAAACATGGATCCATCCTGCCTTGAATGAACAGTTCAGGCTGGTGGTGGTGGTGTAATGGTGTGGGGGGCATTTTCTTGCCACACTTTATGCCCATTAGTACCAATTGAGCATCGTGTCAACGCCACAGCCTACCTGAGTATTGTTGCTGACCATGTCCATCCCTTTAAAACCATAGTGTACCCATCTTCTGATGGCTACTTCCAGCAGGATAACACACCAAGTGTGAGTCATCTCAGACTAGTTTCTTGAACATGACAATGAGTTCACTGTACTCAAATGGCCTCAACAGTCACCAGATCTCAATCCAATAGAGCACCTTTGAGATGTGGTGTAATAGGAGATTTGCATCATGGATGTGCAGCTGACAAATCTGCAGCAATTGCGTGATGCCATCATGTCAATATGGACCAAAATCTCTGAGGAATATTTCCAGTACCTTGTTGAATTTATGGAATGAAGGATTAAAGTAGTTCTGAAGGCAAAAGGGGGTCCAACCCCCTACTAGTAATGTGTACCTAATAAAGTGGCCATTATCTATCTATAATAGTATAATAAAAATGAATAATACAAATAAAATAATTTTAAAGCAAATAGTTTTCACAATAGCACAATAATTGCTCTGATAATATGCTTTTTTAAAGCCACAGTGTTGGATTACATATAATATTAGTAAATACATTAAAAAACTAAGTATGTAACATCAATAAAAATATGGCAAGGGAGTTTTGTGAAATTCTGTTATTATTTAGCCCTAACATCTAGTCATTTTCTTTTTACTTCAAAATACACACAGATTTTAATAAAATCAATTGTATTTTTGTTTTCTTTATGCATTGAGGCTGATTTATTAAACCGGCTGTGAGATTCCTCCTGATCTGATGTGCGCGGGCAGGGATTTGTTGTTAAGCGGTGCAGCCTGAGAGGAGCCACGACCTGTTGCTTAGAAACTGGCAATGTAGGAAGTTTGCAGAATATATTACTTGAGCCAGTTTAATAAAAGTGAACCACGATGCCTACAAAAATATCCTCAGCCTACGGATGATATAACTCACCAACCTCCCCAAAAAAACAACAACTAAAGTATAACTAGAGTAAAGTTTCAGATACACAATCCTGAAGATTCAGTGTGTGGTTAATGTTGCTAAAGTCACAGAGGGTGCAATTCACTTGTCCTGAATCAAATGTACTTTTCAACTCTTGAAAACAAACCCCATTGACTGGCAACAGAAGGACCAATCCACAGCCATTCATGTGCAGTGTGTGGGAGAGCTTCATATAAGACCTTCACCTCCAACTGAGGCATTCATACACTGATTCAGCTTAATGTATTTTTAAGGTGGAAAGACAATAGACACTGCTTTTAGGACTTTTTTTAGTGAAAGATCTAATGTGTATTTCAGGTCTGTGTTTCTTTTTGTTGCATAGATAACTTTGGTTTTAGATATTTTAGTTGAAATCAAAATATAATTATTTCTAAAATTTCCAAATGTATGAAGAAATAAAATATAGCGTAAATCACATTTTATAATTAAAATTACCATATTATGACTGAATCTTACTAAATCTGATTATAAGAATAAACGTTAATAATTCACTCCAATTAGGGTTGGGGCTGATAGACTATGCCATCGTCCATCGCCGATGGCCGATAAACTTCACGATTCCGAGCTGGTATCGCGATCCATCGCCCCGCCCCACATTTATATTGATATAGAACTTATTATTTGCATGTCATCGTAATGGCAATAACGGTCTTTTCATGAGCGGTGTTAAATTTTACATATAGCTGCCGCTTGCACGCTGACAGCATCGTGAGGATTAAATGAAGGATTATACAGTACCTCTCGCGCTTAAAATGTGTAGATTCAGTGGCAAACGCTGTTACCTGCAAACCCCGTCCCACAGACTTTACAGTGAATGGCTTTAGTTATTTTCATAGCGGACGTGAAGCCGCTGGAAGTCTTTTATCCGGTCTTGGAGCAGTGTAAATGGTGGATTAACATTCAGCACATGATCACTAATAAGATATGCCATTATTAGTAACTTTAGGTGCTTTCTAAAGCAAAATCTGTCAGTGTTATTTTCATTCTCTCATCTTCAGCGCTTTACATTTCCGCGGCTGTAGCTCCTGTCATCTGAAGGCAGAAGGCATTGACTGAGTGATTGACAGCTGATATTAACCAATCCATTCGTGTTTAGTTCTAGAGCAGTGGGCCAATAAGAAGAGCACAAAGGCGGGCCAAGCATTGCGGGCTTTTTTTTACTTCCGCAAGTTCACAATCGCATAACAACTGTTTTAATCTGTTCTTGAGCGCTGCGTTTGGCGTTTTAGGTGCAAAGATGCATTCTGCATAAATGTCTCCTAAATCTGCGCACGCGGTGAGGATTTTGCAGCGAAAACAGTGAAAATGTATGCACAAATGCTTCCAAATGACCAAAACAGGTCGAGCTCTAGCATCTTTACTTGTTATTTCCTCATAATAATAATAAAATAAGAAAGTTATCATCAGTCACAATACAAATGACAGTGAACTCCAAATGAACTCTCGTCTCTCCACCAGCTGTGAGAAAAAGCCATTATAATGACACAGATCACTCTGCCTATTCATGCCAGAGTCCCACAGAAAAAAGTGATTGACAGGTGGTAAATTGTGTGTAACTTTATTTATTTATGATTTGGTTATAGGTAAAGCAAAGACCATGTGGGTCAGGTAGTGAAAATGGTAGGCTACAATTAATTAATTCATTATGATATAATATTTAATATATAATATATATTATTAATACTAATATTTAAAGAATAAATTTAATTAAAAAAAAATGATCAAACATTACATTTAAATCTCTCATTAGCATAATCATTTTAACAGTATATTAAAATATACTGTTTAGCAAAACATTCACAATATTATTAAAGGCATTTTGTACAGGTTTATAAAATAATTCTAGTTACATACATTTGAAAATTCAGTGGGTTGTTACATGAGTGTAGTTACACCAGTAATACAAAAGTAAATACTATGTAAACGTGTGTACATACACTGTAGTTACATACTACTTAAACATCTAATTACCATGTAAGTTCACAGGTATAAGCGACAATATAAAGTGGCACCGGTCCCACTTTATATTGTGTCGCTTATACTTGTGAACTTACATGGTAATTAGATGTGTAAGTAGTATGTAACTACAGTGTATGTACACACTGGTACAGAGTATTTACTTGTGTATACTGGTGTAACTACACTCATGTAACAACCAACTGAATAGTATGTGTAAGTACAAATGTGTAACAGGACATTGGTAACAACACTAGGAAAGTACACATCTGTAACAAGAATTATGTAAGTGCATTGTGTAACAACAATATGTACTTGCAGATGTTTTCCCACTTCCACACCTGTTTGCAGATCATGCACTTGTGAACACTGTATGGCTGCATTAGAAGGTTTCACCTTGTGATACAAGTGTACTTGCATGGTAAATCCACAGGATCCACTCAATATAAAGTGTAAAATGGTCACAAATTACTGTTCATACATTCATTCATTTTCTTTTCGGCTTAGATGGGTTGCAGCTGGAAGGGCATTCACTGTGTAAAACATATGCTGGATAAGTTGGCGGTTCATTCCGCTGTGGCGACCCCAGATTAATAAAGGGACTAGGCCGAAACGAAAATGAATTTTATTTTAAACTTTATATTGTGGACTGTTCCTGTGGAGTTACCATGTAACTACACTGTTATTAAAGTGTTGCATAGAAGATATTTCTACAAGTTACACAGTAATTTGTGACAATTTTACACTTTATATTAAGTGGACAGTTCCTGTGGAGTTACCATGTAAGTACACTGGTATCACAAGGTGAAACCTTCTTATGCAGCATTAGTTCTGCCATACAGTGTTCACAAGTACATGATCTGCAAACAGGTGTGGAAGTGGGAAAACATCTGCAAGTACATATTGTTGTTACACAATGCACTTACATAATTCTTGTTACAGATGTGTACATTCCTAGTGTTGTTACCAATGTCCTGTTACACATTTGTACTTACACATGCTATTCAGTGGGTTGTTACATGAGTGTAGTTACACCAGTAATACAAAAGTAAATACTATGTAAACGTGTGTACATACACTGTAGTTACATACTACTTACACATCTAATTACCATGTAGGTTCACAGGTATAAGCGACACTTAATATAAAGTGGCACCGAAATGACAATATTCAAATTCTAATAGACAGACTAAATTGAATACAAATAAGCAAACAACATTAAATCTTTCATTAGCATAATGATTTTTAACAATATATAATAAAATATTCTGTTTTGCAAAACATTTACAAACAGTTAAAGTCAGAATTATTCGCCCCCCTGAATTATTCATCCCCTGTTTATTTTCCCCCCAATTTTTGTTTAATGGAAAGAAGATTTTTTCAACACATTTCTAATCATAATCGTTTTAATAATTCATTTCTAATAACGGATTTATTTTATCTTTGCCATGATGACAGTAAATAATATTTGACTAGATATTTTTCAAGACACTTCTATACAGCTTAAAGTGACATTTAAAGGCTTATTTAGGTTAATTAGGATAACTCTGCAGGTTAGGGTAATTAGACAAGTTATACATATAACGATGGTTTGTTCTGTAGACTAACGAAAAATATACAGCTTAAAGAGGCTAATAATTTTGACCTTAAAATGGTGTTAAAAAAATTAAAAGCTGCTTTTATTCTAGCGGAAATGAAACAAAGACTTTCTCCAGAAGAAAAAATATTATCAGACATACTGTGAAAATTTCCTTGCTCTGTTAAACATCATTTGGGATTTTTTTTTTTTTTTTTAATTTAGAAGGGGGGCTAATAATTCTGACTTGAACTGTATATAAATGGTGTTAAGGCCCTATGCATGTGCCTGTGTTGTTTTGCTTGTGCATGCTCTCGCTTTCTCTCTGTCAAAATTTTTTACGATCGCCTATTCCAGTTTTCCATTTGTCCATGAAAATGTCAATCATCATTACTCTCTGTCATGTCATGACCTTTCGCTGCCAATCAGGAAGGAAGCCCAAAGTTTAAAGGGACACGAGCGTGGAAGTTCGTTCTTTACAAATTCTCCTGAAATCGAGGTGTTAAGATGTCATGTGATGTACACCTCGCACCACCTACCAGTTTAGAAGTGAGCGCCAATCGCTGTAATTTTCTACATATATTTTGATTAGAAGTGTAGTTTAGATATGGCTTGCTGCAAACGCTGAAGATGTTTTGTTTGTCTATTTTCTGTTAAGCAGTTTAGAGGGTAATATTTCAGCTAATTTGATGTTTTTGTTATATTGCTTTTATTTGGCGCAAATCCACTTTTCCCTTAATAACATACATTAATTGATTTTTTTTTTCTTTTGTGAGATTCTAACTTGTACATAATGTTTAACTCCTTTTCACTTTAGTAAATAAATTAGCTTATTTTTGCATCATTTGGTTGTCGTTTTGCTATTTTGCCACCAACTCTCTTCAAACTGAGTCACATCAAAATGTTACTTCTTTAACCCCTAGAGCTAAACTTTAAAGTTGTAACAAATGACACATTGTAGAGTTTTATCAAATAATTCTAAAATTACATATTTAAAATTACAATACTCAAATTCTAAAATTGAAGAACGAATGTAATAAAATTAGCAAACATTATATTTAAATCTTTAATTAGCATAATCAACAGTATATAATAAAATATACTGTTCTGCAAAACAGTCACACACATAAATGGTTTTCACAGTTTTATATTAGGTTATAAAAGCACCTACAGGAACTAAAACCTTCCTGGTTACTGTTGTTGGCATTAGTCAGAGCTTACTGCTCACTTTATCTGCATTTAATAGCCATTTCTCTTAACACAGTCAGAGCTGATAACAATCTTTATGCATGTAAATAAATCCTCCCCCATCAGAAAGATGAAAGGTTTGCTTACCCGAGGAAGTCAAACTCGATGGTGGAGTACTTGGCCTGGATCAGGGCCCAGAAACCCCAGAAGAAATGCGAGGCCTGCCAAAGCGGAAGAATGAAAACTTTAGACCAAAGCCTTCCAGCTCAGTCCACACACACAGATGTACAGTATCACAGACACAAATCATCACGCAAACAGATTATATTGCAGGAATAAACAAACGTGAATCAACTTCAAAACTCCGGCGACTATCATAACACTGCGCAGGCAATACTCACCAGAGCAAATTTGTTGACTTGTACGTAGAGCGTCTCCAGCTCACGCTCGCTCACCTCTTCACCTTTCTTGGTGAAGAGCTTGTACGCCTGCAAGTACGTTTGCAACCAGTCCAGCTGCATCTCTCGACTGGGGTAAAGGTTATAGTCTGGTTCACTCATGCCTGAAGAAAGAACACAAACCAACATACACGCATGTATGCATAAATATATACATGTATGTGTACAGTACAGTATATACAAACACATACATGCATACACACACACTTAGTATACATATATATATATATATATACACATATATATATATATATATATATACATATATATATATATATATATATATATATATATATATATATATATATACATATATATATATATATATATATATATATATACATATATATATATATATACATATATATACATATATACGTATATATGTATGTATGCATGTATGTATGTATGTATGTATGTATGTATGTATGTATGTATGTATGTATGTATGTATGTATGTATGTATGTATGTATGTATGCATACATACATACATACATACATACATACATACATACATACATACATACATACATACATACACACATACATACATACATACATATATACATATATATACACACACACACAGTTGAAGTCAGAATTATTAGCCCCCCGTTTAATTTTTTCCCCAATTTCTTTTTAACGGAGAGAAGATTTTTTTTTAACACATTTTTAATCATAATAGTTTTAATAACTCATTTCTAATAACTGATTTATTTTATCTTTGCCATGATGACAGTAAATAATATTTGACTAGATATTTTTCAAGACACTTCTATACAGCTTAAAGTGACATTTAAAGGCTTAACTAGGTTAATTAAGTTTACTTGGCAGGTTAGGGTAATTAGGCAAGTTATTGTATGATGATGGTTTGTTCTGTAGACTATTGAAAAAAAATAGCTTAAAGGGGCTAATAATTGTCCCTAAAATGGTTTTTAAAAAATTAATAACTGCTTTTATTTTTGCCGAAATAAAATACATAAGACTTTCTCCAGAAGAAAAAATATTATCAGACATACTGTGAAAATCTTGCTCTGTTAAACATCATTTGGGAAATATTTAAAAAAGAAAAAAAAAAATCAAAGGGGGGCTAATAATTCTGACTTCAACTGTAAATATACTTACAGCAGGTAAAAAAAAAGTATTGACACATCACATCACACCATTTTTCTCAGAAACCAAATTTCTAAAGGTGCTGTAGGACTTGAAATTTTCACCAGATACCAGTAAAAACCAAAGTAATCCATATATACAAAGAAAACAAAACTAATTTGTTTAGAAATGAAGTTATGAGTAATAAAATAAAATGACAAAGTATTGAAAACATGAAGAAAGGGAGGTGTAAAAAGTCATGGAAAGCCCAGACAGTAGCTGAAGTCTCTTAGGGTGCTTTCACACCTAGACTTTTGTTTCGGAACCTGGTGCGTTTCCCCAGTTAGCAAGGTTTGTTTGCCATACGTGATGCCAGCAATCACGTTCAAATCCATGCCAAAAAACAATCGATCCGAGATTGCCTGAATGAGGTGATCTCGGCTTGATTGAAATGAGCTCTGGAGCGGATCGTTTGTAGTGAGAAAGCAATATGATCCGAACCAGGCTATATCACAGTGTATTATGGATATCTAATAGGCATATTTGGCTATATGAAGAGAGAATTATGAGTAGGGCGGGATGTCACTCCTACCAGTAAATGTGCTTTTCATGTCAAATATGAAAGTGAAAGCATGTTAACTATTAACAAGAGCTGTTTATCCGTTTGACCGAACAGCAGTCTTGGTTTATCTGTTATTCCTCTCTATAATAGCCAATGTCTGTGTGAGAAAATGAGAAAGTCTTACCTCTGATTTATACCTGGTGATGAGATGTCACCATTAATACATGGTCTGTGGGTGTCACCATTCAAAATTAAAAGCGCAGCTTTTCGCTTATGTCTTATTGCTCATCGTCATAAATTAAAATAAGGACGCATGACAGCTGAGCGAGACTCTGCAAAATAAACCATGAAACTCTTACTCTGTGAGGACTTTACTTGTTTAGAAACTTTGCAGTGTGAAAGTGAACCGCACCGAGAACAAAGAGTAACATTAGAACAATTTTAATCCCTGTTTAAGAACAAAAGAATCAATCTACAGGTGTGAAAGCACCTGTTTTTAGAAAGCAGCCCTGCCCCTCAACAGTGTAAATAAATATTAGTTGCTTCAGTTCTAACAACTGTGTTACTAAATGACAAAGATGAAAACATTTCAGCAAGACAATGATCCCAAACACAGCCAAGAAAACACGCAATAAATGTTCATATTTTGAAGACATGGCGGGGAAAATGTCATTTAATGCAGTGCTTCTTGTACAATCTGAGACCCACTTTATATCGGATATCACTCAGCCAGTGTTGATCGCTAAGAAAATAAAGCTGCTAAAATGGCCCAGCCAATCACCTGAGTAGAATCCTATATAAAACTAAAGCTCAGAATACATAGCTGAGAACAACAAAATTGTGAAGATTTTTAGACTTTGTTGAATCTGGGGAAAAAATAAACAAAAATTAACTTCTGCAATGCATGAGTCTTCATTCTCCATGATCATTCTCCTGTCATTATCAAAAAGCCTTTTATGCAAATAATTAAATAAATTTCAGTAGCTCAGTACTTTATCCTTGTGTCAATCAATTGTTAACACACAACAATTGTTTTGGTCTGGGTTTATTTGTATGTTTGGATTGATTGGGTTTTTACCAAAATCTGGGTCATTTTCAAATCAGCAGCTCCTTTAAAAAAACATACTTACCAGGAAAAATCATGACATGTTCAATACTTCTTTTACCTAATGTATGAACAGTTTTAGGGTTGGGCGATGTTGACCAATTTGGCATCATACGATGTCTAATGTGAAACATCGCGATGGACGATGGCATCGTCGTCGTAGGCTGGGGTGGTTGTTGTTAAATATCAATTAATTCATCATAACGAATTAATTAATTGTAGCCTACAGTTTTCACTACCTGACCCGCATAGTCTTTGCTTTACCTATAACCAAACCATAAATAAATAAAGTTACAAACAAATTACCACCCGTCAATCACTTTTTTCCACGGGACTCTGGCATGAATAGGCAGAGTGATCTGTGTCATTATAATGGCTTTTTCTCACAGCTGGTGGAGAGACGAGAGTTCATTTGGAGTTCACTGTGATTTGTATTGTGATTGATGATAACTTCCTTATTTTATTATTATTATGAGGAAATAATGACAAGTAAAGATGCTAGGGCTCGACCTGTTTTGGTCGCATATGTGCCCAAAATTTTATGCGACCTAAAAATATATTTGGAAGTATTTGTGCTAACTTAGTGCATAAATTGTTGCCGTTTTCACTGCAAAATCCTCACCGAGTAGACATTTATGCAGAATGCATCTTTGCACCTAAAAACACCAAACGCAGCGCTCAAGAACAGATTAAAAACAGTTGTTATGTGAACTTGCTGAAGTAGAAAAAGCCTGTAATGCTTGCCCCGCCTTTGTGCTCTTCTCATTGGCCCACTCCTCTAGAACTGAATGCGAATGGATTGGTTAATATCAGCTGTCAATCACTCAGTCAATGCCTTCTGCCTTCAGATGACAGGAGCTACAACCGCGGAAATGTGTAGCGATGAAGATGAGAAAATGAAAATAACACTGACAGATTTTGCTTTAGAAACCACCTAAAGTTACTAATAATGGTACATCTTATTAGTGATCATGTGCTGAATGTTAATCCACCATTTACACTGCTCCAAGAGTAGATAAAAGACTTCCAGTGGCTTCACGTCCGCTATGAAAATAACTAAAGCCATTCACTGTAAAGTCTGTGGGACGGGGTTTGCAGGTAACAGCATTTGCCACTGAATCTACACATTTTAAGCGCGAGAGGTACTGTATAATCCTTCATTTAATCCTCATGATGCTGTCAGCCGTGCAAGCGGCAGCTATATGTAAAATTTACCACCATTCATGAAAAGACCGTTATTGCTATTACGATGACATGCAAATAATAAGTTATATATCAATATAAATGTGGGGCGGGGCGATGGATCGCGATACCGGCTCAGCATTGTGAAGTTTATCGGCCATCGGCGATGGACGATGGCATAGTCTATCGGCCCAACCCTAAACAGTATATACACTCACACACACGCACGCACACACTTGTTTTTGTGAATTGTGGGGACATTACTTAGGTTTCCATTGTTTTTATTTCTTACAAACTGTATTCTGTATTGCCCTACACCCAACCCTCACAGTAAACAGTGTAGTTTTACTTTCTGAAAAAACTCATTCTGTGTGATTTATAATCTTTTTGAGAAATGAGGAATGACATCAGCAATGTCCTCATAATTCACCACCTTTTTATAATACCAGTGTCATACCCATGTCATTGTACAGATTTGTGTCCTGATATGTCACAAAAACACATACACACAAACAGTGGTGGACAACATTCTTTTTATAGGTGATATTTTTTATGTTACTCACCTGCAAATTCATTGAAATGGTTTCCAATGTCAAATGCTTGGTAATTGTAACTTGAGTATTCATAATCGATAAATCGGACATGACCTGAAAATGGAAAAAAAAGGTTGATTTTTAGTAAATAAGACAAAATAGAAATTTCAAGTGCCTTCTGAAACAAAATCTAATGCCTTAATGCAATAGCAAATTTAATGCATCAAATGAAAACTGTAAAGACCTTATAAAGACCCACTCTGTTTGTGCAGAGTAAAAAAAAAAAAAAAAAGTGTTTTTTTTTTTTTTTTAGGATTCATTAAAAGGATGCATTGAACTGATCAAAAGTGAAAGTAATGGCCTTTTCTTTAACAAAAATATTACATTCACAAAAATCTTGATCATATCAATAGCAATAAGTCATTATTCTGGAACACAGAATCAGCATATGCAAATGATTTCTGAAGGATCAAGTGACACTGAAGACATTTTTTCAAACATTTCACAATATTACTGCTTTTTTACTGCATTTTTAATCAATCAGCGGAGCCTTGCGGAGCATAAAAGAGCATCGAAACAACAGAACAAGCTTACAACCTCTGGAAACTGAATGAATCATAAAATGTGGGTCATTATTAATATTATTATTTCCACCCACATGAATTTAGTTACACAAGCAGAACAAAAATTAGTTTCAGAGTCACTGAAAAGATCCCAAATCACATACCGATACACTATTCTGTGGAATTTTGTAGTGTAAATAGTGCAAGCAATGCAGTTAATCCTAAAAAGAAAATAACTGCACTTTAAATACTAGTATGATGTATTTATTCATCTGCTAAATAGAAATGTGTAATGTTGAACACTTCATGCATTGAATTACTGTCATTTACTCTTTTAAATCTAACTTGCTCACCCCCTAAATGTCTCATCTTTCATCTTAAATTTATATTTAATTTTATGCATTGTTCACTCATGAAGTGATAATCCCTATGTAGACTGTCTTCTCTCCCACTGTTTAAGCACAGATAAAAAAAAAGACAGGCCAATCTCGCTATGTTGAAGAACGCCCAGCAGAGACTGTACTTTCTTCGTCAGCTAAGGAAGTTCAAACTGCCACATGAGCTGCTCGTACAGTTCTACTCAGCTGTCATTCAATCCATCCTCTGCACTTCGATCACCGTCTGGTTCAGCTCAGCTGTCAAAACTGACCTCCGTAGACTACAGCGAATAGTCCGGACTGCTGAACGAATCACTGGCACTACCCTTCCTACACTTCAAGAACTGTACTCTTCCACAGTGAGTAAAAGGGCTCGCAAAGTCACTCTGGACGCCTCACACCCAGCACACTACCTGTTCGAACTGTTACTGTCTGGTCGGCGCTACAGAGCACCAAGCACTAAAACAGCCAGACACAGGAAAAGTTTCTTTCCTCAGGCCCTTTACCTCATGAAGAGTTAAATATTCTCCTACTGTGCAATAAACGAGCAATACTTTCTCATATGCACTTGTACACAGCACCTCATAACCTGTATATTTATAACAAATCTGTTCATACAACTCAACATTCAGATCCTTTGACTCACTGCATCTCTGTTTAATGTTTATCATCTTTTTTCATATTTAATTTTGTGTCGTCACTTTATGTACACTGGAAGCTTCTGTAGCCAAAACAAACTCCTTGTGTGTGTGAAGCACACTTGGCAATAAAACTGATTCTGATTCTATATACAGCCAAAAGCAGTTTTCATTTTAATGCTAACTTATTTTATTTATTGTTATTATTTTTTAAATAGTTAATTATTATCACCTATTAGGAACAAATCATTATAAATGCAACAGCTACATTTTCAAGCACTTTATCCAAAATCTAAGCACGTTATAAACCTTGAAAACACTGGACTTAAATCTGCCTTATAGTCTTGAAAGGATTCTATCTATTTACTTATGAGTAAATGTATGCAGATATACATTTAGTTCTTATAGTAATTTCTGTAATATTTTTGAATAATATGTATTATATGTTTAATATGTATGAATAATATGTTTTTAACGTGGTTTATGTACAATACAGTTTATAAAATATAATTTTCTGTCTTTTAGTACATATATTTTATGAGTGATTTGCTTTTTTTGTTTCACCAAACGAGTGATTCTAATTGGATTTGCATTGTAAAAATTGAAGTTTAAAAGATATTTATTTTTTATATACATTTCATGCGTTACATTTTAGTTACTACACTGTCAAAACCATTCTGCATAAATCCGCAGGCAGAATCATTACAAAATTCTATACAGAAATATCAAAAAATGGCTGCAGATACTGTCTGGCACTGGCGATAATGTTGGATCACATTTGATGTTGGATCATGCAAACAATATTCTTCTATGCAAGCAATTATGCTGCCTCGCAATGTGCACTGTAAAAAATTATTGCCTTTCATTTTTAGTTGAATTAAATTAACTTTTATAGTCATCTCAACTTACATCAAACTGACAAAAAATATTAAGCTAAACTTTGTATAACTTAAAATATTAAGTTAAAAGTTTTTGCTCTGGTTACTAACTCACAACAGTGCTCTATCAAAATCAGCTGTTATTTTGTATCAATGTAGAACAACTCCAATATAACTTCACTTTAAACAAAAGTTGCACATTGTTACTTTTGACCCCGTCAGCAGAGCCTGAAGTAACACACGGCTGGGTCAAAAGGCAAGGCAAGGCAAGGCAAACTTTATTTATAGAACACAATTTTACACAACAGTAGTTGATCCAAAGTGCTTTACAATAAAATAAATAAAAAAAATTAAAACTGGTATTAAAATATAAGAAAAAGAAATGTATGTATATAAGTAATACTAAAATACAAATAAGAAATAACATGCATGCGTCACTCAAAGGCAAGAGAGTAAAAATAAGTCTTTAAATTAGATTTAAAGGGTCACGAAACACCAAAACACATTTCTTGAGCTGTTGACAGTCATATATGTGTCCCACGCTGCTATAAACACTATTAGGACACATATATTGCACTAAAAAGTGAAAATTGGTTGTTTTTGCGTTATTTTGAGCAAATTCGTTCTTCCTGTTCGAAACTAATTTTTGAAGCTGCGTCACGGCCATGAGATACTTGCGTGTAAATACAGAGTGGAGAGTGGCTGTCTGTACCTGCGAGTACAACATGACGTCTCTGAGGGTGTGGCATTAATTCATGAGAATGACTTTGTTCAAACCAATCAGTGCGGTCTATTGTGTATGCGGTGCAACTTCATTAATATGCATGATAGCTTCAAAGACTGTTTACCTGTTACAGTGTTCAGACGGCAGAGAGACGCTACGTTGTGTTGCCAAAACAAGTGAAAGAACTAGAATTTAGAGACATGGGTCGTCAGTGTTGCATTTATTAGTTAGCTGTGTTTATTAATGTGCTGCAATGAAGGTTTTGTTTGCATTTTCCCGCTGTGAGAGCGCTGCTGGACTCGTGTGGACTACAGTGCACGCGACAGAATGCATTTGTAAGGAACATTTTTACCCGAGAGCTTTTCGCATCTGGAAATGGTGACATCCGGAGTTTCTGCTCATCTCCTTTTAAAAAAAGAGAAAGTTCCAGTGTGATTGTCCTGTCTCTACAGATTCGGTAAGTGTGCGATCAGTTCTTTGTTCATTTAGATGGCAAAGTTAGTTCGTATTGTCAGCAGTGCTCTTTCAGTTTTTAAAGACATGCCATAGTCAAAATGTTTTGGTTACTAAGTTTACAGTATGTTAATATCACTGCAATATTATAGTACAATATTATAGACTGAAAGATCCGCTGTAAATGCTGCTCTCCGAATGTAAACATGATCAAACCATTCCCGTCGTGCAGGATTTTCGCCGCATTTAGTGACAGGATAGTCTATACACACACAGCTTTCTGACGCTACCTACCGAGTCATCTAAGTAACCGAGAAATGCAGAGGATTTGTTTTCTCCCATTCAGCGTGCGGTATCAAACATTGGAATAAAACTTCACTCTTCCAGCAGTTCCTTGCTTTCAATATCTCGTTTGTCACGGGCGACATGCAGGAAATGTTCCTGAATAAAAAGTGAAAGTGCCAAACTGCAGTTAAAGTCGACAAATTAATAATTTGGCAAGTAATTTGTTTACTGATGTCCCTGTAACCACAGTCACTGTCTTTCCCCTACGTCATTGTTTGTTTTGCCTCGCGCGTGCCCTAAAGGAAACTCCCATATTTGCAAATTCTTCTCTCTTTCCCTTATTATTATTAGAAAGTAGAATTATTAGAAAGTAAATAAGGCCAGTTTATGTCCATGTTGTCACAATTCACAAACCCACCTTCTTTTGCATTGTGAATGATGTTCTTGCAGAGCAGGTCATTGTGACAGAGCACTACAGGGGAGCCCAGCTGAGACAGGTGCTCCTTCATCCACATCATTTCCTGCTCCAGCACTTCCTGGCTAGGCACTTCCTGCTGAATTCTAGTTTACAAAACACAGAAATGAGAGATTAGTGATGTGAAAGGCAAACACAGAATGTATGATAACAGAACAATGTCACAAAACTGATTTGCATTTGTATCTAATATTCTGCTAGTAAAAGAATTAACACTTCACAATAAGGTTTCATTTGGTGATGTTAGTTAACAAACTCTATTAGTTAATATAAACTAGCAATGCTGCTGCAGGATTTATTATGACCAACATTAATCTCAGCATTTGCTAATACAATTTTTAAGACCAAAAGTTGGTTGACATTAGTTAAAGGGGACCTATTACGTCTCTTTTAACAATATGTAAAATAAGTCCCGAGTGTGTATGTGAAGTTACAGATCAAAATACCCCACAAATAATGTTTTATAACTCTTTGAAAATGACCTCTTTTAGACTTTGATCCAAATTGTGCTATTTTGGTGACTGTCGCTTTAAGTCCAAATAAGACTGTGCTCCTTTGAAAAGAGGGCGGAGCTACAAATGCCATGTGTCAGCATAGTGGCAGATAAAAAAACAGGACAAGCATTATCTTAGAATAGATTAGCTTCAACTTTATTGCCATTACACGTGTACAAGTACAAGGCAACAAAATGCAGAGGTCTAACCAGAAGTGCAATAGCAGCAAGTGAGGGATATAGTTATAAGCTATAAAGTGCAATTATAGAAAAACGTTGGTGATATTTACAGATGGATGTACTATGAACATTATATACAGGTTGTATTAACTATGAACAGAGATTTACAATAGATATGTACAGGTTGCTATTAATAATCCGATGCATGCAGACAGATATGAACAATTACACATGTACATGTGCAGTGGATATGTACAATTCTAGATGAAATAGTGCAATGAATATGTGCAATTATTTCTCTGTGAAAAACTGAAAATGTCAAAAGATGGCCGTCTATGGAGACTACAGTGTTCACTGATTTATCCTAAAAGTCCACATTCATAATGCCTCATAAATAGGGCCAGACGCAATCTGCGGACGTTTTTTGCAATTTCTGCAGAGAATTTTGGTAAAAATCTGAGGATTTCTGCGGAATTATTTCGCGAGTATCATAACTAAAACCTTAATATGTGAAATTAAAATAATACCTATTGACAGGGTTTCTGCAGATATCATAATGTCAAATTTAAGACTTTAAGACCTTTTTAAGACCATTAAGTATTAAATTTAAGACCTATATCATGATATCAAAAACACGCAAACACATAAAGAGAAAATACAAAATCACAAAATTTGTGGTAAAATAAATGTATTCAAATTGAACAGTACTAAAGACAGGCTAAATGCACCATTAAACTACAGAAAAAACAAACAAATAAACAAACATCTTAAGTCTGATTCATACTTTCGCCTGGCGCCACATCGCGCACCTCACGAAACGGACGAGGCTTTTATACTTGACGCATTTGCCATTGTGATATTCTTTTAAATGACAGGGGGCGGTCAAAAGAAACAGGGAAGTAGAAAGTTTCCGGAACTAGGTCATATCATTAATATCATTCAAGATAATGGTTTTTTATTATTTTTATAATTTATTATAAATATTTTTATAACCATTCAAAATTTTTAAAATCTAAATGATGCATCACTTGCTTTTGTTCATGTCTCGGAAAGTTCTACCTTTTAAAGTTAAATATTAATGGCAACAGAACTTGGCTTGCTCTACAATTATATTTTTTATGGCAAGAATAAAAACAAAAAAGAAGTACACTTACTAAAAATACAGACGGTTTTTTATATTTATTTTGCCCACTCAACAATTCATACATTTTGTCCTCTACTTATAAGCTACAATGGCAATAGTGATCCAACATTCGTGACCATTATCACCAATAAAGCCGAGAAATTGGATATCAATATATTGTAAACTGATAGGTTCATATATTCCTTTCCAGTAACAGTCAGATTTATTAGCCCCCCTTTTTCCCCAATTTCTGTTTAACGGAGAGAATATTTTTTTCAACACATTACTAAACATAATAGTTTTAATAACTCATTTCTAATAACTGATTTATTTTATCTTTGTCATGATGACAGTAAATAATATTTTGCAAGATATTTTTCAAGGCACTTCTATACAGCTTAAAGTGACATTTAAAGGCTTAACTAGGTTAATTAGGTTAACTAGGCAGGTTAGGGTAATTAGGCAAGTTACTGTATAACGATGGTTTGTTCTGTAGACAATCGAAAAAATATATAGCTTAAAAGGGCTAATAATTTGACCTTAAAATGTTTTTAAAAAAATTAAAAACTGCTTTTATTGTAGCTGAAATTAAACAAATAAGACTTTCTCCAGAAGAAAAATATTATCAGACATACTGTGAACATTTTCTTGCTCTGTTAAACATGATTTGGGAAATATTTAAAAAAAGAAATAAAATTTCAAAGGGGGGCTAATAATTCTGACTTCAACTGTATCAAAGACATAATTTGTTACTTAATTTTAGTTTGTAACTTGTAAATTGTTTTAAATTTAAAATTGTAACCTATACATCAGTGTAAATCCTATGACTAGTGGAAAAACATATTCTGTAATATTAAAAACACCTGGGTCTCCACTTTTGCCATGGCCTTTTTTTTTGTTTTAACAAACTTATCCCTCAGGGGTCCCACTTTCCCACTGCTGTTGCAATTTCTAACCAAGAATTTGGTCATTTGGTTATCTCTATGATCACGCATGGACAAATCATAAAGAATATGTGTTTACAGTCATATTTCATATTACATTTCATATAAAATCTCTTCAAAGTGTTTCATATTCAACTCAAATCAAATGCGGCGTCGCGCAAACTGTTCAGTGTTCACTCGAGTCTCAAAACATTACGTGAGCCCCGCCAGCCAAAATCATGTCGCGCAAACACAGCGATGACGTCACATTCGCCGCGCGCACTGCATGTCGGCCTCATTTGTAGTTGTAATACCGCAAATTACAATTGGACTAGTGAAATAAAGAACTACAACTACCAAGAACACCAGGCAACAACAACAAAAAGAATTTAAATGAGCATTAGACGTAGCGTTACACGGACATCGGAAAATTAAGACCTGTGCTAAAATATTTAAGACCTAGAACAGCAAATTTAAGACTTTAAGGCCTTAAATTTCGATTTTTAAATTTTAGACTTTTTAAGACTTTAAGACCCCGCGGAAACCCTGTATTGAACTTATATTTAATGTTTAAAATGCAAATCCAATTAGATTTACTTTATTTGGTAAACAAAGCAAGTATCTCATTTAATATATCTACTAAAAGACAGAAAATATTGCTGTACAAACTGTATTGTACATAAATCAGATGAACATTTTCATATTAGTCAATAATATTACTGTACTTAATTTAAAAACTGAATAAATTTAGATTTCAACACATTTACATAAGTAAATAAACAGAATTAATGATGGGCTAAACATCTGAGGAAATCTGCGGAATTCTGCGCGCGAAGATTCTGTGTGGGCCTACTCATAGGAAGGTATTATATCATTATCTTCAGCAGGTACGGTGCGAAAACTAATGGCAGATGGCTGCTTCTCACTCAGAGCTGTTTATGCAGCCCTGTTTATGTTAATGAGGGAAAGATCATCTCTAATGGGATGCTTTCCCCCTCTGATGACAGGTACAAAGAGAGAATGTCAATCAAAGTGTTTCTGCAGACTGCTTTTATCAATTGTGATTATAAAAAAATAGAATTAATACATTTTTGCCATTAGAGGCTGGTTATATTCACAGACTGTTACCACACAACTGTGTTTAAACCCCTAATAAAAGTGATTTTGCTCAATAGGTCCCCCTTTAATGCACTGCAAACTAATATGAACATTTAATTTTTATTTTAACATCAAACGGTTAATAAATGCTTTAAAAAGTGTTTTACCAAATAACTGAAAACCTTTTTTCAACATGGCACTTTTGAGATTTGCAGTATGCCCACAAGTTTAATATTCAGGTTTACAGGTCTGTTCAAATCACTCATCATAATAGTATGATGAGTAATAATAATCCCCTTAGTAAGCTCCTCAGAACAGCTTAAATACTCAACTTTTGAATCAAACATTTCAATGACATTTGCAATACTAAATCATTTAAAGTTGAATAAATCCTTTAAAACACCTTCAATACCAAAAGCATTAACACTTTGCAGTGATGGTCTCTATTGGTAATGTTATGCATTAATAATGACCAATATGTTTGTTTCAGCATTTATTAATAACAACGCTACAATTCCTTATTAATTTATGTTAGCTCATGTGCATTTAATGGTGTTAATTTCGTTGACGAAAAATGTTCATCAGAATTTTTGTGATGAACAAGTTTCTACTGACGAAAAATAAACAAAAACGAAATAAAAATTAGGTAATGATGACGACAACTATAATAAAAATATACAGACATTTACATTGACTAATAAAAATGAGACGAGAATGTGATTGAGGGATGTATTTTGGTAAAAATCCAATTAGAATAAAGTTTTTTGTCTTCAATAGAAAAGCTATATTCTATATTTTAATGAGACTTTATTTAATTTTAAGTTAGAATATTTTGTATAAATAATTAAATACAATATTAAATAATAAATAAATAAATATTTAATTAAATAACACTTAAATTAAACCAAATATAATTTAGTCAACTAAATCTAGAGTAGATTTAGGATTTAGCTCCAGGATCGGAGTGCCAACAGTGTAGAGCTACAGTAGCTCAGGAATGGCAGCATCTGCACGCACAGTGAGGCGAAGACTGCCTGGTGTCGAGAAGGGCAGTAAAGAAGCCAATTCTCTCATAAGGGGACAGATCTTCTGCAAAAAGTATGGCGAATGGACTGCTGAGGACTGGGGCAAAGTCATATTCTCCAATGAAGCTCCTTTCCGATTGTTTTGGGCATCTGGAAAAAGGCTTGTCCGGAGAAGAAAAGGTTAGTGCTGGTTAGCAGGTTAGCATCCTGAGAGCATTCATGTGTGGGGTTGCTTGTCATCCAAGGGAGTGGGCTCACTCACAATTTTGCCCAAAAACACAGTTATGAATAAAGAATGGTACCAAAACACCCTCCAACATCAACTTCTTCCAACAATCCAACAACAGTTTGGTGAAGAACAATGCATTTTCCAGCACGATGGAGCACCGTGCCATAAGGCAAAAGTGATATCCAAGTGGCTTGGGGACCAAAACGTTGAAATTTTAGGTCCATGGCCTGCAAACTCCCCAGATCTTAATCCCATTGAGAACTTGTGGTCAATTCTCAAGAGGCGGGTGGACAAACAAAAACCCACTAATTCTGACAAACTCCAAGAAGTGATTATGAAAGAATGGGTTGCTATCAGTCAAGATTTGGCTCAAAAGTTGATTGAGAGCATACCCAGTCGAATTGCAGAGGTCCTGAAAAAGAAGGGCGAACAATGCAAATACTGCCTCTTTGCATAAATGTCATGTAATTGTCGATAAAAGCCTTTGAAACGTATGAAGGGCTTGTAAGAAACAACTGAAACAAAGATCTAAAAGCAGTTTAGCAGCAAGCTTTGTGAAAACTAACATTTGTGTCATTCTTAAAACTTTTGGCCATGACTGTACACAAATATAAAAATTATGGCTGCACAATATATCGCTACAGCATCGATACCGCAATGTGCTCATTCGCACTAGTCACATCGCAGAATATGTAATGTTGAGTTTGTATCATAATTTACCATTTGCATGTTTCATTTGCAGTTTTGAGGATTTTTAAAGCATTTAATTATTAAAAGCTTTAATAATGATTCATTTTATTTAATTATTTTTATTGTTCAATCACTGTACCTGAATACTGTCAGACTCGGAAATCGACCAAACACTGTTTATTCAAATTGTATCGTTTTCTTTAGTGTATTTATCTATGCTTGTAGATTAGATTTATTATTTTTTATGCATGCCTCAATCACATACAGGATCATCCCAATTAATATAACATTAGAAATTCTTTCCAAATAGAAATATTAAGTCATCTGGTGATTTAATACTCAATATTCCAATATATATTGCAGAATAAAACTATTATATAAAACTGTTAGAGTTTTCCAATACCGTGCAGCCCTAATAAAAATGAACAAATAATAACTAACAAATGGAATCTTATAAGTGTTACCAACAATTAAAAAAAGGCTACATCTGGATTTTACCTCAAAAGGATTAACAAAAGAGAAATTAGGACGGTGATAATATGGTCAAGTTCCACCAATGAAAAAGGCCTGTCCGACTGACCACTCTCCCCTCATAATGGGCTTAAGGAGTTATTTCTAGACTCTACCTTTCCCCTGCAGAGACTCACTCAAAGCCCTGCGGTCTCTCAGACTCATCTGCGATCATTTGTTAAATGCTTTTTTTTTTTGCCCAAGTTTATGCTTGGAAACAAATGACAGGAAACTACTAAGTAAAACGATCCTAATAGACATTAGACAGCAGCATAATCTCCACATGAGAAAGTCTTATGAAACTAATGACAAAAATGACTTTGCATGTGCATGATCTCTGGCTCCCGATAAACACGGCTCCCGATAAGTCACAATGCAAACAGCCAGTAGCTTTTAAGAGCAAGCTTCTTTAAAAAGGAAGACTGCTGAGATGAGTATGTGACATAACATCTCTGAGCACGGGATTAAACAAACAAATGCAATTGAGGTCATGTGAACACCTGTTTAAGCACAGTATAGTTTACTGATGGTTCAAATGGCTTCAAATGAATCTCATTTAAACACTGCTGTGAACTGGTTTTGTTTCAAACATCAAATGCACAAACTTTTGTCTCTCAAAGGAAGAATTCATTTTAAACTATCTGAAATACAAACAAATCAAAAATTTACATAGGCTTGTAACAAATCTCCATAATGCCAGTCTTCAATGGCCTGCAAACAACGTCTAATTTCATCTGCAAATACGTGGAACTTATTTACTTTGCATGCACTTCCAAAGGATTGGGACTTTCAGTGTTCTTACACATTTTCCAAAGTAAAATTTAAGCACTTTCCAGGAGCATTTATTTTACAGTATTTTAAATTTGTGGTGTAAATGACATGTTTACATACATTTTATATATATATATATATATATGTATATATATATATATATATGTATATATATATATGTATATGTATATATATATATGTATATATATATATATATATATATATATATATATATATATATATATGTATATATATATATATATATATATGTATATATATATGTATATATATATATGTATATATATATATATATATATATATATATATATATATATATATATGTATATATATATCTTATACTATATATCATCTTATACTATACTATACTATACTATACTATACTATACAATACAAATAACATCTTGTGTGTGTGTGTGTGTGTGTGTGTGTGTGTGTGTGTGTGTGTGTATGTATGTATGTATGTATGTATGTGTGTATATATATATATATATATATATATATATATATATATATATATATATATATATATATATATACACATACATACATACATACATACATACATACACACACACACACACACACACACACACACACACAAGATGTTATTTGTATATATTTGTATTGTATAGTATAGTATAGTATAGTATAGTATAGTATAGTATAGTATAGTATAGTATAGTATAGTATAGTATAGAATAGTATAGAATAGAATAGCAGTGGTTCCCAAAGTAGGAGTAACGGGACAATGACAGGGAATCGCTTGGTGATTTCCAAAAATCAAATAAATTTGATTAAACTATTAGAATTAACATATTTTATCCATAACCCACAGAAGACAAAAAAGTTAATAGTTACATAAAAATCAACAACAATATAAATGAAAAGCCATCAGCTTTTCAATTATTTTTGTTTCATAGAATGGGTGTGTTTACATTAGATTAACAGCACAGCAATAGCATCTGCTGAAGCAGATTGATTTTATAGTACCAGTTTAATCTTCCTGACACCTTTATGGCAATCAAATATATTAAAAATAAACCCTGTATAGTATAGTATAGTATAGTATAGTATAGTATAGTATAGTATAGTATAGTAAGGAAAGTTATGAAAGGCATGTTTGCCCAAAACCTATTATCAACATTGAAATACTGCCATTTACTCTTTTAAATGACATCTACTCACGTCTTAGATGATTTCATCTTAAATCTTTCTTTATCTTTGTCATTGAATCATTTATTCAGATTCATTCAAAATGACTCAATCAGTCATGAATTAAGTGACTCATTATGAATGACTCACTGGAATAGTTAAACATTCGTGAAACTCCATAATGTGCTCTCCACGTGATTCACGCTACACACTTGGTCGAACTCCAGTTTTAATTTTACGCAAAAGCAGAAAGATGTTTTATTTTATTTAAAAAGGAAACTATTTAGAAAGGTAAATCACGAGGAAATCAACACAATTCCATCCTTAAACACTTTATCCAAAACATAACTACTTTTCAAACTATTCAAAATTGAAGCATTTTCAAGGATTTCAAGGTCTTTGGAGCTGCATCTTTATTGGTTATATCGCTGTTTACAAGTGAGGAATTTTGATATGGTAATTAGTCACAGTTCATGCTACCGGCTTATTACCTGCCTATTATTAAGATGTCAACTGTTTATTAGTAGTTATAAAGTACAATCTTATTCTGCATCTCTAATCCTACCCAAAACCTGAAGTCAACTTTTACCTTACTAATACTACCTTTATTAATAAACGGCTAATGAGCAGTTTATTAAGCTACAGTAGTTAAGTTAGTTAAGAGGTTGTTAATACCGTAAATTGTGACCTAAACTAATGTCATATGTATATGCCTGTATGTTTTGCTTGTGTGTGTGCACTCTCTCTTTCTCTTGCTCGCTCTTTCTCTCTCTCTCCCACTCCAGTATCCCATTCGTCTGTGAAGACGTCAATTACAATTACACCCTGTGACGTCATCACTCTCGCTTCCAATCAGGATGGGAGCTCGTAGTTTAAAGGGACGCGAGCGAGGAAGCTCGTTCTGCTTGCTCCGTCTTGTGTGCTTTTGCTTGTGTGTGTGCACTCTCTCTTTCTCTTGCTTGCTCTTTCTTTCTCTCTCTCTCTCTCTCTTTCTCCCACTCCAGTATCCCATTCGTCTGTGAAGACGTCAATCACAATTACACCCTGTGACGTCATCACTCTCGCTTCCAATCAGGATGGGAGCTCGTAGTTTAAAGGGACGCGAGCGGGGAAGCTCGTTCTGCTTGCTCCGTCTTGTGTGCTTTTGCTTGTTTGCCTATTTGTGTGTGTTTTGGCTTGTTATGATGTTGATGTGAGTTAGAGTTTTGATTTTGGTCTGGTCCTTGTTTTTGGTTGCTGTTACCGTTTTGTATGTGTATATGTGGCACTTCCCATTCCCTAACATCTGGCGTCAGCCTTCCCCTGGGATTCGAGGAGTTCAGATGTCACATGACATACACCTTGCATCACGTAGATAACGCCAGCCAGCCGCTGTAAGTTTTCTCCGTATTTTTGGTTAGAAGAGCAGTTTTAGATATAGCGTGAAAACGCTGAAGATGTTTTGTTTGTTTATTTTGTATTAGGTAGTTTAGAGGGTAATATCAGCTTGATTTGGGGTTTTTGTTATATTGCTTTCATTTATTTGGCGCCACTTAATTCTCATTTCCCCCATCCATAATATACATTGATTTATTTTCTTTTGTGAGATCTTGTAAATAATATTTTGCTGTTTGACTTCTTTTCACTTCCGTAAATAAATTCACTTATTTTTGCAGTATTTTGGTTGTCATTTGGATATTTTGCCACCAACTCACCACAATTTTGTCACATTTAAGTTCTTTTAAACCCTAGAGCAAAACTTTAAAAGGCGTAACAATGTGCTATTTTGTAAATAAGACCTGTAAATAAGTATTCAATAATGGGCTATTCGTTAATGAAAGATTTACCTGATGTTAGAGGCTTGCTCTGTGAACTCTGTGGCCACTAGTGAGAAGTACTTGCGCATTTTGATCCACAGGTTGGGTTTGGGGATGCATCCGTTGTGCGCGTGGATGGCGTGAATGCGAGCCATTTCACGGGCGATCAGTCTGCAAATAATAACAAAAGGAAGACATTGGTCAAAACGACAATGTTTCGATTTCAGCTCAAACACAATGCCTGGAAAAAGCTGTTTATGTGGAAAAAATTGATACTAGTCCAAGGTCACGGTGGAGTTTTTGATATGGTTGACTGTGTGCCTGGAAGGAGATTATGTGACCCTCATGAAGTGAATGCAGTGTTCTGTCTGAGTGCACATAAACTTTACTTCATATCTCCACAGTTAGCTTAGACTACATGCTGAACTTCTCCAAAAAGCCAGTCTGCAGTATTTAAAGATATGGTTTACATAGGTGCATTTTTTCTCATATTTGATCTTGTTCCCTTCTTTGCAAATAGTTTTTCCATTTTAACAAGTCAAATAGTGGCATTCCAATAGGCTGGGCGATATAATTGGTATCAGCATTTATTGACCGAACAGCATTGTCAATATCGATAATAAAAAAAGTTGGGTATGTAGTTTTGGTATGAAGCGATATGGTTTTATTAAAACGTGGCTGCTGAGCGTGCACATGGGAGCGACGTGCACATGTTGTGCAAACGGCGCGCACATAATGTGTGCACATTATCCAGGTACACCTAGTTCAAAAACATCTGAACTTGTCCAAATGCCCTGAGCGCTAACTAATTTGCTTCACACTTTGTATGGAATATACACATTTCAGTAATAACGGCAGACTAATTACTTCAGAAAAACACAAAGCATGCACTCGCGATTGTCACTTAAGTTCAGAATAACAACACACAGGGAAATGAGTGCCATATAGCAGCAGTGAGGAGATTGTAAATAAAAAAGGGCGTCGCCAGAGTGGCTTTTTGGTTTCTTTTCTTGTGCATCCCAACCACTAGCTCCCCATCTGAAAGATTTTTTAGCATGGGGGTAATGTTGCAGTATGCATTTAAATAATGATGGTTGGTTCCTTTACTTGAAAGCTCAGATTTGATTATCAAAATTTGTTTTGTTTGCAGAGTTTGAGGTTTACTATGTTATTATTATTATTCACACCTTACAGACGCGCACACTTTGTAACATTTAATTTATTAAGTTTAAGAGCGTCTTTAACACTTATGTTTATTTTATTATAAAGACATAAGAGATCATTTTTGACTATTAAAACTATTTGCCTTAGTAATGCTGGTAAATTTAAATAAAGTGGTTAAATAAAAAAGAAAATCCTAATATACCTAAATGTATTGTTAAAAAATATTCAATAATTATCAATATCGAATGATATGAAACATGATATCGGGGTCATTTCTTTTGCAATATCGCCCAGCCCTACATTCCAACTATGCATTTAACCTATACTGTATATTTTAGAAGTTTAAGAATTGTACTTTTTTTTTTTAAGGACTTGAAATATATTCAAGATGTTACAAAAAAAAAACTGTAATAACATACATTTCAAACTCAGCTCTGCAAGTAAAAGATTCTGGAACAGAACTAGACTCTGTTTTAATAACTTCACTATTATAGACACAATGTTCTAACCCAAAAGCCAACGTCAAAAGTCAACCAAATGGGTTATTTTTGGAACGAACACCTATTTGGATCTTCCATTTCGTGCCTTGTGCTGAAAGAACTCACCTGAGCAGCACAGGGTCCCTGACGTCTTGGGTATCCAGAGCGCGTCCTTGCATGAACTCGTAGCAGATGCCATTCTGGAAGGTGCAGTAAAGTCTGGGCGCACAACCGTTGGCATGCAGAACCTGAAAGCTCTTCAGTTCATTGTCCCGGTCCACGATCAGCTCTGTCTTGTTGCCGTACACTCGGACCAGAACCACGTCCTCTATGCAATCCTCCACATAACAGCCCACCAGCTTGTTAGTGGTGCCATCTGTGAAAAGCTGAAGAGAAAAAAATGCATTCTTTTTTTCAATAGATTTTTGCAAGGTTGTTACTTTATGGTATATTGTGTTGACCCGATCACATTATTCCAAAGTATTTCACATTATTCCAAAGTAAAACACTTGTTTTACAAATTAACTTTTGCTAACTACTGCAAAGGAAATTCCACCAATTTGACAAGAGCTTTTTAGCTCTGCACACTTTTTGTCAGATTATCAAATAATTGTTTGCCTCAAATCAACATTATAATGTTCTGACCTTTTGAAATGTTTTTGCGATTGCTTTAGAACTTTTGATTCTAAAAAAGGAATACTAAACGGCAGAAAATGGTGCTTTACAAACTAACTGCTTTTCAGTTCATTGTCCCGGTGCACGATCAGATCTATAAACAAGTGTGACTATACACAAAAAATAGGATAATAACAATATTCCTGCAGAACATTTCTTTAAGTATTTACAAATAAGAGATTTTATCCTCAAATCACAAAATAATTCTCTAGATATGTCATCATTGTCTATTTTGGAAAAAGTAATAACAAAAGATTGTTTTAGTGAAAGTTTAATTTAAAAAGGTTTAATTTAAAAGGTTTAATTAAAACTCAAATAAACAGAATTATTACTTATTGGACCTAAATCCTGTACACAGCAGATCTCACAACTTGCAATTAGAGGGATACAAAGTTAGCATTAGCATACACTCAATGCATCACATAGCGGTATGATGCATGAATGTGCTCCACGCATCTCGTTTATATACACTATGAACAGCAGCTACGCTAATTATTCTCTTTATTCTCTATTTCCACCTGGGGACACTCATCCCAAGGCCCCCAGAGACTATGCAGCGCCACTGATGTGATCCAAGACCAGCAACAAGATGATCCCAAGATTTCCATAATCCTGGACCAGGCCGTATCCTGAGCAGCTCCTGTTGTGGTTTTGGAGGAGTGGAGAGCTTGTGATTGATTCCTGTGACGCTCCAGGGACAGATGAGTCTTCGCTGACGTCCAGCGTTCTCCAGCCTTCAGCGCCTAGACTGCAGCTCTGCACAAGACGTTTGGCCATAGGAGAAATGGTCATGCCCAACTGAGCCTGGTTTCTCTCAAGGTTTTTTTAATTCTTCACTTTCGCCAATTGGTGAAGTTTTTTTCTTGCCGCTGTCGCCACTGGCTTGCATGGTTCGGGACCCGTAGAGCTGCGCATCGATGGATTTGCTCCTCAGTGTTTGGACTCTCAGTATTGAACATTAAACCACACTGAACTGAGCTAAACTGAACTTAAACTCTGAAAACTGAACTGACACCGTTTCAATTTACTGTAATCTTCTATGTGAAGCTGCTTTGACACAATCTACATTGTAAAAGTGCTATAGAAATAAAGGTGAATTGATTTAATTTCTGCATTATACAAGATGCTGGTGTCAGGATCAAAGGAATCTTCAAATTGTAAATTGGAAGCTTGGAGATTAGATCTTAAGGAGGATATTTCTACAGAGGACTGGATGAAGACATGCGAGGAAGCTCGATCACTAACAATGAACACTCGTCTGAAACCGTTACAATATAAATGGTTGATGAGGATTAACATAACTCCTGTTTTATTGCATAAAAACAAGGAAAATATTCCAGATACTTGCTTGAGATGCAGGGACCTTAAAGAAACGTTGTATCACTGTATATGGGAATGTAAAGGAATACAGAACTTTTGGAAAGGTGTGAAAGAAATTATAGAAAAGATTCTTGAGGTTAATATACCAATGTCTCCTTTAATTTTTTTATTTCGTTTATATCCCAAGGAGATGAAGTTAAAAAAGACGGAGCATATATTTATGAACGACTTATTTCTTTAAATTGGAAAAGTATGTGTGCACCAAATATAGGCTGTTGGCTGAAAGATGGTAACAAACATGTCAAAGGAAAAAAATAACTTGTATATTAAGAAATAAATACATAATTTTTGATAGAGTTTGGGGACCTTTTATGTCGTTTTTAAAAGGTGGTGGATTTGGAAATGTTTTACTAGATGATTAGTAAAAGAGGGGATATTGTATTCGGATGTAAAATACTGAGAAGCCTTTTGTTTTGTTTGTTTATTTGTTTGCTTGTTGGTTTATGTTATATCTGACACATGGAAATGTGTATGTACATGCTAAAATATAATAAAAAGGAATTGGGAGAAAAAAAGTAGGATTTTACAATAAGAAAATTACAGTTTACAACATCAAGCAGCCTAATTTTAGAATCGTTTTGAACGTCTAAAAATCAATGGAAGAGAGACCGAAAGTCTCAAGCCAAATAAATTCCAATGGCTGCTCCCACTCATACATCAAGAAAGGTTTGCACGATACCGAGAAAATAAGCAATGTTGTTGAATATTTGCGATTATGATATACTTTATACCTAGAGATATTTTTTGCAACCCTAGAGAACTGCCATTTTGGCTACTTTTTAAAATAACTGATTTATTTCATGATACTAAATCTGATATTTTCTGATCTAATTAAATAAATGAGGGCTAAAAAATGCCAAGGTGCAAACATTTCAACTTTAAAACAGTAAGTGAAAACAGCAGATATTGGTAGATATCTTAGATTGGCAGATATTTTGATTCTTATTGGCTGTTGTAATTTTTGTAAGGCCCCATCTAATTGGTTAAACTTGGATAATAAACCAATGCATGCAACGCACAAATGCTTGATGCATATAATAATACATTTGATTGAATTACACATATCTAATATCTGAATACACTATTATCCAGGTAATGATACTTTTTCAATACATTGTGCACCCTTAAAGCATTTAAAGACTACGAAGTTGCCATGAAATCAATCTATTCTTATTTTTATATGTATATATAGTTATTCTTGTTATAAATTATGTATTAGTGTAATTCATCTGCCCTAATGAACTTACATCAAATGCCATAACATTCCCTCCTGGTCAAAAAGATTTTTTTCTTTTCATGGTCTCATGGAATGCTTTAGGGTGGAGCAATCAGTCCGTGTCTTGCTTCTGCTCTAAAATAGTACATATGTCTATCTTTCTTCATATTAATAGCACTGCCCATCTTTCAACAATCCAATCGGTTCTCAAAGAAAGAAATCATGCACCACCCTACATTTTATTACTGTTTCAGAACCGTTTCAAGTAGATGTACGTCACTATACTAGGGGAAAAAAAAGACAATCTTAACAACCATAACTGTTAATCCAATTCCATGGTGACTTTAAACAAATTCCTATTGAAAAAGAGCATCAAGCACTGCTAAGCACTAATGTCCTTGATTACAGTAACTTTTTTGTATGAGATGCACAAACATTACAGTTAGCAGTATTTAAAACCTGAACCTACACATGAACTTAACACACCACTAAACTTCTTAAATATATATTATTGGGGAAAAAGGTATTTTTATATACAATACTTTGCCCAAAAGCTCTATGTCCATGACAAAACAAGGTTTTGAAAGTCCAATATAACTGTACACTTTTTCCCCCCATGTACATTAGAATTTACCCTGTTTAATTTGTTTTTGCTTCCATAAAGAACTGCATTTCCACTTTAAATCACTGAAACGCAATCACGATAGGACATATCATAAATTGGCATGAGTTAAAAAGCTTTGTGCTTGTGGCAGTGCATCCCACAATTCACCGCACTGGCCTTCACCACCCACTAGTGCATTTCTGAAATTCCTGAAATGACTAATGAACAAACAGCATCAATGGTGGACAAACTGAAAACAAACTGGACTCGGAGCAGGTGCTGATTGACTGTTTTGTTGAAGATAAACTACTCAAAGCAAATATTCCACACATATATAGTTAAATGAAGAAATGCAGGTCAGTTGGAGATGTGAATGCTTGAGTGGTCAGGGTTTACAGTTGAACCATATGGCTGACAAAAATCTCATATCATTATAACAATGAAGACAGAATTATTAGCCCTCCTGTATATTTTTTGCCCAATATCTTTTTAACAAAAACAATTTCTAATCATAATAGTTTTAATAACTAATTTCTAATAACTGATTTCTTTTATCTTTGCCATGATGACAGAAAATAATATTTCACTAGATATTTTTCATAATACTAATATTCAGCTTAAAGTGACATTTAAAGGCTTAACTAGGTTAATTAGGCAAGTTGGGGTAATTAGGCAAATCATTGTACAACAGTGGTTTGTTCTGTAGACTATCAAAACAAAATATTTCTTAATAGGGCTAATAATATTGACCTTAAAATGATTTTTTTTTAACTGCTTTTACTCTAGCCAAAATAAAACAAATAAGAGTCTCTCTAGAGGAAAAACATTATCAAAATTACTGGGAAGATTTCTTTGCTCCATTAAATATCACTTGATAAATATTTGAAATAGAATAAATATTAAACCACATGGAAAGGACTATTTCTTTTTGCCATTTTAAAGTACATTCTCAAATATGTACTCATTCATATAGGATTATTTTTATCACTGTATGTAAAACTCATGGCCAAATGACCAATCACAGAGCTTGCGCTACACATCGTTGCGAAGTGTAGTTAAATTTTTTTGAGAGGTGCGCGTCAACATCGGCGTCAGCCATGGCAAGGGCTATGCTACTGCGCGAAGGTTGCGCTGGACCACACGCGTGCGCTTGACGCAGAAGTAAATTAGCCTTAAGGCTAGTAGTTTTTTCCCTTTTGCCTAAATGGATCAACATATTTTTCCCACGTAACCTCATACTTCAGTTTTTCATCAAATCTTCTGACCAATCAAATCCTCTCATGTCTGACATGTCCTGCCCCCTTGAAGACGCTTCACATTTGATGCGCATGAGCTCAACCGTTCTCACTGATAGAGTGGTGATAAAGCAAAACACTATTGGATGTTTTATAAAAAGTTGAGGAGCTACACTATGTCCCACCCTCTCTTGGTGTTTCAGTTGAGATTTCATAAAACATAGAATAAAAATACACATTTAAAATAGGGTTGGGCCGATAGACGAAGCCATCGTCCATCGCCGATGAACTATAGACATCACGATGCTGAGCCGACATCGCTGATCCTCCGCCCCGCCTTCTTCGCCAACCCGCTCGTGAAAAATACACACTCAGGCCCCGTTTACATTAATACAGCTTAGTTTTAAAATGCCATTTTAGAACGAAAATGATCCACATCCACACTGGAGTTTCATCTGGCATTTCTGAACAGCCCTCCGTCCGCTGAAAATGCACATCACGTGACCACACCCATACACATAGACACAGCCACACACACTGTCATGCACTCGTCTGAGCTCCAGAGAACAGTGCACGTCGGACAGTTTATCAAGGATGTACCGCTGGATCGCATCTCACTGTAAGTTAGTTGTTAAACGTGATATTTAATAAAATTTTGTCTCTATCTAACGACTCTTCTGTTTTTTGAATCTATCGGGTAGCATGTCACAGCATCAGTACATGCTTAAATCTTTTGCTTTCATGCTTGTACTTAGTAATTACTGCGAAAACCTTAGATACTGTTGATTGTGCACCTTTTTTACCAACCAAGTTTGTTGACGTCATTATAACACAGATCACTCTGCCTATTCATGCCAGAGTCCCATAAAAAATGATTAGCAAGTGGTAATTTGTGTGTAACTTATCTTTATTTATTTATGATTTGGTTATGGGTAAAACAAAGACAATGCAGGTCAGGTAGTTGAAATGGTGGGCTACAAATAATTAATTCGTTATGAATTAATTAATTATTCATGAATAGTTAATTCACCTCCCCCTATGACGACGATGTCATCGTCCATTGCGATGTTTCACATTAGACATCGTACAATGCCAAATTGGTCAACATCACCCAACCCTAATTTCAAAGCACTTCACGGGACCTTTAAAAACGAATTATGATTTTTTGTGACAACATTTCCACAGAGAAATGCAATTTTTAGCTACTTTTCAAAATAACTGATTTATGTCATGACACTAAATCAGATATGTTTGATTAACAGAATAAATATAAACGAAATATAAAACACTTTTTATATTGAGGACCAACATAAAATATTGTTAAACAAAACGCAAATTGTACATATAGTACTTTTAAAGCTTGCAACTTTTTCACCATTTTGCCATTTACGTTTCGTCCTGCATCCAAATTCATTCATTCATTTGTTTATTTTTCTTCGGCTTAGTCCCTTATTTATCATGTTTAAAGCAGCGGATGCCCTTCCAGCCGCAAGCTAGTACTGGGAAACAACCATACACTCATTCACTATGTCTTTGGACTGTGCGGAAAACCGAAGGACCCGGAGGAAACCCACGCAAACATGAGGGAGAACATGCAAACTCCACACAAATGCCAACTGGCTCAGCCGGGACTCAAACCAGCGACATTCTTCCTGTGAGGCAACAGTGCTAACCACTGAGCCACCGTGCCGCTCCCTGCATCCAAATTGCTTATCCAAATGTTTTTTGCGACGCCACGAAATAAAAAACAACAGACTTTTTATTTTGTCAATACGATATATGTTGACATATTGCGCATCCCTAGTTGAACCCAGGTCAGGCGGTTAAAATTAACAACCACAACATAATGACTGTCCTTTCTGGCTGTCACATGACCATGCCGCTTCTCCTAAACGGCAGGAATTGCTTGCTGTAATCTGATGAATGGCATCAGTCTGCCACGCGCCAACAGAGGAGCTTTATTTTGAGCATTTTGGCTTCATTCAAACCACTGTACCAAAGCAGCTGTGAACAATACATTTGGGCACAATGCATGTTTTTCATTGACGAAAACTATGCTGGCTATCTGTAAACAGTGCCGTGCCACTTGTGTGGAGGTAAAACAGGATTAGTTTCATTCATCCTGGCTTCAAAACAGCAGCAAACACAAGTTATGTTGTGGTACAGTAGTATGGGGTGCGTCTATATACAGTTGAAGTCAGAATTATTAGCCCTCCTGAATATTTTTTTTCCCAATTTCTGTTTAACGGAGAGAAGATTTTTTCAACACATTTCTAAACATAATAGTTTTAATAACTCATTTCTAATAACTGATTTATTTTATCTTTGTCATGATGAAAGTAAATAATATTTGACTAGATATTTTTCAAGATACTAGTATTCAGCTTAAAGTGGCATTTAAAGGCTTAACTAGGTTAATTAGATAAGTTAGGGTAATTAGGAAAGTCATTGTATAATGATGGTTTGTTCTGTAGACTATCGGAAAAAAAATTGCTTAAAGGGGCTAATAATTTTGACCCTAAAATGGTTTTAAAAAAATGTAAAACCGCTTTTATTCTAGCCGAAATTAAACAAATAAGACTTTTTTTGTAAAACAAATAAGAATTTTTTTTTATAGTAAATAGGGTTGGGCCGATAGACTATGCCATCGTTCATTGCCGATGGCCGACAAACTTCACGGTGCTGAGCCGGTATCGTGATCTATCGCCCCGCCCCACATTTATAATAATATATAACTTATTATTTGCATGTCATTTTAATAGCAATAATTGTCTTTTCATGAGCTGTGTTAAATTTTACATATAGCTGCTGCTTGCACGGCTGACAGCATCGTGAGGATTAAATGAAGGGTTATACAGTACCTCTCGCGCTTAAAATGTGTAGATTCAGTGGCAAATGCTGTTACCTGCAAACCCCGTCCCACAGACTTTACAGTGAATGGCTTTAGTTATTTTCATAGCAGACTTGAAGCCCCTAGAAGTCTTTTATCCACTCTTGGAAAAAAGTAAATGGTGGATTATCATTCAGCACATGATCACTAATAAGATGTGCCATTATTAGTAACTTTAGGTGGTTTCTAAAGCAAAATCTGTCAGTGTTATTTTCATTCTCTCATCTTCATCGCTTCACATTTTCGTGGTTGTAGCTCCTGTCATCTGAAGGCAAAAGGCATTGACTGAGTGATTGACAGCTGATATTAACCAATCCATTCGCGTTCAGTTCTAGAGCAGTGGGCCAATAAGAAGAGCACAAAGGCGGGGCAAGCATTGCAGGCTTTTTTACTTCAGCAAGTTCACATAACAACTGTTTTAATCTGTTCCTGAGCACTGTGTTTGACGTTTTTAGGTGCAAAGATGCATTCTGCATAAATGTCTACTAAATCTGCGCACGCGGTGAGGATTTTGCAGTGAAAACAGTGAAAATATGCACAAATGCTTCCAAATATATTTTTAGGTCGCATAAAATTTCGGGTGCATATGCGACCAAAACGGTCGAACCCTAACATCTTTACTTGTTATTACTTCCTCATAATAATAATAAAATAAGGAAGTTATCATCAATCACAATACAAATTACAGTGAACTCCAAACGAACTCTCGTCTCTCCACCAGCTGTGAGAAAAAGCCATTATAATGACACAGATCACTCTGCCTATTCATGCCAGAGTCCCTCGGAAAAAAAGTGATTGACAGGTGGTAATTTGTGTGTACCTTTATTTATTTATGGTTTGGTTATGAGTAAAGCAAAGACCATGTGGGTCAGGTAGTGAAAACTGTAGGCTACAATTAATTAATATTTTATGATGAATTAATTGATATTTAACAAC
Organism: Danio kyathit; assembly: GCA_903798195.1. NCBI lineage: Eukaryota > Metazoa > Chordata > Actinopteri > Cypriniformes > Danionidae > Danio > Danio kyathit. The sequence goes on from LR812529.1 coordinate 44,054,009, forward strand.
AACCACCCCCGCCTACGACGACGATGCCATCGTCCATTGCAATGTTTCACATTAGACATTGTACGATGCCAAATTGGTCAACATCGCCCAACCCTAATAGGAAATACTGAGAAAAATTCCTTGCTCTGTTAAACATCATTTGGGAAATATTTGAAAAAAAAAAATTAAAAAAAAATCTCACAGGGGGGCAAATATTTTTGACTTCAACTGTAAAAAAACAAGTCATTGAACATCCAAAAAGAGATCAACAATAGCACTTTAACAAATGATCATTTAAAAAATATTTTTGCTGCTTGTTTTAACTACTTATTTAAAATTTGCTGAAATTTTCAAGTTTTTTGAGGACAGCTTAAAGGGGTGGTCCACTACGATATCATATTTTAAACTTTAGTTGATGTGTAATGTAGATGTGTGAACATAAACAACATTTCTGAATGTGATATGCTCAAAGTTCAATGCAAAGGGAGACATTGGCTTTTACAGAGTTAGCTTAGCAAAGCCTACAGTGAATGAAGTCTGGGGACTACAAAAAAATACATCCGGGGTAATCCGATCATAAACCCTTCAGGTTACGCGCACACACCCTGCGCAGTGAAGGGGCGTGGCCAGATGTGCTGTAATGTAATAGCAGAGAAAGCTAAAATGCCGTCCAAACGCTGCTATTTCCACAGAGCTTCTTCTGTTTCTGTATTTGGACTTCCAAAGGACACAACACAGAGAGAGAAGTGCTTACAGTTTAATGTTAATTATGTTCCAGAGATTTATAAAATACATATATAGCTAGCATTTGACAAAGGAGAACTTCCAGAATCTCTCCCAGTTTAGTGCTGGATTCGGCTAAAAACTCTTCAAAAAAGGAGCAGCTCCAACCATAATAGAAGCAGCTGTGGATTGTGAGTAACAACCTGTAAGTATTTTTATTTGTTAAAATTGATCCATTACAAAAGGTAACATGGTGGCTCTGGTTAGCACTGTCGCCTCACAGCAAGAAGGTCGCTGGTTCGAGTCCCGGCCGGACCAGTTGGCATTTCTGTGTGGAGTTTGCATGTTCTCCCCGTGTTGGCGTGGGTTTCCTCAGGGAGCTCCGGTTTCCCACACAGTCCAAAGACATGCGGTACAGGTGAATTGAATAAGCTAAATTGGCCCTAGCATATGTGTGTGAACAAGAGTGTATGGATGTTTTCCAGTACTGGGTTGCAGCTGAAAGGGCATCCGCTGCTGAATAAGTTGGCGGTTCATTCCGCTGTGGCAACCCCTGATGAATAAAGGAACTAAGCCGAAGGAAAATGAATGAATGAATGATCTATTACATGCAAAGTTTCTAGCGTTAACGGTATGTTGTAGCAAGGACGTAAACAAAGTGGTAAACAAAGGGAAATGCTGTTTGGCACCGTTAACATTTTAGCTACAAATTCATATTTATCAGTCAAACCGCTGTAAACAGCCACAATCTTCACCAGCACTGCAGTGTTTCTCTATGCGGATGCTTTCCGTGCATTCTACATCTCAAATAACAAACTCGCAAAAGATATGTGAACGTTTAATTTGACTTATAACCCAAATACATGTGAAAAACACTTGTCAGACTTGTTCATTTTCTGTCTGATCTGAGGCTCACACTGACACAGCTACACTGACTGCATATTTACACAGCAGAGGCACAGTGAGTGCTAGTAGAGGCGTGACTGAACATGATGCTTCCTTGTGACGTAGAGCCGATCCGCAAATCACAGCACACTATGTTAGCTGACCAATCAGAGCCTCTTGAGGGCAGGCCTTCGGAGGAACCAGGAAATATGATATTCGTTTTCATGTCAGCTGAGTAGCAGTATATGATTTAAGTAAGATATGTGAAAAAATAACGTGATTTTCTACAAATGAAGCATGAGCACACATTGCTTTGTATTTTATAAACACAACCAAGCCCTAAAAATACACACTGTGACTGAACCAACCCTTTTAATTGTTTTATGTTCAAACGACTTCATTTGGGTGACAACTGCATTGGGGTGGCATGAAGCGATTGTGTGAAACCCATCATTTTTTACAGTGATGGGCTGATTAAAGTCTCATTCACACTACAAGCAACTCGCAGCGGCGAAGTGACAAGAGACAGTTCATTTCAATGGAGAATGAGCGACTACCGTTGACCTCCGTCTACGTAAGCGACAGCGACCCGCTGGGCATGTCGAGTGGCGCTACAAAGTTAAGAATCCTTCAACTTTATGCAAATGAAGAGTGACTTTCTTGAGTGACAGCCAACAGGAGCCCTAGTAGAGCTCACGTGATCCCCTCTCAGCTCGCTCAGAGGCCGGTTGTATTCTTCATGCTGTAGACCTACACAGACCTGCGTTTGCAGCAGATCACCACCCAGAGCAACAGGCAGCTACAAAATCTCTGCTGGTGTGAATGAGGCATAAGTTTTGAAACATTTGTTGAAAACCTGCAGGTGTTTAGTCTCCTAGATAATTTGACTATCGCTGTAGTGTATTGGGCTGATTTGAATGTCACCAAGGCTACATTATCTAGAAGACTGGCGTAGTTGATATTTTGTTGGAATGGCAGAGCAAGGACTTTTGAAAGAGCTGAAAGCCAGAAATGAATCAGTGAGGTTTTTGCTTTTGCTATTATTTTCCAGAGAAAGTGTGGGGATTATGCTAACTTGATTGCAAATTTGATCACAAAAGGAGTTTCTGAATACAAGAAAATGTTAAAATCAAGAGCAACAATTATGATACAATTTGGAAAATGTTCATTTGTACATTAATCTTCTTTGTATGCATAAATATAGCTATACAAGTTATATCCAACACAATAATAAAGCTGTAATTATACAGCTAAGCAGCACCTTATTAGGACATTGCTGGGTAGGGCTGGGTGATTTGGCCTTAAATCTAAATCTAGATTAATTGAACATTTTATCTGGATTACGATTAATGACCAATTACTTTATTCATTTATTTATTTATTTTTTGCCCTTATAGTTCACTGACAAATTATGTACAGTAAATATGCTCACATATTACAAGTGAGAGATTTTTGAATGAAGGGTGAACATCAACGTTGAACAACTGAAATTAAACAACCATTGCCTAAAACAAAGTTAATTTTTTTCCTATAAAAAGTGAAAATAAATAACAACGTGCAACATGTGGTTACATTTTTTGAAAGGTGAGCAGGTATGCGACCGCAAGAAGCCTGCACCAAACCATACGCGTGTGCTCGACGTAAAAGTATAAATTAGCCTTATCCAAGCGCACCACACCCAGTAGGGAAAACTATTGGAAAAATTGACCTGGAAAAGTTTGATCAATTATAGGTGCTGAATGTCGATTCTGATTAATTTTCGATTAATTGCCCAGTCCTAGTTGCTGGGACAAAAAAAAGTGACTGCATGCATTTTGTATTACACATACATCACTAGTTTACATTATATCAGAATTTCGTCATACTGTTTGGCCAAATTGCATAGTTTCTGCTTAGTTTGGACCACCGAATAAACAAATGTGAGACCTATAATTGACAGATTGATATACAGTATATATTTTCGGACTATTGTTTAATGTAATGCTTCACAGGTTTCATAAAGCTAACATGCATCTACAGTTAAGCATACTTATAAATCTACAACTAAAAATTTAAAAATTAAGTAACTAGAAATTAGAATTACGGAGTAAAAAATGCTTTATTATATACAGTTGAAGTCAGAATTATTCGCCCCCTGTTTATTTTTCTCCCCAATTTCTGTTTAACGGAGAGAAGATTTTTCAACACATTTCTGAACATAATAGTTTTAATAACTCATTTCTAATAACTGATTTATTTTATCTTTGCCATGATGACAGTAAATAATATTTGACTAGATATTTTTCAAGACACTTTTATACAGCTTAAAGTGACATTTAAAAGCTTAACTAGGTTAATTAGGTTAACTAGGCAGGTTAGTGTAATTAGGCAAGTTATTGTATACTGATGGTTTGTTCTAAAGACTGTCAAAAAAAATTAGCTTAAAGGGGCTAATAATTTTGTCCCTAAAATAATTTTTAAAAAATTAATAACTGCTTTTATTTTAGCCAAAATGAAACAAATAAGACTTTCTCCAGAAGAAAAAAATATTATCAGACATACTGTGAAAATTTCTTTGCTCTGTTAAACATCATTTGGGAAATATTTAAAAAAGAAAAAAAATTCAAAAGGAGGCTTATAATTCTGACTTTAACTGTATATATAATACAGTAGTGTTGTCACGATACTGGAATTCGGTACCAATCAATACTGAAATTTTGAAAACGTCCATTTCCCGCTAACATTTGAGCGCTGTTCAGCATTGTGTTCACATGCTCAACGGAATTGACTGTGATTGGCCATGAAGGTCATCAGTTCACCAAACTCTCCGCCGTTTACTGAGCGTAACCACAGACACAGGAACACTGAAACATTTTAAAACCATGATTCATCAGCGGATCACTGGTCTGTCAGCTTATAGACAAACTAGCTGAACTGATGACTAGGATTGGGCGATGTCGACCAATTTGGCATCGTACGATGTCTAATGTGAACCAAACTCCAGTATCAAGACCATCCTATAATACAGTAAATAATATAGATTAAAAAGTTATTTCACTAACACCTGACAAATAAATTTTTTTTTATTATTTGTTAACATTCATTAACGACATTAGTTAATGATTAAAATACTTCTAAAGCATTTATTGATCATAGTTAATCATGTTAATGTTTACTAATACATAAAAAATAAAAGATACATCTAAATTACATTTAATAAACCTCACCTAATAAGCTGACGAAAAGTTTAAAGGGCACCTAGCTTACCCCTTTTTCCAGATTTAATTTAAGTCTTTTGTGTCCCCAGAATGTGTCTGTAAAGTTTCAGCTCAAAACACCCATCAGATTATTTATTATAGCTTTCTCTAGTTTGTATTTTATAGCTCTCAACAGATTTTTGCTGTTTTTGTGTACTGGGCCTTTAAGGCTAGTCCTCCCCGCCCACCGTTCCCACGTGCCTGTCAGCGTGCCTCAGTCTCTGCCCTCCTGCCTCAGACAACTGACAGACATAAACGAAGCAGATCTCACGTAACTTTTGTGAGAAAAACTACAGTAAGAACTTTACCAATGATTATTTGATGCATTTGTTGAGGAGCTGCAGGATGAGTCACACACAATGTCGTTACAAAGTTCACGCACACACACACAGCGCAGACACACACGCACACACGCACATACATACAGCGCGCGCCTTTAGCTTTGCACTGTCTTTGCACGCAAATGTGACAGGATACAGGTTAATATCCACTGCTGTATGGATATCTATTATGTTAATGTGCAAAATAAACCTGATTTAACGTCCACAAACCGGGATTGAAGCGTCTTCTTTTATAATTGTACTGACACGCGGCTGTGTTGATGAAGTAAAGCTGAAGTAAATCGCTGTAATTCATTAACATGCACTGTTTTAAAAGATTTTAAACTTGTAAAACTCACTCTTGATCACATTTGGTGATGATTGATGATCCTAGCAAACTGAACAGACCTTTTATTAATGGTAGATTTGCGCACGTCCTGTCTTGTTGATATGATTACACGTTACTACGGAGACATGTTAATACACAGCTGTCAATCAATTCGGTGGGCGGGGGGATCACACTCCTACGTCAAGTTGCGGTCGGTCTCAAAACCGCTCCAATTGGTCCACCGTTTTTATGTTGTTAAATTGAAAAAAAGCACTGGGTGTGTTTATATCACCCCAATATGATGGTCTATACACTATACCTACACACATGTCTGTCCAAACAGCTTGAAAAGTAGATTTTTCACCATAGGTGCCCTTTAATATCAACTAGCATAATAATGATAAATATATACTAAAAATAGTACTAAATCTTGCTTAACAGTTGCAAAAAAATGTAATAGCTAACATGAACAAAAGGACTTTTTTAAAAATAGTTATTTAAAAGTCTTTCCCCTGTTTTTAGTGTGAAATTTGACAGATGCATTACCTTCACTTCCTATCACACTCAATGACAACACTCATATAAATAAGAAAGAGAACGTGAGGCTAATAATCAGTGCAATAATGCTACATTTTATGCTAAATATGTAATCTATGGGTGTTAACAGTAACTGTGATTCACCGAGACTTATTACAGCTCACTTACTTACGATTTAAACAGCTCATAGGCAACAGTAAGGGAGGCTTTCTTTATTACTATTTATACCTGGTATTACATTAAACAAATGATATTTCCCAATGAAAGTCGTGAGACACAGATTATGCAAATGGAATAAGCTCATCACTTCTGAATCGAATGTGCTTTTGGGTCAAGTCTGTCAATCTAATAAGATAAACTAGTTTCAAACCAGAGCGCCAGGTGGAAGCTGCAATAAACTCTTATTCAAAAGACCTAGGGGATTTTTTTTTTTCAATCAGATTTATATTATGTATATATGGAAATGCAGAACAAATACAATTTACATGTTGACAAAACATCCACCTTGCTAAGCAAACTCATTTCATTGCACTTAAGGATTTATTGAGCTGTCAACATGTGGTTGAACTGGGATATGCAAACAAAACTGTGTTGACACTTTGATGGACGTACACATGAACTTAACACACCACTAAACTTTTTAAATATGTATAATTTATAAAACCTCTATATGTCGTCGGCGCAATAGCCTAGTGGTTAGAGCGCCGACATATGGTGCAGTAGAACGTCAGGGCGTCCCGAGAACGAATTCCAGCTCGAGGACATTTCCAATTATTTTAAGAATAGCAGTGCAGACCCAAAACACTAAGGGTGCTTTCACACCTGCCTTATTTAGTTCGGTTGAATCGCACTAGAGTTCGTTTTCCCTCTTGGTGCGGTTCGTTTGTGCAGGTGAGAACGTAGCAATCGCACTCGGGTGCGCACCAAAAGCGCACCAAAAAAGCGTACCGAGACTTGCTTGAAGAGGTGGTCTCGGTACGCTTTCAAACGAACCCTGGAGCGGTTCGTTTGTGGTGAGAACGTGATCCAAACTAAAACAGACCCAACTGCAAAAAGTACTGCGCCTTTTTGGACTAATCCAGCTGCCGTAGTGCGATGCGCTGTCTATCTTATAAGGTTTGGAGGAAAAATATTTGTTGACAGCGCTTTAACCAACAGTTTTAAACAGAGAGAGAGAGAGAGAGAGAGAGAGAGAGAGAGAGAGAGAGAGGGAGGGAGAAACATTACCTGATGGATCATTGGTGATATTTCCGAAAGATGATCATGTCGCAGTTTAGCTAAATTATTTCACGCCTTCTCCTAATGCTTTCGCCGATTGCAATGCATTAAAACATTGTTTTCCAGCCCCAGCCGCCCTTCATTCTCGAAATGTATAGTTTGTCTAAAGTGATGCATACAAACTACATAGTATACTATGACCAGGGATACTGCGTCAGCCAGCGCAGCGACATTGTGTGTCTGCCGGTTTGTTTATTTGCGGTAGTTCCACGTGAATTCTGACCAATTGAAAAGCAGTTTAGGAAATGCGTTCAATAACATCTGGCCAATGAGTGATGTAGAATGTCACATGACTGCATTTTGGTTCGTTTCAACTGGTTCGGACCAAAGCAATCAGTGTGGTGTGAAAGGGACCCGAAACGGCAGAAAAATGCTACAATGTATCATTTTTGTTGCCTTTGGTCCAGACCAAATGAACCGAACCACATATGTGAAAGCACCCTAAAAGTAATTTTAAATCTTTATACTTTTTAAACGATTCTTCAAACAACCAGTTTTACCTACGTGTCAGCAAAGTTTTTATTAATTTTAAGTAAAACCTTTTAGAGCAGAGATGTCCAAAGTACAGTAGGGTCTCCGGGCCAAAGTTGGCCCTTTGTAACCTTTGATTTGGCCCACCATCCCATCTGAGTGGAGAAGTGAGTATGGGCAAAGAAGCTGTGTCTCATTTCAGAGGCTGCATCCTCCGAAAGATGATAAGTCCTTCGAACTCCATACATTCTGAACCGAGCGTTTTGAAATGAGACAATCTAGCCTACAGAGGACGGATCTCGTCATCAGGCAACCGTAACAGCTGCTGTTAATAAGCGGTAATAAAATTTGTAATTACTATTTTTCAAAGTGATTTTAAAACTTATTTTAAGCCATGTAAAGGCAAAACAAGGTATACAGTAGCTGGAAATATATTTCCTGTGATCCATACATGCACACATAAACATGTAAACTGTCTATAAAAATCACTCTTTCGTAAGACATGTCACACTCTTATTGTTTTTTTTAACATGTGTTTAGATATCCAAGTAAAATAAACTTAATTCATACATTTGATCCGGAGTTTTCTTTTAAAAATGTCCTGCTGTTATCAGCGCGCAATGAATCTTGGGACGTTCGTGGGCGCGAAGGATCCACCGGTTGTGTCCTTCATTACCTGGGAAACGAAGGACGCATTTTAAGGCCGAGTTTGAAGAAGCCTTCGAATTTTTTTTAAATGAGACAGCCTTTGTCATGCCACGATGACGCAGCGCACTTCGAATGCATCCTTCGGAGGATGCAGCCTCTGAAATGAGACACCGCTTACATAATACACAAGACATGTCACATACATTTGAATGGGGAAAAGTGTAACTGTCAATATGACGTATGAAGCCCCGCCTTCTAGTACAGGAGCCAATCAGTGATCGCTATATGGCGAATAAAGCCCACCTTCTAGTACATGAGCCAATTAGCAGTCGCTATAGAATGACAATTCTCCGGGGAGGGGCTCGGACCAGACGTGAGTTTCTGCAGATTTTGTGTGATACGAACATTTAGAAATGAAACTAAATAGACAGTTGTTTAATTTTATTGGTTATTTGTAATATGAAATGTAATCGTAAGCTTGGCAAGTAGTTTTGGAGAATTTCATGTTTCCCCATTCAAACAAAATGCCCGAGCATACTGCCCGAGAGGTGTTTCAAAGATGGCCGCCAAGTGAAATGACTTGCCTTAAAGGGACTTTGGTATGGGTTGGAGTGAATGCCTTTAACACAGAGATTGTATTTCCAATTTGACGTAACCTTTTTTGATTTTTTTTGTAGCTCAGCAATAAAACAAAGCAAACTGAATTTAAACGTTTCAATTAAATGTAAATTAATCAGATTTTTAAAAATATAAATACTGTCACTTGACGGATAGAGGACTATGCAAAGACATCAGCAAGCAAATCAAGGCAAAACTTGTGTAATTCTGTTATAAATTAGATTATTTTGTTTTTATTGTAATAAGTTTATTAATAAATGTAAAAAAAACAGTATTAGTTAAAGCAAGGTTTTCTAGTCTTTTTTTTTGTTAAAACATTACTAAATAAATTAGGAAATTACCCATGGCAACTAGGAATGTGTACCGAAACCAGGTGCCATTATGGCACTGGTACCTTTGTAACCGGTATGCACCGAATCCAAAAAAAAACAGTATGCGGACCGAATCAGCATATGAATTTCGGTGCCTAATACCGGTGCCACTGGTGCTGCGACAAGAACGTAAGAAACATCAAGGGGTGCATCAAAGGCACACATAAGTACGTGTTGTGTCACACCATCTCTAAATATTTAATTCTAAATGTTAAGCGTTTGTTCTTGTTGCTTATAGAAGGCATAGCGCGCAGTACGGCACATGCCGTGAGGGACTTCCTTCATCAACACACATGACCGCGTTCATCTAATTTGCTTAAACTAAGTATTCTAAAGTATGGCTATATTTTACAAGCAAGGATTCTGACACACCAACATGCAGCAGATGCTTTACAAAAGTTGTGTGTAAGGGGCGAAACATGTCAAACTTATGAAATTTGGGGGCTCATGGAATCAACATAAAGGTGAGGAATGGACTGTCAGCCTGTGACATCATCTGGCACTTTCAGTGAGTACGTTTACATGGACACCAATACTCTGATTTTAATATGATTAAGACAATACTCTGATCAAGAGTCTACCACATAAACAGTGATTTTTGATTATCTTAAAGGACCACAGACACAAACTGCGGAGGAAACAGTTATAGGCTGGTGATGCAAAGACGTTGATGGATCTATGTGCTATAACATGTAACTGGGATTCATGAATGTAACATTCAAAAAGCAACTCATGTAAACACCTGAATCATATTATTGTCTTATTCAGATTAAGACAAATCATTAGATCACTGATGTCCATGTAAAAGTAGTCACAAGCCCTGAACCCAGAAAAAAGGTGTTCCCTGATTTTGATGACAGCCTTTCCACAGCTAATGTAATGTTAATAGCATAATGGAAATCTTGCATTCATGCTAACATACAAATGATCAAAAGAAATATGTTAATGCAATTCAAATATATAAAATATGAATTGAAGTTTAAACTTATTATAAATATTTATTTATATTGTTCAATTATAATGACTAACATATTTTTTTTTGTCAAATAATTTTGTGGCTAAAAAGTATCGGTTCAGGCACCGGTACTGTTTTAAAAGTATCGATGTAGCACCGGTATCGAAATAACCCCAAACGATACCCAACCCTAACGGCAACTATATTCATTTTTGGCCCACTAGCCTCAATCTAGTTTGGTTTTTGGTCCTTCAAAACAAAAGTTTGGGCACCACTGTTTTAAATATTTAATTTAACTGTGTGAATAACTGTGTTGTTTTATTTTTAAATAACTATACCTGTTACACTGAATGACCTTTTTTACACACATTTTGACATTTTTATTGTCTTATAACAGGGGTGCCCAAAATTTTTCTTATAAAGGGCCAAAAAGCAAACTTGATTGAGGGCTGTGGGCCGAATATATACAAAACCTGTATATATTTTCTAGTTTATTCAGTAATATTTAAAAATAACTAGCAAACGTTGCTTTAAATCATATTGACTAATGCAGTATTATTTTTAACATTTTATAATGAGCTCATTACAGTAAAATCCCATTTATAACACAAGTTCAATGTTGAATATACAAGTCAGGGCCAAATCAAAGGTTACCATTGGCCAACTTTGTCCCGCGAGGCCTACTTTGGACATCTCTGTCTTAGAAGTACTTTGATATTTTAAAGTAGCGGCACATATACTTTTCATGGTGAAATCGACCTTAACACATGATCATGACATATACTTCTACATTTTACAATTAATTACTGAATGTATACAAATGTATTATTATTAACAACATGACTCAGTTGAAGGTCATTAAATAGGTGTATTTACACTGCTAATATACAGTATTATAAGCTTGTAATATTCTAATGAATCATAAAATACTAGATTAAACTGATTTTAAAACACTGATTTATTTTAGTTATATTGCAGTGAAGTCACAGCCAGCTGGTTAGTGACGTGTACAAGAGACGCACCTCACGTCAAACATTTAAAACGTCAATATTACGGCTAATTTCCTTGTGCATAGGACAGACTGTTTTATTAAACGGCTAATATTATGACAGTATAACACTAGTATTATGACATTATAAATTATAACACAATTTTTAAAGATCACAGTGCAGACCCAAAATACTAATTAGTCATTCTAAATCTTCATACTTTTCTTTAATCAATTCTTCAAACCACCAGGCTTTATCTATTTCTCAGCAAAAGGTTATTGATTTTAAGTTAAATCTTTTTATATATATTTTACATAAGTACAAGTCAGAATAAGTGTGTTGTTTTATTTCTGAACTAAACCCGTTACTCTGAATGACCTTATTTTACACATATTTTGACTTTATTGTCTTATAAGTACCTTCATTATAATTTTCAAAGTAAATACATACAGCTGCACACACACTTTTTCATAATAAAGATGACCTTAACGCATGATTATGACCTACACTTTTACATCTTATAATTAATAAATGAATATAATCAGTTTACTGAATATAAATGAATTATTATTAACTACATGGCTCAGTTGAACGTCGCTAAATAAGTGTATTCACACTGCTAACATATTATTAGCTTCTAATATTCTAATGCATCATAAAATACTAAATTAAACTGATTTTAAAACACTGCAGTGTGATTTATTTTAGTTATATTGCAGTGAAGTCACTGCCAGCTGGTTAGTGACGTGTACAAGAGACGCACCTCACGTCAAACATTTAAAACGTCTATATTACGGCTAATTTCAACACCGTTTCCTTGTGCACAAGACAAACTGTTTTTATTATTTATTTATACTCGTTTTATCATAGAATATTTCTGACAACGTCTTCAAACTGAGTGTAATTACCAGCCGCTGGGCTAAGTTAGCCAGGCTAGTTAGTTCCCATCACTCATGTGGTCATTCTAGAAATATGACGTGATACCGAGCAAAACCTTCCACATCATTTACGCTATTTTAAGAGCTAAAATCCTTTATGAAAATCAAAAACGCAGAAATTAGATATTTAAAGGCCCTAAACACGTCGGGGGTGGATTAGCTGAAGCTACAAACCGTCACACCTACCTTAGTGCGGATCAGGTTCGGGTCCCAGCCCGGTCTGAGCTCTTTAATCAGCTTCATCGCCCCTTCCGTCACATTGTGCTCGTCAACGAATATCTGGAATTTTCTTATCGTCGGTGAGCCTACCGGCACGTGGATCTCCGTCTCCATCATATGATTTATCTGCCTATTAATGCCCGACATTAAACTTTCTGAATCTTCAAGTATTGGATGTGTAAATTAAGCGTTCTGTGGTCTGAAGGTTTTGTTTTGAACATGCACTGGACGTCCAGCCTGGTTTAGTATGTGCAGAAAAAAGAGGAGCGGCTCATTTGCCGGTACCGTTGGTTTCTGTCATCACACGGCTGGAAAAAAACGGCGCTTCTTCCTTCTTCAGGCTCCGCCCACGAGAAATCATCCGATGACGGAGGCCTAGCTCATGAATATTAATGACGTCAGCCTTAACGGGCGGCTTAACCTTTACATTGGCTTATTAATATTAATTAGGTCAAGTGACGTGGCTTCATGAATATTACCAAACAAGCCATCGACTTAGGTAAGTTAATAGTAAATAAATAGGCTGACATTCCATGTCTCTCTGTAAACATATGCACATTATTTAGTATTTTATTTTAAAAACGTTGAACCTGTGGTAATGTGAACAAACTGTATAGTTATATAACATGTTTTTTTATTATACAATATCAATGACATGCAAAAAAACGCGAGTTGTCTAAACTAGTGTAATGTTTACTGTAATCATATGTCATCAATGAAGCTCGTAGTTTCATGTAATTATATTTTTGAATCAGTCCACTAGGAGTCAACCTAGGGCCATATATACTTGCAAAATAAAAAAGTTTTGCAAACAAAAAATAAAGTATTGAACAAGAATAAATAAATAAATAAATGCAAATCTCCAAAAATCGCAATAGCGAAAATTAATTTTTGAGAAATAAAAATTAATTTTGCTAACAAAAATAAAAAAACTGCAAAGGGAAAATTAAGTTTCTAGAAATAAAACTGAAATTTGCAGAAAAACAAGCAGTGCAAAAAAACAAAAATATTTGCAATAAAAAAAAACTATATATTCATTCATTCATTTTCTTGTCGCCTTAGTCCCTTTATTAAACCGGGGTCGCCACAGCGGAATGAACTGCCAACTTATGCAGCACGATTTTACACAGCGGATGCCCTTCCAGCCGCAACCCATCTCTGGGAAAAACTATATATATATATATTTGCTAAACATTTTTTATAACATTGCTTTTATAAAACCCGTCCAGTCATTTGCAATGCTCATTTTGATTTGCTTTTTACTCAGTCGTGAGTTTGCGATGCTGTTTTCCCTTTGCACTTCCCGTTTCTGCATGTTTCACTTTGTGGCCCTGATTTGACAAGGGGCGGAGTCAAGGGAACTTTGGCGTCGCTTAAATGGAGGCAGCTCCGTAAAGGCAATGCTATAAAAATGTTTTGGAAATGTATATATATAGTTTTCTTTTAAAAATTGCAAATAATTTAGCGGGATTTTTTTTTTGCACTGCTTGATTTTTTTCAGTTTTTTTTTTTTTTTTTTGAATTTTTTTATTTCTCAAAATGTAATTATCCCTTTGCAGTTCTTTCTTTTTGTAAGCAAAATTAAACTTTATTTCTCAAAAATCTATTTTTGCTTTACGATTTTTGAAGATTTTTTTTGTTTGTTTGCAAAACTTTATTTTTAATTTTACAAGTAAATATGGCCCTAGATTGAGTCACTAGATGTTTCTGGTTTCTGTACAGAAACCTCGTTCATTCATTTTCATTATAGGAGCTAAAGCGCCCTCTGGTGGCTAAAAACCCAAGTACAAACCAGAGACATCATGATGACTAATAATAATAATAAGTGTACTCACATTATTTAAATTTAGATATATATAGCTTTTATTATATGCATTATATTTACATAGCTACAATTATACAAAGTGTCATCAACGAATATTAACTAATTTAATAATTTAAAACGTGTATGTACGTATGTACATGAAACAATTATATTAATACCTGCATATTATTATAGGTCCCTCTATTCATCAGGGGTTGCCACAGCGGAATGAACCACCAACTTATCCAACATATGTTTTACACAGCGGTAACTGCTTCCCACGGCAACACGGGGAGAACATGCAAACTCCACACAGAAATGCCAAATGACACAGCCGGGACTTGAACCAGTGAACTTCTTGCTGTGAGGCGACTGCCAACCATTCAGCCAGCGTGTTTCCCCCATAGCTCTAATTATTTTTTTGTAAATACATCTGTAAATATACCAAAAGTGCCATATTATAAGATGTTTATAATACCTAATGTACTTATTTGTTGGTATAAAATATTATATATTGAGATGATATTGTAGTTTTAAGTTAAGTAAGTTTAGTTAAATTTTAAGTAATTTTATGTTGTTTTTGTGATTTATTATTATTTTTTATATAGTATTTATTAACTATTTAGTCATTTCATATTTAGTCATTTAATAAAACACTTGTTATCATGATTATTAGCCTTAGGTTATGTTTATTCAGTTATACTGTATTGTCTCTGGTTGATGGCGGAATTTAGCCACTAGATGTCCTCCACTAGCAAACTGTTTTAAAAAGTCTGTATAGGTACACTTTAAATGGAGAGTTTACCCAAAAATAAAAAAATAATAGACTATTAAGTGTTCCAAACCTTTTTGAGTCTCGTTATTCTGTTAAACACAAATTAAGATATTTTGAAGAAAGCTGAAAACCTGTAACCATTGACATCCATAGTAGGAAAACAAATACAATGGAAGTCAATGGTTACAGGTTTCCAGCGTTCTTCAAAATATCTTAATTTGTGTTCAACAGAAGAAAGTCAAACAGGGTTGGAACAAGTAAACAGTGATTAGCCCAAATGATGACAGACTTTTCAGTTTTGGGCTTTAAGTAGCATGCAAAATACTATTAATATTAAATACTACTACCATATGCAACAGTTATTACTAAATATTAATATTAATTGTATTATAAAAAAAACAGATTGATTTTCCTTTTTAATATTTTGCAGAAGAAAAGTTTACACAAACACACACACACACACACACACACACACACACACACACACACACACACACACACACACACACACACACACAAATGTCCGTCCTATAAAATAATGCATAGGGTACATAATGTGTTCTTTATTCATTCATTTTCCTCTGCTTAACCTCTGTATTCATCAGGGGTCACCACAGCAGAATGAACCACCAACTTATCCAATTACACAGCGGATGCCCTTCCAGCTGTAACCCAGTACTGGGAAACACACATACACACACTACTGCCAATTTAGTTGATTCAATTCACCTATAGCGCATGTCTTTGGACTGTGGAGGAAACCGGAGCACTCAGAGGAAGCCCACTCCAACACGGGGAGAACATGCAAACTCCACACAGAAATGCCAACTGGCCCAGCCGGGACTCGAACTAGTGACCATCTTGCTGTGAGGTGACAGAGCTAACCACTGAGCCACTGTGTTGACCCTGTGCTCTTTCTTGTCACTGTACAATGTTCCACGTATTAACTTGACGTGTCTAATAACACAGGAAACAGTCGCTCTCCTGCACAGGTTTTCTGTTTGACGGAGCGTAAACTGCACACACTGACGTCATGCTTTCACACTTGCAGATACACGTCCCTCTCTGTCCACCGTTTCCTTTTCAGCCCGAGATCCTCAATTGTCCTCGAGCACAGGAATGTTCTGTGCTTTTCTGGAGGGGGCAAAAGCTCATTTTTCAACGTATCCTGGAAACTTTGCACTGATAGAGCGGCTCATGCAATAGCCAGCAGTTGAGGAAATGTTTGCATTCACAATGAATTACCATGTTGGCTTTAGAATAAACTCGGTTTATTCTTTCAGTGTGACCCAAAGGTCTCCACACCCAACACTCTCAAAGTTCATGTTGACACTTCATGTGCAGTAAAGATCCTTGATTCTTTTTTTCCATGCACACATATGCACTATACAGTACATTTACATGTCAACAAACACAAGCAGGCGACGCAGTGGCGCAGTAGGTAGTGCTGTCGCCTCACAGCAAGAAGGTCGCGGGTTCGAGCCTCGGCTGGGTCAGTTGGCGTTTCTGTGTGGAGTTTGCATGTTCTCCCTGCGTTCGCGTGGATTCCCTCCGGGTGCTCCGGTTTCCCCCACAGTCCAAGACATGCAGTACAGGTGAATTGGGTAGGCTAAATTGTCCGTAGAGTATGAGTGTGAATGAGTGTGTATGGATGGCTGGAAGGGCATCCGCTGTGTACAAACTTGCTGGATAAGTTGGCAGTTCATTCCGCTGTGGTGACCCCGGATTAATAAAGCGACTAAGCCGAAAAGTGAATGAATGAATGAATGAAACAAGCATGTACTTGGTAAATAATTACCCACACATGCGCAATAAACAAATACAGTCTGCTGGGTAAGTGAACAAAGAAAGCGGACAGATGGGGTTTCAAACACATTCATGATCGGCTCTTTCACGCCACAAGACAGCCGTAAATTAACTTTATAAGTCATTTTCTTTACAAATACACTTTTTTTTTGAAGAATTTGCACAATAACGTGCACTTATGTTTGCTTTGAATAAAATGTATTTATTGAAATATTAGATGAATTAAAATATTTTTCTTAAACTTAAGATGAAAAAGTTTTAAACTAAACCTATACTAAAAAATTGTTTCAATGTGGTTAAGCTTGTAACCCACATGGTTATTGTTAACTGCTGCTAATAAAAAGGAATTTGTCGTTATTTGAATTAGAAAAAGTGGAAAACATGACAAAAAATAAAATTTTAAAAGAAACTGACTTTATTAGGTACACCTGTCCAACTGCTTGTTAACGCAAATATCTAATCAGCCAATCACATGACAACAACTGAGTGCATTTAGGCATGTAGACATGGTCAAGAAGATCTGCTGCAGTTCAAACCGAGCATCAGAATGAGGAAGAAAGGTGATTTAAGTGACTTTGAACATGGCATGGTTGTTGGTGCCAGACGGGCTGGTCTGAATATTTCAGAAACTGCTGATCTACTGGAATTTTCACACACAACCATCTCTAGGGTTTACAGAGAATGGTCTGAAAAGAGAAAATATCCAGTGAGCGGCAGTTGTGTGGGCGCAAATGCCTTGTTGTTGCCAGAGGTCAGAGGGGAATGGCCAGACTGGTTCCAGCTGATAGAAAAGCAACAGTAACTCAAATAAGCACTCGTTACAACTGAGGTCTACAGAAGAGCATCTCTGAACGCATAACACGTCCAACCTTGAGACGGATGGGCTACAGCAGCAGAAGACCACACCGGGTGCCACTCTTGTCAGCTAAGAACAGGAAGCTGAGGCTACAATTCACACAGGCTCACCAAAATTTAAAAAAAAAAAAAGATTGGAAAAACATTGCCTGATGATGAGTCTCGATTTCCTCTGAAACATTCAGATGGTAGGATCACAATTTGGCATCAACAACATGAAAGCATGGATCCATCCTGACTTGTATCAACAATTCAGGCTGATGGTGGTGGTGGTGTAATGGTGTGGGGGATATTTTCTTTGCACACTTTGGGCCCATTAGTACCAATTGAGCATCGTGTCAACGCCACAGCCTACCTAAGTATTGTTGCTGACCATGTCCATCACTTTATGACCACAGTGTACCCATTTTCTGATGCCACTTCCAGCAGGATAATGCGTCATGTCATAAAGCGTGAATCATCTCAGACTGGTTTCTTGGACAAGGTTTCATTTGTACTCAAATGGCCTCCACAGTTACCAGAACTCAATCCAATAGAGCACGTTTGGGATGTGGTGGAACGGGAGATTCGCATCATGGTTGTGCAGCCGACAAATCTGCAGCAACTGCGTGATGCCATCATGTCAATATGGACCAAAAACTCTGAGGAATATTTCCAGTATCTTGTTGAATCTATGCCATGAAGCATTAAAGGTGCTGTATGTAAGTTTTTTTACTCTTCTAAAGCATAAAATTACCATAATATGTGTGCAGATATTTAAGAAACATCCTAAGTGAACATACTTGTTTAACTGAAAAACAATGCTGAAGTCAGATATTCTGCTTTGAATATGTTTTTCCGTGCCGGAACGCTGTCTTTGTTTAGGTAATTTTCACATGCACATGCCAGTTTAGCCAATTATAATTCAGCACCCCGGGTTGCCATGTTGGGAAACAGCATACTTCATACATTCATTCAGAAAGGCTCTGAAAGCATGCGTCCGTGACCGAAAAGGACAGTATGGGAGACAGATTCAGTTCCACATGAGGTTATTAATTAGCAAATGACATAAATATTACGAACGTAAACATTAGGTGAGCAGGTTACATTGTAACCGCGTGTCCTAACAACACGCTGTGACGAGAGAGGCAGTGATGAGCTATTTGGCTGTTTGCACCAGATCAAACACGGCAGAAATTTAAACACAGCCTTTCAGAAGCACAGAATATGCACTCACTCATGAAATGGTAAAGTTTAGAATCTGTTTAATACATGTTAACCCACGTTAACATCATTAAATGTAAAATGGCATTCAAACTCATATTGTTAGCATTTAGCATTGAATAAAGCACACGAGATTTACCTGAGCTGATCACTGTCATAGGTTTCACAAGTTCAGCTGTTAGAAATAGAAGCCGTTTCTAATAAATTCAATTCGAGGTGTTGGTTAGGACAAAAACTCCCTTTAATATGGAGAATATTCCCTCTATCGCGTGTCGTCGCTTTTTTTTAGAACAGTTTAAATCACTCGCTTCTCTGGCATCCCACGCATGCTATTGTTTTGATCCAGGAGTGCAACACCAAGTTTAACCACTAGGTGTCAAACTTACATACTGCACCTTTAAGGCAGTTCTGAATGCAAAAGGGGGTCCAACCCGTACTAGTAAGGTGTACCTAATAAAGTGGCCACAATATACATACATATGTATAATGTAAATTGGGGTTTGAATGTTATTAAAACATTTTTAAAAAATATTTCCTGTTACAAGGCATATTGTACACGGTTACGTCTTGAAATACCTTCATGTCTGCAAAAAAAGAAGCCTCAACTGGGTCAGTTGGCGTTTCTGCGTGTTCTCCCTGAGTTCGCGTGGGTTTCCTCCGGGTGCTCCGGTTTCCCCCACAATCCAAAGACATGTGGTACAAGTGAATTTGGTAGGCTAAATTGCCCATAGTGTATGAGTGTGAATAAGTGTGTATGGATGTTTCCCAGAGATGAGTTGCTGCTGGAAGGGCATCCGATGTGTAAAAACGTGCTGGATAAGTTGGCGGTTCATTCCGCTGTGGTGACCCCGTATTAATAAAGGGACTAAGCCAAAAAGAAAATGAATGAATGAATGAATGATGAAGCCATCAGCCTGCCATACTGAGCAGAGCAAAGACGGTTGACGTTCCACCACAAGGTGGCGATATTCATTCATTCATTTTAAATGTCCTTAATTCACAGTTGAGTTTTGTCAGTGTATAAAAAATAACAAAAAGTTAATAGACAATATAAAAGAGCTAAAAGTACGCAGAAAAAAAACATTATACACAACAAAAGCACATAAAATTAATATTATTACAAAATGAATACAAAAAAACTAATTAAACAAGTAAACTAATTCAATGTTTTTAGAGTATTTTCAGTAACCCAACATTCATTCATTTTCCTTTGGCTTAGGCCCAATCCCAATTCTATTTTTGTACTCTTACCCTTTCCCCTTTCCCTTGGCCCTTAAAACCAAGTGTGAAGAGGAAGAGCTTAAAAATTTACCCTTAAGAATTGGGACAGCACTACAGCACCTGCACACCTCATCATATGTCATCGCGATCTCTTGCTTCATATGAGATCTGACGATCGCGACTGCTGTAGTTATTCCAGTTGTGTTATTATCTGTTATTTATCTTCAGGAAATCCCTGAAGGCATATATTATGTTATCATAATGATATAACGTGGCAATAAGATCATAACTATACTGCGCATTTACACAGTGGCCATATTCATCTATGTAAACACACCAAAACAACATCAACATTATAGCAGACACTGTAAACAGCTCATTCCCAGCCACTAGACTTTTCTGACAGGGTATTCGAGTGTCATCGAGTGTCAGTATGTTGCGGGACTGCTGTACAGGAGTTAAGATTATGGATTATAGATCGCAAAATTTGCAGGTGTATTCTGGGAAATTTTCTTACCCCTTGGTTTCGAGTGAGATCCTGAAAAATCTTCGTTTGAAGGGCTATCTACCCCTTGCCCTTAGCCCTACGCCTTCAAGCTAAAGAGAATTAGGACACCCCTACCCCTTTACGGGAACGCGCAAAACGAGGGGTAGGGGTAAGGGGAAGGACTTTAAGGGGTAGAATTGGGATTGGGCCTTAGTCTCTAATTTATTTTTGTCACCACAGCAGAATAATTCGCCAACCGCTGGTCAATTGGTGCTTTTGAAAACACCAGAGATGTATAGTAACGAAGTAGAACTACTTCACTACTGTACTTAAGTACTAAAAGGTTGTATCTGTACTCTACTGGAGTATTGTTTTTTTCTCCTACTTCTACTTTTACTTCAGTTCATATTTTCGATGAGCTTAATACTTTTACTCCAGTAGATTTTATATGTGTTGCATAGTTACTCGTTACAATTATAGAAATGTTACGAATCAATCATTCATTGATCAGACAATCAAAGAAGACAGGGCTGCCTGCCTGCATTGAGAGCACTTTAGTTTGTTTTAGACATGGAAAACCCAGAAATTCCACTTTTAACTCATTCACTTTCAACTGTTCGTGGCGATGAGGAAAAAGACCACCCGTGACCCTATTTAGAGCCAATGTTTGCATTTGTCGGAGTGAAAGACAGTTTGACAAAACAGCAGTTTGAGCTATCCATAAGAGCTAGATAAGTTAACTACCGTTAGCTACCCACGGTTCATATCATGCTGCAATGTTCACATAACGTTAACTGTCTATCATAAAGGCTGTCACGCTGAATGGTTTTTTTGACCCATCATGTATATATATATATATATATATATATATATATATATATATATATATATATATATATATATATATATATTATAAATCGTAAACCATGGTTCTTTTTGTTCTGCTTAATCCTGTGCCCAAAAAAAGATATTTAAAATAAAGAAAACAATATGTCATTTGACTGCTTTTTTAAAAAAAAAACTACATAACGCAATACTTGTACTTATACTTTCAGTACTTGAATAGTAAATTTTTAAATAAACCACTTGTAATACTTAAGTACAAAAAAATGTTGAATACTTTAGTACTTCCACTTAAGTATTGTGCTTAAAGAGCACTTCAACTTCTACTCAAGTCACTTTTTTGATAGAGCACTTGTACTTTTACTCAAGTCTGTGTCTCTAGTATTTTATACATCTCTGGAAAACACTATCGGTTTGGTTTTGGGAATGAGGAGGGTGGGTCAGACGATTGGTCAGTCAGTCGACAGCGGCCTCTGGTGGATTTACGCAAGAACAGCAGGCACCAATGGCACTCGCGAGAGAAATTTGAGATCTGAAAACGTGTACACAGCGGCCTCTGGTGGATTCGCGAAAACAAAAACTGCAGAAAAAACAGCTCCTGAAACGTATTTGGCACTCTCCAGAAATGTATATAGGGGTACATTTTCAGAGTGAGCCTGGGTTGAAAAAATAATTGAATACAACAAAAGCATGATAAAATGATTGCAATTTCAAAATGAATACAAAGTAAACTCAAGGTTTTTTGGAGTATTGTCAGTAACCCAACATTTTTTTTATATTGTTACAATCATGCAGCTGTGCATGATTCGTGTATGCTTTAATTGCACCAAAAATATAGCAACACCAAGGTCATGGGTTGTTTACCAGATTTAAAATCTCCAAATGCATAATTGTAAATGTCCTTAATTAATTTACATTTAGCATAATCTTTTATCCAAAGCGACTTACAATCGAGGAGGCATTCAGAAAATTCACACATGACTTTCCTCAGTTTATTTCATTAAGAAGTGACATCATTAAAGGCTCATTCAGACAGTGGACAGTTCCGTCAGCCATCTGCACCGCCGTCAAGAGTGTTTCTTTATGTGTCTCACACAGACAAACCCTTATGATTTTAACCCACTCTGCTTAGTGTCAGGCCACACACGTCCTGCTTTATACAGCCCTCGGGTCTCTTGTAAATCCGCCAGAGCCACTGCGGCCTCAGTCTTTACAGCAGCCAGCAACAATGCCTGATTTAAAGGCTGGGGAATTTACTGTTCCTGCTGCAGCTCTTTTAGCGTGCGGCATCTGTTGTGTCTGCAGAGCTGAAGGCAGACAATTGCCTTGTAGGGTGTCAAAGAGAAACTGGTGCATTTGAGAGAGATTCGCTATGCAGGTGATGGAAACACAGACGCTATTAATTATGAAAGAAATAATAGTGCATCAATAGACTGTTGATTGAAGCCTTCATTCAGAGCGAAGTTACAATGCAAATATGTGTTGAATGTGTTTATAATCCCAAAACAACAATTAGGGAAAAAGCCTGCAGGGTGTTTGATGTAATAATGTCATTTTTCATAAATTTATGTGTGTGCATATACAGTTGAAGTCAGAATTATTAGCCCCCCTGAATTATTCGCCCCCCTGTTTTTCAATTTCTGTTTAACGGAGAGAAGATTTTTTTCAACACATTTCTAATCATAATATTTTTAATAACTCTTTTCTAATCACTGATTTATTTTATCTTTGCTATGATGACAGTAAATAATATTTGACTAGATATTTTTCAAGACACTTCTATACAGCTTAAAGTGACATTTAAAGGCTTAACCAGGTTAATTAGGCAGGTTAGGGTAATTAGGCAAGTTATTGTATAATTATGGTTTGTTCTGAAGACTAATCGAAAAAAGAAATTAGCTTAAAGGGGCTAATAATTTTGACCTTAAAAATGTTTTTTAAAAAATTAAAAACTGCTTTTATTCTAGCTGAAATAAAACAAATAAGACTTTCTCCAGAGGAAAAAATATTATCAGACATACTGTGAACATTTCCTTGCTCTGTTAAACATCATTTGGGAAATATTTAAGAAAGAAAAAAAAACCAAATGGGGGCTAATATTTCTGACTTCAACTATACCTGCCAACATTTGTCTCTGAAAGTCCGGGAGACCAGGGGGTGTTACAGACTGTACCAAAAAAAGCTGAGGCCCGGGGGGAATTTTCCGGGAGAAATAACAAAACGAGAGGGTGGCAGGAGATGGCTCTAAAATACGGGAGATTCGCGGGAAAAAACGGGAGTGTTGGCAGGTATGTTCAAAAACTGAAGTCCAGTTTTATTGCAGAAGTAAAACTGCACCCCAACACAGTTTATCCAGAGGTGAAAGACAAACATGAATTTAGCGTCTTTTATAGGCCGTTGTAAATGATAAGGAGAACTGCAGGCATTTCAGTCCTTCCAGAGAAATCAGTGAATCCCACATCACAGAGAAACCACTTCTCAAAATCAGACAGATTTGCTATCTAAATCTAAGGCGTCGTTTACACAAAGTTTTGCTACGGTTAAGCCTTCTGTCCACACACTACCCCGGAGTTTTCGAGAGAAAGCGGAGCATTTTGAAAACGCTAAAGAGACAGTTTTTGTTTTTATAACACTGCTGCTCCGTGTCAGTGTGAATGAGGGAAAACTGAGACATCTGAAAACGCGTTTTGATTGGGGCTTTTTCCCAATATTAAGTACACAAAGTTCAGACTTTGCAAGTTTGATATGGAAAACAAACTCCCGAGGACACGTCGAGTAAATCTTCAAAGGGAACAGTGTACATTATAACCTCATTTACATCACATTTACATATCTTTACAATAAAATGAAAACATGATATAAAAAACTGCTTAAACTGCCAAAAATATTAAGGCATCGCATAGCTACATATTTATATGACCGTCATCTTTACTGTATGCATATTTATAACAAAACAGAGCCTATAACATAACTGCCTCCTTTCATTTTCATTGAAAAATATGAAACACACCCTCTCTTTTGCTGAATATCAGTTTTAATGCATAAACATGCAACTTTCTCCTTTTGAAATTAAATTGTTTATACACACAATAAAGGTCATGCACTGTAAAAAAATCCATATTTCTGTATTTTGTGATTCATATTTTATGATTTTCCCCATTTATTTCAGCTTTTGAATTGAATTATGGGAGCTTGATCTTTCTTTCAACAACTTTTAACCTTGAAAAGTTCAAAAGGGTGACTTTTATTGCCATTTCTAATAGTTTAAAGTGATATATTGTCTGGGTTAGTGTAGTATATTATGCTACAAAAACCTTGAAATAATTATTTTACAGACTTATTTCTGTATATATTATTTCTAATATATTAAATTATTTCAAACTACTACTAAAATGTCAATAAAAGTCACTTTGTTAACCTGCAGAGTTAAATTTTCAACATCAAAAGTCGACAGAGCAGAGATCAAAGTCCCATAATGCAATTCACAACCATAAATAAACATGAAACGTCACAAAATATGGAAAATATTAATTAAAACATATTTTATAGAGTGTGCATCTCATCTAGACTTTCAGAGACCTTGAGATCCTCAAGACAAAGTGGGATTTATTGTCTAAAAGCAAATCTAAGACAAGGAAGGGTGTGATAAGACGTTACCTGAATGTACATGAGAGTTTGTCTATACCTGCTCACACACACACATACACCTCATACATGCAGACTTTAAGCCACAGAAGCACATATGGACTGAACAAAAGCCAAGATCCCAAAGCCATCAAGAGGGCAATCACCTTCCAGAAACACGGTCTGTATCTTCTCCCCGTGGTCCTGTGACCTCTGACCCCCATCTCTTACTATGACAATGCCGTGGGCTCGCAAAACCTTTGAGTTTCAAATAAGCTCCTTTCAACTAAAGTAAACACGCTTTAGAGGAGCAGCTGCAGGTTCGGCGGTGAATAGCGCAATGTGATTCTCTATTGATCTGGGGGAGTTTCATTTTACACACACACACACACACACACACACAATTGCAATCCCATTTACCATAGGACAACTCTGAAAATCTGAGTAATCTGAAAAAGATGACGGAGAGTAATCCGTCAAAAGAAATGACACAGATTTCACGCGTCATTAGGAAGACTTTAGTAGTGAGTGTTAAATCTGAGATTGATTTTCATCACTCTTTCAGTGCTTTGTTTAGATTGCACTTCACTTATTTTGTGCTTCACTAACCTCCTTTTAGGATTAAGCTATTTAATGCATCCACAAATCTCCTTTTAAACACAAGAGGAAAACTATTACCTTTTTACCTGTCGACTGACTAAAGCAGGTGAACAGGTTTCTGGGTAATCTTTAACTCAGATGTGAGATGTTTGCTGTTCTTAAGATTGTGGGTCAAAGCAAGTGTACGATTTCTTTTTTGGTCGATCTGAAATGATAAATAAATAGAAAATTCAAAGAGAAGAAAGATGAATGTAGAGCATAACTAGTGGCTGTTGTTGATCATTAATATACTATTAAAAATATCAAAATTACTAATTGTATAATAAACAAACAGATATAAAAATGCAAATGATACTCTAATTACACACCCTCTGTACATATACATTTGTAATCATGTTCATATCCGTCTGCATACCTCTGATTATTAATAGCAACCTTAATCTAATTATTAATAATATTAATTAATAGCAATTTTCCCAGTGATGGGTTGCAGCTGGAAGCGCATCCTTTGTGTAAAACATATGCTGGATAAGTTGGCGGTTCATTCCGCTGTGGTGACCCCAGAATAATAAAGGGACTAAGCTGAAAAGAAAATGAATGAATGAATTAAAAACAACCTAATCTAATTAGAGATTTTAGAAATTAGTATTTAATAAATATTAACATTATCATAATTTCTGATATTTAATAATGCAAACGTGAAAAAAGCTTAAAACACTATAACAACTGAATAGCAATACCTTGCAAAAAATATAAGTATACCAACAATAATATACCAAATTATCAATTGTAATTAAAAATAATACATAATAAAATAAATAATGCTTTTAGTATTATTATAATATAATATTTTGATCACATTTAAAAGCAATGAATAAATCATAAATAGTATCACGGTATTTTAAAAATAAGCTCATATATAATGCAAACTATTATTAATAATATGATGTTTTTTTGATGCTGTTTAATCAGCTAAACATTTAAAATGCATCAAAACTCAAACATTTCATTAATCAGATTTCAACTATATTTTTTTTAAGTTCTACAGTTTAACTTAATATTTTTAGTCAGGTTAACTGATGCAAGTAGAAAACTAGAAAAGTTCATTTGATTATACTAAAAACATAAGGCAGCAACTAACAATTTTGTCATTAAATTCACACACACACACACACACACACACACACACACACACACACACACACACACACACACACACACACACCACACACACACACACACACACACACACACCACACCCACACACACACACACACACACACCAGCTGGTCTGAGTATTTCAGAAACTGCTGATCTACTGGGATTTTCACGCACAACCATCTCTAGAGTTTACAGTTCTACAGTTTAACTTAATATTTTTAGTCAGGTTAACTGATGCAAGTAGAAAACTAGAAAAGTTCATTTGATTATACTAAAAACATAAGGCAGCAACTAACAATTTTATCATTAAATTTACACACACACACGCACGCACGCACGCACGCACGCATACACACACACACACACACACACACACACACACACACACACACACACACACACACACACACCAGCTGGTCTGAGTATTTCAGAAACTGCTGATCTACTGGGATTTTCACGCACAACCATCTCTAGAGTTTACAGAGAATGATCTGAAAAAGAGAAAATATCCAGTGAGCAGCAGTTCTGTGGGCGCAAATGCCTTGTTGATGCCAGAGGTCAGAGGAGAATGGCCGGTCTGGTTCCAGCTGATAGATAAGCAACAGTAACTAAAATAACCCCTCGTTACAACCGAGGTCTGTAAAACAACATCTCTGAACACACAACATGTCCAACCTTGAGGCGGATGAGCTACAGCAGCAGAAGACCACACCGGGTGTCACTCCTGTCAGCTAAGAACAGGAAACTGAGGCTACAATTTGCACAGGCTCATCAAAATTTAACAATAGAAGATTGGAAAAACGTTGCCTGATGATGAGTCTCAATTTCTGCTGCCACATTCAGATGGTAGGGTCACAATTTGGCGCCAACAACAAGAAAGCATGGATCCATCCTGCCTTGTATCAATGGTTCAGGTTGGTGGTGGAGGTGTAATGGTGTGGGGGAGATTTTCTTGGCACACTTTGGGCCCATTAGTACTAATTGAGCATCGTGTCAACGCCACAGCCTACCTGAGTATTGTTGCTGACCATGTCCATCCCTCTATGACCAGAGTATACCTATCATCTGATGGCTACTTCCAGCAGGATAAATCACCATGTCATAAAGCACAAATCATTTCAGACTGGTTTCCTGAACATGACAATGAGTTCACTGTACTCAATTGGCCTACACAGTCACCAGAGCTCAATCCAATAGAGCACCTTTGGGATGTGGTGGAACGGGAGATTCACATCGTGGATGTGCAGCCGACAAATCTGCAGCAACTGCGTGATGTTATCATATCAATGTGGACCAAAATCTCTGAGGAATATTTCCAGTACCTTGTTGAATTTATGCCATGAAGGATTAAAGTAGTTCTGAAGGCAAAAGGAGGTCCAACCCGGTACTAGTAAGGTGTACCTAATAAAGTGGCCGGTGAGTGTATAATAAGCATATAATACTTTACTGTAATGTTTGCACTAGACAGCGTCAAAACTTAATGACTGAATTAAAATATGAGATTGATGGACTGAATACTCAAACACTGTGATCTATGACTGGCTTACAGTATGCAAAGCTGTTATGCAAATCTGCCTGCAGAGTCTCAACTTGTCTCATCAAGACCAGACAGAAACTTGAAAATGCACGATAGGATGATCTCTCACATCTAGATGGACAATCTGGCACTGCACAAAGAGATATCACACGATTCAAGTAGATTTAAGACATAACAACAGAAGTAGGACAGCGATTCACATGTGATTCAGCTTCCAAAAAAAAAAAAAAACCACTGACGGGCGACTTTACCTCAGTGTTACCTGTCAACAAAAGCACTTTTCTCTGAGTCACTGCACACAAGAAAAGGTTTGGTGGGCAAATACAAAAATGACACATGCCGGAATGAACTATCAGGTGTAATAGTGGGAGTATTTCCTGCGGGATGACAGTATTTGTCATGAACTAAGATGATAGGTTATTAAGGTGAGGACGGTTGTTTTCCGGAGTGCTATCCTGACAGAGGACTTTTGTATCAGGTGTCTTCAAGGGTCTTTTACTGGAAGTCACCCATATCAACCTACTGTAAGTTACTGGCAAGAAACAAAGGCCCGTGACTCAAGCTGTAGCTCATTTACCTGCCATCTTTGCATAGGTGAGTATCTAGTGTCAGAGACATAAACTGGAAAACTAGTGGTTGGTGTTTTGATTTGTGGTCTACACTGAAAAACAATTACTTTTTGAAGCAGCTTAA
Source organism: Danio kyathit (assembly GCA_903798195.1). Taxonomy (NCBI): domain Eukaryota; kingdom Metazoa; phylum Chordata; class Actinopteri; order Cypriniformes; family Danionidae; genus Danio; species Danio kyathit. The sequence continues at coordinate 44,083,113 of LR812529.1, forward strand.
AACAATACTGTAATTTGGCACAGCTTTGTTTTTCTCAAAGAATTTAACTTCATTAAATATCAAATAACTTTGGTTTAAATTATAATATTTCATTTAATCTAAATCATTTATTGTGGTCAAGATAAAAAAAATGACATTCATTCATTTTAATTCGATCTAGTCTCTAATTTATCAGAGGTTGCCACAGCGGAATGAACCACCAACTATTCCAGCATATGTTTTATGCAGCAGATGCCCTTCCAGCCGCAACCCAGTACTAGGAAACACCCATACACTCTCATATTCACACACACATTCATACCCTACGGCCAATTTAGTTCATCCAATTCACCTATAGCCCATGTCCACTCCACACAGAAATGCCAACTGACCCAGCCGGGACTCGAATCAGCAACCTTCCTGCTGTGATGCGACAGAGCTTACAACTGAGCCACTGTGGAATATCATGTATATCACTAATATACAGCCATTATCTTAATAATAGGCAGGTAATAAGCCACTAGTTAATAGTGAGGATTGTTACCTAAACTAAAGTGTTATTGTCACAATTAAATTTAAGTAAAATATTTAGTTACAAAAAACATCGGGACATCAGTGATATTAGCTTTCAGTCATAATAAAGATGTTGTTTCTAAAACTCTTTGATGATTGAACCCGAAATTATTAAAGCATAAAAGTGGGATTAATCACAATTAATTTCAGATAAAATGCTTTTAATTATTTTTTCAGGGTTTCTGCAGGTTTCACCAAGTTAAGTTTAAGACTTTTTAACACATTTTTAAGACCATTACATTTGTGGCCATGTTTTAATTTCCTGGCTGATGTCTTGAGATGTTGCTTCAGTATTTCTACATAATGTTCTTTCTCCATGATGCCATCTATGCTGTGAAGTGGACCAGTCCCTCCTGCAGCAAAACAGCCTCACAACATGATGCTGCCGCCCCCATACTTCACAGTTGGGATGGTGTTCCTAGGCTTGTAATCTTTCCCCTTTGTCCTCCAAATGTAACACTGGTCATTATGGCCAAACAGTTCAATCTTAGGTCCATCAGACCACAGGACATGTCTCTAAAAATTAGTCTTTTTCCCAGTGTAATTTAGCAAACTGTAATCTGGCTTTTTTGTTGATTCTGGCTTGTTGATTTTCCCATGTTGTCACACAAGGAAGCAGTGTGTTTGAGGTTTTCCTTAAATACTATTCTACAGTTGTGCCTCCAATTAACTCAAATGTTGTCAATTAGCCAATCAGAAACTTCCAAAACCTTGGCACCATCATCTGAGCTTTTTCAGAGGCATAATAATCTTATTGTATGTAAACTTGACTTTCAAGAAAAGTAATAACAATTTCTCAAGAAATATCTAAAAAATATCTAATAATATAATATTAATAATATAATATTAATATTAATATAATATTAAGAATAACAGAAACAAATGTGATAATCCTAACTTACCTAAAAGAGAAAAAGTTTAGTCCCTTTAACATCTGACTTTTTTTTAAATGGTTATGTGCCTTTTTATACAGTGTATGTAAACTTCTGGTTTCAACTGTACATACATACATGTGAACCTGGTCAACAACACCAGACATAATGGTACATTTTGGAAATAAAGATATTTAAACACAAATGAATAATATACATAATCAAGCTGAATAAATGAGCTTTCCATTGACGTATGGTTTGTTAGGATTGGATAATATTTGACTGAGATACAACTATTTGAAATGAGGGTTTAAAAAAATCTAAATATTGAGAAAATTGCCTTTAACGTTGTCCAAATCAAGTTCTCAGCAATGCATATTACTAATTAAAAAGTACATTTTGATATAATTACAGAAGAAAATGTACTAAATGTTTTCAACTTGATTTTTTTGGCATATATTTTTGACCCACACAATGAAATAATGGCTATTTCCACAAACATACCTCTGCAACATAAGATTCTTTTAATGATTCAGGGTCACATATATAGTGTAAATATCAGGCTTTGCAGGGATCATATCTTACATCTGTTTGGGTGTTACCTGCTTCACTTCAGTCTCTTATAAGCCAGTGAGTCATGCTTGAAAACTCCCTCAAAGTGATCTGTAAACTCAGATAAAAGCTGCCATTTAAAAGAGTCCACACTACCTGTATTAAGTGTCTTCAAGCTCCATGGAAGATCACTTTTCTTGGTCGGGCTCCAAAAAACCCTCAGCATGGAGTGCGCAGTGATTGGACAGATCTGAAAGCTTTCACGTGCCCTGGAAAACACACACACACACACGCACACGCACACACACCTCTGTCAATGCAAAGGGTGGAGTGTGTCTTTTGAAGACACACGACCACAAACCCTGAAGCAAGAGTCTGAGGAAGAGATTTTGAAGCCATTATAGATTAAGCTAATTACTGTTAGGCTCTAAATGCTTTAACATAAGCGATGTAATGTAAGGCGTCAACGTATACTCCTTTATGGTAAGCATTCAACAAGTTAAAACATATTTTTCAAATTCGCAATGAAGAAAGTTGTGTGAAGAAGCTGTATTTCTGCGGGTGCCTTCAGTCATGCAAGTTTCGCGGATTCGCGCGGCGCGTAAAAGCGAGTGGCTGAAAAGCGCGCTCTCGCACCACTTCAGCCCGGACCCCTGCGCGGAAAACGAGATCGTGGTTTTGGCTACCGGCGTGGACCAGTATCTTCAGGAGGTGTTCCATCACTTGGCGTTTTACAACGGTGACGATCTCGTCTCGGATGACGACTTTAGGAGTCTGTGTTGGTTTGGGCATCACCGGGAGCGCGGAGACTGATGGACTTCCTCGCGCGCTCAACTTTAAAGATTTCCACGCGCGACTCTGTGGGTTTTTCTCCTTAAAAGCGCAGGAGGGTGAGACAGGAGCTCGACTGCTGGTCAGCGAGGAGACCGAGCACATCGAGCGGGAGATCACACTCCGCTGTCCGCGCGTCCGGAGGCGAAAGTGTGTCAGTTTCGATCTGTCCGCCGATCAGCAGAACAGGAGGAGGACAGTGAGAAGACCCGCTCAGAGTCTGGATCATCAGCAGATCAACACTACTGTGGAGAGGAGAAGCGTCGGTAGGAGCTTATCATACACACACACACACGCTCTTACTGTGTTCTTACTCCATAGACAACTGAGGTAAAGTTGGTTTTAGAGAAAACTCATGACACGGTCCCTATATTGTTTACCATGCTACTTTGAATATTGGGTCAGATATCGCATGTAAATTTGACTTCAAAACAACATTATCACTATTTCACTGACTGTGAACAATATTGTGCTTTGATAGTCATTGGCTGCTAATACGATTTTACTAGTTACAATTTGCAAACATTACTTTTCTGAAACAATATTATTAAGGAGAAAGTCTGAATGTGTGAATATAAAACCAACTTTACCTCAATCCAAAGACACTGATGTTTCTAGAGTACAAACTGTGTATTCAACCCTCCTGCCTCGACACCCTGAACCCAACCATCACATGAGAACAATTCCCATTTTTACATTTAAAAATACTGTGTTTTGTATGATTTAAAAGCATGTTTACTCTTGGGGTCCTTAATTTAGGTCTCCATGGTGTCACAAGTCCCCAATGAGTCCCCACTAGGATATTAAAGCGTTTGCGCACACACACTTGTTCTTACTATGTATATCGATTGGGACTCTCCATTGACGTAATGGTGTTTCTAGTGTATAGACTGTATATTCAATCCCCCTACCTCAACCCTACCCTGAACCCAACCCTCACGGAAAATTGATAAACATGATTTATTTACTCATTGGATCCTCAATTTAGGTGCCCAATCGTGACACAAGTCCCTAATGAGTCTGTGTATACAGATTAAAATCCCCACCGGGATAATAAAACAAGCATGCGCGCGCACAGACACACACCTAAGCTGTCAAGAAGACTAATTTAATAGCTGTATTTTGCCATCCAAAAACCCCAAGCCTCAGGGGACATTTTTAGCCTTTAATTATAATTAATGATGATTTATTTATGGAAGACTTGCAGGAGTGTAATGTCTGTGCCATCAAGAAATAATGAAACTACAGTTTTTAGAGGGATTAGTCTACTAAAAATAAAACCCAAAGCAACTTTATTAGGAATGAAACAACTATTTTATTTTATTTGATAAAAAATCATTAAGTTAAATCTATGTAATTTCATTTAAAATCAAGATTACACATCTAAGAACATTTTAGTTATATTGAATTGCATTAAATAAAAATTGCCATTTTTATTAAAATAAATAAGTTATTTATTAGTAAATCACTTAAACCTTACAGTTATGGTAAACTAGCTGTGAAAGTGATGATGCTGATACCTTTGCTTACAATTAATTTTCAATTTATTGCAATGCTGGATGTAACTCTAACCTTTAAAGAGAACTATTTCAATTAAAAAAAAATAAAATAACATTTTAATATAATAATAATAATAATAAATAAGATAGTATTAAGAAATGAAAGAACATGCATACAGTTGAAGTCAAAATAATAGCCGTATTATAGTTGGTAACAACCAAAGAAATCCATATATGCAAAGAAAACAAATCTAATTAGTTTACAAATGAAGTAATGAGTAATGAAATGAAATGACGCAGGGAAAAGGTATTGAACACATGAAGAAAGGGAGGTTTAGAAAGGCTGTGAAAGCTCAGACAGCAGCTGAAATCTCTTAGTAGTTCTTCAGCAACCCTCTGCCCTTCATCATTGTAAATGAATGTTAGCTGCTTCAGTGCAACATCTACATTAGCAGGAGGATGAAGATGAAACCAGGGTGGACATTTCAGCAAAACAATGATCAAAAACACAGCCAAGGAAACTCTCAGATGCTTTCAGAGAAAGAAAATCAAGCCGTAGAATGGCCCAGCCAATCACCTGATCCGAATCCAATAGAGAAAACACAATAAAGCTCAGATCTGATAGACGAGACCCACAGAAGCATCAAGATTTTTACACTCTGTTGAAGTCTGTGAAAAACTCACACCTGAGAAATGCATGTGAGCTCATTCTTCATATGAGAGGCATCTTTAAGCTGCCATCACCAAAAAAGCCTCTTATATAAAGTATTAAATACATTTCAGTAGTTCAGTACTTTCTCCTTGTGTCATTTCATTGTTATTACACAGAACTCATTTTTCAGATTTGTTTTTTTATGTTTGTATTGTTTGGGTTTTTACCAAAATCGGGTCCAATCCCATGTCAAAAGCTCCTTTAGAAATATTATTTTCAGAAAAAAAACTTACTTAAAATACTTATTTCCCCCCTGTAAATGATAAATGTCTTTGCTACTGGAGATCTAATTTGGCTTCATTTACTGCAGTGGATATTAGCCCGCAGAGACGACTGCAGGAGCAGCTGGAGCTGGAGAACGCCAGTCTGAGGGAGCTGGTGGAGGACCTGCGTTCAGCCCTCCAGAGCAGCGACGCACGCTGTATATCACTGGAGGTGGCATTACGCCGTAAACACACACCCGGAGGTACCCCAGAGAAACAAGACTGCAAAACCAAAACACAACACCCCAAACACATGGATTGGGACTCCAGAAGAAGCACTAAAGACCTCCTGCGAGAGCTGGAACTGATTCGTGCTTCCAGAGACGGGCAGCTGGAGGAGGCCATGCGCTTTAACCAGAGGCTGGAGGAAGAGCTGATGGCAGCTTATGGAGAGCTGAGCCGCATGCAGGAGACGCTGGAGAATGTCAGGACGGAAAACACACGGATTAAGAAGAGGACGGAAGAGGTCAGGGGAGCACTGGCTGCAGGACTGGAGCACGTGAAGACCTTACAAGACCAGGCCAAACAAGCGGATCTGCTCCGAGAGCGAGTCCAGAGTCTGGAGAAGCAGATGGAGAAGATCAGGTACTGTACATACACTTCAAAAAGAATTATGTTTGCTGCTTGTTCAAGCTACCTATTTAAATGGCCATGAAACTTTCGGTTCAAGTCTACCTCAGAATTGAAAAAAAAAAATGCTGCATGATGAGTGTGGAGCGCTGCGAGCAGAGGGAAGAGTGGGTGTGGCCAGCAGAGCAGGGGAGAAAGAGAGGAGTGAACAACTGTTGTCAGTTGGCTCACAAAATGAGAGACAAACCGTGAGGAGACGCACGATTTTACAGTTTACAAAGTTAAAATGCAAAGAAATAAACAACAATTGAATGCCCTGCTGCATTTGTTATTCGTAATTTTATATACACATAACCACAATTTGTTATATCATTATAAAGATAATCATGTAAACACTTTAAATGAGGAGGACTTCTCTCCTCCTGAATCCCCGAGTCTGAATGCAGACATAGTGGATAGCAGTGCAGCAGGACTCTTTCCCTGTCAGGATTTTAAACATGTGCGAACACAGCAGCACGGATATAGGCGATGTGTCTGAGCGGTAACGAACTCAACTAATAAAAGACAAAGTCCACCGTTTTCCAATTCTCGTACAGCTCTCCCGACAAAAATGCTTGCTGCAAACCAACAGCTTTGCTGTATCGGTCCTGACAGAATCGCGGTGAAAAACATGCAACAAACCCCATGGATCATAGAAACAAACACATACAAGCCTTCATGAATGGCTAAATACTGCTTGCCGTGAGCGGACGCAGTCTCACCCAGTCATAGGGTCTCACATCTTGGCAGGTCTGTCTTGCCTTCTGAAAGCACATGCTCTCATGAATAATTAGGAAGCAGGGTCTTCTCATAGGATAAGAAAACTCAGCTATGAATAATAATGAGAAACCGACTCGTCGTCACTCCACCAGCAGATTTGCGCTACGTCACAGATTTTGATCCCGCTCCAAAACTTTCTGAATGAAATGATGAAATTAGCTGACAAAAGCTCAAAATTATCCAGTTTTCCCCACAATTAAAGCTGACAGGTGCTAACATTCTCTTAACTGATGCTCAACACACACAAATCTGTTAAAATCTCAAAAAAAGTACTCGAGAGTTTCTTGAACCTTTAAAAAGAGCCGAAACAACACCATTCCTGAGGTTTTTTAGGGTACAACTTAATTGTTTTATGTTCGATTCACTTAAATTTGTAAAAACTAATAAGTTGATTTAATTCCTTCATGTTGTCTGAACACATATCAATTTTGTGGATCCATCTGAATTCGAGGTGTAAAACAGGGTCTAATCTCAGAGTGACATTTCCAGACCAGAAACCATAATCAACATAAAATCTTGCACAGTGATTTTTTTTTATCTCTACACTGATGGTTTCAGTTTGTGTGAATGAGTCAGGGATCAGACCAGTAAGACTGCAGGTCACACAGGCATGTTTGAATTTCTCCTGACTGATGTTAATGACCAGCTTTAATAACACAGGACGCCACAGTTTCCTGCAAACGCTTATTAGTCATTTGCTTTCAAGTGTGAGTATTCCAGCGAATCATGCGGAGCCTCTATTACAGCATCAGACTCTGCATGTCTTATTATATGCTGTGAGGAAGAATCTAAGACGCGTGTTGATGCAGGACAGTCAGAGATCAAAGACGCCTGCGGTCAGTGAGTTTTACAGTTCTTGATGCAGAAACATAATGGAATGATCTAAAGAAACATGGTAAACATGTGTATATATATATATATATATATATATATATATATATATATATATATATATATATATATATATATATATATATATATATATATATATATACATATACATACATACAGTTATAGTCAGAATTATTCGCCCCCTTTTCATTTTTTTTTTTTTAATATTTCCCAAATGATGTTTAACAGAGCAAGGAAATTTTCACAGTGTGCCTGATAATATTTTTTTTTCTGGAGAAAGTCTTATTGTTTTTTTCCAGCTAGAATAAAAGCAGTTTTTAATTTTTTTTAAAACATTTTAAGGTCACAATTATTAGCCCCTTTAAGCTATATATTTCTTAAAATATCTAGTCAAATATTATTTACTGTCATCATGTCAAAGATAAAATAAATCAGTTATTATAAAAGAGTTGTTAAAACTATTATGCTTAAAATGTGTTGAAATAATCTGCTCTCTGTTAAACAGAAATAGGGAAAAAATAAACAGGGGCTAATAATTCAGGGGGGCTAATAATTCTGACTTCAACTGTGTAAATTGGTACCCTTAAATTTTGTTTGCCTTCAAGTTTCATTAGTTTGCCTTTTTAACGCTTCTGTTGAACCACAATTCGAATAGCAAAAAAAGTGCACACATATATTAGTGTACTCCCACAAGCCAAGAGTGATGAATGTGTATAAAAAGTATTAGTTTTAAAATTTACTGAAGAATTTTTATATTAAGTTAACTTGATGTAAAAAACTTTATTTCAGCTCCAATATATCATTACCAAATATAACAGCAGATAGTGAATGAAATAATGATTTAATTAATGCAAATGTAAAAATATGTTTTATAAAATGATCAGAATGGTGATTATTAAAGACATGGTTCGCAAAAAAAAATAAATTCCTCATTTCTCCACATCACTCAAGTGGTTCTAAACTTTTATTAATTTCTATCTTCTCTTGAACACAAAATAAGGTATTCTGAAGAAATTTGGGAAAAAAACATCAGACATCCATAATAGGATTAAAGAAATACTGTGGAAGTCAATATCTGTTTTTTGGTACCCAAATTTCTTCACTACATCTGCCTTTGTGTTCAAACTAAGAAAGAAACTCAAAACCCTTCTGGAAGACAAGGAGGATGAGAAAATGATGACAAAATTGTCAATTTTGGTTGAACTATCAAATAATTAATAACTATAAGAAATGAACACATGCAAATATCAACATTTAATATATTCAACTTTTTTCCAAGACATAGATTTTTACTTTTTTACACAAAGACATATATTGAAAATAGAATGTATTACATTATTACCACCATTATAAAAATATTGACATGCATATATCATATTAATATTGATCAAATAGTCAAAACTAAAGGTTTAATTAGACTGTATATACAGTTGAAGTCAGAATGATTAGCCCTCCTAAATTATTAGCCCCCCTGTATATTTTTCCACAATTTCTGTTTTACAAAAACATTTCTAAACATAATAGTTTTAATTCTTTTATTTTTGCCATGATGTCAGTACATAATATTTGACTAGATAGTTTTCAAGACACTAGACTATTATTATTCAACTTAAAGAACAATTTAAAGGTTAACTGGGTTAATTATGCAAGTTATGGTAATTAGACAAGCCATTTTATAACAGTGGTTTGTTCTGTAGACAATAAAAAATGCTTAAGGGGGCTAATAATGGTTATTAAAAAATTAAAAACTGCTTTTATTTTAGCCGAAATCAAACACTTTCTCCAGAAGAAATTTTTTTTATAGGAATTACTGTGAATAATTCCTTGCTCTGTTAAACACAGGGTTTCTGCAGGTTTCATCAAGTCAAATTTAAGACTTTTTAAGACCCTTTCAAGACCATTATGAATGACATTTTAGACTTATACAGGGCTAAACACTGATTATTTCTGATGGCCCTTTTTTTTTTTTGCTTGCCACCAAGTGTAATTATTAGCATGTAAACTGTAAATCTTAGCAACATACTTTAATGTGTCAAAACAAGAAAACTCTGGTTGTATACACTGTTTTCAACATAATTTGTTTTGACAAAAAAAAAAAAAAAGACAAGTTTAACATTGTAAAAAAGTATACTTATTGTGAAGACAATTACATAAATAATACAAAATATATATTTGTTGGCTTTTGATCAAAATTAACTGATTATAACTTCTATTCAACCTAATACGTTTCTGTAGTTAATCCTTAAGTTTCATGCCTATTTATAAATATTATGTATACTCCTCCCTTTTGTATGAATGGAAGGTAACGTAAAGGGATATATTGCTCTGTTATTATCATGAGGAACTGTGTAATTATTTTTAGTTTTCTTTGCCTGGGGATTAGGGAATTGATTTGGAGGAATTGCTGTAAAATATTTCTAACAGCTTTTGTAAATTGTATCTCTTTGCAATAAAAAAAACTTAAATATAAACTTAAATATAAAAAAAAATGTTTTATTAAGATCGATTGCTCATGATTAGATGGATGTCGGCCAGGGATGCGTTTCCCAAACAGCGACGTAACTTGCGGCTGAACTATCATAGTATGATGCATCTTTTGGGAAAAGAACAATGTAGTGACGAGTGTTTCCCAAAACCCTTAGTTTCTCTGTCGCAGATCCATCGCTTGAACCACGTTAGTTATAACGTAAAACGCCCATAATGATGCTCTAAACGGGGTGGAGTAACTACTTCTCGATCTTAATAAATCATTTTTTTTTATATTTAAGTTTTTTTTTTATTGCAAAGAGATACAATTTACAAAAGCTGTTAGAAATATTTTACAGCAATTCCTCCAAATGAATTCCCTAACTCCCAGGCAAAGAAGAACCCCATCATTTCTTTGTGCAAATTATATTGTTTTACACGCACACGCATTAAAAAAAAACAATATTAGTTTAGGTAAAAACATGCACTCGTTTTCCATATTCATTTAAATAAATGTAAACGGCACATATAGGGCCTGTGTTTGCTTTACAAATATATTGAGAAGTTGAACATTATTCTATTCTAAAACATAAAATCACTTACAAAGGCTAACACTATTTTAATATCATATATAAATCATATAAATACATAAATAATGAGGCTATTTATTATAAATATATTTACTTTAATAATAATATTACTAGGCAACGCAGTGGCGCAGTAGGTAGTGCTGTTGCCTAACAGCAAGAACGTCGCTGGGTCGCGGGTCGAACCTCGGCTAGGCTGGGTCAGTTGGCGTTTCTGTGTGGAGTTTGCATGTTCTCCCTGCGTTTGCGTGGGTTTCCTCCGGGTGCTCCGGTTTCCCCCACAGTCCAAAGACATGCAGTACAGGTGAATTGGGTAAGCTAAATTGTCCATAGTGTATGAGTGTGAATGAGTGTGTGGATGTTCCCAGAGATGGGTTGCGGCTGGAAGGGCATCCGCTGCGTAAAATCGTGCTGGATAAGTTGGCGGTTCATTCCGCTGTGGCGACCCCGCAAGGGACAAAGCCGACAAGAAAATGAATGAATGAATAATATTACTAATATTAATGATGATGATGATTATTATTAAGTAGGATATTGTTTATTTTTTTTGAAAAGTCTACTTTTACAATTTGACAAATGTAAACCACAGCAGAAAGTTCTAACCAGCAGGCCCATGTCCTATACTGTACAGGTACTTAATAAATAACCCACTATAAAATAAAAGCATTAACGTATGCTGTGTTTTTTATTTTCACAAGCTTTGGAGACGTAACATAAATTCCGCTTTTAAATAATAGGTCACCTATAGCTTTCGCCATGAGACTGTGTTTAAAATGACATCAAAGTTTTCAAAGTGCACTGCTAAGGAAGCACAATTGTAAACATGAAGATCGCTAAAACTGAACTGTAAAAATACTTTGAAAGCAAAATACACCTAAGAGAGATGACCTTAATGCTTTTTTATTTTTAATAATTCCAACTTTGAATGTTAGAATGTTCTAAATGAGTATGGCATAGGGGGAATAAGTGGGAATAGAACACAGCCAGGAACTATGTTTCTAACTACAGCTCCAGAGGTGTCGTTTCAAGTGCTCAAGTTTGCGACGCAGTTTGTGAATGTTCGTTGGAGCGATGGATTTGGGAAACGGCAAATCAACAAACTATGTTTGTAACGAGGGAACTTACGACCTTAGTTGGCTAACGATGGTTTTGGGAAAATCACCCCAGATTGTATAGCTTTACTTGCACAGAGGAAAATTAAGGCCTGTTGAAAATGATTTAAGACACACAACGCAATATTTCAGTGGATTTAAGACTTTTTAAGCCCTAAAATTTTGTTTTTGAAATGGAAGACATTTTAAGACATTTTTAAGACCCTGCGGACACCCTGTAAACATCATTTGTGAAATATTTAAAAAAGAAAAAAATTCACAGGAGGACTAATAATTTTGACTTTTATATGTGTGAATGTGTAATTCCCTGTTTAAAGAGTTTCGCCAAACACAACAGAAAAAACAATGACTGTTCTTACACAGGTTTCCTGAACAGTCCTCTGTCTGCATTAGAGATTACACAAACCAGAGACTCTCGTTCACATACTGTAGTTAGTTTTAGTTTGATGAACTACTAAACAAGCATCTGTGTTCCTCCATCATGCATTAAAACGCCAGTGCTACGAACCCTCAGCTCACATTAACCTCGCAATCAATCAAGTAGATGGTTGGCTTTCAGTAGACGCTTAACAGATTAATATCTGGGTTAATATTTCATTATTAGCATCACAGAGTGGTGATGTAATGCTCATTCCTTACCTGGAAAAAACAGGTCGAAACCTGCCTGCTTCCTCGCTTGGAAAATCCACAAGATCTGCAGGGACTAGAATCAAATATGTTCATGCATTAGCATATAGAGTTGAAGTCTGAATTATTAGCCCCCCTGTATATTTTTTCCACAATTTCTGTTTAACAGAAAGATTTTTTTCAACACATTTCTAAACATTTTAATAACTCATTTCTAATAACTGATTTCTATTATCTTTGCCATGATGACAGTACATCTTATTTTTCTAGATGCTAGTATTCAGCTTAAAGTGTAATTTAAAGGCTTAATTAGGTTAACTAGGCAAGTTAGGGTAATTAGGCAAGTTATTGTATAACGATGGTTTGTTCTGTAGACTATCGGGAAAATGATTGCTTAAGAGGGCTAATAATATTGACCTAAAATGGTTAAAACTGCTTTTATTCTAGCTGAAATAAAAGAAATAAGACTTTCTCCAGAAGAAAAAAATATTATTAGACATACTGTGAAAAGTTCCTTTGCTCCATTAAATTTTACTTGAGAAATATTTATAAAAAAATATAATAATTTTGCCCTCAATGTAGGGCTGCACGATTTGGAGAAAAAAATTTGTGGTTTAAAATGCGATTTACTATAATTTCATAAAAGCGCTGCAGGTTTGATGTGGTGGTAACAGCACCAAAGAAAGACCGAGCATAATCACAAAATATGCTACACTATGCTACTGTTTATTTAATACCACTTTTTCCATTAAAGTTGTCAGTTGTTATGACAAATTAAGAAAATAACTACAGTATTTGAAATTCATTTTAATAAATTATATATAAAATCTTATATGTAGATATATAGGGGCGATGCGATGGCGCAGTAGGTAGTGCTGTCGCCTCACAGCAAGAAGGGCGCTGGTTTGAGCCACGGCTGGGTCAGTTGGCGTTTCTGTGTGGAGTTTGCATGTTCTCCCCGTGTTCGTGTGGGTTTCCTCCGGGTGCTCCGGTTCCCCCCACAAGTCCAAAGACATGTGATACAGGTGAATTGGGTAGGCTGTCCGTAGTGTATGAGTGTGTGTTTGGATGTTTGCCAGTGATGGGTTGCGGCTGGAAGGGCATCTGCTGCGTAAAAACGTGCTGGATAAGTTGGCGGTTCATTCCGCTGTGGCGACCCCAGATTAATAAAGGGACTAAGGCGAAAAGAAAATGATTGAATGAATGAATGTAGATACAGTTGCAATCAGAATTATTGAACCCCCTTTGAATTTTTTTTTCTTTTTTAAATATTTCCCAAATGATGTTTAACAGAGCAAGGAAATTTTCACAGTATGTCTGATAATATTTTTTCTTCTGGAGAAAGTCTTGTTTGTTTTATTTCGGCTAGAATAAAAGCAGTTTTTAATTTTTTAAAACCCATTTTAAGGTCAAAATTATTAGCCCTTTTAAGCTATATATTTTTTCAATAGTCTACAGAACAAACCATTGTTATACAATAACTTGCCTAATTACCCTAACCTGCCTAGTTAACCTAATTAACCTAGTTAAGCTTTTAAATGTCACTTTAAGCTGTATAGAAGTGTCTTGAAAAATATCTAGTCAAATATTATTTACTGTCATCATGGCAAAGATAAAATAAATCAGTTATTAGAGATGAGTTATTAAAACTATTATGTTTAGAAATGTGTTGAAAATTTTTTCTCTCCGTTAAACAGAAATTGGGGAAAAAAATAAACAGGGGGGCTAATAAATCAGGGGGTTAAATAATTCTGATTGCAACTGTATATAAAACCTTTACCTTCAGATTGTGTTACATTTTTTATATTGATTTCATGAGATTTATGGTGCATTGGCAATGATTTCCATACACAATTCGAGATTTTACTTCACAGCACAAAGATTCTTGTATTAAAATGTATAATCCATAAATGTATTTATACTCATATATTATTTGTAATACAATTTTGTCCCCTAATACAAGCAGTCAGATAACTCAAGTACATGCACAGAACAACACGTGCATTTATAGCAAATAAAGAAATGTAAACATTATCCAGCTTGAGTTCTTAAATACCTGTGATCGGTCATTGTGTTCCCACACTCAACAGAAAGGGCTGCGATGGGCTCTAACGGTTAGCGCGGCTCTGTCGTTATTCAGCGGTGAGTGATGTGGATACAGATACTGTAAACGACCACGGTTACAGTCTATAATGCATGGTTATCACAGCTGATCCATGATAGAGGCGGTGGAGAAAACTCAGAGAATCGATGTAACAGTCGAGAGGACAGACAACGAGAGAGAGAGAGAGAGAGAGAGAGAGAGAGAGAGAGCATACAGCTTTCATTTTCTTCCTAGCAGTGAAATAGGGGCTTGTGGGTTCTGCTGTAACAGTCGTTTGCTTTTTAAGTAACGTTAGTTGGATCATTTTAATTTCTCACGCATGGCTCCCTCGCAATAGTATATATCAAAATTATCGCGTTTTCCTGCCCAGCCCTTGATCTTTTAATATTATTATTATTATTATTATTATCATCATAATATTATTAATAATTCATCATTCATTCATTTTCTTTTCGGCTTAGTCCCTTTATTAATCTGGGGTCGCCACAGCGGAATGAACCGCCAACTTATCCAGCACATGTTTTTACGCAGCGGATGCCCTTTCAGCTGCAACCCATCTCTGGGATAATTCATCATATTGTTAGTTAAATTCTTCTTTTTAATATTATTCTTTACTTTGGGTTTTTATTATTCGTATATTATCATCATTATAGTAACGTTTCTTTTTCTTATTATTCTCGTTGTTTTGTTTGCAGCACTTTATTTTTCTACTTTTCTTTTCTTCTACTCTTCCCCTTCCTTCCTTTTCTGTTTTTTTCGTTTTCTTATCTTCTTCTACTTACTATTATTATTATTATTAATTATTATTATTATTATTTGTCCTCTTCCTGATTTCCCAACCTGCCCTCACCTCCTCACTATTATCATTAATAGTATTACTTTTACATTTGTTACCATTATTATTATCGCTATTATGACTTGTCCTCCCGTTATCTCCTCATTATCATTATTACAAGTATTTCTACCCTTGTCATTATTCAGGTTGCTGTAGTTGTTGTAGTAGTAGTAGTAGTAGTAGTAGTAGTAGTAGTCATTGTAGTAGTAAAGATTGTAGTTGTATGTGGGATTGTTGAAGTAGTAGTTTCTGTAGTAGTAGATGTTGTTGGTATAGTGGTATCAGAAGTAGTAAAGGTGTTGGTGTAGTAGTAGTAATAGTATTAGTCAGTGTAGTAGTATCAGAAGTAGTAGATGTTGTCGATGTAGATGTTGTAGTAGCAGTGATTGCTGTAGTAGTATCAGTAGTAGTAGTAGACGTTGTTGTAGTAGTATCAGTTGTAGTAGATGTTGTCGATGTAAATGTTGTAGTAGCAGTGATTGCTGTAGTAGTATCAGTAGTAGTAGTAGTAGACGTTGTTGTAGTAGTATCAGTTGTAGTAGATGTTGTCGATGTAGATGTTGTAGTAGCAGTGATTGCTGTAGTAGTATCAGTAGTAGTAGTAGACGTTGTTGTAATAGTATCAGTTGTAGTAGACATTGTAGTAGTAGTAGTAGTCATTGTAGTAGTAAATATTATAGTTGTAGTTGGGATTGTTGAAGTAGTAGTTGTAGTAGTTTCTGTAGTAGTAGATGTTGTTGGTATAGTGGTATCAGAAGTAGTAAAGGTGTTGTAGTAGTAGTAGTAGTAGTAGTAGTAGTAGTAGTAGTAGTAGTAGTCGGTGTAGTAGAATCAGAAGTAATAGATGTTGTCGATGTAGATGTTGTAGTAGCAGTGATTGCTGTAGTAGTAGTAGACGTTGTTGTTGTAGTATCAGTTGTAGTAGACGCTGTAATAGTAGTAGTAGTAGTAGTAGTAGTCGTGGTTGTGGCTGTAGTAGCAGCAGCAGTAGTAGTAGTAATATTAGTAACTTTCTGTAGTAGTAGTAGCAGACGTTGTTGTAGTAATATCAGTTGTAGTAGACGCTGTAGTAGTAGTAGTAGTAGTAGTCGTGGTTGTGGCTGTAGTAGCAGCAGCAGTAGTAGTAGTAATATTAGTAACTTTCTGTAGTAGTAGTTGGTGTAGTACTTGTGATTTATTATTATTGTTGTTGTCAGTTATTATTACTGTTGTCCTTTCTTTTTACTGTCATTATTACCATCATACATTACTAGCATTGTTGTAACTCTTTACCACTGACTGGTTTCTTTCTATCTGTTTTATTTATATATACTTGCTTCATTTATTGACTGTTATTGTCCTTTATGTATGTACTCTGACCTGTCCACCATGTTACCTTTACACACACACACACACACACACACACACACACACACACACACACACACACACACACACACACACACACAGTTGAAGTCAGAATTATTAGCCCGCGTTAATTTTTTTTCTGTTGGGGAAACACATTTCTAAATAATAGTTTTAATAACTCATCTCTAATAACTGATTTATTTTATTTTTGCCATGATGACAGTATATATAATTTGACAAGATATTTTTCAAAACACTTCTATACAGCTTAAAGTGACATTTAAAGGCTTAACTAGGTTAATTAGGTTAACTAGGCAGGTTAGGGTAATTAGGCAAGTTATTGTATAATGATGGTTTGTTCTGTAGACTACGAGAAAAAATATATAGCTTAAAGAGGCTAATGATATTGTCCTTAAAATGGTTTTTAAAAAAATAAAAACTGCTTTTATTCTAGCCGAAATAAAACAAATAAGACTTTCTCCAGAAGAAAAAATATTATCAGACATACTGTGAAAATTTTCTTGCTCTGTTAAACATAATTTAGAAAAAATTTAAAAAAAGAAAAAAAATCCAAAGGGGGGCTAATAATTCTGACTTCAACTGTATATACACGCACCTGCCAGTAAAAAAAATAAAAATAAAATAAAAATAAAAATAATCAAAAATATCACATTTTTTGGGATTTGTAAATCGCACCTTTTCAAATCGTGATTTCGGTTTAAAATTGATTAATCGTGCAGGCCTACCTCAATGTGTATATATAGAAAATATCCATTTTTACTCATGTGATCATAAAAAATTTGATTGCATAAGTCTAGACTCACCTGCACGGAGGGTTTGTTTGATCATAACATGTTTTATGATTTATTCATAGGGCCCAATGCACCTGCATGGAGGCGAATATGAACAGATCTGAAATTCTGTCTGAATTGCGTGGATCTGGATTTCCCTCTTCTATTGGTCATGATGATCCTATAATCAAAAGAGGTAAGGAGAATTAAAAAAAACATCAGTATTGAGTCAAATTTCCATTCATATCTTCAGAAATCATTTATATTATTATTTCTGGCATGCAAAATATTCCAATGACTATTAGCATGTTCCGAATGCTCATATACTGCAAACTATTCATTCATTTTCTTTTCGGCTTAGTCCCTTTATTAATCTGGAGTCGCCAAAGTGGAATGAACCGCCAATTTATCCAGCACCTGTTTTACGCAGCGGATGCCCTTCCAGCTGCAACCCATCTCTGGGAAACATACACACTCATTCACTTTGGACAATTTAGCCTACTCAATTCACCTGTACCGCATGTCTTTGGACTGTGGGGGAAACCGGAGCACCCAGAGGAAACCAAGGCAAACGCGGGGAGAACATGCAAACTCCACACAGAATCGCCAACTGACCCAGCCGAGTCTCGAACTAGCGACCTTCTTGCTGTGAGGCGACAGCACTACCTACTGCGCCACCACTGCAAACTATATATTTTATAAAAAATATACATTTATATGAAGTAAAAATGGTGACACAGTGGCTCAGTGGTTGCCTCACAGCAAGAATGTCTCTGGTTCGAGCCCCGGCTGGGTCAGTTGGCATTTCTGTGTGGAGTTTGCATGTTCTCCCAGTGTTTCCTCCGGGTGCTCCGGTTTCCCCCACAGTCCAAAGACATGCGCTATAGGTGAATTGAATAAACTATATCGTCCGTAGTGTACAGTATGAGTGTGTATGGATGTTTCCCAATACTGGGTTGCAGCTGGAAGGGCATCCGCTGAGTAAAACGTATGCTGGATAAGTTGGCGGTTCATTCCGCTGTGGCGACCCCTGATGAATAAAGGAACTAAGCCGAAGGAAATTTAATGAATGAACTGAATTAATGTAAAATAAAATTGTATAATTTTATAATATTTTATGATTAATAATGAACAAACATATATTCATAATCTTATTATGTTTTAGGATATTTTTTGTGATTTTTCTATTTGCTAATAATACAGAATAAAAATCAAATGCACAATATTAACATATATAAATAAACCGGAACATAATAACATCATGTAAATGCATATTAAATAATAAATGTAAATGATTTAAATTAGTAAATAAACCAAAACAACACACACACACACATACACAAAAGGGGTGTGTGTTGCCAATATCATATCAACTCTAGAATTCTAGAAAACTAAATTACATCCTGTTTTTATACAGGGTTAAAAAAACTACTGTTGATTTGACATTTTCTGTTCTTTTGTTTTCCAGAATATATTTAACTCCTTCATAGTTAAATCTAGTCAAGAGTGCATTGCAATGTGGTTTTTTTTTTCCCCATACATCAAAATATTCAGACTATTTTGTCCAAAGTATAGTATGAGTTAGCGGTGTCTGTGTGATGTTTGTGTGCAGAAGAAGACCTGCAGAGGTCAGTGGAGGGTCGAGCAGCTTCAGATGAGGAAGAGGAGGAGCAGGTTATTGATGAAGGACAGGGCTGCCATCTGCAGGTCAAACGCCTCATCAACAGATTACACAGCTGCACCAAAGGGTGAGTACTATGGGTGGGTGTAAATTTGCCAAATAGATTGCGATCCTGGATTAACATCAATGTTGATCCTGGAACATCATTCCTGTTCGAAAATGTAATCCCTAACCGTAAGCCTAACTGTAAATTATTCCCAAATTTAGAGGGGATTAATAGTTGGAGAACAATGAAATCACAATAACTGAGAGTATTTTAGTTTGTCAAGTCACATCGCAGCTCTGGCAGGATGTTTACAGTTGAATAAGAACTGAAAAGTTACATTCCTTAAGGAAACCCACGCCAACACAGGGGGAACATGCAAACTCCACACAGAAATGCCAACTGACCCAGCCAGAACTCGAACCAGTGACCTTCTTGTTGTGAGGTGACAGTGCTAACCACTGCACCACCATGCCACCCTGATTTTTTACATTGTAAAAATAAAAGTATATAAAGACAAGCCTAATTCTATATAAGCCTATATCTATTTTTGGTCATCATAGCACATGCATGTTTGTGTTAATAATTGCATTAATCAACAAATGGATGTTTGTATTAATACAGTATTTGCATTAACGAACACATGGGTGTTTGCATTAATCTGACATGTTCTCTATCTACAGATGTCAGAAAGCTGCGATCTGTACCTGGCTGGTGTCTCAGAGTTCGGCTCACAGCAGAGAAACTGCAGGATGTGTGTGGATTCCTCCGGCGGATGACAGGAGAGCTGAAGCAGGACAGGTGAGACATGAAGAAGAATCGGAGTGTGTGTTTACTGGAGTCATGATGATCTTCTCTGATCAACGGCTGTCTCTGCAGATGAAGCATAAAGAGGACAGTGTGAGATCTGCTCTGGAGGACAGGCTGACCGATGCGCTCACTTTACTGCTGCAGATTCCACACAAGGTGAGATTTCATTAGTCAAAATATCCTCCATTCATTCATTTTCTTTTCGGTTTAGTCCCTTAATTCATCAGGGGTCGCCACAGCGGAATGAACCGCCAACTTATCCAGCATATGTTTTATGCAGTGAATGCCCTTCCAGCCGCAACCCAACACTGGGAAACGCTGATACACTCTCCTTCACACTCATACACTACGGACAATTTTAGCTTACCCAATTCACTTATAGCTCGTCTTTGCACTTGTGGGGGAAACCGAAGCACCCGGAGGAAACCCACACAAACACGGGGAGAACATGCAAACACCACACAGAAATGCCAACTGACCCAGTCGGGTTTGAACCAGTGAACTTCTTGCTGTGAGGCAACAGTGCTAACCACTGCGCCACCATGATGCCAAAATATCCTCTATTTAAAAAAAAATGTAATAAAAATTGTAACTGGTTGGAACAATTTAGGGTGAGTAAACTAATTTTGAGTGACCTTTCCCTTTAAGTACATTCAGGATCATTGCTAAGTAAAGTCAATAGCATGACATGATATGATGTGATATTTCATATGGTGATATAGAAAATTTGACTCATTCTATACTAAATTGTGTTAGAAACATGCTAGCAATTTGCTAAAACATGCTAACTGTGTGCTGAATTAAATTAAATACTTTTTAGCAGTGTGGAAAATTAAATATCAGTAGAAATGTGAAGACAAAATGCTATCAGTGTGTAAATCAAGTTAAAACATGCAAGCTTGATCATGCTAGAAACAAATTAAAGGGAAAGTTCACCCAAAATTATTTTTTTTTTGGGTCGTCATCTACTCATCCTCCAATTTTTCCAAACCTGTCAGGTTTCTTCTGTTGAGCACAAAAGAGATTGGTTGGAAAATCAGCCATTGACTTTTCTATATTTTTGTTCCTATAAATTGTTAGAAACATGCTAGCAATATGCTAAAGCATGCTAACAGTATGCTGAACGAAATGAAATGATTGTTAGCAGTGTGGAAAATTAAATACAAGTAGAAATGTGAAGAGAAATGCTATCATGCTGTTTAAATCATGTTAATACATGCTACCTATTGAAATAAAGCATCCTAGCAACATGCTAGAAACAGTTTTTTTCCCTTCTATTGAACATAAAGGAATGTATACTGAGGAAGGAAAAAATAGGCATTCACTTCTATAGTATTTTTTGTTCCTACTCGTTCCTACTGTGAAGAATTTTTAGTTTTTTGTTTAGTGTTCAACAGAAAAAGTTTCATTTTTGGGTGAACTAGCCATTTAACACCATGAAAAATAATGTTAGCAACCTGCTGGAAGTATGGAAAAATTCATACTTGGAGGGAAAAACATGTTAGCAATATTCTAAATCAATGTGTTAACTCATGCTAGAAACGTGAGCCGTGTGAAATTTCATTTTAGCCATTTTATGCTAAAACATCTGCAGTGAGGTAAATAATAATAGAAACGCAACAAAGAAATGCTAAATGTCTGTGTTAAACGAAGCATGATGCATACAATTTTGCTAGCAGTGTGCTAAATCATGCAACAAATACATAAGCAGTGTTAAAAATAGTCCTATCAACAATGTGCTAAAACCTTTGCAGTGTAGAAAAATCGTAAGTCTAGAACTGCGGAAAAACTCATGGTACCAGAGTTCCATGCTATCAGTGTAATAAAACATGTTCACATTGTTTGAAATTACACTAACTGTAGCTGCTAAAAGTGAGGAAAAATCATACTTGGGGGGTGGAGACAGGGTGGAGACAGGCTAATAGTATGCTAAATCATGCTGCCAACATGTTAACTCAGAAATGTGAGCTGTGTTAAATTTAATTTTAGCCATTTTATGCTAAAACATTGACAATGAGGTAAATAGAAACGCTACAAAAGGCAAAATACATCTACCAAGCATGATGCATACGATTTTGCTAGCAGTATGCTAAATCATGCTTCAAATATGTTACAAATTGTCTTAGCAATGTGCTAAATGTTTGCAGTGTAGAAAAATCAAACTACAAATGTGGAAAAACTCATAACTGTGTGCTAGCTATCATTGTAATAAAACATGTTAGCATTGTGTCAGTGCTAATGTTAGAAACTTAGCAGCTGGAAGTGTGTAAATATCATACTTAGGGGGTGGGGGGGTTGGGGGGGGGGTACTAGCAGCATGCTAAATGATGCTATTACTGTGTTAACAAGGTAGAAACATGAGCAGTGAAATTCCATTTTAGCCATTCTATGCTAAAACGTTGGCAGTGAGGTAAATAGAAACGCTACAAAGCAACAAAATTCTTGTAGCAGTGCACCAGGACATGCTATATGTGTGTTAAATCATGCTACATATATATAGCAGTGTGTAAAATCATCTTAGCAATGTGCTAAAATATTTGCAGTGTTAAAAAATCATACTAGAAATGTGGAAAAACTCAGGGTACCCGTGTGCTGTGCTATCAGTGTAATAAAACATGTTCGCATTGTATGAAATTATGCTAACTTTAGCAGCTGCAAGTGTGGAAAATCATGCTTGGAGGGAAAAACAGGCTAACAGTATGATAAATCCTGCTATCAATGTGTTAACTCAGAAATGGGAGCAGTGTGAAATTTAATTTTAGCCATTTTATGCTAAAACGTTGGCAGTGAGGTAAATAGAAACGCTACAAAGCAACGAAATTCTTGTAGCAGTGCACCAGAACATGCTATGTGTGTCAAAACATGCTACAAATACACTAGCAGTGTGTAAAATCATTTTAGCAATGTGCTAAAATGTTTGCATTGCTGAAAAATCATACTAGAAATGTGGAAAAACTCAGGGTACCCGTGTGCTGTGCTATCAGTGTAATAAAACATGTTCGCATTGTATGAAATTATGCTAACTTTAGCAGCTGGAAGTGTGGAAAAATCATGCTTGGAGGGAAAAAACAGGCTAACAGTATGATAAATCCTGCTATCAACGTGTTAACTCAGAAATGTGAGCAGTGTGAAATTCCATTTTAGCCATTTTATGCTAAAACGTTGGCAGTGAGGTAAATAGAAACGCTACAAAGCAACAAAATTCTTGTTGGTCGTGCCCAACTGAGCCAGGTTTCTCTCGAGGTTTTTTAAATCTTCGCTTTTGCCAATTGGTGAAGTGTTTTCCTCGCCGCTGTCGCCACTGGCTTGCATGGTTCGGGATCTGTAGAGCTGCGCATTGATGGATTTGCTATTCAGTGTTTGGACTCTCAGTAGTGATTATTAACCCACACTGAACTGAGCTAAACTGAACTGAACTTAATCTCTGAAAATTGAATTGACACTGTTTCAATTCACTATAATCTTCCATGTGAAGCTGCTTTGACACAATCTACATTGTATAAGCGCTATACAAATAAAGATGAATTGAATTGTAGCAGTGCATCAGGACATGCTATATATGTGTACAAGCATGATGTATACAATTTTGCTAGCAGTGTGCTAATCCATGCTAATATATTAGCAGTGTTATAAATCATCTTAGCAATGCGTTAATAATGTTTGCAGTGTAAAAAAAAATATCGTACTATAGATGTAAATGCTGAAAAACTCAGGGTACTCAAGTGCTAGGCTATTCATTTAATAAAACATGTTCGCATTGTATGAAATTATGCTAACTTTAGCAGCTGGAAGTGGAAAAATCATACTTGGAAGCAAAAAACAGGCTAACAGAATGCTAAATCATGCTATCAACATGTTAACTTAGAAATGTGAGCAGTGTGAAATTTAATTTTAGCCATTTTATGCTAAAACATTGACAGTGAGGTAATTAGAAACGCTACAGGACAATATATCAAGCATAATGCATACGATTTTGCTAACAATGTGTCACAAATGTTATAAATTGTCTTAGCAATGTGCTAAAATGCTTGCACTGTTAAACAATCTTACTAGAAATGTGGAAAAACTCAGGGTAGCCTACTCGTGTGCTGTGCCATCAGTGTAATAAAACATGTTCACATTGTTTGAAATTACGCTAATTTTAGCAGCTGAAAGTGTGGAAAAATCATGCTTGGAGTGGGAAAAAAACAGGCTAACAGTATGATAAATCCTGCTATCAATGTGTTAACTCAGAAACGTGAGCAGTGAAATTCCATTTTAGCCATTTTATGCTAAAACGTTAGCAGTGAGGTAAATAGAAACGCTACAAAGCAACAAAATTCTTGTAGCAGTGCACCAGAACATGCTATGTCAAAACATGCTACAAATACATTAGCAGTGTGTAAAATCATTTTAGCAATGTGCTAAAATGTTTGCATTGCTGAAAAATCATACTAGAAATGTGGAAAAACTCAGAGTACCCGTGTGCTGTGCTATCAGTGTAACATGTTCGCATTGTATGAAATTATGCTAACTTTAGCAGCTGGAAGTGTGGAAAAATCATGCTTGGAGGGGAAAAAACAGGCTAACAGTATGATAAATCCTGCTATCAATGCGTTAACTCAGAAATGTGAGCAGTGTGAAATTCCATTTTATGCTAAAACATTGACAGTGAGGTAAATAGAAATGCTACAAGACAATATATCAAGCATAATGCATACGATTTTGCTAACAGTGTGTCACAAATGTTATAAATTGTCTTAGCAATGTGCTAAAATGCTTGCAGTGTAGATAAATCTATCTATCTATCTATCTATCTATCTATCTATCTATCTATCTATCTATCTATCTATCTATCTATCTATCTATCTATCTATCTATCTATCTATCTATCTATCTATCTATCTATCTATCTATCTATCTATCCTTTTTAACTTTTGTAAACGTTCACACTAGTAGTCTTTCACAAGCTAACATCAAGTTTGTGTAAGATTTTCCCATTCACAAACCTCTGCTCTGGAAGTTCTGTTGTCCACCAGTACAGCAAGTAATCCGTGTGATAAATGAGTCCACACTGCCACCTAGTGCTTAAACTGTGTAATGAACGCCTCTGCTTCTCTGCTGTGTTTTGTTCTGACAGAGAGTCTCCCGCAGGATTTTAGGGAAAATCCTGATCAACACTCTCGATCTGTGCACCAGAAGAAGCCACGGTAAGATCTGCCCTTCTGGCTTTAGTTCTGTGCTGTTTTATTACGTCTAAATTTGTCTTTCGTGCTCTGTCAGACGTGACTCCAGTGGTTCAGGTGGTGAACACTCTCTGTCAGCAGCTTCTCTCCTCTGAGCTCTTGGACGGAGGTGAAGAGGTCAGCGCAGGGTCACGACCTTCTGTGACCCCGGGTCATCCAAACACAACCAACCCGCTTCTGATGTCCTGCTGAGGGCGCAGATGGCCTGATCAACACTGTCCATCAGGGTACAGACTGAAAAAAACAACATAGTTAGATGTAGATGCAGTTACTTGAGAAGTAAATATGAGTCCAGATGTTCAGTGCTTTTTTATTTGATTATAATTATTATTTTTGCCAAAAATAAGATGAAATATCTGCAAGCAGGGTAAAATATTTTTTTAATTATATATAAATCTTGATTTACGAAAGTTTAGATATTTATACTGGAAAACAAGGCAAAGATAAAAAATTAATTAATGAATTAAAATTGATATATATTACATTTATATACATTTGAGGCATGAACAAAGTGGAAGGCTAGCCTACAACGTAAGATCACCTGGAAAAACTTCATGCAGGCAGACTTCCAGAACATCCGATTCCTCATCCAGGCTGTGTACGATACACTACCAAGCCCAGCCAACCTTCACGTGTGGGGCAAGATTGAGACTCCAGCATGCCAGTTATGCTCTGGGGATCATTACAACCAGAGGTGTAAAGAGTACCTGAAAACCATACTTGAGTAAAAGTACAGATACCTTACTGTAAAAACTACTCCATTACAAGTTACAAGTCACCAATTCCAATAAGACTTGAGTAAAAGTATTAAAGTATTCGATTTTAAAAGAACTTAAGTATTTTACTCATACTGAATGTAGGCTCAAAGAACACCAAGAAAGGTTTAATTTTCCTAATATACAAATTAAATTTAACACCTTAATGTTTCAAAATGGCAGAACAAAATAAATTTAAAAAATAGAACAAAAAGTCACAGTCAAACTCAAATGTTCAAAAAAGGCACAAACAATTTATCAAAAAAAAAAAAAACGTAGTAAAAAAAATCAGAGCTGACTTTGATGTGATTCATCTCTCAGTATCAGAGGGGGGCAATATTTTTTATTTTGAGTAGTTTTTCAATTGATTAAGATGTTTTCTCTGTATTAAAATTAAACAACCCTGCTGAAAAATCCAGCTTAAACCAGCCTAGGATTGTTGGCTGGTTTTAGCTGGTCGACCAGCCTGGTTTTAGAGGGGTTTTGGCCATTTCCAGGCTGGTTTCCAGCCATTTCCAGCCTGGTCTTAGCTGGTCAGGCTGGGAAATGACCAGCTAAAACCAGCTATGTCCAGCTTAAACCAGGCTGGTCAAGTTGGTTTTAGTTGGTTTTAGCTGGTCATTTTCCAGCCTGACCAGCTAAGACCAGGCTGGAAATTACTGGAAACCAGCCTGGAAATGGCCAAAACCCCTCTAAAACCAGGCTGGTCGACCAGCTAAAACCAGCCAACCAGCTTAGGCTGGTTTAAGCTGGATTTTTCAGCAGGGAAAGAGGAGCACTGTTATTTTTCAATTTAGTAAACTACATATAAATATACATACATATCAAGCTTCGACTTCATCACTGGCTGCAGCCATGTCGCTAATTAAACACCTGGTATTAGGCAAGCTGCTAATTCACGTTCACATGATTTAGCTCATAAATAGCATACAGTACCTTCAGCACCCTGCAGATGGCAATATCGCCTTGTTCGCCCAACAAATTAGCTGTGGTAGATAAAGATGCCGACTTGTCGTGCACAATCACAGTGTAATGAGTAACGGTAAGCATCCGTTCAAATGTAGTGGAGTAAAAAGTACATATATTCAATTAAAAATGTAGTCAAGTAAAGAGTAAAAGTTGCTTATATTTTTAATACTCAGTACAAGTACAAAGTAGCCAAAAAATACTTAAGTAAAATAACGAAGTCCAATTACTCAAGTACTTTACACCACTGATTACAACACCCATTGAGCAGCTGTCCAAAGGCCCTACCGTTGGCGCCATGACCAAGTAGCCTACTGAAGGCGGTGGCAGAAAGCATATGCAATGCCATCATCTCTGGTAGGTACCATCTTGCCCCGAAAAAGAGGATTGACTTTGTGAAAGCTGGGGAGAAGCCAACTGCAAAGGACAAGGTCGGGCCTCCTCCACTCAGCACCTGTCTGGAAGTTGCAAGTCGACCTTGGGAAGCAGTTAAAGTTCCCATTGCACATTGTTGATATCACTCTGACCAGACATAATGATCATTTCTGAGGCAACAAGACAGTTGATTATGCTTGAACTCACAGTGCCATGGGAGGAGCGGATGGAAGACTGAAAGGAAACCCTCAAAGTACCAGGAGCTAGTAGAGAAGTGCCGGGAAGGTAGCTGGAAGACCCATTGTGAGCTAATAGAGGTGGGCTATAATGGTTTTCAGGGCGTTCACTCTGCAAAGTCTTCAACCAACTAGGCCTAGCAGTAGCAGCTAAGACAGGGATGGGCAAACCTGATCCTGGAGGGCCGGTGTCCACTTTTGCTCCAACACTAGTCAAACACAACTGAACACACTAATCAGTGTCTTCAAGATCACTAGAAAGCTGCTGGCAGGTGTGTTTGATTAGTGTTGGAGCAAACGTCTGCAGGGACACCGGCCCTCCAAGATCAAGTTTGCCCATCCGTGATCTAAGAAGAGCGCCATTAAGTCTGTTTTTGCACAAGATGGCTATGGATAAAGAGGGCTGATCCGTGGGTGATGGCTACTGGGACACAAGCTGGGGTCTGATCAACCTCAGCTGGGTCACCTGGGCGAGAGTGTCTGATGGTGAAGGACACGAAACACCCAGAGCCCCAGGATACATCACTGACGATGCGTCCCAGTGCATCTAATGATGTATCTTGGACACTATATTCATTCCTTCAGCTTAGTCTCTTTATTCATCAGGGGTCGCCACAGCGGAATGAACCGCCAACTTATCCAGCATATGTTTTACACAGCGGATGCCCTTCCAGCTGCAACCCAGTACTGGGAAACACCCATACACACACACACACACACACACACACACACACTACGGACAGTGTTTGGACTGTGGGGGAATCCGGAGCACCCGGAGGAAACCCACACCAACATGGGGAGAACATGCAAACTCCACACAGAAATGCCAACTGGCCCAGCCTGGACTCAGACCAGCGACCTTCTTGCTGTGAGGCGACAGTGCTAACCACTGAGCCACCATATCACTCCCGGACTCTATATTAATGTATTATATTATTATATATTTATATTAATTATATATTTATGTATAATAATAATAATATTGGGGCGACGCAGTGGCGCAGTAGGTAGTGCTGTCGCCTCACAGCAAGAAGGTCGCTGGTTTGAGCCTCGGCTGGGTCAGTTGGCGTTTCTGTGTGGAGTTTGCATGTTCTCCCTGCGTTCGTGTGGGTTTCCTCCAAGTGCTCCGGTTTCCCCCACAGTCCAAAGACATGCGTAAAGGTGAATTGGGTAGGCTAAAAAATTGCCCGTAGTATATGAGTGTGAATTAGTGTGTGTGTGGGTGTTTCCCAGGGATGGGTTGCGGCTGGAAGGGCATCCGCTGCGTAAAAATGTGCTGGATAACTTGGCGGTTCATTCCGCTGTGGCGACCCCAGGTTAATAAAGGGACTAAGCCGAAAAGAAAATGAATAAATGAATAATTATATCTTACACTTTTTGTTACCAAAGTTAAAAAAATGGCTACAAATCAAACAATTTTTTTAATTATTTGTATGAGAAATAAATGTTTGGTTCTAAACTACTGAATATAATTGTAAATAAATCTGCAACCCTGTTATTCGTCTTGGAAATTTATATTATTTATTTCTACATAAAATTAATTTAATTATTAATGTCCATTTTACTTTATTAACAACATAATTAAACGTGCTGACAGGGTTGTCGCATATCAGATGTTATAAAATAAATATAATAAAAAATGGAACATGACTTTAATATGTTGTTTAGCCTCTTAACAATTTTCAATAATCATCGACAAAATTTTGTATTGAGGGCGACACGGTGGCTCAGTGGTTAGCACTGTCACTTCACAGTAAGAAGGTCGCTGGTTCGAGTGGGTCAGTTGGCATTTCTGTGTGGAGTTTGCATATTCTCCTTGTGTTGGCGTGGGTTTCCACCGGGTGCTTCGGTTTCCCTCACAGTCCAAACACATGCAGTACAGGTGAATTGAGCAAACAAAATTGGCTGTAGTGTATGTGTGAATGTGAGAGTGTATGGGTGTTTCCCAGTACTGGGTTGCAGCCGGAAGGGCATCCGCTGTGTAAAACATATGCTGGATAAGTTGGCGGTTCATTCCAATGTGGTGACCCCTGATGAATAAAGAGACTAAGCCGAAGAAAATGAATGAATAGTTGAAAATTTAGTATTTTCACGTTTTTGGAAAGTGTCTTAAACTGTTCTTATGTAGAAAATATCATATTATTATATATTATATTTTCCAGTACAAATATCTAATCGGGTGACACAGTGGCGCAGTAGGTATGGCTGTCGCCTCACAGCAAGAAGGTCGCTGGGTCGCAGGTTCGAACCTCAGCTGGGTCAGTTGGCGTTTCTGTGTGGAGTTTGCATGTTCTCCTCATGTTCGCGTGGGTTTCCTCCGGGTGCTCCGGTTTCCCCCACAGTCCAAAGACATGCGGTACAGGTGAATTGGGTTGGCTAAATTGTCCATAGTGGATGAGTGTGTGGATGAGTCCCAGGATGGGTTGCAGCTGGAAGGGCATCCGCTGCGTAAAAATTTGCTGGATAAGTTGGCGGTTCATTCTGCTGTGGCGACCCCAGATTAATAAAGGGACTAAGCCGACAAGAAAATGAATGATCATTCTGACATCAAGATTTACTTGAGAAGCAAATGAAATCTGACAATTATTATTATGAAAAATGATCAAAATTAAGTTGTTTAAAATAGCAACTGTGTAAGAAAAAAAAAGCATAATTAAATTTTTTTTACCTGGTTGCCAGACATTTTTTTTTTAAGAAATAATTTTAATTTTGGTTTGTTTTTCATTAATTGTTCTGTTTAAGCACATTTATGTATTTATACTGGTAAACAAGATTTAATTAATTAATTCATTCATTTTCTTTTGGCTTAGTCCCTTATTTATCAGGGGTCGCCACAGCGAAATGAACCACTAACTATTCCAGCATATGTTTTACACAGCGGATGCCCTTCCAGCTGCAACCCAGTATTGGGAAACACCCATACACACTCATTCACACACTACAGACAATTTAGTTTATTTAATTCACCTATAGTGGATGTGTTTGGACTGTGGGGGAAACCGGAGCATCCGGAGCAAACCCACTCCAACATAGGGAGAACATGCAAACTCCACTCAGAAATGCCTACTGGCCCAGCCGGGACTCGAACCAGTGACCTTCTTGCTGTGAGCCACCGTGCTCAAAAAATTTCTGATTGTAATTTCCGAGTGTAAAAAAAAATAGTTTGTTCCAGTAAGAATGATCATTTTCATACTCAAACAACTTGCTGACATAACGAATCCTCCTGAAATCGTTCCTCATGTTTCACCTTTTACCTTCAGGACATCAGAAGATTCTTTAGACTTACTGTATGTACAGTATCTGTATATAAGCTGTAACTTCTCCACAAAGCACTTACTGTGTGTGTGAATGATTCTACTCTCTTACAAAACATATTTATACTATGGAATTTGATCTGTTATATTTGATAAGATAATAAAGCTTTTTTTTAGAAAACATATGGTGTGAGAAGGACTGATATCTGATGTCTGCTATGATGTCACTGAGTCACATGATGTCACATTCTCCATTCCTGCTTCTGCAACGAGGACAGAAGAGACAAAGAGTCCTTATGAGAAGAGAAATTCATGCATTCGATCACACACACACACACACACACACACACACACACACACACACACACACACACACACACACACACACACACACACACACACACACACACACACACACACACACACACACACACTCAAAAGAGGGAAGAATCCTAATACTACACTAAAAAAAAAAAGACTTTTGCTGCTTGTTCAAACTACTTAAAATGAGTTGAAGCAACACAATTCTTAAGTTTTCATTTGGACAACTTAATTTGGGACTTGTGGAGCTGCGGTGTACAGACCTCTTTCTTAGAACGCAAAATTACCCATTATGCTTTGCGTGTATGCGCAAGGAGAATGCTAAGAACTTCCGGTCGGCAGCTGATGCGTGTACACATTTGGACAGCTTTGAAACGATAGTTTTAATCTATTTTACCTGCTTTTATCATCTTTGAACCAATACTGTTGTCGATCAGCGCCACCTCCTGGACTAATCATTTTAAAAAATGTGATCTAATAGGATGGAAAACAACTGCTGTGAGGCATTTTCCCCTCCTTGTCAGATGGCATCTTCTGCCGTTTAAATGAAGCCTCGTCATCACTAAAGTCAACAGTTTCTCTCTTTTTTTCAAATCTATAACCAGCCCAAACAAGCGTAGTTCACCAAAATGTTTGACACACACACGTAGCCTGTTCTGTCCCACTGACACATTGATTTAATAACTGTGACAAAGTGAATATAAAGTGGCGTTTTGAAATGACAGAAAAACACAAACCCTGGTAAGTACTACACACTAAATGAAACATAAACGGCTCACGATTAGAATCAACATGCAAATCAGCCAGCAGAGTATCAGTAACAGACTTTTATTGGTCATTTTTGTAAATTGCATGACTTACATACCGGTTAAGATTCAGCTGATAGGCCTGGGAAACACACACACACACACACACACACACACACACACACACACACACACACACACACACACACACACACACACACACACACACGTTTGTTTTTCAAACCGTATATTATATTGCCCTCACCCCACCCTACCCCTAAACCCAACCAGGATACAGAGCAGGGGCGTTGCTAGGGTTGAAAGGGATAAGGGGCTTAGCCCCAAAGAAGCCCCCCCCCCCCCCCCCCCCCCCCCCTAAAAATAAAATAAATAAATAAATAAATAAAAAGTTCTAATTCTAATTTGATTTTTAAAAATGTAATTTTCTGCAAGTCTTCAAATCTGAAAATATGATTTATTTTATAGTGGGAGTTGTTATCCAATGTGATACAAAGCTACAAACGTGTTTATTTGGACAGAGTGATTAACTAAGATGCAGTTTTATCAAGATACTGGAATTTCCAAATTCAATACCTTGCAAAATATTGATATTCAATAGGCTACTATTTTTGATATAATAACAATTGAGAAATAAATAAAAATAAAGATCTATATGCTAGAAATATGTTTACTTCAAATTTCTTTAGAGGGAATTCTTTTCAGTTTTCCTCAAAATAGGGTCATGTGGGCATTGTAGCACTTTAAATGCATGCAGGCTAATGCCTGTTTCATTCTTGAGCAGAAATTCCATATATGCCTCACAAAAGTAGTTGAACATTCCAGGAAATCCCTAATATAGATAAAGGCATCCAGCTATTGCTGTAGTTGAATAAATTAAAATAAGATCTGATTAAACATAAAAAGGCTTTAACTGATCATTTACAAGACTGCAACAATAAATGGAAAAATAGAAAGCTGGTACAATTTATGTTTTTCTTTTCTTTCTAATTCGCATGTATTTACATTTATATGACGCACATTTTATTGATTACAGTTATTTTTATTTCACCAAAACTACACACATGTTATACTGTGAAAACAAATATGAAGCTTCATCAGTAGTTAGAACTATTCAGTTTCGCAAAACGCTTGTATTATTATTACCTCATCAGCTTCAGCTCCTCAAAATAATGAATGAATGAATAAAAAACATTTGTGTATGATTTTTTAACACCATGTGACAACAGTGCCACTCCCACCTGCCGGTAGAAACAGGTACTGCTGAACAGCTGACTGATTAACACGCTTCGTTATATGGAGCGCGTGATGTGTGTTAATTTTAAGTACTTAGATAACAAAATAAATGTTATACAATCTATTTGTATTTAAGTGCAACATAATCCAAAAGATCAGGGGCTTTTGACAATACATCAGGGGCTTGAGCCCCCAAAGCCCCCCCCTCGCAACGCCACTGATACAGTGTACAGCTGTACTCCCTGAAAAAACTCATCCTGTGTGATTTATAAGCTTTTTGAGAAGTGAGGACGTCACCAATGTCCTCATATTTCACCTGCTTTTGTAATACCTGTGTCATACCTATGTCATTATACAGATTTGTGTCCTGATATGTCACAAAAACACATACACACACACACACACACTGTATTTCTGACGGCAGACACGTGAACTAGGAGAACGTTTTTTTCTCGCGCTTGAACCACATCTGACAGATTATAATGGCTTTAACACACACCTTTCAAAGTATGTCACAAAATCACTCCGTAATCCACTCAAAACGCTCTTGAAACCCATTTTCGGAGCGCAAATGACCAGTTGTAAACGCTGTAAACAAGTTCTAAACATTCTACCGGAAGACGCTGGTCACTATGGCGCCCTCCATGCAGCA
The DNA here is from genome assembly GCA_903798195.1 of Danio kyathit. Lineage (NCBI taxonomy): Eukaryota > Metazoa > Chordata > Actinopteri > Cypriniformes > Danionidae > Danio > Danio kyathit. The sequence goes on from LR812529.1 coordinate 44,116,762, forward strand.
GCCAAGAAAAAGGTCTATAGAATGTACCATTATCTTAGTCAGTGTTGGGGAAAGTTATTTTGAAAGTAGTGCATTACAATACAGAGTTACTCCCCCCAAAAAGTAACTAGTTGTGTAACTTAGTTACTTTTTATGCAAAGTAGTGCGTCATATTACTTTTGAGTTACTTTTGCGTTACTTTTCCTGACCTGGCTGAGGTTTGATCTCTTTCAGAACTGGCAGGTGTTTTTTTCCACCTTTTTTATCGAGAAGCTCTGCATTTAACAGCCACCTACATACACCTTCATTTTCCTTAAAAAAATGTAGAATAAAATTATATTTGAATACGTTCTGAACCCAGAGCTATACATGCTGTACACTCTCAGAAATAAAGGTACGTGAGCCGTCACTGGGGTGGTGCCTTTTCAAAAGGTACACATTTGTACTTAAAGGCTCCATATTGGTACCTCAAAAGTATATATTAGTACCTACAAATTTTAAGAGGAACATATTTGAACTCTTTAAGCCTGGTTTATACTTCTGCGTCAAGTGATCGGCGTGACCCACGGCGCAAGCCTCACGCGTAGCTGTGCATTTATACTTCTGCGCGCTGTTTCTGTTTCTCTGCAATACACTTCCGAAACGCTAGCTGGCAGTAGGTGTTTATGTTTCTCTGTGTCGAGTTTATTCGCTGGTGTTTTTTCTGAACACTTCCTTAATGTACAAGTGGCTCAAATTCGCTCATTTTGAGTTGGCAACAACTTTAATCATAAGATAAGCACAAAACAACAGTCTCCATCCGGAGCTCCTTCACGGGACTCCACACTTGTAAACACTTGCTGCATCGGGCGCGCGGCTCTCACCTCCGCCCACACTCGTCAGCGCTACCAAGCCGACCAAACACAGAGCTTGCGCTACGCGTTACATTGTTTGAGAGGTATGGAAGGCCAAAGAGGTCAAACTTCGGCTATTACCAAACGGGTGTCATCCCCAAAACGCCGTTTTTTTCAGCGTTTAAGACGAAAAGACAGCGAAAATCACGGCATTTTGCAGTGCAAAATCGCCACAAAAACGGCATTTTTTGATCCAGACAAGAACACTGTTTATGACGCCGTCGGCTTGCCATATTTTGCCGTTATTTTCTGCGCTTTTTTTTGGTCAAAGACGGCGCAAAAAACGGCGTTTTGTGTAATATTATAATCAGCCCTCCCATTATTTTAAAGTTCAGCCCATAAAGTAGGTGGAAAGACCTGTGTAGTAGAGTGTCGATCTGAATGACGATCCACGTTCAGGGTCCTCTTATTCAAACATTGTAGTGAGCTGCGTTATGTATAACATTGCTGCGAGGTGTGTTACGTATGCCATAGTGCTGCTCGTGCATATTATCCACATTATTCCTTTATCATATATGCAAATAGATAATGTGGACTGTAGTCCGTGATCATCTTTATATCTATGTAATATGCTGGAATGTCTCCACGCGTTTGGTAATAGGCGAAGTTTGACCTCTTTGGCCTTCCATAGAGAGGTGCGCGTCAACGTCGCCGACGGCCACGGCGAGGGGCTATGCGTCCACGCGTAGGCTGCGCCGTAGTATATGCGTGCGCTTGACGCAGAAGTATAAATCAGCCTTTAAGTACTAATATGTACCCTTGAGGTATTAATATGGACCTTGTAGGTACAAATTTGTACCTTTTGAAAATGCACCACCCCAGTGACAGCTTGTGTACCTTTATTTCTGAGAGTGTATATACAGATTAATGACAGCATGTAATGTGCTTGCTACCTTTGAATGTTTTGTGTTATTAGTTATGTAAATTCACTGTGCATTGAGATAAAGATTGCAATAAAGCCTGAGTATTAACAAGAAATATTTTATATTAAGGCAAAAACAGATTTTAAACCCTTAAAATGCTTAAAACAAAATGAACAGTAAGACGATAAAAACATTCTCAAATCAAAATAAATCTTTGAGCTTTATACATTGAATAAATTGCTTCATGTGGCCTTAACAAATGTGTAAATCGTTTCCTAAAAGAGAAAAAAAATCTTATTATATTACAAAATGTAGTCGCTTCTACAGTAGACAGTGGCTGCATCTCCTAAATAAAAGCAATAACCGTTTTTTAGTTGAATTAATTGTTTTACCTGGAGAACGTGAACTGATGTCAGTCATTCGTTGTTTAGCTGGAGGTGTAGTGCTTTGCATCCAGTTTTTGTTTTGTTTCTTGCAGTTGTCAAGAGTGTCTTACACATACAGTAATCTACACTCAGCAACAATCCCCTTCGTGAAGTTTCACAAACTAAAGCCGCGGTCACACTAGAGTTTGAGCTTGCGGAATTCTGACGTACGGCGCTGCGAAAAGGGGCGGGATTAAACAAGATGATTCGACATTAAAAAAAGCGAGCGATTGCTCCATGTTTTAAATTTCTGTTCAGAGAGGTCATGTTTTGATCCTGGATTGGTCTCACGCAGTCAAGTGATGCGATTTCTCAGGTCAGAGTTCACCAAGCTTGAACTTTGCACCGCAGCAACCTGCGAAATCTGACGCATGACCTTGCGTTTCCAGTCTGACGCATTCGCGTGCGTATGAATGGAATGCTGCGTCCCAATCCGCATACTATCCGTCGTAAATAGTATGTGAAAGTAAAATTAGTATGTCCCAAATCGTAGTATGTTGAAAAGAGTATGGCAAAAGTTCCCGGATGGTTTACTATTTCCGGTCAAAATTTTAAGTGTAGAAGCGTCCATACTCTACGCCCCATTCACACGAGGCTTCAGCTTCAACGCTTGACAGAGGGCGTGTCTGAAGTTGGGGCTGACGCGATCGTCATAGCAGCGTCAGCCAATGAAATTAGTCAGCAATAGGCCACTGTTGGAGCTGGTGTATTTGCATACAGCGATCTGATTGGCTGACGCTTCCGTCGGCGCTTGAAAAGTTGAGCATGTCCCAACTTCTGCAGTGAGCAACGCCTCTGAAGCGGCGCCGACGGATCCACAATGCTGTTCGGCAACGCCTGACGTCACCCATTCAAAGTGAATGGGAAGCGTTGAAGCTGAAGCCTCGTGTGAATGGGGCGTAACAGCTGATATTGCCCACAGTACATTGCGCGTTGGACGTGAATTCGATTAGAACTACAAAACGCGGGTGAAAAGTGTAAACAAACTACAAACATGATGGACGCGCGAGACCAACCGTCAAGCAGAGAGGCTTCAGTAAAGATGTTTGTATGACTGTTAATTATTATCTAGCCCACTGGAGAATATTTAAATACCGCTGTCTGTGTTATATTTCATCTGCAACAACAATACTGAACTTATATAAGGACGTGTTTGGACATTACCGTCTGAATGCAGAATTATCAAAGACCTGAGGAGATTTCTCTGCATGAAAGACTCGTGAATGGGAGATTATCCTGCTGCTGCTTCTCCAATAAGGTAGGAAATTAAATACGACAGAAATGTGGATGATTGACAGGGCTCTTAACTAAGCAACACAACGATCTGTGCAACGAGGAAGTAGTATGTCCCAAAGCTTGCATGCTTTTCTGTTACTCACTTAAAAGTATATATTTTTCGTCCACAAAAAAAGTACATGCTTTTAGGTCGTAGTATAAGTATGCGAATTGGGACGCAGCAGAAGTCTATGGGGAGAAAAGTCCAGTGTGACGCAGCTTGATTTCGAGAGGAGCAAGTGATATGATTGAGCGCAGCTGGTCTCTCATCTACAATCATCAGTTAGCCAATCAGATGAACCCAAACTCACTAGAAGTAACCCATAGATATATACACTAGATGTCGCCTACCTTGCTATTGTCTATTAGAACGAATGCGTCAATAGAGCCGCCATTTTAGTACAGGGTAGCGCTCCTTTGAAATGAATGCGGGACCAAGGTGAAGCGGAGGACTGTGGCCATCCAAAGCCAGAGAAATACACATATACACATATATCTATGATCAGGAGTTTTCCCCGGTGGTCCGTATGCAAATATTTTTTTACATTTCGAAATATTATAATTTTACATCACTTTTCTACATTGATGGATGTGACCGCACGGGCATTCCTGACAAAAAGTGAGTGTTTGTGTGCATGGAAATGCATTACCCTCCTTCCCTGTTTAATTTGGTCTAATCCATGTCCTGAAACACACACCCTCTCCTGCTTTCACTTCTCATTCTGACGGAGGGAGCGATTCGTTTGTGAATGAATCTCCCTTATGAACGACTCGTTCACTTAGCTGACAATAATACAAGTTTCTAGCACGGCAGCATCTTCTTGTCATATTTCATAACATAGTTTGCTTATTTTATTCAACAAAACTAGCATAAGTCTACAATTTAGTGCGAGTTGGTGCTACTTGTTAAGCACAAAAGTTCATAACATACAAATACATAAAAAACAAAATCTTACCTATGAAATGTTCTGCCTTTGTGCTTTGTTTTCTTTGTTTGCTCGTTACTACAACGCAAACACAGCGCTAAAGTCCAGCATCTTCACATTGGCACACTGTCTTGACTAGTGCGGTTGAATGATGTTTGTCCTAGAAGCACTGTACCAATGTGGCGGCGCTATTGACGCATGCTCAGGGTCCCTATGCGATATCTAGTGTATATATCTATGGAAGTAACCTAGCAAAAATTACTTCCTTATCTTCGTGTTCTCAAATGTACCTGTCATTATAGCAGGCAAAAGAAATTAGTATTAGAAATAAGTTATTAAACCATAATGTATAAAAAGTATTGAAAAGCTAATCATTTTGCCTTTAGAGGATAAAAGGAGAATTGGTCAAAGTGACAAAAAATAATGGCATTGTTTTCAGACATGTTTGTATTCACTTTTAGACAACACAATGCTACTTAAAAAATCTATATTTGGTGGAATAATTAGATTTTTCAGTCACAAAAGCTCTAAATGACTGCATTTTTTTTTTACATTTAAAAGAAATGTCATGAGTAGTTTGCCAAACAAAACAAAATAGACATTTGTTCTATCGCATATCTATAACTTGCAAATCCACAGAAATACAACTGGAAATCTCAAAGCTCAGAGAGAAGACAAAGACTCTCATTGTGAGTTTGTGTCTGTCTCTCTTCTCCATCAGGCACATTGTGTTCAGAACTCTGTGTTCATCTGCAGATCCAACACTCAAACAACATCCAGTCATCGCAGTAGGGAACTAGTACCATTAGTTAAAGTCAGAATTATTAGTCGTCCTCTATATTTTTTCCCCCAACTTCTGTTCAACGGAAAGAAGATTTATTTACAACACATTCCTAAACATGATAGCGTTAATAACTCATTTCTAACTGATTTCTTTTATCTTTGATGGCAGCACATAATATTTGACTAGATATTTTTCAAGACACTAATATTTAGCTTCAAGTGATATTTAAAGGCTTAATTAGGCAAGTCATTGTATAATGATGGTTCGTTTTGTAGTCAATCGAAAAAAAAATATTGCTTAAGAGGGCTAATAATATTGACAGGAATCAGAGATTGAAATTCAGTACCTTTTAAGACCGCTTTAAAGAATCTGCATACATTTTAAGACCTTATCACCACTTCAGGTTTCAACCAGTAACATTGCCGACATTTTAACTTGCAGTATATTTACTAAATACTGATTGCAAGAAACGAATCCTAAACTAAAACTCTATTTATGTCCTGAATAAAATTGTTAATCCAGCAGGTGGCGCCTTTACAACAGCAGGAATAACAGTGTTTCCCTGGTTACTGCAGTAAACAAAGCAGCATAATGTCAAATCCAGCAGGATTTGTTTGATTTCACTACACGGCATCCCAATATTTAAAGATATTCAGGCAAACGTAAGCAAACTGACACCAAATTTAATACCTTGTAAAATAGCATTTAAGACTTTTTAATACCTTTTAAGGATCTTAAATGTCTCTAAATTGATTTATTAATTTTTAATACTTTTTACGACCCCGCAGACGCCCTGATTGACCTTAAAATGGCTTTTAACAAATTAAAAACTGCTTTCATTCTAGCCGAAATAAAACAAATAAGACTTTCTCCAGAAGAAAAAATATTATCAGACATACTGTGAAAATTTTCTTGCTCTGTTAAACATCATTTGGAAAAAAAAAAATCACAGGAGGGCGAATAATTTTGACATAAAGCTATATATATAATATCCCAGGCCCCTTACGTGGCTTATTGGTTAACTCCGGCCCTGCACACAGCAACAACACACAATAAATAATCTGCAAGAATTATAATAAGAGCACTTTGAACTAAGAAGAGAAGTATTTGGAATGCTAAATACAGTATAAAAATCATCAAACTTTGTCCTACATTTACATCTTATTCTCTCCTGTCCTCCATGTTATCCCTACCAATCCCTATTATTGCCATCAGTGTGACTGAGCTTCTGGTGAATGTGCTGAGTTGTGCATCTCTGGAGGATTCGCTTAAGCCTTTCTCTGCATTATGACTGATACACTGAAGAAAAACACTGTAACTCTGCAATAAACACAAACGCAAGGTCACAGGAAATTATGTCAACTTACACTTATCACACTTCACTTTGGTCTATCAGCCTGAGAACCCTAAAGTGTTGCTGATAATAACAATACAGTTGTTTTTTAGATCATTTTTGAGGGATGAAGACTGGAGAAATGATGCTGCAATAAAGCATTGAATAAGAGGATTACACTTTTATATACATTCAATCAGAAAATAATTATTCTAAACTATATAATAATATTTCAGTGATATCAGATTTGTATTGTATTGATGATCAAATGAATAGCCTCTGTAAGAGACGTCTTTCAGAAACATTTGTTTAAAATTCTATAAACCAAAAAAACTATATTGTAAATAACTCTGTGTATTGTAATGTATAACATGAATGTAAACCATTTTAAATGTGTCACACCAAAAATTCAGTTTTCTTGTAAATATTGGTGATTATGTGCTAATTTATTAGAAAATAAAATCAGATCTGTGTTATTTTATCGAGACAACCTTGTAGTTACCTGACAAAAGTCTTCTCGCCTATCCAAGTTTTAGGAACAACAAATAATAAGTATAATAATAATAATATAAGTGGCTTATATGAAAGGTAAAGGCCTCTAGATTATGCTTATTTTACCAAAATAAAATATGATCAGGCCTTGATTATTAATTATTTAATTAGGACAGTAAGGTCTGACTTTGCGTAGACAAAAGTCTTGTCAACAGAAATAATGTACAGTATAGAATATAAAGTCATGCTGCAGTGGAAAAAGAATGAATATTGTGTATGACTCCCATGAGCTTGGAGGACTGCATACATACATCTCTGCATGACTATAATAACTTATTAATAAAGTCATCTGGAATGGCAGAGAAAGTGTTCTTGCAGGACTCCCAGAGTTCATAAAGATACTTTGTATTCATCTTCAATGCCTCCTTCATCTTACCCCAGACATGCTCTATAATATTTATGTCTGGTGACTGGGCTGGCCAGTCCTGAAGCACCTTGATCTTCTTTGCTTTCAGGAACTTTGATGTGGAGGCTGAAGTATGAGAATCAGCGCTATCCTGCTGAAGAATTTGCCCTCTCCTGTGGTTTGTAATGTAATGAGCAGCACTAATGTCTTGATACCTCAGGATGTTGATGTTGCCATCCACTCTGCAGATCTCTTGCATGCCCCCATACTGAATGTAACCCCAAACCATGACTTTGCCTTCATCAAACTTGACTGATTTCTATGAGAATCTTGGATTCATGCGGGTTCCAGTAGATCTTCTGCAGTATTTGTGACGATTCAGTTCAACAGATGATTCATCAGACAAATCGACCTTCTGCCACTTTTCCAAGTGATCAACTAGAAGTCAAGTTATTAATTGTTGCTTTTACAACTGGGATCGACGATATGTAATTATTTTCTGTTAATATTTATGTGATTTCATGTAATACATACGATGTCCATTCTATGGTTTTAACAATGACCGAATACTTTTTTGTTTTGCAACTCAGCTTCATTAAATCCTTTACTAATTATCCAATAGCTAAAAGCTAATATTAATACAATGTTAATTTTAATATCAAAACATCAATACTAACCTTTCATCATGTACAGTAACTCTAAAAAAAAAAAAAAAAAAAAAACATAACAGAAGACAGAAAAGCACATGGCAGTCGTACGAAATAATAAAATCTTTTATTTCCAGCAGTTTACAAGTACCTCTGTTAAGTCCCCTTGAAAGTGTCAGATTGAAGCAGTAGGGCAGAACTGAAGGGGAACAACCCAGAACCGGTTTACAGAAAACCGGTTACCATTACTAGCTGTACACGCTCAGATAACCTGCCAAGTTTGCTTTAAGTTTCCCAGTCGAGCAACCAGGAATCAAGTCCATTTAACTCACAACATAGAGAAGGTTATGAGTTCTTGTAGGAAAGTTACAGATTACGACAGATTAGAAATCCCATAAGGAAATATTAATTAATTTATTAACAAAATAAAAAAAAAAACTGATATGGGTGGCTTTGCTTTGGATAACTTTACCACCGATTTCATCTGCCGGGACGATTTGTGAACACAAATCAAATCAATATAAAATAAAAATCAATTATCATATACAAAAAACAACTACATAAATCTAGCCTTGCTTGTGATTTGTTAAGGTATATTACGCTCAATTCACCGAACCAGATCGAGTAAGTGAGGTTTTGCTGGATATTAGGCACCAAACTTTGATATTTTGTTAAAGTTAACCAAAGAAAAAAAAAATTACCGAAAAAAAACAAAACAAACGTACAGTAAACATCTCTACTGGTCCAATGCAAAGAAAAAATGCAACAGAATGATAAAATAAACATTTATAGAATAAATATATTATGTACAAATAGCTTTGTCGCATCTATAGAAATAAATAAACAAAGCCTCCCGTCCCCTGAAGAAATATTCACAACTACAGAGCGCTGTCCTGTTCAGTGGCAGCACCGGATCGGCTGCAGTCATATTTATGTGACGTTTGAACGCATAATTGTGGCATAAAAGTGAGCCGCTGCTTTTCCTGCACAAGCGCGACCTCTTGTGGAAAACCTCTGGCATTACAGTACGTCTTGTGCACAGTGATCTAAAGTGACGCAACAAACACACATTTCAGGACAGAAAGCACAAGTTATAGTCTAAAAAAGGGGGAGTATGGTAAGCTGTTTTAACATTTCATCTATAAATCACACTAGTATCTATTTTCATGTTACTGGTACCCATTTTTAAGATACTAGTATACTTTAAGATGCACTAAAACAAATGATTCATTGGATTTACTTTGTTTTTTAAGGTATAACAATATATTTGAGTTGAATTTAAACAAACAAATTAAGTTGAACATTACTAAACTGAATTTGTTTGAATAAATTCAGCCCATATAAATAGTTTGGAACCACTTATCATAAAAAAACCCATAGTAAATCCAATGAATCATTTTTTTTCAGTGTACTTAGTACTTATTTATTAGCTACATGTGATTCCCAGCAGGCACCAGACGTCACACAGATGTAAAATAGACGCTCGACTCCAACTTTAAATTTTAGCTGTATATGAAAATCAGGTTGACGTCAGAACCCTACATCAGTTTGAGGTCAGACTCCAACGTCAAGATGATAACACAACATAAAACCAACCAAAGGTAAACGTCTACTGATGTTAGACTTTGACGTTGTATAGATGTCATATCATGACGTTAAGCTGATGTTGGATTTTGGCTAGTTAATGTCACAGCCTAAAACCAACCAAATATCAACGCAAGCTGACGTCAGTATTAGGTGTCAGCTGACGTGGGTATTTGACAACAAATTGACGTCGCAACCAAAACAGATCTAAAGATCAACGCCAAATGACATTGTGTGCCTGCACTTAAAAAACCCTGCTATTTATTCCAGATACTAGTACTTATTTCATTAGTTACTAGTAACTATTACATTGTTAGTAACTAAGTGGATTGGTCATTGACTTCGGCTTTCACTATAGTATGTATCCCAATTGTAAATAACTAGCACTCATTTTCTTCTATACTAGTAGTAGTCATTTATTACATACAGTACTAGCTCTTATTCATTTGATTGAACATTACTAAACTGAATTTGTTTGTTTAAATTTAGCCCATATACATAGTTTGCAACCACTTACCTTTAAAAAAATGTTAACATAATGAATTTTTTTTTTCAGTTTCAGTTTTCATTTATTAGCTACATGTGATTATACTTAAAAAATACTGTTATTTATTCCCTAGATACTAGTACTTATTTCATTAGTTCACACGGAATCTGCGCGTGCAGATTTTTAGCCCATCATTGATTCTGTTTATTTATTTGTGTAAATGTGTGTAAATTTATATTTATTCCGTTTTTAAATTAATTTCAGTAATATTATTGACTAATATAAAAACGTTCATTTGATTTATGTACAATACAGTTTGTAAAGTAATATTTTCTGTCTTTTAGTGGATATATTATATGAGAGACTTGCTTTGTTTACCAAATAAATTGGATCTAATTGGATCTGCATTGTAAACATTAAATACAAGTTTAAAAGCTGTTATTTTTTACGTCATATATTAAGGTTTTAGTTATGATACTCCAAAAATTATTTCGCATAAATCCGCAGATTTTTAACAAAATTCTCAATAGAAACAAGGACACATTTATAATATAAAAATGTAAAAAAGTGGCCATTCACAGTTATTAATTAAAAATAATGATTACAAATACAGTTGTGACTAGTAAGATAAGAATAACTAGTAATAATAATTAAATAAATGCTAGTTTCTAATGAATAAGTACTAGTATCTACTTAATAACTACTGCCCAACTAATAAAAACTAATAGAAGTTGATAATAAATGAGCTCTAGTACCTAATAAACAGCTATTAGTATATATTAGGTACTAGTATCAAATGTATAAGTACTAGTATCTAATTAATAAGGACAGTGATCGAATGAAAAACTACTAGTGTCCAGTCAATCAAAAAACGAAAATACTAGTTAATAATAAATTAGTACTAGTACAATACGTACTAGTATAAACTGAATAATATTAGTATCTAATTAATAAGGACAAGGAATACTAAACATAAACTAAAATACATGTTAATAATAAAAGGAATAACTACTAGTATCAGATAAATGCAAACTAAAATACAAGTTATTAAGAAAATGAGTACTACTACCTAATAAAAAACTATTAGTACATATTAGGTATTAGTTTCAAATGAATAATTACTACTTAATTTAAATAGACTAGTATCTAACAGAACAACAACTAGTAAATAATAATATAAAAACTAAAATATTAGTAGCTAATAATACCTTGTTTCAAATACAAGTACCAAAATCTTTTGTATAAGTATATCATTAATAATGAATAACTAATAGTGTCCAAAAAATAACAACTAAAGTACTGGTTTATAATAAATTAGTACCAGTATTATACAATTCATAAGGACTAGTATCTAATAAATAACTACCAGTACTGGTATCCAATAAATACAAACTAAAATACTAGTTAATAATACATTATTATACTAGTTAATAATAAATAACTAGTAGTATATAAATGAATACGTACTAGTATCTAAATTAATAGGACTAATATCTTATGAATAACTGATAGTATCCAATAAATAAGAACTAAAGTAGTTAATGATAAAAACTGCGTAAATTAACATATTTTCTGATTCATGTTTTTACTTTTCCCCATTTATTTCAGCTTTTGAATTGCATTATGGGAGCTTGATCTTTCTTCTAACAACTTTTAACCTTGAAAAAGTGACTTTTATTAACATTTTTAATAATTTAAAGTGCTATATTGTCTGGGTTGGTGTTGTATATTATGCTACAAAACCCTTGTAATAAACTGCCAGCACATTCTCTGTTATTTTACAGACTTATTTCTCTCTAAATGATATTTCTTCTACATTATAATATTTCAAACGACTAAAATGTCAATAAAAGTCACTTTGTTGAACTGCAGAGTTGAATTTTCAACATCAAAAGTGGACAGAGCAGAGATCAACGTCCCATAATGCAATTCACAACCATAAATAAACCGGAAACACTTGTGAATCACTAAATACAGAAACTCTTAATCCACAGATATTTTTTACAGTGTAGTATATACAGATTAAGAACTATTTTAAGTACTACACACTGTAAAAATACTGGTTGCTTTACATTTCTAAGCCTGGTTTATACTTCTGCGTCAAGTGATCGCCGTGACCCACAGCGCAAGCCTCACGCGTAGCTGTGCATTACTTCTGCGCGCTGTTTCTGTTTCTCTGCAATACACTTCCGAAACGCTAGCTGGCAGTAGGTGTTTATGTTTCTCTGTGTCGAGTTTCTTCGCTGGTGTTTTTTCTGAACACTTCCTTAATGTACAAGTGGCTAAATTCGCTTATTTTGAGGCGGGAACCGGCGGACGTGCAACAACTTTAATCATAGAACATATCACAAAACAACAGTCTCCATCCGGAGCTCCTTCACGGGACTCCACACTTGTAAACATCGGGTGTGCAGCTCTCACCTTCACCCAATAGTATCTAAATGCAGCTTTTATGATGCAAGCTGAGATTGCATGACTCAGCGATGCAATGTCAGACACAATGCACTCAATGGAGTGAGTGACGTCACTGTGATGGGTAGGGTTAGGGGTGGAGTTAGGAGAGCGCATTAAAAAGCATTGGATGCAGCTCAGATTGCACTGCACCAGGTCTGAATCCAGACCCCTCTCCCTTCACCCACACCTGTCAGCGCTACCAAGCCGACCAATCACAGAGCTTGCGCTACGCGTACGTGTTACATTTTTTGAGAGGTGTGCGTCAACGTCGCCGACGGCCACGATGAGGGGCTATGTGTCTACACGTAGGCTGCACCGTAGCATACGCGTGCGCTTGACGCAGAGGTATAAATCAGCCTTAAGCTGAATCAAATTAATCTTGAGTCATTTGAACTTAAATTATATTAAACTGACTTAAAACAGCTTGCGTAACTCATAAAATTAAGTTGGAACATGATTAACTTAGTTTGATAAGTTATAATTAACTAAAAACATATGCTGTCATGACTTATTGACCATATAATTCTTTACAGTGTAGTATCTAAATAACAGGTGTCAAACTCAGTTTCTGGAGGGCTGCAGCTCTGCCCAGTTGATCAAACTGAGTCCTTCAGGCTTGTTTGAAATCTACAGGTAAGTGTGATGAAGCAGTGTTGGAACTAAACTGTGCAGAGCTGCGGCCCTCCAGGAACTGGCTTTGACTGCTGTGATCTAAAGAATAAGTACTACAGGCTTATTAAAAAAAACAATTGGCAAATAGATAAAAGTATAAATGAAATGTTAAAACAGCTTGCCGAATAAAAAGTGTGCGTGTTGGAGATATCGTCACTTAAAAAAAAGAGGCATATTGAACGTTAATGTGCCCGGCACAATATGAGATGTTTCTACGCAGCCCTTTAGCAATGGGAGGAGAATATTACAGTTAACAAACACACACGCTCGATGATAAATGGAGGTCAGTTGCTTTAAAAGGCCTGGCTAGTTATTATAAAGGTACATTAGTGAACTGGCAGCTACCGATTAGCGAGTTTTTACGACTGAGAATGGAGGTACAGATTAGCTGCTAGCCGTCCCGTTAGCCTTTCTGAGTGGCATTAATATGATGATAAAAAAAAAAACAAAGTGAAATCATTCTCATCTTTTCCAGTACGAAACAACAAACCGATTTCGGGGATTTGAAATCAAGCATGGCTACAAGAGCTAGGTTTTTGAGCTAGCATCCAGCATTGCAGATGTCAAAATAGCCCTTTTGATAAGCATTTTTTGCATAACTCTACTGAGATTGTGTTTTAAAAGGCTTTTGAGGCAGGTTTCCTTTCAATAAGCAGGTGCTTTTTGTTCAGGCTGGGCTAATTTAATTCACCTTTGCTGAGCTTTGTGTCAAAATCAGCCCTTTTAAACAGGATATATTTCTCATAAGGTCATTTCGCCACTGAATCAAATTAGACTTTTTCTCTCTCAAGTTTTCAGGCTCTGCATTTCTGGATCATTTAACAATTTCTTTCAAGGAAAGCGGCTGATAAGACTGGATATTTCCTTTCGGCTCACTTGAAAATCGTTTCCAATTTATTTTCTGTGTGCAAATCAGCTTATTTCTATGGAATAAGTGTGTAATGCATGTCTACATTAGCGACAGTAACCAAGAGGGGCGGAGCTTAGGGAAGGATCAACCGCCTTATTTTTTAATGCACTTGTGACCATTTGCAACATTTATTTGAGCTGTTAGTCTGTTATGTTGGCTTATTGTGATATTATTAATTAAAGGGGCTATGCAATCATTTATGCATACATCTTTTAAAATTATTTTTATTGGCAATGTGTGAACAGCTTGTAAAATGACTTTAAAACTTATATTATCCCCTATGTTGAGTTCAAGCTGCATGATTTTAGCCCCGATTTTGACTCGCGGGCAGGTGTTAAGAAATCGCTGACAAATGCCTGAAATCACAGGCAAATCGGTGCTCGTTCACGTGAGTAACAATCACACAGTGTAAACTATCAAATAAGCGATCTGAGAGAATCACAGATGAGCCGCTGACACCCGTGAGATATTTGGCGTCTTAAATATCTGGAGCTGTCGGCAATTCAAATCATGCCAAGTGAAATGTGTTCTGATTGAAAATAACATCGACAATTACATACAGCCAATGAGAGAGCAGGTCAAAGGGCTTCTTTTCGGTCTATTTGGACCCAAGAAATGGAGGAAAATCTAGTGGAAATTTGCCAGGAGAGCAAAATAAGTACTCATTATGTAGTTAATCACAAAAGATGTACTATGTGACCTCACGTTGTTTCCATCTCACTTCTCGTGTGTGTTTGGTTGTAAGACGTATTTTGCGGACCAAGAGAAAGTTGTCGGCGATTCTTCCTATTGTGATATCATTCAGTGTGAAACCCCATGTCACCGATCCATCCTGCAGTGTAAACACAGCAGCGACGGAATGCTACCCCAGATAGTCATGCAACATCTGTGAAGTGACTACTTTAAAAACCATGCAGTCTGAACTCCGCATTACTGTCTACTGTAGGTGGTTTTATAAGCATGTATAGACTGATTTCTGTGGTGTTTATTGGATTATTCTGAGGAACGTGCAGTACATAATCATCTAAATGTTTCTGATCAGTGTATCACTGAAAATATAAATCACATTTTATTTAACTTTTAAGCAAAATTATTTAAAAAAATAAAATAAAATCCCTGTGAGGGCACTGAATCACATTCAGGCTCTTATAATTAGTTCGCAATAAGTTGCAGTTCACTTATTGGCCATTGGTGTCACTAAAAACAATGTTTATTCTTAAATCAACTCAAAGCCCCATTTAAAGGGATAGTTCACCCCAAAATGAACATTCTGTCATCATTTACTCACCCTTTACTTATTTCAGACCTTTCAGAGTTTCTTTATACCAATAAACACGAAATAATATATTATGATGAAAGCTAGAAAGCAGTCATTTCCATAGTATATCCATCTCCAGCCTCCGGCGCCTAGACTGCAGCTCTGCACAGAAGTTTGGCCAGAGGAGAAATGAACGTGAGGAGAGGAGAAGAGAAATGGTTGTGCCCAACTGATCCTGGTTTCGAGGTTTTTTCCTTCACTTTCGTCAATTGGTGAAGTTTTGTTCCTTGCCAGTGTCACCACTGGCTTGCTTGGATTAAGACTTGTGGAGCTGTGCATCGATGGATTTGCTCTTCAGTGTTTGGACTTTCAGCAGTGAAAATTAAACCACACTGAACTGAGCTAAACTGAACTTCAACTCTAAAAACTGGACTGACAGTTTCAGTTTACTAGAGCTTCTCTGTTAAGCTGCTTTGACACAATCTACATTGTAAAAGTGCTATAGAAATAAAGATGAATTGAATATTTGTTTTTCCTATACTATATAACTCAGTTACAGGTTTTAATGCTGTTTTCCTAAATCTTTATTTGTGTTCAAAAGACCAAAGAAACTCATGAAGGTTTGAAACCACCTGAGGATGAGTAAACATCCATTTTCAGGTGATCTATCCTTAATTCACACTAATAATAATGGTATTATTCATTCTTCTCCTCATCATTGCAAGCAGCTTACTTCTGCATGGCAAAATAAGGCAGATGCATACTCTATATAATAGAATATTTTAAAATTGCATTGTCAAATATGATTTTGAATTGAATAAAATGGGTGGGGGGTTTCCAAAATGGCATTTTTCTATCCCGCAGCCCTTTAAAAAATAACGTCTACAGTGTTTTTGAGTCCACAGATTTGAGAGATTTGGGAGATTAACAGATGTGGACTTTACAATAGCGGTCTGAAAAGCTTACAACAGTCTTTCAGGCCTTTGATTAGTTTGATACGGAAATGTGTGTACGCAATTGAGGCAAAGTCTGGTGTTTTTCCTTACGGCGCTGACCGTAAACAACCCACGAATGGCATTGCACAACTTGAGTGTTTCAGGGATTGCATTGAAACAATGAAGCACTTTTGGTTGCTGTGTTTCTCTGTAACCACAAGCAGAGCTACTAAAGCAATTTTAGATGCTGAAAAGTGTTAATTAAACAAGGTGTTCACTAAACAGTGTTTACTGTAAATGTATGTTTTACCGGTCCTGTTTAAGACCCTCGTGAGCCAATCAATAGGCTGAAATGTTATCTAAGAATAACATGATGGTCCAGAAATGTTTTTTTTTTTTTTGAGTCTCGTCAAATTTATATCACTAAACCATTTTTTAGCACTTGGTGATTACGCATTCTACGTTCGCTTGCCTCTCGTGAAGTATTTCAAGTTTAGGTCGGTGTAATCTTTACATGCAGCCAGTGGCTGTAAGATCGGGCTGAACATCCCCATTGAAAAATAATGAGGATTGTCGTTCTCCCGGTAGCTAAACAACAACGAAATTATATATCGATACTAAAGCAAATAATGTCATCAATATAATCATGGTAACCGTGGTAGCCATAACAATATAGATATTATTTCTCTATGTGGCATTATAAATAAAAACGTCATGTGTGTGTGTGTTGCTTGGACAGTCAGAGTCAGAGGAAAAGGCAGAGTGGATCAATCACCCACATCTGTGTCCCGATCTCCAATTAGCCACAGGATGTGGAAACACAGAGCCAGGAAGCCTGTCCCCAGCAGGTCTCCCAGCGCCGTCAAGTAGGGGATGGAGAAGTTGTCAGGATCCATCCCTCGACGCCACATCCAGTTCACCATCCAGTCTGCCAGATACAGCAGGATAATGACCTAGACGGAAAGACAGACCATTTCAATTCATCTTTGATTCTATAACACACATTTTTACAATGTAGATTGTGTCAAAGCAGCTTAACATAGACAGGGTTCCCACTCTTTCATGAACAGCAGATTCAGGGACTTTTTAAAACACCATTAACTTCAAATGAAGCATCTTTTTTTAACTCCCCCAGCATACAGGGAGTGCAGAATTATTAGGCAAATGAGTATTTTGACCACATCATCCTCTTTATGAATGTTGTCTTACTCCAAGCTGTATAGGCTCGAAAGCCTACTACCAATTAAGCATATTAGGTAATGTGCATCGCTGTAATGAGAAGGGGTGTGGTCTAATGACATCAACACTCTATATCAGGTGTGCATAATTATTAGGCAACTTCCTTTCCTTTGGCAAAATGGGTCAAAAAAAGGACTTGACAGGCTCCGAAAAGTCAAAAATAGTGAGATATCTTGCAGAGGGATGCAGCAATCTTAAAATTGCCAAGCTTCTGAAGCGTGATCATGGAACAATCAAGCGTTTCATTCAAAATAGTCAACAGGGTCGCAAGCGTGTGGAAAAACCAAACCAAAAACCAAGGCGCAAAATAACTGCCAATGAACTGAGAAAAGTCAAGCGTGCAGCTGCCAAGATGCCACTTGCCACCAGTTTTGCCATATTTCAGAGCTGCAACATCACTGGAGTGCCCAAAAGCACAAGGTGTGCAATACTCAGAGACATGGCCAAGGTAAGAAAGGCTGAAAAACGACCACCACTGAACAAGACACACAAGCTGAAATGTCAAGACTGGGCCAAGAAATATCTCAAGACTGATTTTTCTAAGGTTTTATGGACTGATGAAATGAGAGTGAGTCTTGATGGGCCCGTGGCTGGATCGGTAAAGGGCAGAGAGCTCCAGTCCGACTCAGACGCCAGCAAGGTGGAGGTGGAGTACTGGTTTGGGCTGGGTTTTTTTTTTTTTGAATGTCAGAAATGTATATTTGAGAATGTTGAGATGTTATATTGGTTTCACTGGTGAAAATAAATAATTGAAATGGGTATATATTTGTTTTTTGTTAAGTTGCCTAATAATTCTGCACAGTAATAGTCACCTTCACACACAGATATCCTCCTAAAATAGCTAAAACTAAAAACAAACTAAAAACTACTGCCATAAATATTCAGCTTTGATATTAATGAGTTTTTGGGGTTCATTGAGAACATGGTTGTTGTACAATAATAAAATTAATCCTCAAAAATAAAACTTGCCTAATAATTCTGCTCTCCCTGTATGTAGCGCCATGGAAGTCCTTACTGTACTTCCCATTTCACTTAAGCTTAATATTTATATGAAAAAGTCAGGCTAATGATGGTGTTTTGAATGTGTCATTTTCAAAATGTGTCATGTTGAATGAACTTTAGTCAAATTTGTCAATTGTGTTCAATTCAATACTGTTAATAATCAAATGGTTTCTGAAATATTGATAAAATATTCATTATTTGTCCTGTTTGTCCTATTATTTGTCCTACTATTTTGACCTGTGTTTGTTTTTAAGTACTTTTTCAGGCCTTGAATCAATATGTCTGAAATTCAAATACTTTCAAGAAGTGTGGGCACCCTGCATAGAGGAAGAAAAGAGAGTCATAGTATTTCAAGTTGTGGAACATTCCAGCCATTTAGCCACGCAGAAGAGTAGTGGAGAATGCTGGTGTACAGTGCTCAGCATATACAAGTATACCCCCCACAAATCTCTCATTTAAATTAATATTTTCTATGGGAAGCTTTACAATATAATATCTGTGCATATACATTAGTTTAGTCAGTACTGAAGCCAAATCTGGAGCTAATCTAACAAAATAACTTACGATAACGGTTCGAAAATTAGTAGCCCAAATTTAAATGTTATAGAAAAATACTAAATACAGTTTTCAAAAATAGCAAAAATTATAAGAGAAACAAAAAATATACATACAATTTTGTTGAAATGTTGTAGTTTGTAATTGTTTTTTGCATGAATTTAAATGTATAATCTTCCCATTTCTAAAGATGTTCTGTAACTAAAATATTTTTTATTAATATGTCTGTTTAATAAATCTGTTTTGTTTAAATGCACCAATATATATTTCCCATATTCACTGAGAAATGGATAAAATATTCATTTTCAAAATGCAGTGTACTCATATATGCTGAGCACTGTAGTTCTAGTAACCTAAAACTGCATTAGTTTAGTATAAATGTCACTTGTTAGGGTAATTAGGCAAGTTATTGTATAACGATGGTTTGTTCTGTAGACTATCGAAAAAAATATATAGCTTAAATGGGCTAATAATATTGACCTCAAAAATTTATAACTGCTTTTATTCTAGACGAAATAAAACAAATAAGACTTTCTCCATAAGAAAAAATATTATCAGACATACTGTGAAAATTTCCTTAATCTGTTAAACATCATTTGGGAAATATTTAAAAAAAGAAAAAAAAAATCAAAGAGGGGCTAATAATTCTGACTTCAACTGTGTGTGTATATATATATATATATATATATATATATATATATATATATATATATATATATATATATATATATATATATATATATATATATATATATATATATATATATATATATATATATATATGCTATATTACTCCAGGATTGGCCAGCCCAGTCACTAGACATGAACATTATTAAGCATGTCTGGGTTACTCTAGGAGTCCTGCAAGAACGCTTTCTTTGCCATTCTAGATGACTTTATTAATAAGTTATTTGAGTGATTGCAGAGATGTATGGATGCAGTCCTCCAAGCTCATGAGTAGGCACACACGAAATCTGCGCCCGCAGAATTCTGCAGATTTTCAGCCCATCATTAATTGTTTATTTACTTAAAGTTAACTATTTACAGTTAATCTAATTGGATTTGCATTTTAAACCTTAAATACAAGTTAAAAAGGTATAATTTTTTATTTAACATATTAAGGTTTTAGTTATGATACTTCCAAAATAATTCCGCAGAAATCCGCAGATTTTTACCAAAATTCTCCGCAGAAATAACAAAAAACGTCCGCAGATTCCGTCTGGGCCTGCTCATGAGTCATACCGCACCATGACTTTATATTCTATACTGTACATTATTTCTGTTAAGAGACAAGACTTTTGTCTAAGCAAAGTCAGACCTTACTGTCCTAATTTAAAAATTAATAATCAAGGCATGATCATATTTTATTTTGGTAAAATAAGCGTAATCTAGAGGCCCTTGTCTTTCATATAAGCCACTTCTGATACCAAATGATTAACTAGAAGTCAAGTTATTATTTGTTGTTCCTAAAACTTGAACAGGCCACAAGACTTTTGTCAGGTAGTGTATATACTAAAAAAAATCTATTTATTACATTTACATCTATGACGTGTCTATCTTATCTATCTATAAATATTAACTATTAATGTTATATATCTATTTAATGTACCCTTTCTGAATAAAAGCACTTTTTAAAACCCTAAATTTTTAAATGATAGTGTATTTATAAGAACAAAATATCACAATGCACAAAAACATCCTAAAAGTTCTTATTTTTCATGCCAAGTATAATAAAAGATTTTGCACTGAAATATGACAACACATAAGAAATGTTCAACCTCTTATATTTTTTAAAGCTCAGATTTCCTTGTAATAATAAGCAGATGCTCAGGTATACCTGTAGTAGAGCAGCAGCCAGGTAAAAAGCAATGAAGATGTAAGTGAGAGTGGTGTGTCCTCCCCGCATAGAGTTAATGGTGTAGAGGAAGACCAGATGACCAGGAGCGACCAGCAGAAACAGCACTTTGGCAGAGCGAGAATTCACACCTGATGAACAGAGAGAGTCTTTCAGAATCATGAACAGGGCACTACTGACCAATACACGCCAGTGATGGACAGTAACTTACAGTATTCTTACTTCACCGTTGTACTCAAGTACGTATTTAAGGATTTGTACTTTACTGTACTAATTCTGGTTTGGAAATTTTCAGTTATAGTTCTTGCTAGATAACTTGTTAAATTGGTTCAGTGATTCAGATTATCTACTCAAAGTGAATCTACATGTAATGACTCACTGATTCTAATGATCCAGTCATAGTGAGTCCAAGATACACACTCACAGATTCAAATGATCTCTTCAAAGTAAATCTACAAGCAATGACTCACTGATTCAAATGATCCGGTCAGAGCAAGTCTACAAGTAATGACTCACTGGTACAAATGATCTATTTTAAGTGATTCTACAGGTAATGACTCACTGATCCAAATGATCCAGTCATAGTGAGTCTACAAGTTACCCACTCACAGACCCAAATGAACTATTCATAGTGACTCTACAGTTAATGACTCACTGATTCAAATGATCCGGCCATAGTAAGTCTACAAGTAATAACTCACTGGTACAAATTATCTATTTTAAGTGATTCTACAGGTAATGACTCACTGATCCAAATGATCCGGTCATAGGGAGTCTACAAGTAATGACTCACTGGTACAAATGATCTATTTTAAGTGATTCTACAGGTAATGACTCACTGATCCAAATGATTCGGTCATAGCGAGTCTACAAGTAATGACTCACTGGTACAAATGATCTATTTTAAGTGATTCTACAGGTAATGACTCACTGATCCAAATGATCCGGTCAGAGCAAGTCTACAAGTAATGACTCACTGGTACAAATGATCTATTTTAAGTGATTCTACAGGTAATGACTCACTGATCCAAATGATCCGGTCATAGGGAGTCTACAAGTAATGACTCACTGGTACAAATGATCTATTTTAAGTGATTCTACAGGTAATGACTCACTGATCCAAATGATCCGGTCATAGCGAATCTACAAGTTACCCACTCACAGACCCAAATGAACTATTCATAGTGACTCTACAGTTAATGACTCACTGATTCAAATGATCCGGCCATAGTAAGTCTACAGTTACTCACAGAATCAAATGATCTATTCATAGTAACTCTACAGGGAATGACTCACTGATTCAAATGATACGACCATAGTAAGTCTACAGTTACTCAGAGAATCAAATGATCTATTCATTGTGATTCTACAGTTATTGACTCACTGATTCAAATGATCCGGCCATAGTAAGTCTACAGTTACTCACAGAATCAAACTATCTATTCATAGTGATTTTACAATTAATGACTCACTGGCACAAATTATCTATTTTAAGTGATTCTACAGGTAATGACTCACTGATTCAAATGATCCAGCTATAGTGAGTCTACAGTTACTCAGTCACAGATTAAAATGCTCTATTCAAAATTATTCTACAATTAATGACTCACTGATTCAAATGATCCGGTCATAGTGAGTCTACATTTACTCACGTATTCAAACGATCTATTGTAAGAGATTCTACAAGTAATGACTCACTGATTCAAATGATCCATTCAGAGCGAGTCTATAGTTACAGATTGAAATTATCTATTGGAAGTGATTCTACAAGTAATGACTCACTGATGCAAATGATTCAGTCAGAGCGAATCTATAGTTACAGATTAAAATGATCTATTGTAAGTGATTCTACAAGTAATGACTCACTGATTCAAATGATCCGGTCATAGTGAGTCTACATTTACTCACGTATTCAAACCATCTATTGTAAGTGATTCTACAAGTAATGACTCACTGATTCAAATGATCCATTCAGAGCGAGTCTATAGTTACAGATTGAAATGATCTATTGGAAGTGATTCTACAAGTAATGACTCACTGATGCAAATGATTCAGTCAGAGCGAATCTATAGTTACAGATTAAAATGATCTATTGTAAGTGATTCTACAAGTAATGACTCACTGATTCAAATGATCCCGTCAGAGCGAGTCTACAGTTACTCACAGATTCAAATGATCTATTCTAAGTGGTTCTGCATGTATTGACAAACTGATTGAAATGATCCGGTGATAGTGAGTCTACAGTTACTCACGGAATCAAATGATCTATTCATAGTGATTCTACAGGTAATGACTCACTGATTCAAATGATTCGGTCATAGTGAGTCTACAGTTACTCATTCACAGATTCAAATGATCTATTCTTAGTGAGTCTACAGTTAATAGGTGCGTTCGACTTCATGCAGCGCTGCGCAGATCGATCGAAGTCTGTCTTAAAGCGGTGCATGCTGGTTAGAAATTTTGGCCGGATTGATGCTGCGCCGACGGCATGTGACTGTCACATGTGGCATCAAAGTACCGCGACAGCGCTTCGAGATCAGACGACTGACTCAGCCCGCGCAGCAACTGAAGAGCGCCTGCATGAACTCTGATGACGACACCAATATAATACGATTGGCCAAGTTCACCGCATGACAACAACCACGTGTGATTCAGGTTTATTATTGGACAACATCCTTCTCACAAATTTCAAAACAAACAATTAACTGTTCATACACTCTCTATCTTGTACACATCATGCTTATTAAAAGACTACAAATATTTTACAGCAGCATCATCTTTTGTTAAGTAATTTGTTCATACTGACTAGATTGTTTGCACAGGTTTATTCTGCCTTTTTTATACAGACTACTGTATTTAGCTCCATAAACGATATAAATGATATATTTTAGCAAATAACTTAAATATTAACTCAAATAACTCTTACAGACTTGTAACACAATAATTATCATCATTGATCCTGACGATTTCTTAGCAAATTAAGTTATATAAAAATATGTAATATAAAAATATGATTCTAAAATATTTTATTTTCAGTCAAACCATATTACGCAGAAATAAAAGTTAAAAGTGTCATTGATGTACCTGCTCTTTCTGGGAAATTTCTACTGAAAGTGTAGCTCATTTATTTTGGTCATTTTGTTCAATCTTTTTGGATTAAAGGGCTTTTTTAAAAATGCCTTCATTATTCAAAATAATCCTATTCGTGGATATTTATTTCATTTTTATGTGCCCTTATTTTCCCCCTTATTTCTGATGCATTTGTATGTAGGCTACTTAATTTTAATTCATAATTCCCTTACTGTTTAAAATGAAGTTTGTAGAGACTGTATTTTGATTTTATTTGTACTTTATATCTTTTGTTGTTATTTCAATAAATAAATAAATAAATGATCACGCCATGTGATCGGTAATCATGACTGCAGCAACTTGAGTCCCCGAAGTGGCTGGCTTGACGGCTCCGTTTTCAACTCCGCCCCCGCCTGCGCTCGGCTAATCTCGTTGATCACCGGCTGCAGCTGTGCTTAATGTCGAACGCACCTAGTGACTCACTGATTCAAATGAACTGGTCAGAGCGAGTCTACAGATAACGACTCACTGAATCATATGACTTTTCACAGCTAGAGTCTACAGTTAACAACTCACAGATAAGAGCTGGTCAGAGTGAGTCGACAGTTAATGACTCACTGATTCAAATGAACTGGTCAGAGCGAGTCTACAGATAACAGCTCACTGATTCATATGACTTTTCACAGCTAGAGTCTACAGTTAACAACTCACTGATATGAGCTGGTCTGAGTGAGTCGACAGTTAATGACTCACTGATTCAAATGAACTGGTCAGAGCGAGTCTACAGATAACAGCTCACTGATTCATATGACTTTTCACAGCTAGAGTCTACAGTTAACAACTCACTGATATAAGCTGGTCAGAGTGAGTCGACAGTTTATGACTCACTGATTCAAATGAGCTGGTCAGAGCAAGTCTACCTGATAATGATTCACTGATTCGACTGATATTTTTACAACTGCAGAATCTACAGTTAACAACTCACTGATATGACCTGGTCAGAGTGAGTCAACAATTGATGACTCACTGATTCCAATGAACTGGTCAGAACGACCCACTGATTCAACTTATATTTTCTCAGCTTGTTTACAGTTAATGCATCACTGATTCAAATGATCCACTCAAAGTTTTGTTAATACAATTAATGTCTTTCTTTTTTAACTTTTCCTACTTAAGTACATTAAAAAATAAAGTACTTTTATAATTTGACTAGTCATTGGAATGATATTTTATTTGTGTATTTATACTGTTACTTTAGTGCTTGGTTCTTCCACCTTCATCAGTCAATAATTACACTGTCAATGGTACATTTAATGATGTGACTCACCAGACCCAAAGAAGGTGGCCCATGGAGTAGGGCATTTGCGCGGGGCCGGGTTTGGCTCTGCAATGGGCAGGGCGTTCATGTGCAGGTAGGTGGAGATACGACTGGCTTGAACCGCCACCAGATTACCACCCACACCTACAGCAGGGCAAAACAAACATACACAATGACCTCACGTGAGTAACAACTGAGAGAAACACGAGATATGAGGAGATACGGGTGCTTACCGTTAATGACCGGAGTGAAAACGGCCATTCCTGCGAAGTTGGGGTTTGATACGGTCTTATCCAGAATGAGGCCTCCGACACTGTTTTAAAAAGATAAGTATAATTTCAACATCTCTGGTGACAGATAAATGATTGACACTGACTGTCAGTTGGAGTGAGTGATTCATCCATCATTAAGAGTCATGAGGAAATGGAGCGTCTTTATCTTAATGGCTGTTTCCCCACCTGCTGATGGCCATGGCGATGATGACAGGCTCCCAGCCGGAGTACAGCACTTCCCGGGTGGAGGGAATCCGCCGGGCGATGAGGACCCAGATGGGCGTCAGGGCCACGAAGAAGGCACAAACCATCGGGTTGGCATAATTGTTGAATTCTGCATGTAAAAATATAATAATAACAATTATAATAAGTTAAGTAAATATGATATACATTCATTCATTCATTTTCCTTCGGCTTAGTCCCTTATTCATCAGGGGTCGCCTGATATTTACACTATTATTTACATTTAGATGCCTGATATTTACACTTTTGTTCTTCAACTTCAGGTCTTTTAAATTATTTACATCATATTATATATACTGATAATTAATATTAAATTTATTACTCTCTAATGATAACCTGTAAATTGTATATAAAATAATCTAATAATTAATTATGGTGTTAAAATATATATTTGTAATGCTCATATTTTATATATATATATACACACACACACACACACGCGCACGCGCACACGCACACGCACACGCACACACACACACACACACACACACACACACACACACACACACACACACACACACACACACACACACGTAATGACTGACTGATTCAAATGATCCAGTCATAGTGTGTCTACAGTTACTCACATATTCAAATTATCTATTCAAAGTGATTCTACAGTTAATGACTCACTGATTCATTACAGTAAATCCGGTCAGAGTGAGTCTACAGTTACTCACAGATTCAAATGATCCATTCATATTGATTCTACAGTTAAAGACTCACTGATTCAAATGATCCTGCCATAGTAAGTCTACAGTATTTCAACACATCTCATGTTTTGTAAAATATTAGCCTCTACCAAATGGTTGATATGTTGATGTATGGTAAAAGTACCGAAATTAATACATATACTATGAAAAATCTGAAAATATGAAGTGTAAGACCAATTTATTTAAAAAAAAAAATTCAAAATAAAACATTTTTGAATACTAAATCATCTTTAAGTATGCCATAAAATATTTCCGATTCTCATTTAACATATTTTTTTTTTACATTAAATTCAAAATCAAGTGTAGAAATGCAACAGGATTATGTTTGTTTGATTTTTTTGTGAACCAACAATGCTGTGTGTGTAAACCATTATTTAAAACACTCATTCTTTAAATGACTTTAACAGTCATTATTTAAAACAGTCAAAACATGGTCAACCGTTTGGTAGAGCAGGCTGTTAAAGGGTTAAAAATTAAACAAATTTGGCAATTTATTTATATAAAAAAAAATTCCATGTTAAAGTCATTGTAAATTAATGCTCATAAAAAACTATTTCTGTTTAAACTGAGCTTTCATAACTAACATAACTAACAATTTTAAAGCAAGAGTCTGGAATTCAACACCAGTTCAGACAGTAAAAAAATAAACGTTTGTTGAGAAATCGCAACAACCAACATTCTTCTGGGTGCAATTTTGCACCCATATTCTGGAGAAGTTGGCTAATATGAAAGCATGGTTGACCTACTAATTTCATTTTGGCACTTATCAATGTTTACATCCAGACAGTCTGGTCGTGTGAGGTTTGATAACACATAAACATGCAATCATACCATAAATGTTTCCTTGTGTACACTCTCACTCCACTGTTGTTCACCACACATCAAAATACTAAGGTTTTTGCCACAAAAATGCTAACAACACGTTTTCTTGTGTCATCTCATCGCAATGCAATCTAAATAAGACTATTTCCTCCAATTTGGAGAGTGTCATTGTCTAAAGGGAGAAATTATAAAGTCTGATGAGTATAATGAGACTAGTCTTATTCACCGATGTGTCCTTAAAGGGGACCTATTTTGCAAAAATCCTTTTTATAAGGGGTTTAAACACTGTTGTGTGTCAACAGTGTGTGAATTTAACCTGCCACTAATAGTAAAATGTAATTAATTTTATGCTTTTATAAACACACTTCATAAAATGAGTCTGCAGAAACACTTTGATTGATGTTCTCCTGCTCAAACTCCCATCCATTAGTGACAATCTCTCCCTCATAAGCATAAACAGCACTAAGTGAGAAGCAGCCCTCCGCCATTAGCGTTTGTGCACTGTACCTGCGGAAGATAACGTCAGTTACAAATGTGGAATGCGGGCGGCATGATGGCTCAGTGGTTTAGGACTGTTGCCTCACAGCAAGAAAGTCATTGGATCCAGTCCCGGCTGAGCCAGTTGGCATTTCTGTCTGTAGTTAGCATGCTTCTGATGTTTCCCCCAGAGTACAAAGAAATGCTGAATATGTCAATTAGGTAAACAAAATTGGTCATAGTGTGTGTGTGAATGTGAGACTGTACGATAAAACATATGTCGGAATAGTTGGTGGTTCATTCCACTGTGGCGACCCCTGATAAATAAGGGACTTAGCCGAAGGAAAATGAATGAAATCGATAACATTAGTCCTGCTTTGTATCTGCCGCTATGCTGACACACAGGCGTTCGTAGCTCCGCCCTCTTTTGAAAAGATCATTTGAATTTAAAGCGACAGTCAACAAAAAGGCACATTTTGGATAAAAGCCTAAAAGAGGCTTATTCAAAGAGTTATAAAACATTATTTTGAGCAGCGTATTTTGAGCCATATCTGATCTGAGCCTCATGGGAGAAAAAAAAAACTCCATCACTTGAAGCATGCAGTGTAAATCCAGCCTTCCTGTTTATAAGAAACTGATGAAGCAGGTGGAGTAAACAAGCCTCAACATGCCTCACCAGCTCCAATGTGACTCAGCACAATGACTTGGGAAAAATCTGACTAAACACAATACTCAGGAGAACTAAAAATGCAAAACATCACATGATCACCTCGTCAGAAGAAACAGTTCACTCTATAGGTTCCATAGTGCTTTCTAAAATCGAATTAATTCTGGTGACGCAAAGCTGAATTTGTTTTTAGCATCGTTACTCACGTCTTTAAACGCTGCATTGATGTGATGCAATCAAATGCAAGTGACAAACAAATCTGAAATCTCTTCAAAGATTGTTTGTAGAGAAAGACATTTCCAGCTATGCAAATGAAAGCTGCCTCTGTAACACTGGATGTAGGTTTGTAGTGATAAAGCTGATAAATAGTAGCAGGCCAGCTCAAAGCAGTTTGTCAACAATGATAGTGTTAGTTAATGGTTGTCTTTTATGTCTTTTTATGGCAGTTAACCCAGAAAATGCTCTGGACGCCATAAAACGTTATTAGTGTTAATACAGATTCACATGTCAAATCTTATTCAAAATATGGATACTAAACTCTTAGAGACATTTTATCTGAATCACTTTTAACAAACCATTTACCACTACTTTTGCCTCAATAAATGACTAATTCAATAATCAAATGTGTCTAATCTAATCTAATTTATTAGTAAGGCAGCGTTATGTACTGCGTTGGATAAGGGATGGTCAAGCCTAATACATACTTTAAAAGTACCACTAAACAGCCAATATGTTAATAATAAGCATGCTCATAAGTAGTAAGAACTGGTACCTCCATGAATTTGGCACCCCATAAAAACAAATAAACCCCAAAATTATGGCATTCGTTTGTGCGACGTTTGTGCTGATTTGTGCCGCAAAAACGAACATTTGTGCTGGTTTAGGGTCTGAGATATTAAGCATTATTTTTTTTGACCGTGTGACGTCACTTTCCACCCCATGTTGCTCAAATGACTTCAAATCAGCACAGGTCATTTGTGCTCGATTTGTGCTGGTTTGTGCCGTTAAAATAAACACTGTATCTGTTTTCCTCCTTTAGATATAATTAAAATATTTCGGGAGTCGTGACGTCACTCTCCACCCCAGGTTGTCTAAATTGCACTAAACTGATGTCATTCGTTTGTGCTGGATTTGTGCTGTTTTGTGCCTTTAAAATAAACAATGTATCTATGTTTATTGTTTAGATATTGCCTTATCAAAATATTTCAGGAGCCATGACATCACTCTCCACCCCAGGTTTTCTAAATCGTACAAAACGGGTGTCATTCGTTTGTGCTGGATTTGTGCTGGTTTGTGCTGTTAAAATAAACACTGTATCTATGTTTATTGTTTAGATATTGCCTAATCAAAACACTTCGGGAGCCGCGACTTCACTTTCCGCCCCATTATTTCCTCTAAATCGCATAAAACAGGTGTCATTTGTTTGTGCTGTTTATATAAAACCAAAATATTTGGTTAGATTTGTGCTGGTTTGTGCAGTGGAAATGAACATCAGATATTTATATTGATTCTAATCGCGAGCCGTTTATGTTTCATTTAGTGTTTTGTGTAGTATTTACCAGTTTGTGTTTTTCTGTCATTTCAAAACGCCACTTTATTTTCATTGTGACACTTCAATCAATGTTTTAGTGGGACAGAACAGGCTACGTGTGTGTGTCAAACATTTTGGTGAACTACGTTTGTTTGGGCTGGTTATAGATTTGAAAAAAAGACAGAAACTGTTGACTTTAGTGATGACAAGGCTTCATTTAAACGGCAGAAGATGCCATCTGACAAGGAGGGGAAAATGCCTCACAGCAGTTGTTTTCCATCCTATTAGATTACATATTGTAAAATGATTAGTCCAGGAGGTGGCGCTGATCGACAACAGTATTGGTTCAAAGATGATAAAAGCAGGTAAAATAGATTAAAACTATCGTTTCAAAGCTGTCCAAATGTGTACACGCATCAGCTGCCGACCGGAAGTTCTTAGCATTCTCCTTGCGCATACATGCAAAGCATAATGGGTAATTTAGCTTTCTAAGAAAAAGGTCTATACAAGACCAAAGGAAAATTAAGACCTGTGAAAAAAAGATTTAAGACATACAAAACAATAAATTTAAGACTTTTTAAGGCCTAAAACTTTGGATTTAAGACATTTTAAGACATTCTAAGATCCTGTGGAAACCCTGTAGTTAATAATATTACTGAAATTAATATAAAAACTGAATAAATGTATATTTACACACATTTATGTAAGCAAATAAACAGACAAAAAGATAAAGAAAAAAAATCTAAGAAAATAAACCAGGTTGGATTTTTAACACTTTTTTTTTATGTTTGACCTAAAATAAAATCTGTGGATTTCTGTGACGCAGATTCTGTGTAGGCCTAATTATAAGTTAAAAGCTGCCACTTTATATACTATTTCAAATCTGACAATGAATATGAATGTAAACATACATTTGAAGTCAAAATTATTAGCCCTCCTGTGATTTTTATCCCAAATGATGATTAACAGAGCAAGGAAATTTTCACAGCTTTTCCTATATTTTTTTTTCCTCTGGAGAAAGTCTGATTTGTTTTATTTTGGCTAGAATAAAAGCAATTTGAATTTTTTTTATAACCTTTTTAAGGTCAATATTATTAGCCCCCTTAAGCAATATTTTTGATTGTCTACAGAACAAACCATCAGTATACGATGACTTGCCTAATTACCCTAATGAACCTAGTTAAGCCTTTAAATGTCACTTTGAGCTGAATACTTGTATCTTGAAAAATATCTAGTAAAATATTATGTAACATCATCATGTCAAAAATAAAATTAATCAGTTATTAGAAATGAGTTATTAAAACTATTATGTTTAGAAATGTGTTCACTTAAAAATCTTCACTTAAACATAAATAGGGGAACAAAATATACAGGAGGGCTAATAATTCAGACTTCAACTGTACGTCTACAAACTCTACCATGCCTGCATTTGTATCAGTAAAAGCACTGACAGACCAGAACATATCGGATTACAGCAGTGTTCCCATTAAAGAGCCCAGCCAAAGACAAGTGGCGCAGACTCACCGAGCTCCTTATACAGGCCTGTGCTGATGCCAGCCAGCAGCGACAGCGTGATCAGGTCACCCAGGCTGGCAGCAATAGGGGTGGCCACGTTGTCTGGGTTTATGCCAACCTTCCTGGATGCGATGATAACCCCGATCATGATAAGACCTGGCCGGAAGACGAGAGGAAAGATTTGTCAAGTTAGCGTTGAAACGGTGGCATTAACACAGGAGATTGTGTGTCAATGCCAAATAATAAAGAGCGGGCATTCTTGGAGTTTGATATCTCCTGTTTGGTAGGATTTATTTACATTCTGGTGATGAAATGAAAAATTAAGATTTGCGTTGTGTTCCCAGGATTAAAAAGAAACAGTAGTTCGATCTCACCGACTAGGATGTTTCTTTTTTTAGTTGCAAAAACTAAATAACACAATGAATACAACAAAACACATGTGATAAGAACATTGCTTTGGGCCATTTATTTCAACATATCACATGGAAAAAACGCTTGTTTGTTTTTTTTTTGTAATGGATGTGTGTCATTAACTATGTTTTCATCCAAAGATGCAAATTAACTTCATGTGCAAACCTGGAATATGGCATAAATACATGCAAATAAACCAAGGTTTCCATTCAATGAGTTAAAGAGAACAAAATCATCTATCCAGTTAAGCGCATAAGTTTTTTTATGAGCATTTTAAAATGTATGTGGATCTTGACGTTTCCATTAACCACAAATCCAAAATGTGCATAAAAATAGGTTGATGATAACATAGTTATTGTGTCACTGTAATGTGTCACTGAAACATTATAAAACTACTAAAATACAGCTATAAAACTATTATAACATTATAGTACACTGTAAAAAATATCTGTGAATTAACAGTTTCTGTATTTCGTAATTCACAAGTGTTTTCGGTTTATTTACAGTTGTGAATTGCATTATGGGATGTTGATCTCTGCTCTGTTGACTTTTGATGTTGAAAATTCAACTCTACAGTTTATCAAAGTGACTTTTATTGATATTTTTAGTAGTTTGAAATTATATAATGTACAATATAGAAAGAAATAAGTCAGTAAAATTACAGAAAATGTGCTGGCAGTTTATTACAAGGGTTTTTTAGAGTAATATACAGCTTTAAACTATTAAAAATGTTAATAAAAGTCACTTTTTCGAACTTTTCAAGGATAAAAGTTGTTGGAAGTAAGATCAAGATCCCATAATGCAATTCAAAAGCAGAAATAAATGGAGGAAAAAAAAACAGAAGAAAAAAAAAATAATCACACAATACAATGCAGATTTTGTTTTCATTTATAATTATCATTATAGTATAAAAAATCATATTGAAGTTGAGGCTTCTGAAAAAAATTTACCAGGTTGGATTTTAAAATAAATAATTTAATATTAAAACTAAGATGCATTTGCAACCAAAGAAAATATAATATTACATATATTGTATGTTGCTTATTTAAATAAATACACAGTATAAATACAAAGTAAATACAGTGCTCAGCATATACGAGTACACCCCATTTTGAAAATGAATATTTTATCCATTTCTCAGTGAATATGGGTAATATATATTGGTGCATTTGAACAAAACAGATGTATTAAATAGACATATTTATTAAAATAATATTTTAGTCACAGAACATCTTTATAAATGGGAAGATAATATTTAAATTCATGCAAAATATTGCAAAAGAATTCTAAATTACAACATTTCAACAAAATAGTATATATTTTTTGTTTCTTATGATTTTTGCCGTTTTGAAATTTTTATTTAACATTTTTCCTTAACAAATACATTTGGGCTACTATTTTTTGAACCGTTATTCTAAGTTATTTTGTTAGATTAGCTCCAGATTTGGCTTCAGTACTAACTAAACTAATGTATATGCACAGATATAATATTGTAAAGCTTCCTATAGAAAATATTAATTTAAATGAAGGGTATACTCATATATGCTAAGCACTGTTTGTTGTACACCAAAACTGAGACAAACTAATATCTAAAATACAATTATTTTGGCAAACTAAATTCATAACGCACTTTTTACATCATATATACTGTAATTCTTACTAAAATAAGGTTTTGTTGGCGATCACAATACATACAGAGCACATCTTAAGATCACAGTCTAAAAACAAAACCAAAAAAAGAACACCCATATTAATGTTATTATAAGAAACAGCAAAAATCTAGAGAAACATAAAAAAGAAAAACTTTGTTGAAATTGTGTTAGTTTATTTCGCAAATAATGATTTACATTTAAATTTAATGTATTACCTTTCTATTTCTAAAGATATATTCGCCCTCCAGTGAATTTTGTTTTCTTTTTTTCAAATATTTCCCAAATGATGTTTAACAAAGCAAGGAATTTTTCACAGTATGTCTTAATATATTTTTTTCTTCTGGAGAAAGTCTTGTTTGTTTCATTTCGGCTAGAATAACAGCAGGTTTTAATTATTTTGAAACCATTTTAAGGTCAATATTATTAGTCCCTTTAACATTATTTGTTTTCGACTGTCTACAGAACAATGGCAACGCAGTGGCGCAGTAGGTAGTGCTGTTGCCTCACAGCAAGAACGTCGCTGGGTCGCAGGTTCGAACCTCGGCTGGGCTGGGTCAGTTGGCGTTTCTGTGTGGAGTTTGCATGTTCTCCCTGCGTTCACGTGGGTTTCCTCCGGGTGCTCCGGTTTCCCCCACAGTCCAAAGACAGTACAGGTGAATTGGGTAAGCTAAATTGTCCATAGTGTATGAGTGTAAATGTGTGTGTGGAAGTTCCCAGAGATGGGTTGCAGCTGGAAGGGCATCCGCTGCGTAAAATTGTGCTGGATAAGTTGGCGGTTCATTCCGCTGTGGCGACCCCGCAAGGGACAAAGCCGACAAGAAAATGAATGAATGAATGAATGAATGTCTACAGAACAAACAGTTGTTATTTGTTTGTCAAGTATGAAATACTATTTCTGGATCCAAGCTGCTATCCATTTGAATTGAGGAAATATTCGGGGGGTGGCTAATAATTCAGGAGGGCTAATAATTCCGACTTCAACTGTGAATATGTTGTGTCCTAAAATGTGCATTCCAAATCGTGCCATCTAAAACAGTTGCACTGTGATGTAATGTTGTGCAAACATTTCATGGGATTTGTTCTGGGATGTTTCCCCATACACAAGGGTCCAGTTTAAACTCCCCTGTGTCAGTTTACTGCAGGTCAGAAGGACTCAATGGTCTCACCTAAAGCCAAAGAGGCGATGAACGCGGTGGCGACGCTGCTGGCACAGAGAAGGATGGCATGACCAATCTTAAAGTTGCCCTCTGGGATCCAGCCAAAGATAACGGCGGCGATGGAAGCCAGAAATCCGACCACGGTGGCCTGAACCTGAACACAGCAGAGGGACACGATGAACTCAGACACCTTCATTACCCATCATCCCTCCCTCCTCAAGTTCAAAGTACTCGTCCTGTTCATGTCAGGTTTACTTTGTTCTCTTTCATCATTAAGAGCACACATGTCAGTACTGGGTTTTGGAGTGATTTCCAGGAAGAAAAAAGTGTGCAATCTGGGAAAGTCAAAGCTCACATGATTGGAAGCGCTGTCACATTTACTCATGTTAGGGATAAATCTAAAAAAATCTGTAGGACAGAGGAATATATTTATTTTGAAACCACAGACTTCATTCAACCAATGTAAAAAAACATGACTTTTACATTACAACTGTGATAAAAGGTTAAAAAAAATCCAGTCCACAATTACTTTTTATATTGAAAATACGTCATTTTGTGTGTTTTTTTTCCACCAAATCAGTGACATCATTTGTGAACTTGGCAATTACAGAGTTAAAATCCTGTAATTTTCTAAGCAATTTAGTAGTTTTGATCAGGACTGAGGTTGATTAACAGATTTATACAAAAAAAAATATAAAAAAAAAATAATCTGATGCATTTTTACAGCAGTTTAATTTAGTGGCTGTTTTCATCCCGAACACAACGAAAGGGTAGTAAATTTGCCCAGAGTGTACTGTTGAGTTTTTTTATTCAAAGCATTTTGTAAAAATATCTGTCAAAATAAGATTTGTCACCAAAAATCATTCTGCTAGCTAAAACACAGAAAACGTTATGGCCAAATTAAGACTCAAAATCACCCCAGAGTGGATGAAAACATCCCCAACAGCACATAAGGATTAGGTGTAACTGTGTATATTTATTATATATATATATATATATATATATATATATATATATATATATATATATATATATATATATATATATATATATATATATATATATAAATACACACATACATGCATGTACAAAGATATATATGCTGATACAAAATCTATGTGTATATGATACATATATCAATTTAAATATCTATGTAACAAAATAGTTTTGTATTGTTTTGTTTCTATGTATGTGTTTGTATCACATAAACATAATAAATATATATATAATACACACACAAATATTATGTAAAAACAAACTATTTTGTATGGGATTAATGAGAATTAATCTTCGCCCTGTGCTACTAAAAATGTAAACTTATATATATATTAAAAAACTGAAAAATAAATGTAAATAAATGATTTAATACATTTTCTATTTCAACATTTTGATTGAAGTTTTTTAATGAGTTTTTAAATTAGCTTTCATTTTTAGATATCAAAATCTAAATCATTTAAACTGATTTAGAAAATAAGCCACATATGGATTTAGAGCTGGCATGTAAACATCAGATCTAATCTGCCTACTTGTTTATTTCACAGTCAGAATTGCCAAATAATCTGATTTTCATGGCTGGCCTGAACAAAGCCTTTGTGAACTGGACATTAGACAAACAGGATTGATATTTTTAGAAGGTCTCCAACCTGAATTAGCGCGAGGTTTCCCATGATCATTTTCCACATATCCTTGGCTGTATCCATTTGTCCAATATTAGCCTGGTGAGAGAACACAGGAAGTCCATTTACAAATGTTCCCATTATAGTTTCAGCACTGCTTCAGCACTTTCCTCTGAGTGAGCTGAAGCTTTTAGATGATGTTTTAGTTTTGCAATCGGATTCAGTGTCCGGGAGCTAAAATAACTTACACACAAAAACAAACAGAAAACATAATTTTCAATTAAAATGTAATAACTTTCTTTGGCTTCGAAACTACTTTACGGCTGATGTAACTAAAGCCACACAGATGATGAAAAATTATTAAAGAGACAGCCAAAAATGCCTCAAACAATACTTCTTGTGAATCCGTATAGACACTTTTGTCTTTTTCTTTTT
This sequence comes from Danio kyathit, assembly GCA_903798195.1. NCBI lineage: Eukaryota > Metazoa > Chordata > Actinopteri > Cypriniformes > Danionidae > Danio > Danio kyathit. Next base: position 44,153,634 of record LR812529.1, read on the forward strand.
AGATTTTGTGTTAATTTTGGATTTGATAACGCAAACAATATTTATTTTGTTTGCCAAAAATGTGTATTTGTGTTAAAATGTCATTAATTCACCCTCATTCCCTTTCCTAAATCTGTACTGCAATCTATATCTACAAGCAGTACAAAAAATAGTTACACTTATGACCTAAAGGAAAAATATGTCCTTATTAGGGTTGTCATGATACTGGAATTCGGTACCAGTTGATAATGAAATTTAAAAAACGTCCATTTTCTGCTAACATTTGAGCGCTGTTGAGCATGCTCTTAAACAGCGCTGATTTGCCATTGTGTTCACGCACTCAACAGAAATTACTGTGATTGGCCACGAAGGTCATCAGTTCACCAAACTCACCGCTGTTTACTGAGTGTAACCAAAGACACAAGAACACTGAAGCGTTTTAAAGTTATGTCGATCAGCTGGTTTGTCTATAAGCTGACATACGAGCGATCCGCTGATGAATCGCAGCTTTAAAATGCTCCAGTGTTGTGTTTAACGCACTCAACAGTGCTCAAATGTTAGCATAAAATGGACGTTTTTAAAATTTCAGAATTGATTGGTACCGAATGCCAGTACGTTGACAATCCTAGTCCCCATAGGAATCAATTTAATCACAATATTTTTTCCCAGCGTCATTTAAGAGTCAAATTTCATTTTGGAAAAGTCATATTCCTTGTTAACAGGCCTCTATTTTGTTAACAAGGATTAAAATCTGCAAGGATTTTTAAAAATGGAATTTGGAAACAATTTTTTTGGTTTATTTTGGAAAAAATAAACTCTTTGACTTAAAGAAATAGAGAAAAAAATGAATTTTTTTGTTCAGTAAAAACAACTGTATTGCGCAAACAAACCATAATTTAAAATTAATTTAAAATATATCAGTAAAATTTGACACTTTTATAATGTTTTTCGACAAGAAACTGAAATAAATATTGTAAATAATGTTCAGAGAAGCAAATAAGTCATCTACATCTTAAGTAGTCTGAGCAAATTTTAATCTAGGCTTTAACACCTTAACTTATCTAACTTACCCCACTTTTTGAACATAGACATGATCATGACATGTTCAACTTAAATAATTGCCAATCTTTAATGGTTTAGTGCAGAGATTTAAGCTTGGCCATTTAAAGAAGGGACTCGTCAGATTGTAGCCAAAGTGACAAAAATTACAAAAGTGAAATAAAAGTTATGTACCTGAAAATAATAAAACAATAAATGTATATTTTATTATAAAACATATGTATTATACACAACCAGTTTTGGCCCAAATTTGAAAGAAAATCAAAGTTAAATATCTGAAGAAATTCTATTCCCTATTTGAAGTTGATATCTCAAAACATGAGCTTTCTGTGAAATTTAGTTTGGCCGCAGTACCACAAGTTGACATACAGTTTACATTGATGACCATAAGAGCTCACTCTATTTCTGTCCATGTTTTGAGGAATTTGAACCATAATATTTCATACTTTTTACAATATTTGTAAAGTAGACATCAAATTTTAAAGTAGAATGAGTACTTTAGAGGTATTTGACTTGAATTTAGCCTCTAAGATCATTTAAAATTATGTTTACATGTGGATTGCTGTAGCGAAGTAATGCTTTTTAATGAGCGTCCTTGTTGTAAATGAATAAATAACTGTTGCTTAATAATATCTATCAAAAGTCATCAATCATATGAAAACTAGATATTCAATGCTAATAAATGATTTATGGTTTGTCATGATTGCTTCATGTTTAGACTACAATATTAGGCTTTACAAATGTAACCGTAAATGGTCCCATAAGTTGAAGGGTGGTGATAGTAAATGGATTTTAATCTCTTACTCTTCCTAGATTACAAAAATCTAAAAACAGTGGTACAAATTGTATTCAGAAGACTTAGTGTTTTTTTTAACAAAAACTAATATATATAATAGTTGCAATATAGTGAAGTAAAATTAATGATGACAGTTACGGAGTTAAAGAAAATTAATTAAACATACTGTTAGAGCTACAGTTCACTTTCACTTTTAAATCTTTTGGCTTGTTTATTAAAATATGCATGGTTAACATCCGCTGTGCAAACGCTGCAGGACTGGTTGCGTGCTAAAGGGAAATACTTCAAGTCAAGGGTGCAGAACAGAATCCTGCCTAATAACATCACAGTTAAACATTTCATGATCCAATCAAATCCCAATGGACAAAACGAAGCCTCATCCAACCTTATTTCCTTTTGGAAAATCCCTTTTATGTCATGTTTAATAGGCACAAAACAAAAAAGAACAGTGCTGATATGATGCTCCTCAGACTGGGATCTTTCCAACGGAACAATGAAACACACACGGCAGGAAACATACATTTCGCTGGTGCTCAGGCGCCTTCGCTCCAGCTTCCAGCAGAACAAACAGTGGTCAGTTCACAAGACAAAAGAGGGTTTGATGAGCTGGACAGATGCATCTCATCCTCCTCTTTCTACTTATCTCATCTCTCTCACAACAGACACTAATGTCAAGTCCTTTTGGCCATACACAAGCTCTTTGTGTCTTACCTGCCTATATATGCACAAACTCTGTCAAGACTCATTCACACTACCACGTAACTTTTTTAATGTTTTAAAATAAGCTTATTGGATATACATTTTGGATATGGGCATAAGAAACGGCTGATGGAAAATTTCATACATTTTGAAAATGCACATAAAAAACGTATGTGCATAACCAAGTAGGACAAACTTTTTATTTAATAAGATGCGCATAAACTGCAAAGAAAACACTTTTACCAAACAAATTCCAGTAAGTGCATTAAAAAGATTTTGTTTTAAGAGATTATGTGATGATAAAAATTTGTATGAATGGACAAACCAGCAGGCTGAGCACACTTTAAAACATCTGAAATGTTGCTTTGGTCATTCTAAAACGCCTTAACCATTTCAGTATGAGTGTTATATTAATAATTAACTCCAGAAGAGCCAAGTGCGTCTGTGCTCCGCGTCTCACGGCACAAGCCATTTATTAAATAAAGACAAGATTCACGCAGCAAATTCCATTTTTACCTTTAATATTTGGCACCAGTTAATCAGAAAGTGACGATTTTGTTCTCTTCGTTGCTTTATTCATACGTCTTTTATACGATATTCCAGTTTTGCCCATACATTTAATTCCCATTTTTGGATGGAAACAGCTTTTGTGAGCTACAAGGGAATAATACATTTTGAATAATAATTTTCTTTTTGTTGTTCAACAATAAAAAAATTTTTTTCTTGTATAAACATTGAAAAATAAAAGTTTATGAGCAATTCCATGCAAATGTCAACATTGCCATGAAAAAAATTAGGTTTTCACCAAAACGACGAAACTGTTCATATGTTTTTTGTCTAAGCAAGTAGTTTACAGTAGTTGAAAAATACTCAAAAATGTCTGTTTCAATGTTTTTAAACAATTATATTTGATTTACCAAAGTCACACAAGCGGCAATTTTACATCTGTCACATCCATAACGGAAAGATGTCTTATCCATAACCAAGCTTCTTCATCATAAATGCAAAAATGTTAAATAAAAAAAAATCAATCCTTTTTGTTCTATAGAGAAACAACTCTAATCCTCTTGATGATCATTATTTCATTATTTCTTTTGGGTTGTGCAGTTTAATTCACAGAATTTCTACAAAGTATGTTGTATACCGTAAGCCCGCAGACTTTTTTGGTCACATGATTATTTTCCTCTATTAAAATATAAAAAATGTTTACAGATTGATATTTTTCTAATCCCATAACTCTGTGGTTAGTAGTCTTGAAAACTGTAAACAGATGTTTCATTATAATGTTAACATATACTTTCATATAACATATATATATATATATATATATATATATATATATATATATATATATATATATATATATACACATACACACAGACACACAGTTGAAGTCAAAATTATTAGCCCACCTGAATTATTAGACCCCGTTTAATTTTTTCCCCAATTTCTGTTTAATGGAGAGAATATTTTTTTCAACACATTTCTAAACATAATAGTTTTAATAACTCATTTCTAATAACTGATTTATTTTATCTTTGCCATGATGACAGTAAATAATATTTTACTAGATATTTTTCAAGACACTTCTATACAGCTTAAAGTGACATTTAAAGGCTTAACTAGGTTAATTATGTTAACTAGGCAGGTTAGGGTAATTAGGCAAGTTATTGTAAAACGATGGTTTGTTCTGTAGACGATCGAAAAAAATTTCCCTTAAATGGGCTAATAATTTTGTCCTTAAAATGGTGTTTAAAAAGTTAAAAAACTGCTTTTATTCTAGTCGATATATATATATATATATATATATATATATATATATATATATATATATATATATATATATATATATATATATATGTATGTATGTATGTATGTATGTATGTATGTATGTACACATATTTTAAACATTTTAGAAAATAACACAACAGCAACTGTATAGCAGTGAGCAAAACATTTTAGCAAAATATGTACAATAAAGTTATCTGGGTATAAAATGCACATAAAAATCAAAAGGAAAATAATTACAGTAAACACTGCTTATACGGTATAGATAATATGCTGTTGAAAATGCAACATTATATACATTTTGATGAAACTGGATGTGTTCAACCCTACTAAACATTATTAAACATTATTAAAATATTAAAATAAATGTTGTTTTTAATTACAATAATATAATATAATATAATATAATATAATATAATATAATATAATATAATATAATATAATATAATATAAAATGATACATTTTTGTTAATACTATTGCATGCAAAAAAAATTAATAATAATAATTAAATAAAGACTAATCAGCTTCATTAATCAACCTGTGAATGGAAAGTGAGCTCAAGCATATTGTATTGCTGGACAGTACATGTGAGCAAAATGCAGTATGTGTGTCAGGCTAATTCATGCACAAGGAAAATTGACAGTTTTTTCTTCTTCTTTGCAAGTCCATAAAGTCTGAAAACCTAAACCCTAGCAAACAATGTCTTAAATGCAAATCAAGTACAGCAGCTCAACACACAAATGTAGGAGAACCAGAGCTCCCTCCTAAACGAGACAGGAAGTAGAATAGCCGGAGTGCGTGCGCAGAATGCATTTGAGCAAGCAGCGGCCTCCGTTAGACATTCAGTGCACCTCATTGTAGCCTTTCATTGTGTTTCAAAAGAGCTGGAGCACTTCTGAGCTTCCTGTGAACTCGCCACTTCACCGCTTTAAAAACCTCGGTTAAACGCTGCATGACAAAATAAACCAGATTTCAAACAAATTGGGGAGACAAGCTGTTTGAAAGTACAAAAGTCACTGTGCACAATGCGAGGATGATGTTGGGGGTACTGTAGCTTTGACTTTTTCTTGCTACTTCTGAGGTACTCTGAATATTTAATTCTTTTCATGCATTTCTAGGCAATTGCTAGGCTGAAAACAGCTTGGTACTCAAGCCAATCCTTTTTATTATTAGAATTGGTATTTGGACTGTTTTTATACTAAAATGTACAAGTATTCTTCAAACAATTTAAATATACACTCACCGGCCACTTTATTAGGCACACCTTACTCGTGCCAGGATGGACCCCCTTTTGCCTTCAGAACTGCCTTAATCCTTCGTAGCATAGATTCAACAAGGTACTGGAAAATATTCCAAATAGTAAAAATATTAACTGGTCCATATAGCCTCAGTTTCCTGTTCTTAGCTGACAGCAGTGGCACCCGGTGTGGTCTTCTGCTGCTGTAGCCCATCCGCCTCAAGGTTGGATGTGCTGTGCGTTACTGTTGCCTTTTCTATAAGCTCAAACCAGTCTGGCCATTCTCCTCTGATCTCTGGCATCAACAAGGCATTTGCACCCACAGAACTGCCGTTTACTGGATATTTTCTCTTTTTCGTAGCATTCTCTGTAAACCTTAGAGATGGTTGTGCGTGAAAATCCCAGTAGATCAGCAGTTTCTGAAATACTCAGACCAGCCCGTCTGGCACCAACAACCATGTTGTTCAAAGTCACTTTAATCAACTTTCTTCCTCATTCTGATGCTCAGTTTGAACTGCAGCAGATCGTCTTGACCAAGTCTACATGCCTAAATGCATTGAGTTGCTGCCATGTGATTGGCTGATTAGAAATTTGTTAGGCAGGTGTACCTAATAAAGTGGCTGGTGAGTGTGCATGTACATTTAAATAATACATTTTACAAAAATTATAAATTTGTAATGACAAACCTTAAGTTCATGCTTTGTCCAAGTCTCTAACCCAGATATTATGAGAAAACGCAATAAAACAGACGCTTAATGTCTCAAATCTAGCAACTTTCTGTGTGTTACTAGAGATTTTTATAGACTGTCATGTGTCAATACTATACCGTCCCTACTCTTCTCAACGAGCTGCGGGTGATGCCGTACCAAATATTAGATATCCTGTAGAAAATATTAATTTAAAAAAGAGATCTGTGATCACTTTAATATAAAGATATTTTCTCTCGGGCCTCAGGAAACACAAGTGTCAAAAGGGAAAGCAGCAATTTGCAGCGGTTTTGGGAGCAAATTAAAAATCCCGCCGCTTGTGCGTGCACGGGTCCTTGTTGCCATTATTTTAAACTTAATATGCTTATTTTAAGCACATTTTGTATGTTACAGTTAGTCTGCAATGCATCAAAACTTTTTCTTGCAAGCAACAATTGGCAGTAAGCGTGTATTTTCTCTCTCTCGCGCGCGAGAATTTCAATGCATTGTGACAAATATTTAATTTAACGTTAATAGGCCTAAATAATGACCTATATTTTAAATTATATTGCTACATATGTATCCTATTGAGACGATTTGCAATTTCCTGTTAGCCTTCTCTCTTGCTTTGTTGCAAGCCGTACTGTAGTTTTCGATTATTATGTTTAAATTATTATATGTTTGAACTCAAAAAACAAACGCAGCTCACTCGCTGTGAACATAGCTGTGTCACATCAGAGCTCTTTCAGTTAACAACATAATTGATGCATCTATGCGTGACCTTTAAGGTATCACGACAATAAATGTGCACGAGCAGATATCTAGATTATTTAAACTGAACTCAGATTTGTTAGATCAAATGATCTTCAACTTACTGTTATGGAACCGATTTAAGCGTGGACCTTTAGTTCGGCTCATTGAAGTCAGGCTTTTGACTTTAATCCATGCTTTTCTAAACCACTTTTATGAAACAGCCCCCTGGACTTTAAAGTCTTAATACTTGTTGCTGTTGTGACATACAGTTGAAGTCAGAGTTATTAGCCCCCCTGAATTATTAGCCCCCATTTATTTTTTTCGTCAATTTCTATTTCATTCATTCATTTTCTTGTCGGCTTTGTCCCTTGCGGGGTCGCCACCGCGGAATGAACCGCCAACTTATCCAGCACGATTTTACACAGCGGATGCCCTTCCAGCCGCAACCCATCTCTGGGAACTTCCACACACACACATTCACACACTATGGACAATTTAGCTTACCCAATTCACCTGTACCGCATGTCTTTGGACTGTGGGGGAAACCGGAGCACCCGGAGGAAACCCACGCGAACGCAGGGAGAACATGCAAACTCCACACAGAAACGCCAACTGACCCAGCCCAGCCGAGGTTCGAACCTACGACCCAGCGACGTTCTTGCTGTGAGGCAACAGCACTACCTACTGCGCCACTGCGTTGCCCCAATTTCTATTTAACAGAGAGATTTTTTCAACACATTTCTAAACATAATAGTTTTAATAACTCATTTATAAAAACTGATTTATTTTATCTTTGCCATGATGACAGTAAATAATATTTTACTAGATATTTTTCAAGACACTTCTATACAGCTTAAAGTGACATTTAAGGGCTTAACTAGGTTAATTAGGTTAACTAGACAGGTTAGAGTAATTAGGCAAGTTATTGTATATTGTATTGTATATGGTTTGTTCTGTAGACTAATAAAAATCAATATAGCTTAAAGGGGCTAATAGTTTTGTCCTTAAAATGGCTTTTAAAAAATTAAAAACTGCTTTTATTCTAGCCGAAATAAAACAAATAAGACTTTCTTCAGAAGAAAAAACATTATCAGATATACTGTGAAAATTTCCTTTGGGAAACAGCATTAAACATAATTTGGGAAATATTTAATAAAGAAAAAAAAAAATTCAAAAGGGGGCTAATAATTCTGACTTCAACTGTAAATGATAGTAAACAAAGAGGAAAACAAATGTTCTTTCCCCTGTAATCTGATTTCTATTCTGGCTCAAATTCCAATAACAGCACAATTAGCAACTCCACTATATTACAAATATCCTGTGCAACAGGAAAAAGGAAAAAAAAAATCAGGCTGTGGAGGCCATGAGTGGGGCAGTCCCAGCTTGTGTTTAAGTCAACTAAATGTACTTATGTATGTGTGAGTTTGAGTCTGTGTGTGTGAGGCTTAAGAAAGGAGCAGTGGAGTGTGTGCCAGCTGCTGCTCTCTGAAGTGACCCGCTGAGGCGATTCTTCCGCACTGCGTCCTGCTCTCTGCATCACACACACACACACACACACACAAGCAGCACCATGAGGATAAAACAGAGCTGCATTGGCTCCTTCCACTGATGATGTCAGGTTTAAAAATAAAAAAAGTTCATTGTTTACTCCTCTTTATGACTAACACAAAATAATGTGCTGGTCATTATTTTCCCGGGAATTACAGAGCAAAAGGAGACAGTTCAGTTAGACCAATATGATGAATCAGTGGCCATTTAAGTTTAGCATAATCTTCAATGTGCTTCTCAAGTAAATTTCACTTATTTAACAGAATGTTTAGATATTTTACTCACAGCAACATTACAATAAAACTGTTTCTGGGTAAATGATGATAATATTTGGTAAATGTAAAATCCTCAAATAATGCATAATTAGTTTCTATCTTGTTTAGATTATTGTTAAAAACTGGAAAACAAAACTTTGGAATGTTTTATTGCCTCGATTTATTTTATATTAATTTAAAGTGTATTGTAGTATAAAAAAAGATTATAAAAAAAAAGATCATTATATTGATTCTTAAATAAAATGATCTTGTTTAAAAGAGGTTTAGATTTTAGTTTGAACTGGAAAACAAAACTGTATTTTCTGAAGTTCAACAATTTTTAAAAATATTTTATTGCCTAGATTAATGTTGAATAAATATTATTTTTCTATTTAAAATCTATTTTTGTATAAAAAGCTAACTATTTTGGTCCTCAAATAAAATGATTTAGATTTTAGATTTAAAAAAAGATTTTTGTTTTACCAGAAAATAAAACTGCATATTCTGAAAATATTTTAATAAAGCAAATTATTTTGGCTCTCAAATAAAATTCTCGTTTAAATGAGGTTTGTTTTCCAGTTAAAACAACAAAAATTTAAAACTGTATTTTCTTTTTTTACCTTTAGTTACCTTTACCTGCACACACACGCACGCACAGGCACACACACACAGCTGGCTGTACCTGTTTTGTTTTATGTTATTTGTTTTTCTCTGTATGTGATTCCATGCCATTTGTGTACCTCATTGCATTAATAAAAAAAAATATATATATGTATATATATATATATATATATATATTTACTATTAATATATATTAACTATGTTTATATATAATATCTATAATACTATTAATATATATTAACTATGTTTATATATAATACCTTTAAATGTTAAATGCTATTAGTTACCAGTTAATTAAAGTCATTAGTGACTAATAAAGTTACGGTAACTAATAAATTTATAACAACTTTTTTAAATGATCCAGTTTTCATTAACTTCTCTGATTTTGATTGCAATGCAATAATGTGCACCTTTTGTAGAGCTGCTTTGAAACAATAATTATTGTGAAAAGTGCTTTACAAATAAACATAATTTGAATTGAACATTATGCTTCACACAGAGAAAAAAAAAGGAAATATATATATATATATATATATATATATATATATATATATATAAAAATCTGAATGATCCAGTTTTCATTTTTGGGTGAACGACTCTTTCAGAGGCTGCCGCTTGCTGATAAGTGAAGGTCCGAGCCGTGATGATAAGCTCTACGCAAAACATTTGACGCAAAACACGCCGGCGGTCACGCACACAACACTCCTACAAGCCGATAAAACCACGAGACATGGGAGGAACCGGTCAGAGCCAGAGACTGCTTTTTAGTCTGCTTTTCAGTCCACACAAGCTCAGATAAAATGACGCGTGGCAGAAAGCCAGATTAGGTGCTTTGTTCTGAAGAAACAAGATACACGTTTGTGCGACCGTTAACATTGTGAGTTGTGGACCGAGCGCGGGGCTTACGGGATGTAATATTTAATAGGATCAAGAGCTAACACCCTCTGACTTAATATTACTGGAACACTGCGCTGTATAACAGGAGCTTAGTCACCTTCCAGGCATTGTGGAGTGACAAGAAATAAACACCGTCGACATTTCACAATTAATTACTTAATATTTCAAAACAATATAGGAATTTCACTATTAAACCCACTTACACTAAAAAAAGTTTAGGTTACATTTACTGTTAAAAGGGGACCTATTATGCCTCTGTTTACAAAATGTAAAGTAAGTCTCTGATGTCCCTAGAAGTTGAAGTTTCAGCTCAAAATACCACACAATTAATATTTTATAACTCTTTGAATCTGCCTATTTTAGGCTTTGATCCTAATTGTGTCGTTTTGGTGACTGTCGCTTTAAATTCAAATGAGATTACATTCACAGCCCTGTTTTCAAAATAATCTTCTGCTTCTTACGGCTGCTTCTCACTCAGGGCTGTTTATGCTAATGAGGGAGAGATCGTGACTAATAGGCAGGCTTTTCCTCTCTGAGGACACGTACGAAGGGAGAATGTCAATTAAAGGGTTTCTGCAGACTGTTTTAATAAAGTGTGATTGATTAATTTTTATGCCACACAACTGTGTTTAAACAGTGGCGGAGCTGCAATTTTTTACATGGGGTGGCCACTACTATTTCAGGGGGTCCACACACACACACACACACACACACACACACACACACACACACACACACACACACACACACACACACACACACACACACACACACACACACACACACACACACACACACACACACACACACACACACACACACACACACACACACACACACACAATGAAAGTATTTAGAAAACCCAAATCTATTTCATTACCAACATATAATTCAAAATACAAAAATATAATAATTTTCTCATCATCTCCTCACTTTGTTGTGAGTTAATAAGTAATGACAGGATTTGATTTTTTTTAGTGGAACATTCCTGAAGCTCAGCTTAAATTCTAAGGGCCCTATCATACACCCTGTGCAATGCGGCACAAGGCGCGACGCAATTGTTGTTTGCTAGTTTCAGCTCGACTCAAGTGTCATTTTGACGTTTTTGCACCACGCTGTTTAAATAGGAAATGCATTTGCGCTCATATGTGCGCCCATAGGCGTTCTGGTTTAAAAAAGGAGGTGTGTTGAGGCGCATTGCTGGTGCGTTGCTTTTTTGAGGAACTAAAATAGACTGCAGAATAGACCAGCTGAGAGGATTCTAAAGTCCAGTGGAGAGTGTGTTAGTTGTGCGCCTCGCTTAAACATTGCTTAATACATATGTACAGCAATACGCAAATATCTTTACAAATGAAAAATTAAAGGATTAAAATATTACAAAAATTATTATTTTCTGCATGAATTTATTTTACTTTAAAAGCTTAAGTAAGAATTAATCATTCTTACTGTTCAATGAACGTGAGCTGTCGTAGATTATTAAAGACGCAAACCCCTCACTGCACCACAGCTGCACCTTCAGCAAACCTCCTATTTCCTGCAGCACGAGGACTTTATGATTGTTTATAAGCGTCAAAAGTGGCTGATCTGTTCGGCGAAATATTTGACTGCGTGTCACCGCATATCCAATGACTAAAACGATATAACTAAAGAAATCTCCACTGTGCGGAGTGAGAGCGCTTACTGAACAGCGCATCATCGATGACGTAAGCGTGCCCAGGCCCGAATGTAATGTGAGTGTGGGCCGTCGGAGGAGACGGGAGGGGGGACAAGCGTGCTTCGGCCCTGTTCAAGGCTACTGTACATAGTGTGAGTACGCCCAGCAAAAGTGGATTCGGACATGCCCTTAATGCTTTTGTACCATGGGCTTTACACTTTGTGCTTAGATAGTTAAAACAGAGCCCTTCATCTCATTTGAATTTAAAGCGACAGTCACCAAAATGACACAATTAGGATCAAAGCCTAAAGGGGGCATTTTCAAAGAGTTATAAAACATTACTTGTGGAGTATTTTAGGCTAAAACTTCGCATACACACTCTAGGGACATCAGAGACTTATTTTACATCTTGTAAAAGGGGGGATAATAGGCCCCCTTTGAAGCAGTTTGATACTGGATGTCCCACTGTGTAAACAAAACATACATTGACACAGGACTGAAGATTTCTTGAGTAAATTTACTAGCTTTTCAAATGGTTCAAATGTGTAATCCCTCCAAAAAGACCCAAACTAATGCAGATCAACAGTTCACATTTATGTTAAACAGGACGAGTCATATTCAAAGGCATTAAAATGAATAAAAAAATAAAAAAATGTGGTCATGTGGGTCTAATACTATGAAAGGAATCTGATGTAAGAGCATTAGAAACCAACAGTGCACTTAATCTGCTGATAATTAGCAGAAACATCATAAAGCGGCTGAGCACTTGCTGTAGATTTACAGCACACAGACGGCCTCAAGACCACGGGGGGCCACACTTTCTGTTCACCCTATCATTAAATTCCACCAAAACTGAAATCAGTTCTCCCTAAATGTGTGATTTTGCACATCACTGAAAGCGTTCAGCAAGTCCAAATGTTTAATAAGGATTTAAAGGACTGATTCACCCAAAAACGAACATCATTTTTACATCATTTACTTGCTTCCACGTTGTTCCACATCAGATTATTTCCCTAATGTAATCTCGAAATGACACGGAGGTGAATAAATACTGGGGCGGCCTAATTATGGTTACTGTAAATCATTACTCTCAAATGTAATTAAATGAAAACAATGTCGTCTGAGAGCATGCAAACACTGCTCCCAGATTTAACCAGTTAACGTGGGCTGCTTAAGGACGTGTTATGATTATACGTGCAATCTTGCGGCAGGAGCTCAGAGAACCGCGGCCCAAAAGAATGTCTGGATTTGCCAAAAATCTGGCACAACTGTGTCTAGACGAGACGCATCGAGTGTTGGAGTACGAAGTGTAACTGTGAGAGGTGTAAGTTTGAGTGCTTAAAAGGATTATTTATGCACTGTAAAACCTGATAAGTTAAGTTAACTCAAACTGTTTGAGGAAACCGATTAATAAAACATTTAGGCCCAGTTTCACAAACAGGGCTTAGCTTAAGCCAGGACTAGACCTTAGTTAAATGAGGCTATTTAAGCCACATTTTTAAAAACAGCCTTAGAAAAATACATTACTAGTGTGCACCTGTAGACAAAAAAATGACACTGACATATTTTAAGACATCTCACTGCAAGTTATTTTCAGTTGAGATAGCTCAAACATGCAATTTAATCCATGACTAGCCTTAAACCTTGTTTGTGAAACCGGGGGTTAGAGTATTAATAACTTAAATATTTTAAGTTCAGTTATCAAATCGGTAAGATTTCAGTTAATAGAGTAAATGTGAATCAATATGATGTCAGATTGATGTTGTACCCCAACATCGTGGGGACGTTGCATTTTGTTTGGAAATGAAAATCGGGTTGAAGTCAGAACCCAACATCAGGCTAAGATCAATGTAAAACCTAAAATCAACCAAATATCAACATCTAATGATGTTACAGCTTGATGTTGAGTAGACGTTACCACTTTAACTTCTATCAGACGTTGGATTTTGGTTACCATACCTGACCAATAAATGTCAGTATTTGACAGCAATATGACGTTGATTCAAGATGTTGTCTCGATGTTGGATTTTGGTTACTTTCCAACACAACCTAAAATCAACGTCTTATGACTTCATTGTTGGATGTCAAAATAACGTTGTCTTTAGACACTAGCTAGACATTGATTTTTGGTCACCTGACGTCACAACCTAAATCTAACCTAATATTAATGTCTTATGACTTTGTGTGCCTGCTGGGAAATAAGTCCAAACAACTATATAGTTACTCTAATGGTTTGGTATTGAGTTAACCCAAAAATTTGAATCAACTAATTCATAACTCATTCATTTTGAGTTCTGCTTAGTATAATCAGGTTATGAGTTACAATATTAAGTCAAAGTAACTTTGTGTGAAACTAACATATTTCATTTAGTCATTTTCACTGTTGGGTTTTAAAGTGTGTTAATTTAACCATAGTGTCCTTAATAATGTCTCATTAAGCCTTTCGAGAATGACGCAGACAGCCTAAAGTGTTAATACACTTCAGCTAAAGACAATGAAGCTTTGTGTAAATGTTTAATAGTGGATATCTGACCTGACATGTTGGCGTTTACAGACATACAGTTAAAAACAGTGCACAAACAAGAAATTAAAAACATGATCTTGACATATTCGGAAAATTTAAGTAGATGGCCATTCAAAAGTTTGGTTTGCAATATGCTTTACTGTTTTTAAAAAATGTATCTGATGCCCTTATAGGCTTTCTTTGTATTTAATAAAAACTAAATGTAATAAAAATATATTTCATTATATATAGCATATATTTTCAAATGTTAATTGTTCTCGTGACTTAAGCAAAATTTTTCTGCATCATTCAGTCTTGAACGCCACATAATCCTTTAGAAATCACTGCAATGAGACTATTATCATTATTATGAATGCCAGTGATTTCTCTAGGATTTTTCCCAGCTGTGGCGGCAGGCTTTTTTTTTTACACAGATCTGCCAACTATTTCAAAGACAAATATTACACGCAGTATTACAAGTCGAGAACGCATTCATGTAATATGAGCATGCGAATCTCTTTGCTTGCGCGCCGATTTCCTCTTCGTGCACAACACTTCTTGCACGCACTCAAATTTACATGCTCAAGTGCAGATCTTCTCGTGCGCTCTCCAGTAAGCGCTGCTGAAGTGCAATTTAGTGTGTTTTTGTGCGTTTTCCGACATTAACGCGTCCTGAAGTAAAGTGAAACGGCTATAAACTCCAGAAAGATAAGTATACTTATGGAAACTGTGTTCATCTTAACTGAAAGCTACGCCATGTTTGCTGGCCTCACGCATCACGCACCTGTCAGTCAGTCAGTCAGTCAGCATGTCACCTTAAAGGGTTGAACAAATAGCGCACAGCACTACTACGGTTACAGAAATGTTTGCGCTGTTATAATTCACTTACCTTTTAATATGTTTTGGTGCGATTATAACCCGCTATAAAAAACACGACTAAATGTTTTAAATGAGAAGTTGTAATGTAGCCGTGGCGGAATGAATTTTGGCGTGGCGGCCCGCCACGGATAAATGAATGTAGCGGAAACCTTGAATGCTGCAAACATTTGTGCTGCAACATTTTGTACATTTTTTTGCGGCAAAAGTTTAATTGTAACAAAAATCTTTTGCGACATAATAAATGTCTTTACGGTCATTTTGTAGTTTAGTAGTTTGTAGTTTAATGTGTCCTTGCTGAATAAAACAATAAATTTCTTCCAAAAAACTGTCATAACTGCACTCTTTCAAAGTATTGTAAGCATAAAAAAATATTAAGTGTTAATTGGCTTCTAACAAAGCAACAAATAGACGCTCAAAAATCGCATAGTAACTCAAAAGCATCATGACTGTGAGTTTGCTATTATTATTTTTTTGAATATACAGTAGGCTGTTAAATTTACTGCTCACTAAAAATATCACAATATTCCTCATCCATCTTTTATAAATGCATACTGTCCTCTAACTATATTTCACTCAATCATTTATTAATAAAAATGCATGAAATCCTGTTTTACCGATAATAAATAAATCTTTCAAATGAGAACAGTACTGCAGATTTGACATTAGCGATTATAATTCCAGTTACTAAACTCAAACACAGCTCTGAAAGTTGCATAAAAGCTTGAGCAAACATTACTCATGATCCAGACAAAGAAAAAAAACAATGTGATTGAAATTGCATGGTATTACAATATGCGGGCGAGTTTTAATTGAATATCCAATTAAAGTCTTCCCATTTTATCAACACTTACTCTATGTGGACCAAATAAACACACAAGTCCTTCTGCTCATTAGAAAGCCAATGTGTGCAATATTATCCTTACCGCGGTAGACAGTCTGGATGCAAGGGTCATCTCCAAGTTCCCTTTCAGGCCCAGGAGAGCAGGCACAAGGATAAAGACTTCAGTCACCTCTGTGAACACGGTCCAGTGCTGTTGAGAAACAGAAACGTGTTTTAGTGTCTAAACATCACAGCCAAATTACACTGAGAGATCTTCTGCAGGCCATACTGGAAATAAAGACTGATTTTTTTTTTTCATGAGACCTGTTTGATGTCATTGCATTTGATCATGAGCTGCAATTCAATAGGCTTAATTAAAGGAAAATTAATCAGTCTAGTCTACTCTGAAATCACATATACTAAAATGTTGTTTAATTAATTTTTTTCTGAGCAAAAAAATGACTATCACACTTTTCTGCCATAAGGCACCAACTAAAATCAGGGTTTTTGCAGGTCTAAGTCAAATTAAAGACTTTTTAAGACCATTATGAATAAAATTTCATAATGAAATAATTAAACCATATTGGTTAATAGGGTTAATAAATTTCCCTTTTGTTAAATGTTTTTTTTAGATTGATAGTTAGATTGTACAGATTAAGTAGCTTTACATGGACAAAGAAAAATTAAGACCCGTTTAAAATTATTTAAGATCTACATAACCATATTTCAGTGATTGTAAGACTTTTTAAGATTTGGACTCTTTTGTCCAAAACAACTTACAATTGAGAAGGCATTCAGTGATTCAACAAAGAGGCAATACACACAAGAAGTGCTGATTATACAAAGGAACTGTTAGTGCTCGGAGAATTCAATGCTAGAGTAAGGAGGGAAGGTTTTTTTAAAAAGTGTTTCTACAGGTGGTTTGTCAAGCCCACTCACCTGTGTGAGGCACACTTCATAAATGCACAATGTTTTTTTTTTTTTTTTTTTTTACAGATATTGAGTGATTGTAAAGGTGCAAAAACTGGTGCAAGTGTCAGTTAAAGTGACGGAGAGATGAAAGAGTGTGCTTTCTACAGGTGGTTTGTCAAGCCATACTCAGAATTACATAATGTTTTGAGGTTGTCATGTGGTGTGGTGTGGTGTGGTGTGGTGTGGGGTAGAGAAAAGGTGGTCCGGGTTTTATTCACAGGGGTTCAGGTGATCGCGGAAGAGATGGGTTTTTAATTGTCATTTGAATAATAAGCTGGTTTTAAAATTGACAAAAAAACTAAAGTATTGTGCTTGGATTAAACTTTCAATTTAAATGTAAACCACAATTAAAAGTGTCTGTAATGAGTGTGTCTATTGAACAGGTAGAGGAAATTAGGCTTCTTGGAGTTCTTCTTGGTTGTAGGTTAAGGTGGTCAAAACAGATTGATAAAATGGTAATAGCTTTGGAATAAGTTTATCAATTATTAAGAGATGTGTACAATTTTACCACAATACAGTATCTCTCAAATTGTTCAGGCAATTGTTCTATCTTGGCTAGATTACTGTCCAGTGGTATGGTTGAGTGCATCAAGTAAAGACGAGTAATCAATAGAAGAGTAAATATTATAAAAATGCATAAAACTTTAGGTTGGGTATTGGTGAAGGATAGGGTAATTGTTTCTCTGCTGTGTTTCATAAGAAATAATTCTGTCAAGAGTTCCAAGTGTATTGTACTGTCAACTTTTGTATAGTAATGCTAGTCATCATTTTAACACCAGGCATGCATCAAAAAGAAATAGTTTGCTTCCTGTTTCAAAAACTAATGCAAAGCAACGGACTGTAATGTATAGAGGAATGAAAACATGGAATGAATTACCATCAGCAGACATTACATGCTTTGTAACAAGTAAAACAAGGTTTAAAAAAATATTTAATGGCACAATATTAAGTGGATTGTTGATCTGGATGTTATGTATGAATTTGGGGTTTTTATGTTTTTTTATTGGCCTTTGTTGTTATGTATTAATGTAATTTTGTTTTGTGTTTGATGGACCCCAGGAAGAATAGCGGGGATCCTGATAAATAATAATAATGATACTAAATGTTAATAATAGAGGTGTGAACCTACACTGGTCTCACGGTTTGGTTCGGTTACGATTATCATGCCATCGATTCGGTTCAATTCGATATCTCGGTGCATTGACGATGCTTTCCATACACAGTTTTATATTTTCTTCACTGCAGCAATTCTTGTATTAAAATGTATAAATATTTTTATATTTATATACTATTTGTAATACATTTTTGTCATTTAATACAAACAGTCAGAAATATGAACTGTGCCTTTAAACAACACGAGCATTTATAGCAAATAATATAAACAAATATGAATATCCCGCTCGCTTTCTGAGCCTTGTCTACCAAGTTCTCTTACACCCCTATGATTGGTCACACGCTCAACAGAAAGGGCTGCGATTGGCTCTTGCGCGCTGCGTTCTTCACAGATGAGTGATACTGATAAACTGCAGTGGTGATCACAGCTGATCCATGATAGACGCGGTGTAGAAAACTCTGCAGACACGCGCTCGTGTCTGTATTCAGAAGTATCGCTGTAAAACAGCCGAAAAGAGAGGAAAAGTCACGCCAGCAGGTCAAATGGGCCACAGTGAGAGAGAGAGAGAGAGAAAGACAGAGAGAGAAATGGAGTTTACTTTCATTCTCTCAATCTCAGTGAAATAGAGGCTTCTGCTGTAAGTGTCAGGGAAAGACTGTCCAGCAAACACACACACAGTGAAATTGTGCGCAGTTTCTGCGTTTTTAAGTAGTTAGAGCGTTGTAAATACTCATGCTCGCGTCTCGCCTCCCTTGCCATAGTAAGCTACGGCGACAGCGCATATGAGATCAATGACGTCAGTACATAATAACCGGTAATGATTATTACTGAACCGATAGCGAATTGTCCGCGTCTGCATCGCGGTGCACCGAAGAAACAATTAATTTTGACACCCCTAGTTAATAACTAAATGTTATTCAATGTAACAATAGAAGGCACAAAAATCATTTGATGGCAATAAAAAAAATCTATTTACAGATTAAAGTGATGCAGTAAAATACGATCATCATATGTTCCCCCAGTTTTTATCCTACAAGATTTTACACACTTCCCTGCAATAATTTTTAGAACATAAAATATAATAAAATTTAATACGAACACTTAGGGTGGCATGGTGGCTCAGTGGTTAGCACTATTGCCTCACAGCAAGAAGATCACTGGTTCGAGTGTTGGCTGGATCAGTTGGCATTTGCATGTTCTCCCCGTTTTGTGTGGATTTCCTCCGGGTGCTCCGGTTTCCCCCCCAGTCCATAAAGTGTAAGTGAACTGGGTTAACAAAGGTAAACAAAAATTGGCTGTAGTATATGAGTGTGTGTGTGTGTGTAAATGCGAGAGTGTATGGGTGTTTCCCAGTACTGGGTTTCGGCTGGAAGGGCATCCGGTGCATGCATATAACATATGCCAGAATAGTTAGCAGTTCATTCCGATGTGGCAATCCCCGATTAATTAGGGACTAAGCCGAAGGAAAAGGAAGGAATAATTGAATGAATGATCACTTATTCTTTTAGATATTTTAAGTGCAGGTCAGAATAAGAATATTTAATTCTTACAGAAAAATGGAGCATTAATACACCCATATTTTGACATTTTCACTGAATTATTTTGAAATATTTGCATTTAATATGTTTACTATAAAAAAGGGGTGTCACAGTGGCACAGTGGGTAGCACAATCTCCTCAGAGCAAGAAGGTTGCTGGTTCGATCCTCGGCTGGGTCAGTTGGCATTTCTGTGTGGAGTTTGCATATTCTCCCCGTGTTGGCGTGGGTTTCCTCCGGGTGCTTCGGTTTCCCCCACAAGTCCAAAGACATGCTGTATAGGTTAATTGGGTAAGCTAAAATTGTCCATAATGTTTGAGTGTGTATGGATGTTTCCCAGTGATGGTTTGCAGCTGGAAGGGCATCCGCTGCGTAAAACATATGCTGGATAAGTTGGCGGTTCATTCCGCTGTGACGACTCCAGATTAATAAGCCAAAAAGAAAATAAATTAATTAATAAATGAATAATAAAAATGTTTGTAAACCTACATTAATGTGAACACCAAAATGGGATGTCTCATTTTTGACTCTCAATCAGAATGAAAAGATTAACTTGTGAGCAATAAATCCTCCTGCATGTTAAATAAGCACCAAAATAATCAAATGCTGCTCCTTTTACAACAAACCTTTCTACACTTCCAAGAGGAAAACCAGTGATAGCAGTGAACTTATCATCTGCCAATGTTAAACTCTGGCCAATTTCAGGTCTATTGACGACTTCGTCCATTTGATTCTCTTCCAAGCGTCTGATTTGAGACGGCTAATGTTGATGACTCTGGTAACTGGCAGGCTGTTTTTTTTCCATTAGGCTGCAGTGCCTTAGATGCATTGCAGCAGCGAGCGGTATAGATCAATAC
This sequence comes from Danio kyathit, assembly GCA_903798195.1. Taxonomy (NCBI): domain Eukaryota; kingdom Metazoa; phylum Chordata; class Actinopteri; order Cypriniformes; family Danionidae; genus Danio; species Danio kyathit. The sequence continues at coordinate 44,174,287 of LR812529.1, forward strand.
GTAGAAAGAGTGCTTATCTTTAGAGCCATTCCCACTGGTACACAGCAATTACAGGCCTGACACTGACTAGCTAAATCAATTCTAGCATCTTGTCAGCACATAAAGATAGTGAGAAAGCACGGCGGGCACTGCTAACGTGAAGTTCGAGAAAAAGCGAAAGGTAAACATAAGACAACAAATCTACAAATAGCAGCAAGAAGCACTAGTTGAAGAGTTCGAGCGGTGCAGCTTCTAATGGGTGGGTTTTAATGGCCGCTTCTTTTTCCTTGAGCCTTTGGCAGTGCAGGGGCCACTTTTAAAAAAAGGACGAACATCAATTGGGAGCTGGCGCTCAGCCACTTTGTGTTCGGTTCCCTTTGACTGAACCTCCTCTACTCTGTCTATCTCCCTCCCCCAGTACGATGTTGTCTTCAGGGGAACAGCGTAGTCCTGGCCAGTGCTTCCATGTGCCTCCATGGGTTCTGCGAACTTGACGCACAGCAGTGCAGGCATGCAACCGGAGGGGGGTCTCGGATTGCAGGATTGTGTAATGTTGGCTGGCAACACTCCTCGGTTCCAGCACCTTGGTCTCCAAGGCTCAGCATATAAGTTCACAGAGGAATTCTGAAGACACTCTACCAACCTGGGTTGTGTTTAACACCAGTGAACCTGCAGTCATTTATGTGCATGCTAAAATATGCCTTATATTGTTGCAAGTATACAATATTACAGTATTAAAAATAAAGAATAACATGTTAAAAAGTTTACAAATAGGGGAGTGGGGTTGCCTCAATGTAAAAGAACTTTTTTGTTCCCCAAAGAAACTTTTAGTAGACAATTCTTAAAAAAAATAAAAATAATAAAAATTTAGTGTAACCCACCGGTCCTACTGCATCCAACTCGCTCTGAGCTGGGATTGAACCGGCAATTCTTTGTATGCCAGTCGGTTGCTTTAACAATGAGGCTAAAGACCATGGCCTCTAGCGTATGTCGTTAAAGCACCTTTAGATGTCAGAGGACTGAGTTTTACCTGCATAGCACTTCGCTAGCTGGCCTCTGTTACACTCATCCCCTAAACCTTACTCCCATCCCGGACGAGCCCCCACATGTAACCCACAAGTCCTACTGTACCGAACCCGCTCTGAGCTGGGATTGAAACGGCGTTTTTTTGTATGCGAGTCGGTTGCTCTAACAAGAAAGCTAAAGACCATGACCTCTAGCGTCTGTCGCTAAAGCACCTTTAGAGGTCAGAGGACTGAGGTTTACCTGCATAGCACTTCACTAGCTGGCCTCCAGTACACTCAGCCCCTAAACCTTACTCCCATCCCGGACGAGCCCCCACATGTAACCCACCAGTCCTACTGCACCCAACCCACACTGAACTTACGTTCTTAAAAAAAAATCTTAAGAAACACTTTTCACAAAAAAAAAACCTTGAAATGTTCCATTGGAGTTAACCCTTTATCAGATGAAGAACCATAAATGGTAACTTCATTGACCTTGTAACATAAAAAGTATGTTTTTTTAAGTCATAAAAGTTCAAAGTCTTGTAACAACCCTCAATTACACTACAGGGTTTTTGCAATGAGTATTTCAATGACTGCCTTATAAAGGCTTAAAGGCTCTTAATTGAACAGCAATGAAGAGAGTATATGACATTTTCTTTAGTGAAACACAAATATATTTTGAAGAAAACTGGAACAGCATAGCCAGATCTATATAGTCTATGGTTTATAGTCTTAGTGACAGTACAATATGAAATAATCTCTTATCTTTGCATGACACCTTGTCGTAACTGTACAGAATGGCTCTTTTGGCATTATCTTGAACATAGTAAAACTCATAGGGTCAAGAAAGGTCTCGTTTTTGTATGTTTCCTAACAAATGCTAATATACATGTATTATGACCAGTGTTAGGTAAGCTACATAAAAAAAAATAGATTACAAGTTACTGATTACTACTGGAAAATTGTAATTTGTAAAATAACTTTTAAAACATAAAAATACAAAAACTGCAGCTCTTTCGGTAATTTAATATTCACTGAAAAATATTATAATGGGTTGATCACAGCAGCTTGACATATTCAAAAGACTTAAGGAGATCATTTTAAGTTTTGGGTGAACTATCTCGTCATTTACTTAATCTTCACTTGTTCCAAACTGGTTTGTCTTTTTTTGTTGTTGTTGTTCTTTTGAACACAAAATAAGACATTTTGAAGAAAACTGGATACCTTTAACAATTGACATTCAATTGACACATAGCTCACAGTAGCTACATTTCCATCCACCTATTTTTAACTGCATTAAAAAACGGTTGATGGAAACGCCAACATGCACATAAATTTTAAAAAATGCGCATAAAAAAATATAGTAGGATAAACTGCGATGGAAACACTTTTCCAGAACAAATTCCAGTTTGCGCATTAAAAAAGGTCATGTGATATTATTATAAGAGACCATGTGATGATGAAAATGTGTGCAAATGAACAAACCAGCAAGCTGAGCACATTGTAAAACATCTGACATGTTGTTTGGGTCATTCTAAAATGCCTTAACCGTCTCAGTATTAGTGTTATTATATTATTAATGTCTCCAGATTCAAGAGCGTCTGCGCTCCATGTCTCATGCCTTCAAACACCACCGTGCGTTCACTGCGTGTCGGGATTGCTTTCTGAGGCGCAAGTCATTTATTAAATAAAGAAAAAGATTCATGCAGCTTCTCCTACTGCAGCAAATTTCGTTTTTACTGTTGATATTTGACACCAGATAATCAGGAAGTGACAATTTTGTTTGCTTTGACTCGTTGGATGGAAACGCTGCTTTATTCCCACATCTTTTATGTGATAATCCAGTTTTGCGCATAAAGTTAATTCGCGGGCAACGCAGTGGCGCAGTAAGTAGTGCTGTTGCCTCACAGCAAGAACGTCGCTGGGTCGCAGGTTCGAACCTCGGCTAGGCTGGGTCAGTTGGCGTTTCTGTGTGGAGTTTGCATGTTCTCCCTGCGTTCGTTTCCTCCGGGTGCTCCGGTTTCCCCCACAGTCCAAAGATATGCAGTACAGGTAAATTGGGTAGGCTAAATTGTCCGTAGTGTATGAGTGTGAATGAGTGTGTGGATGTTCCCAGAGATGGGTTGCGGCTGGAAGGGCATCCGCTGCATAAAATCGTGCTGGATAAGTTGGCGGTTCATTCCGCTGTGGCGACCCCGCAAGGGACAAAGCCGACAAGAAAATGAATGAATGAAGTTAATTCGCATTTTTGGATGGAAACATAGCTAATTTCTGCGGTTGTGGACACAAACTGTAAATGCTCAAATGTTGACTCGGTGAAAACTCAAATACGTAAGTGAGCTGTGCTGCTGGCGAGCCATGTGCACATCTCTCTCAATATGCACGTGCAAGATGCGTCTCCATTGGAGAAACGAACTTACTCATGCAAAAGAAAGCAATATATGAACGGCCTCATAAGCAGCTTTCCTTCAGATTTTCGGAAGTTACCTTCACTCCCAATCCTGCACAAAAATCCAATTTAGCCTGTTTAGGCTGAGTTGGGCCACTGTGTTTTGTGGGCACTGATTTCCTCCTTGGTGACGAGTATTGTCATAGAATGCTTTCTGTTCAAGTGCTTGAACAAGTTGCTGGTTGAGTTAAAAGCAGTCGAATGTTCTTGAGAGACTAGACTTAGACCGCAGAAATATTTTTATCTTCAATGAAGTCAAAGAAATGTCTGTATTTCTACTTGAAGAAGCAAGCGCTCTTGTTTCACAGCAATTTCCAGCAATTTAAAAGCGAAATGGAATTTAAAAGTGAATACTCATTAATTGACGTTGCAGCAGAAAACGTGATTTAAAAAAAAGCAAATATTGTTTTCTAAAATCTATATTTGTCAGCAGGGCTTTACATTAACACCTGGCAACCCGCCAAATGCGGGTAGATTTGGAAATTATTTTTAAATTGTAGTTTTCTTAAAAGCAGGGTTCGACAATAAGCATGACCCAATAATCGTGCAAATGTGATCTTAGAATCGAGAAGCAGCACGACTGACAAAAATAACTGTGTTCGCGTGAGCAAATGAAAGCAGGTAAATACCGAAGGAGAAGATGATCACTCGCGCGCACAGGTGATGTGATGCGCGTGACTGTTAAAAAGCATGCGCGCTCCCGTTTACTTGCGCGAAGCAACCGTGCCTAGAGGAAGCACAACTGGTGCGATCGTTTCCTTTTGAAATAGACTGGAGAAAGAGCGATGATCGTGCACCCACAGTCCTGCGGCTTTTAAGAGCTCAAGATTTACAAAAATACACATATTCTTTTGTAAGCAGCAGCAGAGGTCACTGCTTTCATTTTAATTATTCTTTGAACAGATTATTAACAGGCCTACTGTATATTAACCGTGTGCACGTGATCATCCTTTCATTATCAAACACGGTATGTTTCACTTGCTTTCTTTTGCTTACAGTTATTTTAGTTAATAAGGTTTAATTATATTTTTTTTACAATAACATTGCTTTAATATGAGATTAACTCCCTGTTTATGTGTAGTTAACTGCTAATCTGGGACTTTTAGCCAGGGCAGATTACTGTGCACTTTTAGATACATGACAATAATTCTTTTCTTAAATGTAATGTTTTTTTTAAAGAAAAGTTTTGCTGAATTAAAAAGTGCACCTATACAACTATATTTTCCTTGTTTTGACACATTAAAAAATCGTGGCTTATAAATACTTATTTGGTGTGGTCAGAGATAAATTTGTTAAATCCTTAATTTTGAGCCCTGAAAAGTCATGTGAAATAAAAACTGATTGTATTGCAACACAACCCATTTGCTCATGCACACTGAGCAAGCTAATACACAATACACACAAGAAATTAAATGAATGAGAAGGCATGTGGACATAACACGTCTAAATCAAGTCATTTTATCATGTCAAAGTCAAATTTATGCATATAAAATATATTTTCGCTACAAGAAAAGTGTGGCTAGTCAAAATGGCGAGTGGCTAGTAATGTTAGAAATCTACTAGCCACAGTGGCTGGTGATCAAAAAAGTTAATGTCAAGCCCTGGTTGTAACTTACATAACGTGATTACACTGACTTTAGTAACTAATCAAATTACACAAATTGAAAATGTAAATCATTACATTACTGCATTCCCCAAAAATGTAATTAGAATACAGTAATGCGTTACTGTGGAACAACTCTGATCATGACTGATAAATTCATACATATAGTTCCTATAAGATTAGAACTTACCTATTGGATGAGAACAGGACATGATAACCCTCACCCTAAGTAATATTAACTGAGAATAGCTTCAGCAACACAACTAAATAATCACATTTATAATAATCCCAAGAAATCAGATTATTTATGCGTCATTAGTTTGGTGTTTGACACACCGGTAGAGAAAGGAGGCACAATTTTGGCACCTGCTTCCCACACCACAATCACTCCACAGGATGTCTGGCACAAATTTGATATAATTTTCAGCATCATCAAACTGAACTACGCAGAAGTTTACTATGAAATCTCAGCTCACGAACAGAAAAGCTTGTACTACTCAGCCTACATCGAATCCAGTCAGAATGGGATGACGCTGGATGTGGTAAACCCCAACTGGCTTCCTTTCAGGCCTTAATGTTTAGTCTGTTGTCCTTGTGGTAAAAATAGTTTAACACACATTCAGATTTAAGCACAAACAGGTCTGACTAGAGCTATTCCAGCACAATACATTCCACATCATCAGAGTATAAGCAAGAAAAGAACACCAATCCAGCTGCAAAACAAGTTTACATTCTGGATAAGACTACAAACGACTGCAAATCTCCTGGCGTCTAGAATGAATATGTGAATAGCGTACACAATTGGTTATAAAATCCACAGGTCTACACCCTTTCCTCACAAAACAACAAGTAATAAACAATCGCTCTTTCAGCATTTCAAATACATGATTTCTATCTATCGCTTAGCTAAGGAAGTGAGGTAAGTATGAAATCCCCCCTTCTGAAAATTCAATGTGGTTAACCATTTTCACATCTTCTCAGAGTACAACGGAAAGTGATGTCCATCTGTAAACTAGTGCGGTTTCCGTAGGTAGGTAGTGGAGATTACTCATATAAGTAACACTGTGGAATTATATTTTGAGCAGCCGGTAGTGTTTAAATAAACTATTTAAAAAAAAACTATGAGCTAAATGCGCCACTATAACTGTTTCATTTCTTGCTAACTGCACTATTGCAAGGAAACTGCATCAAGGGATAAAGATCTTTAACACTTATTGGTGTTACCCGGCTACATCTTCCAAAATACTTCCTCTTCAAAACCAGTTCTTCTACTTTGAATCAAAAATACATTGCACAATGTGGCGTATATGGATTTAAAGTGGACACAGCTGACATTATTCTTTATTAGACTGACCTTAAAAAATATACAGCCTGTCAGCAGGGATGTGCTCCTTATTTTTAAACCCGCCGACTGTAAAAACACACGCATGCAGGACTGGACTGCATCGAGTGGATTGGAAATAAACATAGCTATATAAATATATAATAAAATGTACTTCTTTGATGACCTATTAAATGACTATATTTAAGTACTGCCCTAAACATACTACTTAATAGTCATTTTAAAAGTTTGCCACTATGCTTTAAACTAGTAGATTTTATTCATTTGTCAACCAGACTTAAAGACGAATTACTGGTTTGTAAACATTCAGTACGTGCGTGCATCGATGTTGCAGAAAAAACCAGGAGCGCTAGCATTTACAGCGAGGGAATGACATCTGATGCGGTACAGAGTTTGTTGTTGTATTAGAGATAAGTTATATTGATTACAAATTATATATATTATTTACATAATGCTTTCAGCGTATTATAACAGCTCGTCACTCAGTAATAAGCACAGTTATTCTGCAAAATTAACGCTAAAGTGAGCGGCGTTCGTCTGACAGGTCTATTTGCGATAGCACCCTCCCAATGGATATTGGATAAGATGAAATGGCCAAGCATCCAGCCCGATATATACAACTATCTCATTGAAACTCCAAGTGATTTTACAAGAGAGAAGTTAAAGGTCTACAAGTCTTTGGATGCTTACAATTTTGTTCTGTGTGGTCATGTGCAAGAAATAATGTTCCATGATTACCAGATTCAAAACTTTGTAGTGCTAAAAACCGAGGCTCTGCCTAGCCAAAGACAAGGAAAGAAGACGGAGCTGTACAAGGCCTGGGTAATCATCAACAAGCAAAACAACTGCATTCTGACAGCGAACTACACCTGAAAGGCAGGATATGTGCACTTACATTTTTACAATTCATTCTGAGCATTCAGTGTCCGCAGTTTAATTCCCCATATTTAACTGTTTTTGCTGAAATCATTGCTGCAATCAAAAATGAGTAATGTGCATGATTCAGCATAGCGTGAACTTACCTGATATAAAATGAGAACTGCAGAGTCGAGCATTTTTAATTAGGTCCTCACTCCATTCAGCTCTTCTGATGGCTGTTAGCCAAAGACGTCTGTGGTTGGCATTAAAAGCAGTGTGGTGTACGGTAAAATTTAAGTTTTCTATTTTTGGACTAATTTGGCATTCTACCACACAACATGACATGTTTGCTATTGCAACCGATCTTTTTTTGCAACCGGTATGCGCGGTTGAACCTGTGTGACGTCATGTGTGACGTAGGTTGGTAATTCCCCTATTCTTTTATATGTTTTAATAAGTGCTGGTTAATTTTCATATAAATATTTGTTATGCTAAGATGACTGAATGCATTTTATGATATATTATTTTTCACAAAAAGTTATTTGAAACGGTAAAGCAGACATTTGCATTTAATATGCTACATATCTACAGTTGAAGTCAGAATTATTAGACACCCTTTGATTATTTTTTCATTTTTTAAATATTTCCCAATTGATGTTTAACAGAGCAAGGACATTTTCATAGTATGTCTGATAATGTTTTTCCTTCTGGAGAAAGTCTTATTTGTTTTACTTTAGCTAGAATAAAAGCAGTTTTTAATTTTTTAAAAAACCATTTTAAGGTCAAAATTATTAGCCCCTTTAAGCTATATATTTTTTCGATAGTCTACAGAACAAACCATCGTTATACAATAACTTGCCTAATTACCCTAACCTGCCTAGTTAACCTAATTAACCTAGTTAAGCCTTTAAATGTCACTTTAAGCTGTATAGAAGTGTCTTGAAAAATATCTAGTCAAATATTATTTACTGTCATCATGGCAAAGATAAAATAAATCAGTTATTAGAAATGAGTTATTAAAACTATTATGTTTAGAAATGTGTTGGAAAATATCTTTCCTCCGTTAAACAGAAATTGGGGAAAAAATAAACAGGGGGGGCTAATAACTCAGGGGGGCTAATAATTCTGACTTCAACTGTATATAAAATCACTAAAAAAGTAAAGTAATTCAGTGGCAGTTTATCAATAGAGCCCATTTAGTTCTCAACATTTGTTCAATTATTTATACGCCTTACATGTCCATTGCTTGAAAAACAACTCCATGACACTCTTCCACATGCTGTTAGGGGCAAGGGAAACCCTCAGCACAGGGCAGCACGTGCTCACTGCTTATTTGGAAAGAAACTGTTATGTGAACATCTAACGCAGGACATGCTCTGCTGATCTTTAACACCAAACAACATATTTGACTTATGGCTTTCTGTCAATGGTATCACAAGCATGCAAAACAGAAAAGGTTTTACTAGTGCATTCTGATATTTGCTTAGACTTTCTTTAATCTCTTTGGATAAAAATAAATCTTGGTCACACTTTATTTTAAGACACAATTCTTGCTATTAATAAAACATTAACTACTCAAAGCCCTAATTGGCTGCTTATTAATAGTTATTAAGCTAGTAACTAACTGGGTATTAGGTAGGATTGAGGATCTAGAATAAAATTATGCAGACTATGCAGTTGATAAGTACTAATAAACAGCCAATATATTAATAATAATAATAAGGAGATAATAAACCACTACATAATAGTGAGAATTGGTATTCAAACTTCAGTGTAATCATTATCTTTTTAATCATTTGCTATTCCTTAAATGATTAATTTATCCTTAAATATGACACCAAACTCCAGGAAATTGGGTTTTACTCACCTGAACAATGTCCAGTACCATGCCAGCTGCAACTGTCCCAAATCCTGCCAGCAGGAAAGGGATCAAAACCTGGAGTCCAATAGAGAAGGACGTTTCCTTAAGTGGAGCCGGCGGCACCGGGCTTTGGTCCGTACTAGTGTCATCACTTTCATTGCTTTGGCTGGCGTTCTCCAGGAGCGCGTCCTCTTCCCTCTGGCCTTTTGCATTGGCCCGACAGTCGAGGACCACCATGTCCGGACGCTCATTCTCCTGATCACCGCAGTCCGGTAAGGAGGTCACCTCTGTGAGTTCGTACTCCCCGGGGGTCTGGGGCACCTCCTCCGGGTTCTCTGGTAGTATAACCGGATGGACCGACCCATTGGAGTGGTGGTACGCCGGCGGCACCCCCTCCTTCTTCACCTCTATCCTTTCCGTCCCGGTGGACATGTCGGACAGTTTGTCTTGATCTTTCAACCAGAGTACCATGCGGAGGCCTTAGGATGTAAAGCGTCAATTAAGAAGAAATGAGCAAGCTTGAGGGTCTTACTTGAGTTTAGATCAGCCTGACCTCTGGAGATTTATCCCATTAAAGACGGCTGGTGCTGATGAACCAGTCTACAGGACGAGGAAGAGAGGCAGGTGCGTTCCCCGTCTCCAGGCTTGTGTAAGATCCTGCCTGAACTTGGGTAGCACGTGAATTATGTTCCCCATTCAAAGCTAATTTCCCTTTAAGACATAACAACAGAAAGTCACATGTTAGGAGAACATCCAAGTTGAGTTAATCTTCACAAAAGGTGCAAAGATGATGTCTGTAATTGAAAAGGAGTCCTAACGAACATCCATGACTTGACTCTCGTGAAGGAACTTGGCTAAAACTTTCCAACCAGCTCTGGGCAGCTGGAAAGCTGGAGGCGTCTCACTTTACACCACGTGGTGAATTGGTTTTTGAAATGTATTTAAAGGTCTCTGGGGCCAGGGTACTGTTACACACACTGAAATGTCTGAGGCTGATAAGCTTGGCTTGTCACTTGCCAAACAAAAAAAAAAAATTAAATAAATACTTTTATCACAATTAATATGATTAAAAATATTTTATATGATAAAAAAATCTACTTTCATCAGTTTTAAGTTTCTTCCTGCACACTTTCAGATAGAAATACTAAATATATCAACTATCAAGACTGAAAACTTACATTTAATTGCTAAACAAAACGATAAGGTTATTTTTATACTATGAAATGAACAGCTTTCAAGTCTCTCAATGAAATCAAGTTTAAAGCTCTAAAGATGAACCTGTCAAAACATAAAATACAAGTTCAATGTATAAAATAACATGTTATGATGAGAGACAAGATACATATTCGTTATGACTGCACTCACTTTCCGCCTGACGTAAAAACTTGTGAACCGGCTATGACGTGATATTCTTTAAAAAAAAAATGACGGAACTTTCTGGGCGATTCTTCAAAAGTAACAAGAACCCAGAAACGGCTTTTCGGCACGACAGAAGGAAGAGAGGATACGAGCCAACAACAATTTGCTCATTACCTCCGCACTGAAACAAAATCCCTACTTAGTAGTCCGATCAAATCCAGCGCTGCATGGGACGACGTAAATTAACACGGCTCGGTGCTGCTTCGGTTCGCATCAACACCTCTCTCGTGTACCCCTCAGTAGAGGAACTTTATTCCATTAATATAGGACTAAAGTAAAACTTCATCCCAACTGGAGCAAAGTGGTACAAACAGTACTTTTTTCCAGGGCAAATCAGCACAAACTTGAGTAACAGCATCCGGCACTTTGGAAGCTAAAGGTTCTGTCGAGCACTTATGTTTTCTAAAGCAAACCCCCATTTTGGATCTATACAGTTTCTTGAGCTGATATGGCTTCGTCAGAGATCAAAAAAGGGGTATATGTACTTAAAATAGTAATAATAATAATAATAAAATAATACTGTAAGTGTTCAGATGTTTTTTCTAAAGTAGAATAAAGATAAAGTTGTTGTAACTGTTCTCCACTAACTTTTATTATAAATCTTCTCCAAATATATTTTAAAATATAAAATACTTTTGTACAAACACAACTGTACATTAGCCCATGCATTAATCACGTGTCATTTATGACTTTGCAAGCACATCACTGGAATAACGTTAGATCGTAAATCACCAATGGAGCTAAATAAATGCTGTATGTAATTAAACAGATTTATTTGTCATATCAGATAACAGAGCGGCATTAAAAGCCCAGGTAAATCAATCACCGCTGGCGCCTACCTTGAGAAGAAGACAGTGAAATGTTCAATGCGGACCTGCTGTCATTCTCCTGTCATCCAGGCGGATCTCGTGCCCTTATCTATGGTTATGGAGCCAGATTAATCAGTAACCTCTCGGCTGAGGCTGTCAACTCCGATCAGTTACATTGTTCCATTTGACACGCGCTCGATCCTGCGCATCTATATGACAGGAGGAAGTCACTAGGCGGGCAACGCTGACGAAAATGACAAAACCTACTATGGTAAACAATGTGCTCATGAATATCCGAAGAGGTCGCGCCGGCGTTGCTTGGTAACCATTCTGGAGCGTCCAGTCACGCAGCGTGATTAATATTCATGATTCCACCGCTTTCGCGTAGCGGGATTCGTCCCTGCGCGAACTGACTAGCGCGGAGTCTTCTTCTCAGCCAATCAGAGCGCCGAGCGTCACGGCATGTAATTAACATTCATGAGACAAGCCTTTCTCGTAGTAGCCCAAGCATAGCGGGCTTCTTGTGTGTTAATATGTGTTCATTTACAAAAATCAGGAAGCGCATTTGTCCCTGGATAATGATTGAAACTAAGTGTGTTTGTCTTCCTTAAACTGCTTCCGAAAGCTGTAGTAGCCTACATTTACTGCACCCATATGAAGAGTTCAGATGCAAAACCCTCTAAATCCATCAGACCTCTTTTCTTGTAAATGAGCATTTTCCATTAGGCTTCTGTAACTAGGTTCAGAAGTTTCATTTGATAAATGATGATAAGGCTATTAGCTAGTAAATAAAATAACTTTTTTTTCATAAATGTCACTTTAGACAATTCTTTGGTTTTTAACAAGGTAGATTTGCTTTTGTGTCAAAACCAGCTAAATCCACGTCTGCTTTTTATGCAAAAACCTCTAAATTCACCTAATGGGACAAGACAGTGTATTTAGTTTAAAATCACTAAAGATGCAATTAGAAATTATTTTACCAAACATAAAACACATTCCACAAACCACCTGAAATTTAAAATATATAAATCTGTCAAGTAACTGGCGGTTCATTCCGCTGTGATAAACCAGGGACAAAGCAGAAGGAAAACGAATGAATGAAATCTGTCAAGTGCATTCATCAGTAACATTAAAACTGACATTAATTAAATCTTAACTATCTGTTGACATTTCTGATATTTGGAATTTAGATTTAATGTAAGTAGAGCAATGTAAACATTGCAAACATTGTAAACTAAGCTTGGTAGATTCAAGTAATGTAGTGTAAAATATTGTGAAACATCAATATCTGTGCATTGTCCAATAATATAAAAAGCTTATCAGACGTATAGGTATTATGAAGTAATATAAATAATTTATAGTTTTATACATTATATTTATCTTTTAAAAAATAGCTTAAATTAGCAAATAAAACACAAGGTAGGTCTACTGGGCAAAAATGTCTCTCAGACAATTTTAGAAGCTGTCATTCATTTCTTCTCACCATACTTAACGTCTTTGTCTCTTGTTTATCCTCATAAAATCCAGATGGGATAAAAAAAACGGCATTTTAACTCTTTCGTGAAACGTTGTTGCCGTTTAATGTATAGTAAATCGGACTCATTTAAAGTAGCGTCGCTGCGCAAAAAATCGTTATGAATGCATGCTACACTTCCGACTGTACATTGTGTTTTCTTTTTCTTATAATGCACAGAGTTTTGAGGTAAGGGACGTTTTCATTTGTCATTCACTGACTGTTGGAACGGCTCATCCAATTCATCAAACTCCGTCTTTTAAAATCAAAAGCGGAATAAAACAGTCTCCTCATAAATGCCGGCGTATTAGCACACTGCTACATTGAAAACATATTCGATTCACGCCTTCTGATTGGTTCTCAAAATATAGCAGCTTTTGCTGTCAAAGGCAAGTGGCGTTTAGCAGCTTTTGCCAATAAATTGTTATTTCTGAATGTGCGGACGCTGTGATTTGGATGATTAGAAGCAAATCTACTTGTAGTATGGTGTACTACGTGCCTAAAGCATTCACTCAATATCATTATCTCATTTTGGCAGAAGTGGCGTTTAGCGGCTTTTGCATCTGAACTCTTCATATGAATATTTTAACGTAACTCCTATTGTATTTAATTGACAGAAATAAACATATAGAGCAAAAATAACAAACAGATTTAAAATAAACATTCGAGATTTCTAAAAACAATTGTTATAATAAATTCATATTAACAATAAAAAAGAAAACAACCTAAAATACAAAAAAATCATCCAAACATGAGTAGTGGAAAGAGTACTGAAAAATCATACTCAAGTAAAAGTACCATTACTTGTCCAAAAACTTAGCGCGAGTAAAAGTATCTGTTGTAAAAATTACTCTAAGTAAAAAGTAGCCCTTTTAAAAGTACTCAAGAGTAGGGAGTATTAAGTATTACACTGTGAAAAGCTGATGCATTTACATGCAATTTGGGCATGTGCGTGGGTGTAAACGTAATATTCTGTAGTGCATTTAGTAACTATTTAAGGCCATTTGGTGATTTCAGTCTTCATAGAGTACACATTCACAATCTTCTCATCAGTGATAAGCAGTCTAAATAGTGTCTCTGTCACTGCGTGTAAAGATTTTGAACATCTTTCTTGGACACTTTTAATGCTTTCAAACGGTTTGCTGCATTTATAAAGCGCCCGTGTCTTGAGGTAGTTCAGTATGATGTAATTTACTTTCCATGTGCGATTTGATTGGACAGAAATCACAGGACTGATTTTTCTAATCCCCATAGACAAGAAAAAATAAAGTAGTGACTGCAGGTTGAAGGAAAATAGTGGAGTTAAAGTACCAATGCAGCACTCAAAACGACTTAGTAAATTACAATTCCTGAGAAAAACTACTCGATTACAGTAATTTGAGTACTTGTAATTTGTTACTTTACACAACAAACATACATATTACACTGAAAAAAACAATTCTGGTTGCCAGTAATACTGTAACATTTGTTAGCGCACTGTAAATTAACAATAACAATTGTGCTGTAAAAATACTTCACAGTTATAATTGTTAATGTACAGTGCGCCAGTAATACTGTAAAACTTGCCAGTAATACTGTAAAATTTATTTTACAGCGCGCTTGTACACAAATTGTCAATATAAAGTGCGCTTGTCAATTCGCTTGTAAAATTGTTTATGTACAGTGCGCTTGTAAATGTTGCCAGTAACACTGTAAAATTTACAAGCGCTCCGCAAATTAATTGTAAATAATTTATGTATTGCGCTTGTACTAAAATGAAATAGTAATACTGTAAAAAATGGTCAGTAATACTGTAAAATTTACAAGTGCACTGTAAATAAATTGCAAATAATTTATGCACAGTGCACTTGTACTAAAATTAATGTACAGTGCACTTGTAAATTTGTGTGTGTTAAATTGTTTATTAACAGTGCGCTTTTACTAAAATGAATAGTTAATATACAGTGTGCTTGTAAATTTGTTTGTAAAATTGTTAATGTACAGTGCGCCTGTAGATTTTGCCAGTAATACTGTAAAACTTGCCAGTAATACTATAAAATTTACAAATGCACTGTAGATTAATTGTAGTTACTTTTATGTACAGTGCGCTTTTACAAAAATTAATTATTAATGTACAGTGTGCTTGTAAATTTGCTTGTAAAATTGTTAATGTACAGTGTGCTTGTAAATGTTGCCAGTAATACTGTAAAACTTGCCAGTAATACTGTAAAATTTACAAGCGCACTGTAGATTAATTGTAGTTACTTTTATGTACAGTGCGCTTGTACTAAAAATAATTATTAATGTACAGTGCGCTTGTAAATTTGCTTGTAAAATTGTCAACATAGAATGCTCTTGTAAATTTTGCCAGTAATATTGTAAAACTTGCCAGTAATGCTGTAAAATTTACAAGCGCACTGTAAATTAACAATTACAATTGTGCTGTGAAACTACAGCACAATTTTAATTGTTGATTTACAGTGCGATTGCCAGTAATACTGTACATTTTACAGCTTTTTTACAGTGTATACATGACATGACTTTTATATTTAATCATTATTGCATCAATAATTCTATTTCATATATACCTATTTATTATATCATGTTTTTAAAAATGTCACACAACCAGGGATGTTAGGGTTTTATATAAATACAAATTAATTTTTAATATTTTTATAACCAAAACATCTATACTGTGTGTGTGTGAAATTGTCAATATTTGCTTGTAAATTTTGCCAGTAATACAAGCACACTGTAAATTAATCAAATAATTGTGCTGTACAACTTCAGCACAATTGTAATCTTAAAGTGTCCAAGTTCACTGTAAATGAACAGTACTAGCAACCACAGAGACGTTAGAGTGTTATGTAGGAAAATTATTTTTTTTAAATGTTTATAACCTTTCCCAGTACTGGGTTGTGGCTGGAAGGGCATCTGCTGTATTATATGTCCGAATAATTGGTGGTTCATTCCGCTGTGGCGACCCCTGATAAATAAGGGACTAAGCCGAAGGAAAATGAATGAATGTTTATAACCAAAACAGCTATATATTGTGTGTGTGTGTTTTTCTGTGTATATAAAAACACATAAAGAGCCTATAATAGAATGTTAAAAACACATTGATGCCATAACAACCATGTAACAAACTACAGAACCCAGATCATTTCATGCTAGACCTCCATAAAGCAGGCAATATTAAAGCTCCAGCACATACAGTCTAAGCCTGAGCACTGAGAAGTCACAAGACATGTTTTTTTTTATCCTGAGAGCGATGTGGATGACGGGAAGCTGCTTTCAGATGCAACTGGAAAGCCACAACATGCTTTACACCCCACGGCATCAACACCATCCACAAACTGACCCCTAACAAGATCCCCTGGTGCTCTGTGCTCAGCAGCGCTTCTCTGGGGCTTTGGGAGAAAAGATAAAGCTTCGAGAGTTATTCTGGATGGCAACAAGAATATCTACCAATAAGAGGCTATTGATAGCACATTTTAAAGCTGTTTCTGAAAGCCTGGGTGTGAAAAGTACTGTAATATGATACTAAAGTGAAAGCCGAGATAACTGAGTGAAAGTTTTACTCAATTAAAAGTATGTGGCTGAAAAGATACTTAATACAGGGAAAATTATTCCCCTGTAACATTTAAGTTATTTCTTAAATATTTTCAGAGCAAGAAAATATTCAGAGAATTTCCTTTAATATTTTTTCTTTTGGATAAAGTCTTACTTCTTTTAGTTTGGCTGGAATAAAAGCAGATTTTCCACTTTTTAAAAATTATTTTTAAGGTAATAATTATTAGCCCAGAGTGACACAGTGGCTCAGTGGTTAGCACTGTCGCCTCACAGCAAGAATGTTGCTGGTTAGAGTCCCGGCTGGGTCAGTTGGCATTTCTGTGTGGAGTTTGCATGTTTCTTCCGGGTGCTCTGGTATTCACCGCAAGTCCAAAGACATGCGCTGTAGGTGAATTGAAAGATCTGCTGTAAAGATACGGTTGTGTTGCCAACCAGTGGAAGAAGAAGAATTGTTTGGAGACATGGGTCGTCAGTGTTGCGTTTATAAATGTGCTGCAACAAAGGTTTTGTTTTCAATTCCCCACTATAAAGGCCCGTGCAAAAAAGACGTTTTTTGCTTGCGTTTTACGTCGACGTTTAACGCCTCGTGACTAAATAAAGGGTGTCAATGTGATCGTGCACATCAACGCGCAAAACAGCAGGCGCAAAAGCGTCATTTTTTTTAAAAAACGCCTCATGCTCGTTTTTTTTGTTTTGACGCGCCCCCTTAAAACCAATCAGATTGGCACTTTTGTTCATGTGCACGGAGCTGCTGAAGTTACAGTAAACAGCATTTGGAGGCGCTCAAGCGCAACACTGTCAATGTGAGTGCACATTGAAGAAGATGCCCAGAGGTGATATGAACGTGGAGCTGCTTATTGCACTGGTGAACATTAATCATTTCTTCATCACTAGAGCTGGAGCTGCTGCTTGAACCATCCATAACAACAAGCGTGTCAACTTTGTCTTCTTCTGTGTTACAAGCGGGTGTCAGAACCTTAAAGTTGTGTAGCGCCATCTGATTTTGCATGCTCTTCTGCCTGACGCCTGTGAAAATCGTTTGGGTTTAAATTCGGAAAAACGTCTTGGAAAAAAAAAATGCTGACGATAAACACAAACGAAAAGTGTCCCGGTGTGTACGAGCCTTAAGAGCGCAGCTGGACTCACGTGTGGATTACAGTGGTCTGCTAACATGCAACAAAAATATGTTTGTAAGGAACATTTTTTAACCGAGAGTTTTTCGCATCTGGAAATGGTGAAATCCGGATTTGCAGCTCGACTCGGTAAGTGTGTGATCAGTGTTCTTTGTTTACAGTATGTTTATTTAGAGGCAAAGTTAGTTTGTATCGTCAGCAGTGCTCTTTCAGTTTTTAAAGACATACCTTAGTCAAAATGATTTAGTTATTAAGTTTACAGTACGTTAATATCACTACAATATTATAGGCTGTAAGATCCGCTGTAAATGCTGCTCTCCTAGTGTAAACATGTAAGCACCTTAAATTAAACTTTTACCGTCATGTAGGATTTTCGCCGCATTTTGTGACAGGATATAGTCTATACACACACAGCTTTTTGACGCTACCTACCAGGTGCATCTAAGTTATGGAGTAATTGAAAAAAATATAGCCTACACTCTAAAAAACATTAGCAGTTTTCAGGGTCACACTTTATTTTGA
Organism: Danio kyathit; assembly: GCA_903798195.1. NCBI lineage: Eukaryota > Metazoa > Chordata > Actinopteri > Cypriniformes > Danionidae > Danio > Danio kyathit. The sequence continues at coordinate 44,192,334 of LR812529.1, forward strand.
TGGTCCGTTTGTTTAATTTAAGTTACATTGCAACTAATTATCATTAGATTATAAGTAGACTGTTAGGTTGGGGTTAGGGTTGGGATTGGGGTTAGGGTTAGTGTAAGTTGATATGTACTTGCAAAGTTTCTTATAGTCAGTTAAATGTCTGTTGAAGGACTGTTAAATGTCAGTGTCAACAGATATTAAGCAGACAGTCTACTAATACTCAAATGGACCATCAAAATAAAGTGTTACCGTTTTCAGTATTTTGTGGTTCATATTTTTATTTTTCCTTATTTATTTCTGCTTCTGAATTGCGCTATGAGAGCTTGATCTTTCTTCCAGCCAATTTTAACCTTGAAAAGTTCAAAAAAGTGACTTGAATTAATATTTTCAATAGTTTAAAGTGATATATTGTCTGGTTTGGCGTTGTATATTATACTAAAAAAACCTTGTAATAAACTGCCAGCACATTTTCTGTTATTTTACAGACTTATTCCTCTCTCTGTATCATTTCTTATACATTATGTTAATCAAACTACTAAAATGTCAATAAAAGTCACTTTGTTAAACTGCAGAGTTAAATTTTCAACACCAAAAGTCGACAGAACAGAGATCAACATCCCATAATGCAATTTACTACCATAAATAAACGGAACATACCTGTTAATTTTTACAGTGTACATACAGAATTTATGTCCTTTTTTTTTTTGAAGCACCAGCACATACTAAGAAAGAAAATAAAATGTAAACATGCAAATAGTACTTCTTTGTTTTACTTGAAACTTCATTCATTTACAAGTCAAAAGTCTGAATCGTAATTGACCACAAATCCTCAACACTAATACCCAAGTACAGTAATTAAGTACAACTACTCCAGTATTTTACACACCAGGCGAGATCTAATGTGCAATGAAACCCAAGCCCTTTGTAGTTCTTTCTTGGAACTCTTATCTCCTTCAGAAAAAAGGACAAACACATTACTGAAGTGAATGTGTTTACTGCCCTGTGCTCCTCAATGCAGGCCTGTTGTCTTCACTGACCTTATGGACCTGTATTTTGAAGCTTGTATTTGTGAGACACAGTCACAGATAACCTATATATTTATCTTAGACAGCGTTATCTGACTTGTGATGTCATTTATTGTTGCTGATTGTAGAGATGACACATTCTGTATAGCCTTTTTAAAGGGAAAGTTCACCCAAAAAAAGTACTCATTGACTCTGTTGAAAATAAAAGAAGATATTTTGAAGAATGTTTGTAACTGGTAGACATCGGGATCTCACTTTATATTAGGTGGGCTTAAATACTATGTACTACTTGCATCAAATGCATGCTTACTGTTTTTCTAATGTATTGCAGAGCACTTCTGGTGCTCTTGAGGTGGGATACGGGCAGGGTTAGGGACAGGTTTGGTGGTATGGGTAGGTTTAAGGGTGGGTTAATGTGTAAGGGAAGGTCAACAGTGTAATTATAAATGTAATTACACAAATTAATTACATATGTAAGTACAATGTAAAAACATGTATTTACACAATAAGTACATTGTAACAAATGATCAATTTTAGAGTAAGTACATATAAAACTCTAAAAAAAAATAGCTGCCTTTGATTTTTTAGTTAACTAGTCTAATTAACTTGTGTAGTAATTTCAACTCAAACTGACATAAAAAATATAAAGTTTAACTTTTAGTGCAATATTTTAGTACAATATTTACAACTTATATACAATATTTAGTTGTATATTTGAAAATTTAGTTAAAACCTGCACTCTAAATAATGATGTCTGCTGTTTGTTCAAACTACTTATTTAAAATGAGCTGAAACAACACAATTCTTGAGTTTTTTTGGGGGGACAACTTAAAGGTTTTATGATCAATTCACTTAAATTTGTAAAAACGAATAAGTTAAATTAATTAATTTATGTTGCCCCAACACAAATCGATTATGTAGAACCCAGCATTTTTTGCAGTGTGATTAACTTATTAAAATAAATTAAAGCAACATAAAAGTATTTGTTGTCTTGATTTTTTGTCATTAACGTTTAATTAATTATTAGTAATTACTTGTGTTTTTACAGTGTAGTTAAGGCCACCTAATATAAAATGGGATTGACATCTGCATCGAAACACTCAAAAAAAAAGACTTTTGCTGCTTGTTCAAACTTGTTGAAACAACACAGTTATTAAGGTTTTTTGGGGACAACTTAATTGTTTTATGTTCAATCCAACTAAATTTGTAGAAACCAATGAGTTAACTTAATTCCTTCATGTTGTCTGAACACAAATCGATTGTGTGAAACCCAGCATTTTTAAAGTGTGTTAGGAAAGACAAACACTATGGAAGTCACTAGTTTCCATTTCTCAAAATATCTTCTTTTGTGTTCAACTGAAGAAAAAAAAACAAGCGGAGAGTGAGTAAATGATGATAGAATTTTCATTTTTGCATAAAACTACATTAATTATTAAACAATAATCCAGCACATTCACATGTTGTCATTTACACTCAAAATATATATTTTTTGCTGATTGTTCAAACTACTTTTTTAAAATGAGTTGAAACAACACAATTATTAAAACTATTAAATTGTCCCAAAAAAAGTCTTATGTTCAATCCACTTAAATTTGTAAAAACTAATACGTTAACTTAATTCCTTCATGTTGTCTAGACATACATTGATTGTGTGAAACCAACATTCTTCAAAATATCTTCTTTTGTGTTCACCCGAGGAAAGAAACAAAAGAGAGGGGGTAAATTATAGCATAATTTTCATTTTTGCATAAAACTATCCCTTTAATTCTAAACAAAAATATCCAGCTCATGCACATGTCATTTAGGAACGATAAATAGGAAAGTCAATGGTTACCAGTTTCCAACATTCTTCAAAATATCTTCTTTTGTGTTCAACCGAAGAAAGAAACAAGCAGAGAGTGAGTAAATGATAATAGAATTTTCATTTTTGCATAAAACTTTCCCTTTAATTATAAAAAATGATCCAGCACATGCACATGTTGTCATTTACACTGAAAAAAATATTTTTTGCTGCTTGTTTTGTTGCAAAATTTTTATTTAAAATAAGTCGAAACAACACAATTCTTACATTTTAACTTTCAACTTAATTGTTTCAACTTAATTGTTTTATATTCAACCCACTTAAATTTGTAAAAACTAATACGTTAACTTAATTCCTTCATGTTGCCTAAACACAAACTAATTGTGTGTAACCTAGCATTTTTTACACTGCGGTAGGTAAGACAAATGCTATGGAAGTCAGTGGTTACCGGTTTCCAACATTCTTCAAAATATCACAAGTGGAGAGTTTAATTTTTGCATAAAACTATCCCTTTAATTCTAAAAAAAATATCCAGCACATGTTGTCATTTGTTAACTAAAAGCACTGCGATGTCAACATTGAAGTGCTACAGACAGATTGTGAAAATGAGAATCAACCAGAAGCATGGAGATAAACAAGAAAATCCGTCAGGGAGAGAGAGGGGGAAAAAAAAAAAAGAAAAAGCGAGGCGGGCTTTGGAATTAGTTCAGTCACATGAAGTTCAGTAAGTCCACATCAGCTGATCGAAGGTGAGGGTTTGCTGAGCTGCTCTAAATGAATGCGATGCAAAGGTCAGCGTTTAATTAGAAGAAGCCCCGTCTAGATTAAGAAAATGATATAGGAAATGCGAAAAGTTAAACAGCACTGTCTATGCACTGAGAATAGAAAACAGGGAGAACAAGAAGATATAAATGAAAGGAGCTGAATCTTAATTACATGCTTGGAGCTGGTGGGAATTATTGCACTTTATATGCAAAAGTGAAAAACACTGAGTATAATTATGCATGTGATTATAGATTATATTACAGGGTGAACAGAAACAGAACATAATGCACAATATTAAAACAATACAACAAATACATGGCTGACTCAACATGTGAATCGTTCGGGAAGGTTTCAATAAAGGTTTAAAGCACATACACAATGTTAAATGTTTCTTATGCTAGGAAAGATTTCATTTAATTGATAGGAATGGAAAAAACTCCAATATTATGCCTGTAATTATTTACAGATAATAATATAATATAATAAAAGTATATATCTGTATTTAACGTTAGCATGTTATAAAAATGTGATGTATTCATGTGATTCATTCATTCAGTTTCCTTCGACTTAATCCCTTATTTAACAGGGGTCACCACAGCGGACTAGTATTCCGGCATATGTTATACACAGTGAACGCTCTTCCAGCCGCAACACCCATAAACTCTCACAATCACATACACACTCATACACTACGGCCAATTTAGTGTTATTCAGCTCACCTATAGCGCATGTCTTTGGACTGTGGGGGAAACCAGAGCACCTGGAGGAAACCCACGCTGGGAGAACATGCAAACTCCACACAGAAACGCCAACTGGTCCAGCCTAGACTCAAACCAGCGACCTTCTTGCTGTGAGGCGACAGTGCTAACCACTGAGCCACCTTGCCACCCGTATTCATGTGATGCAAAGCAAAATTTTCAACATCAGATCTCCAGTCTTTAGTGTCACATTCTTATAAAAAATTATATATAATACTTAGACAATATAAAAAATATTATTATATAATTTAGAAATGTATAAATGAATTATTGTATTAATGTTATTATTAGGCGAGGCAATGGTGCAGTAGGTAGTGCTGTCGCCTCACAGCAAGAAGGTCGCTGGTTTGAGCCTCGGCTGGGTCAGTTGGCATTTCTGTGTGGAGTTTGCATGCTCTCCCCGCGTTTGCGTGGGTTTCCTCTGGGTGCTCCAGTTTCCCCCACAGTCCAAAGACATGCGGTACAGGTGAATGGGGTAAGCTAAAACTGTCCGTAGTAGAGACCGCCCCTCATATACAGGCAGTGCAGAATTATTAGGCAAATGAGTATTTTGACCACATCATCCTCTTTATGCATGTTGTCTTACTCCAAGCTGTATAGGCTCGAAAGCCTACTACCAATTAAGCATATTAGGTGATGTGCATCTCTGTAATGAGAAGGGGTGTGGTCTAATGACATCAACACCCTATATCAAGTGTGCATAATTATTAGGCAACTTTCTTTCCTTTGGCAAAATGGGTCAAAAGAAGGACTTGACAGGCTCCGAAAAGTCAAAAATAGTGAGATATCTTACAGAGGGATGCAGCACTCTTAAAATTGCCAAGCTTCTGAAGCGTGATCATCGAACAATCAAGCGTTTCATTCAAAATAGTCAACAGGGTCGCAAGAAGCATGTGGAAAAACCAAGGTGCAAAATAACTGCCCATGAACTGAGAAAAGTCAAGCGTGCAGCTGCCAAGATGCCACTTGCCACCAGTTTTGCCATATTTCAGAGCTGCAACATCACTGGAGTGCCCAAAAGCACAAGGTGTGCAATACTCAGAGACATGGCCAAGGTAAGAAAGGCTGAAAAACGACCACCACTGAACAAGACACACAAGCTGAAACGTCAAGACTGGGCCAAGAAATATCTCAAGATTTTTCTAAGGTTTTATGGACTGATGAAATGAGAGTGAGTCTTGATGGGCCCGTGGCTGGATCGGTAAAGGGCAGAGAGCTCCAGTCCGACTCAGACGCCAGCAAGGTGGAGGTGGAGTACTGGTTTGGGCTGGTATCATCAAAGATGAGCTTGTAGGGCTTTTTTGGGTTGAGGATGGAGTCAAGCTCAACTCCCAGTCCTACTGCCAGTTTCTGGAAGACACCTTCTTCAAGCAGTGGTACAGGAAGAAGTCTGGATCCTTCAAGAAAAACATGATTTTCATGCAGGACAACGCTCCATCACACGCGTCCAAGTACTCCACAGCGTGGCTGGTAAGAAAGGGTCTAAAAGAAGAAAAACTAATGACATGGCCTCCTTGTTCACCTGATCTGAACCCCATAGAGAACCAGTGGTCCATCATCAAATGTAAGATAATGTGAGATTTACAAAGAGGGAAATCAGTACACCTCTCTGAACAGTGTCTGGGAGGCTGTGGTTGCTGCTGCACGCAATGTTGATGGATTCTGTCAGTGTTTTGATCTGTTCACCATGGATGGCAGGCTTTTGAGTGTCCTTGCAAAGAAAGGTGGCTATATTGGTCACTGATTTGTTTTTGTTTTGTTTTTGAATGTCAGAAATGTATATTTGTGAATGTTGAGATGTTATATTGGTTTCACTGGTGAAAATAAATAATTGAAATGGGTATATATTTGTTTTTTGTTAAGTTGCCTAATAATTATGCACAGTAATAGTCACCTGCACACACAGATATCCTCCTAAAATAGCTCAAACTAAAAACAAACTAAAAACTACTTCCAAAAATATTCAGCTTTGATATTAATGGGTTTTTTGGGTTCATTGAGAACATGGCTGTTGTTCAATAATAAAATGAATCCTCAAAAATACAACTTGCCTAATAATTCTGCACTCCCTGTATAAATACACATTACATTACATAATCAGGTTTTTTTTTTTAACCAGTTTAAAAGAAAAAAACAACATTTATTTGAGATACTAATCTTTTTTTTAGCAACTGTTTATTGAATTCTCTGGACACTCAAGAATGTTTTTACAAAATAAAAGCAACTGTGTAAATGAAGAATATTTAGTTTTTTTTTTTATTTTTTATAAATCAACATGAACTGAATAAAATGCCATGTAAAAATAATAATAAAATAAATAAATGTTTAATAGCTAACATTTATTCATGTATTTTTGATACAGCAATATTAATGCTTAATTACATAAAATCCTTGTAAAACAAAAAACAGTAATTTCGCAATATAGTGTAAATGATTTAACTTGGAGTCTGACCATGTGGATTTCTGTTGTTTATTCTCTGTTTATAATCATTTTCCTGTTTTATGCTTTGGCCACAAACCACTTGGCAGAAATACACCCCTATTTGGCATAAAAATAATATTCTTTTAGTAATCAAACTGAAATAATTTCAGAACACCATGACTGGATGTGTGATGTTTTTAATCACACCATATTTTGTTGTTCTCACACCAACAGCATCCCTGAAAACAAAACTGATGCTTATGTTGGATCTAAAATTATTGTTAGTAAGAAAAAATAAGTAACAGCTGCAACTTTTTGTCTGGGTTCTTTTGAGTTCTGTTTGATTCAAAGTAGCCAGACATGTAAAATCGAGCAGTGCAATTAATTACATGAAGTTAGTTTGAATTCAATTCAATAGACTTTGTTTCTTTGATTTTTTTTTTCATGAAATTATATTGCACTTAATATAAACGAGTTACGTGAACTCATAATTTGATTGTGGTAGACAGAACTTAAACTGAATGAGTTAAGCTAATCTTGTAGATTTCTAGTCCTCAGAATGGTTTCTGCCAAACTGGAAACTAACAAACTGGAATGTTTTGGGAAAAAGGAGTTAGAAAGTAATTGCTGTATTTTATTTATTATTTTTATTTTCTTCAGGTAAGATAGGTGGTAAAAAAAAAGATATTTTTGTTATTTTTGGCTTGGTCCTCCCCTGAAGATAAATCCTTATCTCATGTAATAAACTAAGCTTGTTACATTCAAATTCTCTCTGGTATTGGCTCTCTTTTCTTTTCTGTTGTGATCGACCCCTAAACGGTCATAACAATGCTAAAAAATGAAGCGTTATTGTGTTTTAGCACAAGATAATATAGGGAAACATCTGAAACATAGGGGAACATTTAATGTTGTGCTGTGTTGTTATTTACAGAGGTTTCAGTAAAATCGTAAAGTTCGACTAACTCAGATTACAGATCCAGTCAACAAAACTGAAAAGGTCTAAGAAAATTTGACTTAATAAAGGGGATTCTTTTAATGTATTAGTAGGAAAGACTTATTGGGAGGCACAGTGGCGCAGAGGGTAGCACTGTCGCCTCACAACAAGAAGGTCGCTGATTTGAGCCTCGGCTGGGTCAGTTGCCATTTCTGTGTGGAGTTTGCATGTTCTCCCCGTGTTGGCATGGTTTACCTACGGGTGCTCCGGTTTTCCCCACAGTCCAAAGACATGCGCTATAAGTGAATTGGGTAAGCTAAATTGTCCGTAGTGTATGTGTGTGAATAGGTGTGTATGGGTGTTTCCCAGTGATGGGTTGCACCTGGAAGAGCATCTGCTGCGTAGAACATATGCTGGATAAGTCGGCGGTTCATTCCGCTGTGGTGGAATAAAGGGACTGATTAATAAAGGGACTAAACCGAAAAAAAATGAATGAAGGAAAGATGAATTACAATAAAATTAAGATTATTTAATTTAATTAAGGCAATGAGTTTGCACAATTCATTCATTCAATTCTTTTTACAGTGCATCCCAAAAAAACCTAAATGTCAGTGCCTAATTCTTTTCAATGGGCTATATGCAAAGCAAGTGTTTTTCAGCCACCGATAAACTTGAAAACTGACTATTTTCAATTTCATAAGATTACAGCATCAATAATTAAAATATAATCAGTTAAATAGACATTCAGCCTAGACTTCAACCCAATTGAACATCTGTGCAGAGATCTAAAAACGGCTGTCCACCAATGTTTACCGTCCAACCTGAAAGAACTGTAGAGGAGGAATGTCAGAGGATGCCCAAATCCAGATGTGAAAAACTTGTTGCATCTTTCCCAAAAAGACTCATAGCTGTATTAGATCAGGGTGCTTCTACTAAACACTGAGAAAAGGGTCTGAATACTTTGGGCCATGTGATATTTCAGATTTTTTTTTAAAGAAATCTGCAAAAATGTCAACAATTCTGTGTTTTTCTGTCAATATGGGGTGCTGTGTGTATATTAATGAAAAAACAAAATGGACCTAAATAATTTTAGCAAATGGCTGCAATATGAATAAGAGTGACAAATTTAAGGGGGACTGGATGCTTTCCGTACCCCCTGTATATCGTATATCAACCAGGCAGTGAATATCTCTGATTTCTAAAGAAACCAGAATGTAGTGAATTTACACTTACCGGCCAATTCATTAGGTACACCTGTCGAACTGCTCATTAACACAAATTTCTAATCAGCCAATCTCATGGCAGCAACTCAATGCATTCAGGCATGTAGACATGGTCAAGACGATCTGCTGCAGTTCAAACTGAGCATCAGAATGGAGAAGAAAGGTGATTTAAGTGACTTTGAATGTGGCGTGGTTGATGGTGCCAGATGGGCTGGTCTGAGTATTTCAGAAACTGCTGATTTACTAGGATTCTCACGCACAACCATCTCTGCAGGGTTTACAGAGAATGATCTGAATTAGAGAAAATATCCAGTGGGCGGCAGTTCTGTGGGTGCAAATGCCTTGTTGATGCCAGAGGTCAGAGAAGAATGGCCAGTCTGGTTCCAGCTGATAGAAAGGCAACAGTAACTCAAATAACTACTCGTTACAACTGAGGTCTGTAGAAGAGCATCTCTGAACACACAATAAAATTCAACCTTGAGGCGGATGGGCTACAGCAGCAGAAGACCACACCAGGTGCCACTGCTGTCAGCTAAGAACAGGAAACTGAGGCTACAATTCACACAAGCTCACCAAAATTGGACAATAGAAGGTTGGAAAAAAGTTGCCTGGTCTGAGGAGTCTCGATTTCTGCTGCCACATTCGGATGGTAGGGTCAGAATTTGGCATCAACAATATGAAAGCATGGATCCATCCTGCCTTGTATCAATGGTTCAGGCTTGTGGTTGTCGTGTAATGGTGTGGGGGATATTTTCTTGACACACTTTGTGCCCATTAGTACCAATTAAGCATCGTGTCAACACCACAGCCTACCTGAGTATTGTTGCTGACCATGTCTATCCCTTTATGACCACAGTGTACCCATCTTCTGATGGCTACTTCCAGCAGGAAATGAGCACCATGTCATAAAGCGTAAATCATTTGTTCTCTTTCTTGAACAAAACAATGAGTTCACTGTACTCAAATGGCCTCCACAGTCACCAGAGCTCAATCTAATAGAGCACCTTTGGGATGTGGTGGAACAGGAGATTCGCATTATAAATGTGCAGCTGACAAATCTGCAGCAATTCCGTGATGCTATCATGTCAATATGGACCAAAATCTCTGAGGAATATTTCCAGTGCCTTGTTGAATCTATGCCACGAAGGATTAAGGCAGTTCTGAAGGCAAAAGTGGGTCCAACCTGGTACTAGTAAGGTGTACCTAATAAAGTGGCCGGTGAGTGTATAATGGCACAACAGTTCACCAAAAGCGGCTTATTGAAAATTACAATTTCTTTGTGCATGTACTGTACCTTGTAAGTATTTTCACACACACCTAAATCTGGTGTATGGCACGTCTAAATATCTCTGAGTGTGCAGAATGTCTCTTGCAGTGTTTTCTGTCGCTGTGAGGTATAGTGATCCAACAAAACAAATAATCTAGCCATAGGAACAGCATCATGACAACCGGTCTCTGCTGGCACCTCTCTGGATGCCCCTGCCAGTTCTGACTTGTTTTTTTGTCTTCCTCTTAGGAATGTTCACTTGGATTTGGACAGTCAGTTACTCGAGTGTGTAATTGGGTACAGCCCGGCAACAAAAATAAAGTTATGAAATTTTAACCTGCATATTGCTAGTAAATTTCACAATGAAAAAGCAAGTAGGAAAACGGAAAGGGATAGTTCACTTAAAAATAAAAATCTACTCATTATTTACTCACACCTCCAGTGGTTCCAAAACTAACAAGTTTCTTTCTTCTTCTTCTATATTTCTGAAAAAGAAGCTGAAAACCTGTAACCATTGACTTCCATACTATTTATGTATATCCTATGGAAGACAATTCCTCACCTTAGAATTATAAGGTTCTATCTGACATTTTTGTCAAAATTGAGTTATTGACATATTCTTATTAATTGACAACTTATTTACATTATGGGATGTTTTTTTTATAAGTTGTTTACATTTTAAGACAGTTTACTTAAAATAACCAATGCTACACACATACTGTTTGCTATGGAATGCAAAAACTTTGAAGCTCAATATCTCCAAATCATTCAGAACGCAGATAGAACCTTATAATTCCAAGGTGACGAATTGTTACAGGTTTTCAGCATTCTTCACAATATCTTCTTATGAGTTTAACACTCATAAAGGTTTGTAACAAGTAAAGGGTGAGTAAATTATGACAGAATATTCAGTTTTGTTGGAAATATCCATTTAAATAGTATTTTAACAATTGTAATAGTAACACTTTTTAAAATTATTATAATTATATTTTTTTTTTTCATTTTTAGGACAAATTCTAACTACAGTGGCTTATTACTCGCCTATTATTAAGATATCGGCTGTTTTGTTACTACTTATAAAGAATATATTCTGTAATGATTCTATTTTACATCACTAATCCTATCTAACACCTAAATCAACTATTACCTTAATAACTATTAATAAATATTAGCAGCAATTAGAAATTTATTGAGAAAAGTCATACAGCGATAATTTTACCCTAAATAAGTGACTATTTTTTTGTAAAACTCAAAAATTCACATTTTAAGAGTATTTATGAAGCAGCAAAACAGCATAAAGTTGTATTTTAAGTTGTTTACATCATAGACTGTAAAAGATATGGATGTAGTATCCGTGACGTCACCCATAGGTTTCTCAAAAACCCAAAAGAAGCTACCAGTAGGCAATGCCAACCATCGCCATTTTGTTCACGCGTCATCGCACCGACCGGGGGATACCAAACAAGGGCAAAGAGGCGGAGCTACAGATGCCTGCTAGCATTCTGCTTAGACGGGCTTTCCTATGGGAGAAACGCTTAATACTTCATTACCTGTGGCTCGTTTGTGTTCTGACCACATGTGCTTGGTTGTACACTATATCAATAAAGTGTTTAGTCTTTTAAAAACACTGTTGTAGAACATTGAGCCACTAAACATTGGTCTTATGATGTTTTTCTACAGGAGGAAAACCTGAATTACTTCCAAACACTTCAAATATAGTCTGTGTTAGTAAACACAAGAGTATTGATGAAATCCAGGCATAACACTGTATGACAACGTTTCAGATGACTGTTCTAGAGCCTACAGCTAATCAATCTGTCAGATTCTAGAGTGCATTACAGGTCTAAAGGAAATTATAAATGATAATTTACCTTAAATGAAACAAATACATTTATACGAGGGAGCGGGAGCTTGCCGCTTGGTTTACATTGTTGCCAGGTACATATTTCTAGTGCCATAACAAAGAAACAACTACAAAAAAGCACATTTTGGATGCACTGTGAGGGAAAAAGTTTGCCAAATTTGGAATTGACTTAATAATGACTATGTGAATAAACCTAATTCTAGTAAATGTAACAAAAAAAAAATACAAAGAAATTGCAAGAAACTACAAGAAAACTTAAAATTCCAAAGTAGAAAATTTTTTTTTGTGAGTTTATTATTTTTTATGAAACTCACAAATCAAATTTGAGCTATCCTACATTTTTTATAATAATAATAATCTTTATTTTTATATAGCGCCTTTAAAAGTAGCATCTCCAGGCACTTTACAGATGCAACAGTAAAAGATAGAAGGATGAATGCAAAAAAAAGTAATAATAAAATAAAACACATAATAATAATTTAAAACACAAAATTGTAATAGTAATAGTTTTAAAAATCGAATACAAATCTAATAATCAAATAAAAGCTATCCCAAAAAAATAAGTGTAGTGTAAGTTTAGTGTAATTACAAAGAAGCTAAAGTTTCTTTTATTTTTAATTTTACATGTTTATTCAATTAAGGCATTGAAAATATGTTTATGGCAACACAACCACTTTGGCTGCAGTGCAAAAAAAAAAAAAAGAGGAGTTTGCCAAATGTCTACTGTAAATACTACGATTACGTAAGGTGGTTCTCTATTTTAGAACAGGGTGAACATACCTTACATCTGACATGACATTTAGCGCAAGGTCCAATGCCACAAATTACACAACGATGAACATTTTAACAGACGCGAAAGGACAGAAAGAATTGATTTTACAGATTACCTCTGTTTATTCTGGGTTATAGTTCAGATAGCTACTTATAATCAAATAAGAATGAAATTAAAAATCTTAAATTGGGATTAAAGGTTTGAAATTAATCAAATATAATAAATTATGCTTTTTTTCTGTTCACCAAAATCTGCTTTTTTCTTTAAAATCTCATTTATTTTTTCAGAAGACACTGTAATATGTGACCCTGAACCTCAAAACCAGTCATAAGTGTCAATGTTTTTAATTCATTATCTGTAAGATGAACAAATAAGCTTTCCATTGATGTATAGTTTGTAAGGATAATATTTAACCGAGATACAACTATGTGAAATTATGTCAACAAACAAATCAAAATACTGAGAAAATCACCTTTAAAATTGTCCAAATTAGGTTCTTCGCTATTACTTAATATACATTGCTAATCAAATATTCAGTTTTGAATTATTATTTACAGTAGGAAATGTACAAAATACCTTCATGTAACAATATATTTAAGATATTCACTTAATATTCTAATGATTTTTGGTGTAAAATAAAAATGTATAATTTAGATAAAGACAATGTATTTTTGGCTACTGCAAGAAAATGTACCCTTTCAACATAATTTGATGCTCAATTAATATAATAGTTCAGGTTTAAATCAATTTCTGCTGAATAATCATTGTGGAAAATATAATGCAATTTTATTCAGGATATCTTAATAGATTTTGTTACATTATAAATGACTTCAGTCAATTTAATGCATTTTTATTTAAAAAAAATATTAATTTTAATAATATAAAACAAAGATCTTTCTGAGTAGATTTGACACACAATTCTAAGAAATGAGGGTAGATTTCGGAAAAATTATGTAACACAAAAGTAGTGATGCTGAAAATCTGGCTCTAAAAATGTAAAAATAAAAAAAAGCTATTTTAACTATCTTAAATAGTTATTATCTACTTAACAAAAATATTTTTTAGAATTTTAATTGCATTTCTCATAAAATAATGCAATTTTTTAGTTACTGACCTTAGGATATTTCTTTTAACCCTATAAAGCCGCACATATTTCTAGTTTCTAAGACCTATATAATTTCAACCTGATCAATACTTTGGTTAAAAAACCCCGTTGTATATGAATTGATATACAACAGGTATATCAGGTAACAGGTAAAAACACAGAGAAAAACTGCCTGAAATGTTTTCTGTTGTCAAAATATTAAGGGCAAAATTGTTTTTGTAATTAAAATTAAAATTTTTGTAAGCAAATAATTGTACAGACGCCTGATGTATCAAATGTAATACAAAATAAATATCATGAAAAAATGTATATGGCAAAATTATTTTTCTGATTTTGCTACTGTAGATGGTTTAATAAACATCTCTGTTCCAGAAAATTTGAATTTTCCATGAAACCCCGCTCTTTCAGTTAAAGTCTACCTCAATTACAACTATCAGTTGGCTCACTAACTCAAAAAATCAAACACAAAACGTGAGTAAACTTATTATTTTATAGTTTACAAAGTTAAAATGCAAAAAAAAAAAATAAACAGCAAGTAGTTTAATGCCCTGCTACATATACGATAGGTTATTCGTAATTTCATATAATATATACACATAACCACAATTTGTTATATCATTATAAAGATAATCATGTTTATTTAAAATCTATAAACAAGGAAGACTTCCCTCCTCCTGAATCCCCAGGTCTGAATGCAGACACAGTGGATAGCACTGGATACCAGTGCAGTGCAGTGCAGCAGGTCTCTTGCCCTATCTATTCCAACCATTAACTCTGCCGGAAATCTGGGCATTAAACATAGGCGAACACAGCAGCACAGATAGGCGATGTGTCTGAATGGTGACGAACTCAACTGATAAAAGACAAAGTCCGCCATTCTCCAATTCTCGTACAGCTCTTCCAACAAAAATGCTTGCTGCACACAAACAGCTTTGCCGTATCAGCCCTAACAGCATCGTGGGGAAAAACATGCAACAAACCCCGTGGATCATGTAAGCAAACACATACAACCCTTCATGAATGGCTAAATACTGCATGCCGTGCACGAACGCGGTCCCACAGCCTGACAGGTCTGTCATCGGAAAGCACGTGGTGTCATGAATAATCAAGAAGCAGGTTCTTCTCATAGGACAAGAAAACTCAGTCTATGAATATGAATAATAATGAAAACCAACGTGTCATCACTCCACTAGCAGATGAGTGATACGTAGGCCCACACGGAATCTGAGGGCAGAAATCCGCAGATTTTTAGCCCATCATTTAGTCTATGTGTTTACTTGTGTAAATGTGTGTACATTTCTATTTATTCAGTTTTTTTATTAATTTCACTCATTTTATTGTGATATAATAAAAGTAATATTAAAATGTTCATATGATTTATTTACAATACAGTTTGTTAAGTGTCTTTCAGTAGATCTTTTATATGAGAGACTTGCTTTGTTTACCAAATAAGAGGATCTAATTAAATTTGCTTTGTAAACATTAAATAAAAGTTAAAAATGTATTATTTATTATTTCATATATTAAGTTTTTAATTATGATACTCCTAAAATCATTCAGCATAAATCCGAAGATTTTTTTACAAAATTCTCCACATAAATAGCAAAAAACTCCGCAGATTCTGTCTGGCCCTGGCGATACGTCATCGATTTTGATCCCGCCCCAATAATGATTTTAAACCTGGAAGATGAAATTAGCTGACAAAAGCTCAAAATGATCCAGTTTTATGCACAATTAAAGATGACGGGTGCTAATGTTCTCTTTATTGCTCAACACACACAAATCTATTAAAATCTCAAAAAAGTACTCAAGGGCTTCTTGAATGTTTCCTGTATGAGTGTAACATTTTAAAACTACAAAGTTACTCTAAGCATTATCACGTCATTCCCTGAGTGGTAAAGCATATCATTTACAATGTTAAAAAATGCTGGGTTCCATACAAATCCTTCACGTTGTCCCAACACAGACCAATTAAGCTAACTCAATTGTTTTTAAAAATTTAAGTGGATTGAACATAAATCCATTAATTTGCCCCCCACCCCTCCAAAAAAAAAAAAACTCTAAACTATTTAAGTTGTCTGAGCAAGCAGCAATTTATTTATTTATTTTTTAAATATATGACTTATTGCATCACGTTTATCATTACTGCAGCTCTATGATGTTAATGATGATCATTATGAATAAATAATAAAAACACAAACAGCGACTGGCCTTTACTGACAGTTTGGTTTGCTTACTTGACAACAAAATGCGTAATTTCCCATATTTCTGCTTTATCTGATCGCAGGGAACTCTGGGTCACGGCTCACACAGACCTCCTGAACCTTTACCTGGAAAAAAGCACATAAAACACTTTTAACTGCAATAATAAAATGACGTAAAAAAGGTGTTTTTGTGTAATATGAGAGGCCTGTCGTGTTCTGTGCTAATTGCTGAATGAACATGTTTCTGTTGACTGTACTTTAAAGGAGAACAAGGTTTTATTATACATTTATGTCAGTTGAGGACACCTGACGGTCAACAGGTTCAGTCAGGAAAATGTCAGCGTGAATAAAAACCCTCGGTCATTTCCCCGGTGGACACAGAACATGTGAGGATCTGCATCAGTGTGTAGGCTGAGCAAATACAAACGCCCTGAAACGTTTGCAAGAACAACTTTATCAAAAACCTGAAATAAGCAGGACAAAGGTTTGATTACAGTATATAAATTTACAAATTTACATAGAATCAACTTGAGTTTGGTATCTTTTAAGTGACAACTGCAGTTTTAATGAATAGTTTAAAAATACATTCATTCATTTATTCATTTTCCTTCGACTTAGTCGCTTTATTTATCAGGGGTCGCCACAGTGGAATAAACCGCCAACTTATCCAACACATGTTTTACACAGCGAAGGCCATTCCAGCTGTAACCCAGTACTGGGAAACATCTATACATACTCATTCACACACATACACTATGGCCAATTTTGTTTATTCAATTCACCTATAGTGCATGTCTTTGGACTGTGAGGGAAAGATTGAAAATACAATTAAAAATGTATATTTTCTGTTTTCATTTTGAGTTTACTTAAGTTTAAGTAGTTGTTAAATGTATTTATTATTTGGTCATAATTTCTCTTAATCACGTAATCTTAATCTTTTTTCAAAGTTTCAGCTTTGTTTATTAAGTGTAGCAGCTTTACTTTACTAATAAATTGAAATTTTTCCGAGCTGAAATGAACCTTTTTTCATATAATTTTTTTCAGATTACATTACAAATTTCAGTTTTAGCTAACTAATCCTGGGTGATTAATTTAATTGATTTATTTTTATTACAATAATTTTCATTGAAACTGAAAATAAATGTTATCAGCTTTTTACAGAATAAACCCAATATTAGTATTTCACACAACTAAAATAAATCCAGAGAAACAGATATTGTCTAACTGCTGTCTTAGCTGTTTTACATATTAAAATATGAATTAATATAAAGGAATTGATTAATTAATAAATGAAGGTTTTAAATGAAGAAATGCGTGTTTAAATATTAGTTTGAATAATTTAAATACAACGAAACAAAATCTGTTTTCATTTTAAGTTTACTTAAGTTTAAGTAGTTGTTAAATTATTATTTTTGTTTTAGTCACAATTGCTCTAAATCAGTTTTAGCTTTACTCGTAAGATACACGAAATACAAATTTGCATTTACAAGCTGAAATAAACTTATTTTTAATACTTTTTCAGTTTATGTTAAAAAAAAATTTCAGTTTATGGTAAAATAAAATCCATTTTAGCTAATCCTGAGTGATTCATTATTCATTTAATCAATAAATTTTTTATTATTACAATATTTTTCATTGAAACTGGAAATAAATGTTATCAGATTTTTCCAGAATAAAACCAATATTAGTAGCTGAAATAAACTTTTAAATACTTTTTTCAGTTTATGTTAAAGACTTTAAGCATACGTTTCAAAGAATGTTTTAATGAACTAATTCTGGGTGATTAATTATTAATGTAATTTATTTTTTATTACAATATTTTTCATTGAAACTGGAACTAAATGTTATCAGATTTTTCCAGAATAAAACCAAGATTGGTATTTTACACAACTAAAATAAATCCATGAAAACAGAATTTCCAACTGGTGTATTAACTGTTTTCCATTTAAAAAATGTATTAAATATAAATGAATGAATGAATGATTTTTTAAATGGATGCATTTTTAATTATTAGTTTGAAAATGCAATTAAACAATTAAACCTGTTTTCATTTTAAGTTGAAGTAGTTGTTTAAATAAAAATAAATGTATTTATTTTTTAGTCATAATTTCTCTTAAAAGCAGTTTTAGCTTTCTTCGTAAGATGCACTAAATACAAATTTGAAATATCTCCTAGCTGAAATAAACTTTTAAATACTTTTTTCAGTTTATGTTAAAGACTTTAAGAATACGTTTCAAAGAATGTTTTAATGAACTGATTCTGGGTGATTAATTATTAATGTAATCAATTTATTTTTTATTACAATATTTTTCATTGAAACAGGAAATAAATGTTATCAGCTTTTTACAGAATAAACCCAATATTAGTATTTCATTCATTCATTTTCTTTTAGTCCCTTTAGGAGGACCGGGCCGCCACAGCGGAATGAATCTCCAACTTATCCAGCATATGTTTACGCAGCGGATGCCCTTTCAGCTGCAACCCAGCACTGGGAAACATCCATACACTCCCATTCACACACATACACTGCGGACAATTTAGCTTACCAAATTCACCTAAAGCGCATGACTTTAGAATTTTGGGGGAAACAGGAGCACCCAGAGGAAACCCACGCCAACACGGGGAGAACATGCAAACTCCACACAAAAACGCCAACTGACCCAGCCGAGGCTCGAACCAGCGACCTTCTTGCTGTGAGGCAACAGCGCTACCCACTGCGCCACCCCCAATATTAGTATTTTACATAACTAAAATAAATCTTAAGAATCAGAGCACTTCCAACTTGTGTCTCAACTGTTTTTCATATAAAAAAAATCTATTAATTAATATAAATAAACTAACAAATGAATGAACAAACAGTTCAGATGCAAAAGTCTCTTAACGCTGTCTGAAATCTTAAGCAAAATTAGCATTTTTCCTGTGCAGGTTTAGATATTATGTGAAATATACATAAAAAAATCCCTGCCAAGGCTTTGTTTTTTGGTTTGCAGGTTTTATGCTCACTTCATGGCTGGTGTATGGGTATTCGGAGTAGATGAAGTGACTCAAATCTCTGTAATTTCATGGCTATAAATAATTCGAATGGCTTAGAAAAGCCCAATGGTTTAGAAAAGTAAAAAAAGCACGGCTCTCCTCAACCACACATTCTAGCTGGAAAAATGATGCGTATAAAGTTTAATACAAACTTCAAAAGCGTAACGCTAAATATAGCGAGCACCTCTAATGACGATACATAAACCATTTTCAGACACCAACCCTCATATCTGTCCAGATCTAAAGATTTTTTCCAGGTGGTTAAGATCCACAAATTCAGCTCTACATCATGATTATGACAAACACCTCGCTGGTAGATAAAGACATTGGCTTGATTTTTTTTTTCCTTCTCTCTGCTACTCTTTCCGCCCCCAAACGCAGCAAGAGTTACATATCTGATTCAGACTCACAAATCCCATTATCTGACTTCAGCGTGTAGCAGCACGAGTTCTATTTGTTTCAATATGAGGAATGAAAATTGTGTTATATCGCACAGCTCGATTTGTTATTAAATATAACAGAACATTATTTCGAACCCTGCTTGTTGCAATCATGTTCTGTGCAAGAGCAGAAAATTGTATAATTTGCTCCTCGTTCTGAGTTGAAAGCGTGATGGTTTGGTGCAGAGCATAGGCATTTTCCACTTTACACAAACTCTGCTGAACTTTTACCTCATGCCTAAACACCATTAAAGCTCTGCTGTAATACATTCAGAGCCGTGTCGCAGATAGCTTAACACAACTAATGTGGAAAATTCTCCTGTGAGTTGCAAAAAAAAAAAAAAAAAAAAGCTGTCACCGGTGGTCCACAGCTCTGCGAGGTCAGAATATTGACCGGGTGGGCGGACGGAGCCAGGAGGCACCTCGCACAGGAAGGCTTGGTTACAGAGTAGCCTGACTGCATGTAGCACATCTTAAAAAGGTACTTCAACCCCAGAACATTTCACCTCGCCTGCCCTCGGGCCACCTTCATGTCTAGAATAGGAAGTGATTCACAAATGAGGGTGTAGAGATTTGTTTCTCTCAGAAAAACTTTACACAAACACTGTGTGTCTGTTAAGGAGTAATACAGGTTTCATGTAAAATCTCGTGCATTGGACAATTCTGAAGAAACACAAATTATTGGGATAACCTATATTATAACATTACTACATGGGTATTTATAACATATGATGAAGCTGTTTAGTGATTAAGTACACATAAACTGATTAACAGTGTCACCAAGTGGTAAACGGAACAATTGCAGTCTTAATACCAACCAGTCACTAGCAGTGGGAGTCCGATTCACTTGAGCGAGTCTCTCTGGGTGGTTCGTTCAACTGAAGTGATTCATTCCGTCGTGTTCTGCCACAACATAAATACACACCAAATTTAAAACGGGCATAGCTTGATTTTACAGTAGGATTGGTCTATATATTGGGAAAACTAGCTGGTGGTCCAGTACAACCATGTAGATTACTCAACGACACTAAACATAACGTTACTATGTTTAGTGTCAGATATGCTTTCATTTTTAACGTCGAGTTGTTTGTTATTCACTCACCTCACGGGATCTCCTGTGATTTGCAAACACATTTCAAATGCGACCGACATTTCAGAGTCATTAAAAATAACTAGTGTTGAGGACTTCAAGATAATCGGGACAACTTTAAACATGTAGAGCTTCATATAACAAATCAACAACCGCATTTTGCAGACACGTACTCTGAATGTCCTTTAATGAAGTCTTCATGATCGGTTATTTCTTGTCACGTGACGTTTTAGAAACGGGTAGGCTATAAATCTGCCCCCTAAAAAACATTTTTACTATAATAAAACCGAGGTTAAATTTCTAGATTAAAAAATTAAGTTATTACACTTGATCAATATTACCGCACCGCACACATTTGTAGGCCTACACTTGGTTCAACCAAATCATATTCGTTCATTCAAAATAATCGACTCAAATGATCCATTCGCGTTCACTTCGCACTTGCTTGTTGGACAGGATGAACGAGCAGGATCGCCCAAACTTTTTGGTGTAAAGGGCCATTAACCAAATATCATTAAGAGCCGTGGACCGAAGGTAAATATACCAAACCCAGATAGCAAAATACACTCGGGCCAGTTCCGGCTAGATTCTCGCCTGCCGGAGACTTACCCCTCGGCCCGACTCCGGCTGCCGTACTCGGGCCGGATGCCTATGGACTCACTGCCCGATTCCGGCCCGAATCAATCGGGCCAGATGCGGCGGCCGTAAGCGAGCCGACGCTGCCGCATCCGAGCCGGAATCGGCCCGTGAGTAATGTGCACTGCGGCCCGGAACTGGCACGATTAAGTCTTCATATACCTTGATATAAAACCTTTTGGTATTAAATTAGTACTTGATATTACACCCATTTGAGTTGATATAACAGCAAACGCAGGCTATGTACTGTAAACACAAAGTGTAGGCACTGCATTTAACCTTTAAATAAAATGCAAACAGCATACATATCCTATAACGTAAATAATCAAAGGACAAAATAAATAAATGATAAACGTTTATTGATTGCAAGAAACAAATAATACTCAAATTTAATAAATTGTTTTGTAGTGCACAAGAAAAACAACAATAAAACTGCACAATACACAGGAAGATTTATAGAAAAAAATATATATCTGAAATTGCACACATACACAAAAGTTTTCAAAACAACCCTGTTTTCCCAACAGATTTGAATTTTAAAAATTGTACAAGACACATCTTAAAACAGGTAAATTTTATATAAACTTGAATATAGAAACCAATTTAAGATATAGCAAGAAACATCTTACAAATACCTATGACAATACGTAAAATATACAAGTCAAAGTTGTAAAAAGAACTGCCGAATTCTGAAGAAACGTCTCGAACAATTATTAATAAACATTAAAATAATAACAATAAAACAAAAAAATATATATGAATATAAAACTGCAGATGTATAAAGACTTAAACTTAATTTTTAAATAAACTTAAAAGAATAATTGGAATAAATTGCACAAACAGCAAAACATGAGATGTGTGTGTGTATATATATATATATATATATATCTTGTGCAATTTTATATTTAGAATTTTTGTTTATTATTATTACAGTTATTGAAAATGTTTCTTCAGAATTATACATTCTTCAGAATATATATATATTAAAAATGTGCAAATGAAACACAAATTGCGCAAGTATCAGCGAACATCTTAATAAAAAATAAAAATAGTGATTTAGACATTTGACACATTAGCTTTCTCTCTTTCCTTCCTTCCTCCGTGCCTGTCAGGAGCAAGTTGTAGCCACCTTGTAATGCATTTTTCCACCTCTTCATCAGTGGCATGGTATGGACATTTGTCCTCACTGCATCTGTGATCAAAAGATATACAGATAATTAGTAGAGAACAAGAACAAATGTTAAAGAAAAAAAGAAACATGCTTGCTCTCACATAAGTACAACCTAAATGGGACCATATATAGATTTTTTTTGTTCCTCTGGTTAATGATTCAAAGAAATACACAGATGGAACAGCCCCTAATTGTATTGAAATGTATATTAAAAACCAACTTACTGACTACGACAGTCCCAAGGGGAAGTGCACGAAAGGTCACTTTTTAGTTTGCCCCGCTCCAGTTAATTTGTTTGGCCAAGGAGTTAGCCAAAAGCTTTCCCAGGATACGCCAAACTGCTTCCCTTGTGGAAAACACCAATAATTCCTAAGTAGGCTACCTATGAAGCAAAAAAATCAAATAAATAAATAAATAAACTTAAAACACTTTGAAATACACAAGAGCTTGAACTTACCATTTTCTTCATTTGTGCGGGCTGGTCCTTTAGTTGATTTTCAAGCTTTTCCAAATCAAACTGGACAAAGGAAGGTCAAATGTGCTTACATCTGGAATTTCATCATGTCTGTTTTGGTTTTGCAGATTTTTGAGAATCAGGACCAGTTGCTGCTTTATGTCGTCTTGTTATTTTAACACTTCAGTCAGTGGTGCTAAAAAAAGAAAAATAACAAATTAGTATAAATCAACCTATAGCTTATACAACTTGTGTAAATACAACAGAGGGTTAGATACTGCTGATATTCTCTAGTTGATCTTTACTTTCTAGCTGCATAAAGTCTTTACAAATGTAGTGATGTATTTAATTCTTACGAAGACATGATGAGTACCAATAAGTTCTGTCTTGATCTCCAACTGCACTGGAACAAGGACTGTAAATGTTCATAGGCGCACTGGAATGTACAGTATCTGTGCATCTTGATGGTGTTCTTAAGGATTCTTCCATAGTCATTGGTGGTGATGGTACTTGCCGTGCTGCATCGAATTCTGAAATCTTCATATCTGCTTCTTTTCCAGCCTCTTTGTTCCAAATATTTTTTCTTCATCACTGTCACTATAGTCCTGTCTTTTATGTCCCATGATCAGATATATTTACAAAACAAAACATTATTTTAGTATAGTGCCAGGGCAAAAATTGCAGGTTGTAATTGATCATTGAAATAATGTTGACAGTATGGGTTTAAAATAATTGCAAACAAACCTGTTCTTTCTTTTGGTGTATGACGGGCGATCATCGTCCTCATCTGTTTGCAAGTCAGACATCACAGTTGCCTGTGGAAGGGAGTCGAGCTTCCTCATATGTGTCTATAATAAAACATCACATTGTTGTTAACCTCCCCCCAAAAAAAGTTCAAATCCTGAAATACTATCAAAGTTAATTAATGGCTATAATACCTGTAGTGACAGCCTTATGATTCTTAGACATAGATTTGTAAGATGGTTAAGCACATCTATCATTCTGTACCCATGAAGATGGCACAATTTCCATTTCAGATGACCGAACCCCACGATATGGAACTCATTAACTGAGCCTTCAGATGTCACCATATCATAATCATCTAGGTTATCAAAGTCTTTATCTTTAGGGGCCTCATTTTTACTATATAAGACTTTTAGATAGTGAGGAGTGTCATCACTACAATGAGTTTGCAAAGGCTTCAAAATCTGAGCAACACTGTCCCTTGCCCTATTCAAATACTCTAATTCACAGAGTAAAACTCATAATTTTCAGCCATGACTTACATATACCGGCCTCTTCTGTGCCGAGCTTCTTTGATCGTGCTCAAGGATCTTGTCGTGGACTGTCAAACAAACAAACAAACATACATACAAAAGTGTATAAAAAATGTTTATCTTCACAAAAATCATTATAAACATTAATAATGACTATTCAGAAAACGCCTGAAACAAACATTATACCCCTTGAGCATAAGCCCAAAAATGTTATTTAAAGCAGAATAAGTCACAGTCAAATTTGTTTAAAATAAGAAACCTTTTGGATCAGATAGTTGTAAGTTACTAAAAACACTGTTAACCCTACATTGTGGAAAATGTTTGATGATGCCAATAACAAAAACCATTTCAGCTGTTTGTGAAGCTATTAGTAATGTAAAGTCTGAAAAGCTCAAGTATGTTGAAAATGTATCAACAGTTTACAGCTTATAATGGACTATAAGCACCTAACTATAACATGCATATTCACATCTTTTGTCTCTGTGATGTGCTGCAAAATGGCCTCACTAACCCTTGTTAAACAAGAATAATAAGACTTAACCGAAAAAATATTGTTACCCATTGATTTAAATCAGAATTTATAACTATCAATAACAAAAAAAAACCATCAAAATCTGCTTAAGACGTTCAGTTTTACATGCACATATTACAGCTTGAACATAAGATTCACATAGGCTAACACACATTAAGATCATTTATAGAGAATAGTAAACAGTATCGAGCTTAGATCACTTTCGTGGTGCATTGCACAAACAAGTTAAACAATACTATTTTATAAATCCAAAACGATTAATTTTATTTACACAATCACTCAGAATTATTTCTGTTGGGTAAGTACACAACTGTAAAATCATTTTTTAAACACCCATGGTATATTAAAATGTTAACTCAGAAAAAAGCACATGTTTTGCCATGGTAGTGTTAACGGATTAGTCTACAGACACTTTCTTTAACGTAACGTTAAGATACACACCAATTCGTTTCAGTCATGTTTCTTTAAAATAATTAAAATAGTTTTCAGTTACTAAACACTCACTTGATTGAGGTAAAGTTGGTTTTATACAGACAATGTTGTAGTTTGATATTCGTTGTCTGCTAGTATGATTTATAGAGGTAAAGTTGGTTTTAAATTCCCACATTCGGATTTCGGCTTCTTAATATAATATCGTTTGCAAATTCCAAATAGTGAAATTATACTAGCAGACAACGAATATCAAACTACAACATTGTCTGTGGTCTGTGTGCTAATGTTGTTTTAAAGTGTTACTTGCATGCGATTTCAGACCGGATATTCAACGTACCATGGTAAACAACATAGGGAGCATGGCACTGAACGAATATAAAACCAACTTTACCTCAATGTATGATTTCACTATTTGGAATTTGCAAACGATAGTTTTCTAATATTATATTAAGAAGCCGAAATCCGAATGTGCGAATTTAAAACCAACTTTACCTCTATAACTTTCAGACGTGTTTGTAACGTTAGCATACACATCAATTAGCTTCAGTCGTGTTTCTTTAAAACAAGTTGCATTTTGTATCAAATTGTTTTAAATTACTAAACACTGTTACAACCTAACACTGTGAAAAAAAGGTTTTGAACACTAAATTCGCATAGTATACAGTATAAAAGCAGTAAAAACCTTACCTTTCTGACCAGAAAACACGAGTTCCAAAACTTCTTCTTCTTGTAATCTTTAACGCGGTTGCCAACCAGCTTTTTGGAGCATTACCGCCACCATCAGGACAAAAGTTAAACAAGCCGAGTCCTTGCCAGAAGCGGCCCGGACTCTACAGACAGACTCGGGCCAGATATGGTTAACAGGAATCGGGCCAGGGCTTTACAGCCGCATCACAAACACATGTGCGAGAGCGAGCTGCGGGCCATACTCGGCCCAGATAACACTCGCCGATGCCGAGTCGGAGCCGGAGGCGCCGAAGGGTAGCCGAGCTCGGGCCGATTACTACCTGCTATCTGGGAACTATATTACATTAAAGTTGCCATAATTTCCTCATTTATTGGAAAACATTACTTTAAATCGTATTATTGCAGACAGTATAACATTTAAGATAACTTATTGCAATATAAACATTCACATTTATAACACAGTGGAGTTCAATGCTAAATACACTAGTCAAGCAGAACCTGCCTCTGCCTTTATTTGTCCTTTATCCTTCAGGTGACAGTAAGTACATAAATATGATTCATTTATACCATTTAATTGAAACATTTAATTTCAGTTAGCTTTTAACAATAAAACAAACCAGCAAAAGGTTACATTAGATTTGAAATGACAATCTCTAAACCATCCCCATCGTACTTCTCTTAGATAGGATGGCGGGCCAAATCAAAGGTTACCATGGGCCAACTTTGGCCCGCAGGCCTGAGTTTGGGCATCTCTGCTCTGGAGAAATACAATATCAAACTTTAACTGATATGATATTATTTAGGTATTTAAGCCTAAATTAAGCCTTTAACTACCCCACCAAGAAAAAAAGTTTAGATTGCATTTCTTAACTCCTAATTTCGCTAGTTAACTCACTCAATGCATTTTTTAACACATCCCATTATTTCTAAAATATCAACCTCTACCAAATATGTCAGTTTATGGTAAAAGTACTGGCTTAATACATATATCTTGGGCAGGGCCGGATTAACCAATGGGCATTATGGGCACAGGCCCAGGGCCCCGTGCGCACTTGGGGCCCCTGCGAGAGGGGAAAAAATGCCAATTTTGGAGTGTCTATTTAGGCTAAGTGCAAATAGCGCACCTCGTTGGAATAATTTATTTAAGCGATTTCCGCCCATCACTATTTTATTGACAGAGACAACATAACTAAAGAACGCAATTGATAGCAGCGTGAGTGGCGTAGCTAGTAAAGCGCATGGCAACATGTTTTGACTCCAGCGTCTGATGAACTCGTTCTTTTTCCCCCATTACATATCTGCTTGGAAATACATTTATTTTTATTAGAAAGGAAATATTTTTGTTTAAAAATTAAAATAATGAAAATATGATATAAAGTCACAAGTGGCTTGTGGGTATTTAATAAGGTTTAGCTTATTTCGTATGTGTATAAACAGCATAGTTATTTATAAAATAGTTATTTTAAATATTCTATAAACAGTTATTTTCCACCTGGTGTTAAATGTTAACAACATCTTAATATAACTCATTTGTATTTACAACGAATATCCTTTAAAATATATATTTTAGTACTGCTTCAGTGAACTGGAACAAGTATCCTAAAAACCATTAATTTTCACTAATTTTATTAGTATTTTTTTTTTTTTTATTGCTTTAAATCTTTTTAAAATAAGTAAAATCTCTGTAGACTATAAATATATGTACTATATATAATTTATTTAAAAATGTGGGCAATAAATTATAGATTTATTTTATTATAAAAGATTACATTATTCTGATTTTTTAAATCAACTATAGGGGTGCGGCCGGGTAGGGGGCCCAACAAGACAATGTGCCCAGGGGCCTTTGAATTCTTAATCTGGGCCTGATCTTGGGCCTTTGGCTCGATGCTGAACTGTCCTTTAAACCCCACAATGATTTTATAATTAAAAAGTCATATCGGTGCTTAGGTTCTCTTTATCGTTCTATTAATTGTTTTTCATTTGAAGTAAGAAAAAAATTGATCTCTCAATTAATTTTTCCTATTATTGATTATGTTGATATTATCACAATACCTCTGATATTAATTTAAAAACTTTAAATACTGTCTTCAATTCTCTATGTAGGTTTGTTTTAAGATGTCCCCACAGAACCCATCATTGCATATTATATGAAACTCTTCAACTTCAACCTAAACTCAAAAACTTCAACCTAGACAGTATCATTTGTATTTGTTTCTTTTTAAATGTGTTTATTTTAGTTTCTCCTCTTATTAAAAGCAGTTTTTTGTTCCATTTACCTCATCATATTCACTTCGTCATAAGCAACAGAATCATTTTTTTGTTCCCAGAATTGCAACAGAAAGTGACCGCAGGTTCTTCCGATACAAAGCTCCTTCTGACTGGAACAATCTCCTTTCCATTTTCAGATCAATTAAATCATTTAGTCTTTTCAGGGCTGATTTATTTTCTTTTTTGGAAACAACTTGTGAATGTTATTAATATTGGTTTCAATTTAAATGTTTATTATTTATTTGTATATCGAATTGTTTCTACTTTTGATCATATGTTTTTGTTTATTTAGGCTTTAGATTGTGGGAAGTGTTTCAGGTGAAGTGTGCTGCTTGTTTGTTTGTTCTGTTGGTTGTATGTTTGTTATGACGTGTTGTACTCTGTTTGATTTATGAACTTATTAGGGACCCCGTCGAAAATGAGATGATTCATCTCAAGGGGCTATCCCATTCAATAAATAAATTCAAATATACTATGAAAAATCTGACAAAATTAAGTGTAAGATCAATTTATTAAAAATAAAAATCAAAATAAAAAATTTTTGAATACTAAAATACCTTTAAGTATGCAATAAATAGTTCAGATTCTCATTTAACATGTGAAGGGCCACATGTCAAATCCTTCAAAAATATAACTTTTATTTATAGTGGCAGTATGCATCAAACATGTAATATCGGACAGAAACGTTACACATAAACACACATTTTTTTTAATAGTTATTATTGAGTCAAATTTACAAGTCAAATTAATTTGCACTGCTATTTATATTTACTTATCAATCATCATAAAACAATAAAATAATCCCTTATAAAATATAATAATAATAATGTAATAATTTTTACAGTGGAGAATAGAAAAGATATTGTCTGATAGAAAAAATGTTATATTAACACATTCAAAATAATGTTTGCGTGAAAAAAAGCCGACTTAGGTTGTAGTCTTTAAAAACAGCAATACTTTCTTGGCATATTAGACATACCGCTTTCTGTCCGATATTGGTGAAGAAGCATTTTGTTGTCCATTCTTCCGACATTCAGAGTCAATTTTTCTCTCATTTTCAGTCATTAACGATCGAGTGCATTTTAATATTCGAGAGTGTGTTCTAATTTTACTGGTTGCGCTAACTGTACCGCGTGCAATACTGCCATCAAATGGTGTTCACTTGTATTGCATCATTAATTTACTAATTCTGAAACCAAACCGTTACTCAGAAGCAGCATTTTAAAAACTCCCTCGCGGGCCAGATAAAAGAGTTTAGCGGGCTGCATATGGCCCACGGGCCGTAGTTTGCCCACCTCTGATTTAAACCAATCATTCTTTAAATCACTTTAACAGTCATTATTTAAAACAGTAAAAACATGGTCAACCGTTTGGTAGAGCGCCAGTCAAATTTGCATTTTTGTAGCTACTAGAGTTGAAGTCAGAATTATTAGCCCCCTTTGAATTTTTTTTTCTTTTTTAAATATTTCCCAAATGATGTTTACCAGAGCAAGGAAATGTTCACAGTATGTCTGATAATGTTTTTTCTTCTGGAGAAAGTCTTATTTGTTTTATTTCAGCTAGAATCAAAAAAAGTTTTTAATTTTTTAAACACCATTTTAAGGACAAAATTATTAGCCCCTTTAAGCTATTTTTTTCGATAGTCTACAGAACAAACCATCGTTATACAATAATTTGCCTAATTACCCTAACCTGCCTAGTTAACCTAATTAACCTAGTTAAGCTTTTAAATGTCACTTTAAGCTGTATAGAAGTGTCTTGAAAAATATCTAGTCAAATATTATTTACTGTCATCATGACAAAGATAAAATAAATCAGTTATTAGAGATGAGTTATTAAAACTATTATGTTTAGAAATGTGTTGAAAAAATATTCTCTCCGTTAAACAGAAATTGGGGGAAAAAATTAACAGGGGGGCTAATAATTCAGGGCGGGCTAATAATTCTGACTTCAACTGTATATACTGTACAGCAGGTCTTATAATTTATATACAGTATGAAATTCTAGAGTCAGACATTTTATGACATTATTAGCAGGCAAGACTGCTTAACTAAAAATGAACTAAAACTGCTTAATCTTCAAAGCAATCCAGAAGACGTTAACACATCAGCTCTAGCCTCATTTTGCAGATAAACTGTGTAGCACCACTGCAGCACTTTTTAACTGCATCTCTGCAGTGTTTCAGCAGGTCTGAGCGTGGCCGCCAGGACCGCCAGACACATTTCACCTCTGCAGAGGTGAGAGAAATCAATAGAGACAAATAAACCTCAGGCCAGGAGTCCACATGGTTAGCGTCGCTCCTCATTCTGTGTCAACCACCATCCTGCTCATGACTCCAGTAAGTAACTCGCTATTTGACATTATTAGATAAAAAAGAAAATCAACTGTTTATCTTCCTCTCTCTTTTTCTCCCCTCAAAAAACACCGTAGTGATTTGGAACCAAGAAAGAAGGAACCCAAAGCAGGAGACAAATTTCATTTAATGGCAAAACCACAAACGTACAAGCACTTTGTAGAAAACCATGTATTACAGTGCTTTATTTTATTGCTATGTGCACTCAAGACACATTATCCTAATATGATAAATGAGAGCAAGTGAAAACCTTATAATAGAAAAAGTAAACATCGTTTTAATGATGCTGGCCATAGCTATGATGACTTCCCTAAAGGCTTTTCAACTATTCAAAGTACTGCATCTCTGAACTCTGTACTGACAATGAGTGTGTTTACAAGCACAGTCTGATTACGCTTAACAAAACAGCAGCATGCAAGGTCACGTAAACACGTAAATGGGTTTCTTTTATCAGCTGAAGGCCGTGAACTATTTAGGACGTAATACTGGTGTTTGTGCACATGTAAACTGGTAATTACAGATCTTACATACAGTGCATCCGCAAAGTATTCATAGCGCTTCACTTTTTCCACATTTTTTAATGTTACAGCCTTATTCCAAAATGGATTAACCTAATTTAGTTTCTCAAAATTCTACACACAATACCCCATAATGACAATGTGAACAAAGATTTTTTGAAATTGTTGCAAATTTATTAAAAATAAAAATCCTGAAAAATCACATGTACATAAGTATTCACAGCCTTTGCTTAATACTTTGTTGATGCACCTTTAGCAGCAATTACAGCCTCAAGTCTTTTTGAATATGATGCCACAAGCTTGGCACACCTGTCTTTGGGAATTTTTGCCCATTCCTCTTTGCAGTACTCTTAATCAGGTTGGATGGGAAGCGACGGTGTACAGCCATTTTTTCGACCTCTCCAGAGATGTTCAATAGGATTTAGGTCTGGGCTCTGGCTGGGCCACTCAAGGACATTCACTGAGTTGGTGTGAAGCCACTCCATTGATATTTTGGCGGTGTGCTTTGGGTCATTGTCCTGCTGGAAGATGAACCGTCGCCCCAGTCTGAGATCAAGAGCACTCTGAAGCAGGTTTTCATTCAGGATATCTCTGTACATCGCTGCATTCATCTTTCCCTCTATCCTGACTAGTCTTCCAGCTCCTGCTGCTGAAAAACATCCCCACAGCATGCTGCTGCCACCACCATGCTTCACTGTAGGGATAGTATTAGCCTGGTGATTAGCGGTGCCTGGTTTTCTCTAAACGTAACGCCTGGCATTCACTATAAAGAGTTCAATTTTAGTCTCATCAGACCAGAGAGTTTTGTTTCTTATGGTCTGAGAATCCTTCAGATGCCTTTTGGCAAATTCCAGGCGGGGAGTGGCTTCCGTCTGGCCACTCTACCATACAGGCCTGATTGGTGGATTGCTGCACAGATGGTTGTCCTCCTGTAAGGTTCTCCTCTCTCCACAGAAGAACGCTGGAGCTCAGACAGAGTGACCATCGGGTTAATGATCACCTCCCTGACTAAGGCCCTTCTCCCCCGATCACTCAGCTTTGATGGCCGGCCAGCTATAGAAAGAGTCCTGGTGGTTCCGAACATCTTCCACTTACATGATGGAGGCCGCTGTGCTCATTGGAACTTTCAGAGCAGCACAAATGTTTCTGTAACCTTCCTCAGCCTTGTGCATCGAGACAATCCTGTCTCGGAGGTCTACAGACAATTCCTTTGTCTTCATGCTTGGTTTGTGCTTTGACATGCACTGTCAACCCTGGGGCCTTATATAGACAGGTGTATGCCTTTTCAAATCATGTCCAATCAACTGAATTTACCACAGGTAAACTCTCGAGAATGATCAGTGGAAACAGAATGTACCTGAGCTCAATTTAGAGCTTCACGGCAAAGGCTGTGAATTCTTATGTACATGTGATTTTTCAGGTTTATTATTTTTAATAAATTTGCAACAATTTCAATTTCACATTGTCATTATGGGATATTGTGTGTAGAATTTTGAGGAAATAAATGAATTTAATGTATTTTGGAATAAGGCTGTAACATAAAAAAATGTGGAAAAAGTGAAGCGCTATGAATGCCTTCCACTTGCACTGTATCTCGTTGCATTGTTGTGCATGTAAACACTCTCAGTGTCTTATTTGCGTAGGGTTAAAACCTATATGAAATCCTGTATAAAGTGATGCTTTCTGTGCTGTTTTGACATATTTCGAATTCCACAAAACTCTTGATTTCACAGGGGATTTAAAGACAAAGTACTTGATGCTACCATAGATTGCAAAAGACCCTGTAAACATGTAGAAAACGCATTGCATGTGTGTGCTACAGCAGTGCAATTGACCTTAGACAACGATGAAACTACAAAGAGTGAAAAATATCCAATAATATTCACCATACAGGCCATCAAAATCTGTCACACAACACACCCTGCGCATTAAATGCAGAGAGGTTTGCACTAAATAAAAATAAAAATCACTTTATTAATCACACCGCTGCTGTATTACTAAACGATCATGCTAAAAATAGCAGTAGATTAATTAGCAAACCTGTAAATACTCTAAAAATATTTCAAGACACTGTTATAGGGAGACTGCTAAATCGGTTTCTATTTCCGACACTTGTTTATCCTGCTTCTGAGCATTGTGTGTGGCTGTGTTTGTGCATATGTTGTTGGCTTAAATCGTTCAGTGGGTGTTTGGTGCTGTTGGCTTTAAGAGGCAGATTGTCGTTGCTGTGCATCTTGTTAAAATGGCATTAACGGCAAGCTTTGTGGAACTAAAATACAAGTCGTTCCTTAAAATGTGCTTAATTATTCCTCGTCAGATAGCGTAGAACAGTCTAGCATCCATGAACCTTGTTTTGCGCTGACATTAAACATACTCTACTTACAGTAAGTACGTCAACGACAACTCTAGTCTGATTTCATGCATTGTTGCATTAGGAAATGTGTCAGCATTGCCACAAGGGGTGCTATATTAGGCATCGGTGTAAACGTGGACTGACTACTGTCATGGTGGAGCAACAGTTTGAAGAGAATCTTGTGCTAGCCGTGCAAAATGTACATTTTAGCTTTAAACTGTTGACATGTTTATAGCTAGCTACCTGAATGTGATTTAAGACGTTTGAAGGTAACTCCCCTATTGCGTCGGACTAGCATTCACATTTGTGTAGTTTATTTCAGGCTTTAAGGTGCGGTCACATTAGTGGAATCTCTTGTGCTTAAAAGGTCCATTGGCAATAGTGTAGCAATGTATGAAGCTCAGCGAATCTCATCTTTGGGTGGAACGTCTAGTTGGGTGAATTCTAGTTAGAAATGTAGACAAAATCAGACTAGGGAATTTTGTCACTCGAGAATTATGTATTGATTGAAGTAATTTGTATGTATTGAAGTAATTTGATAATATCTTAGTTGAGAATTTAGTCAGCATCACATGAAACTCCCAATTAGAACAACTGGCTTTGTTTATGTAATGTTGGTGGAATTGGTTTGGTTGGTGGACAATTTCAACTTCATATTCCTATTTAAATGACAAGATTTTGCCGGGCAAAAAAACTTTTTGTTCTTTTGCAAATTTTCATTTTGACAAAATCTGAAAAGGGAACATTTTTGGCACAACTGTGAGGATTAAAATTACAGTAACGCAATTTAATTGTTGTAATTTTGCTGAAATTATTGTGGATTTCTTTGGCTGACTAAGACCATGTCCACACGTACACGGGTATTTTTGTATTATTGAGTTTTTCCTTTTACCTTTAAAGGGCACCTATTTTACCCCTTTTTAAAGATGTAATATTAATATTATGGTTCTTCTGAGCCAGTTTAGGTTCAGTTCAAAACACAATTCAGATTTTTTATTATGATCTGTTAAAAGGTGTCATTTTGGGGGTGTGTACACAGTTCGCTGTTTTAGGGGCGTGTCGCTTCACATGAAAATTAGTTTCGACTTCCCGCCCAACTTAACAAGGGGGCGGAGCCAAGAGCTCCCCTGCTTTGTCTATGGCAACAGACAGGCAGACAGAGAGAAGCAACATGAGTGAGAGGATCAGCATTCAGCCGTACATGTACGACTCGGACACAGACCAAGCAGAGACTACAAAATCATTTGTGTCTTTGTATAGTTTTACAGCCAACTGTGTGCTAGTTTAAAGCTCCGAGCTTGTACACCAAGACTAATAACCAAGCACACTGAATTAACTTTGACTGAAGGGCATCAAACACCAGATGCACCGCGTCACGGCGCACATGACAGTTGAAAGTATCGCACACTTGCGGTTGAATGCAGAAATCCATGCCCTGCGTGGCGCGATGCTG
Organism: Danio kyathit; assembly: GCA_903798195.1. Taxonomy (NCBI): domain Eukaryota; kingdom Metazoa; phylum Chordata; class Actinopteri; order Cypriniformes; family Danionidae; genus Danio; species Danio kyathit. The sequence continues at coordinate 44,227,162 of LR812529.1, forward strand.
CGTGTCGACGAGCGGCGCTTCTGGTGTACGACCTGCCTGAGGCTATAACTAAAAGGCGTCATACATAGGATGCGCCGCTCAGAGCCACGACACGGCACACCAGACGCGCACATTCGCATGTTATTTAAAATGAATAGTAAGGCAGAATAGTGAGCGTACCCCCCGGTCCTCATTTTCATCCACGACACACACACCCTCCCTCCCGGTACTCACTTTCATCCGCAACACCGCGAAATGCATGGCGCTGCGCGTCGTTAGTTAGTTATTTCCAGCTCGCTTTTTCCAGCTGCACATAGTTAAGATGACAGGGAGCTTCTGTGACCGTGGGAAATGCAAACCGCTAAAGTAGGGCTGGGCGATTTTTTTCGATTAATCGAATTTAAGTTTTAAGACGATTTACGTTTTTATAAAATCGAGGAATCGCGATTTTTTTTAATAAAAATATTAAAGCAGCTTTTCCACTATCGTGCCAAACTGTTCTAAACTGTTAGACAACCGTGCTGAATTGTGCTGACAGATTCTGTGTGTTGACGTCGCGGCTCTGTTGATGAGCTACAACAGCTGGCTTAGCGCAAGCGCGCTAGCCCATTGTCGCGAGGTGCGCGCGCAGTCAGCGAAGGCGCGCGATGCGGCGCCAGGCGAAAGTATAAATCCAGCTTAACACTCAGGGCTGGCGCGTCCATAGAGGACCTAGGCAGAATAGTGAGCGAGAACCCCCCGGTTCTCACTTTTATCCGCGACACCTACCGCCTCCTGGTCCTCTTTCATCCACAAACCGGTAAGTTTCTATTTCACTTTCGGGTTGAGGGCATTCGCCTAGAGCACCAGTTCAGCTTGCTCCGGCCCTAATTACACTATATACATTACACAAAATAATAAAATAGGCAAAAAGTTTTATTCGTGGCTAGAGCTTAATTAATTTGATTGACATATAGGCAATGAGACCTTTACTTCGCCTGACTGAGCGTGAGTTTATTGCATGCTGCGCTGTATTCGGTAGCACAGATCGCTTTGATCTGGGTGAGAACCAGGCACGTGCACACATAGGGCTCAACCTGTGCAGTGTACATGCCCTTTTGAGTCCAGGATATAAAGTGCCCTTCCAAAATGAACGTAAGTGCCCCTCCTACCCCCGCTCTTCAGTTCGCGATCTGTATTTTATACCTGCGCACCACCTGAAGGACGGTTACGGTGTGTTGTGAATGTCGGCTGTCACCGCAGAAACTCAAATCTTTATTTAATTTGGACTTTTGCTTAAAAGCTTTACGGAGTGGCACAGTAGCTGTCCAAGGTACTGTAGCTATGAATTAGATCATAACTCATATATGCACCAATAAACAAGTAAAATGAATGAATAAATCAAATAAATATGGATTCTTAAATGTTGGTATTGTTTTTACTTCAAAAAAATATCAATACCTTTTGACAAATGTTTTATAAAAATAAATTGAGCAATTTTCAACATTTCAGCTATAGGCTGTTATACGATTCAGTTATATATAAGATAGACATTTAAATCTAAGTTTCTGTGGGGTTTTTTGTTGTTCACGGTGATCTTTAATATATACTGGGTGGTGTAGCTACGCACAAATATTTTTTATAACATCAAGCAGGAATTTGTCTATAGGAATGTAATAGGCAACACCTTGTTGACCAATTTATGTATGTATGGCCATTAAAAATACATGTTCCTTAACCAGATGATTTTTCAAGTTACTTATAAAGAAATTGTTACTTCAGTCATGTTGTTGTAATGTTTTAAGTTGACTATAGTTACACAGTAAAAAAAAAAAAAAAAATCGAAATCGTGAATCGGTCAAACTTTATAAAAAAATCTAGATTTTTTTTTTTTTGCCATATCGCCCAGCCCTACACTGAAGTTTAAGGAAGACGCAATGAAAAGTACACATGTATGCAAACACTGGCGCAGAGGAGAGCGATAACGTGGTGAATGTTGAGCCCAATTAGCTACATAATGAGCCTTACATCTAAAAATAGAGCAAGGGAGTTTCTTTGGTGACGTCGCTTTGACTCACACGCTGAAAATGCCGGACGTAAAACAACATACTGAGGATATGGTAATGCACACCTGTCAATCAATATTGGTGGGCGGGGGGACCGCACTCCTACGTAAAGTTGCAGTCGATCTCAAAACCGCTCCAATTGGTCCACCGTTTTTATGTTGTTAAATTGAAAAAAAAAGGACTGAGTGTGTTTATATCACCCCAATTTGACGATCTATACACTATACCTACACATGTCCATCTAAACAGCTTGAAAAGTAGATTTTTCACCATAGGTGCCCTTTAAAAAAACTAATCTCGTCCACACATGCACAGTTTAAAAACAAACAAACCTATTTGTCCACACAAAAACGCCCTATGAAATGATGTAAAACGCATGCCAAAGCAACAGTTGCCAATATACTCCAAACTGTAAAGCCACCCAGGCTCATTCTGATTACGTACCCCTGTATAGCTTACTAGAGAGAGCTAAATAGAGGAGCTATGTTTTTTTTGCAGTTTTTGTAAATCCACCAGAGGCCGCTGTGTATGCTTTTACAGATCTAAAATTTCTCTCGCGAGTGCCATTAACGAGCTGCTGTTCTCACGTAAATCCACCAGAGGCCACTGTCGACTGACTGACCGACCGATCCCCCCACCCCCCTTCCCTAAACTCAACCAATAGTGTTTTAAAAAGCACTGATTGACCCGCCCACCCCTTTCCCCGCAGTGTTTTCAAAAGCAATCCAGAAAAAGAAAAGCCCTTACTGCAGCCTGATTTTTACCATGTTTTCAGATTTTACCACATTCTCACTGTTTTTTACTTGTTTGTTTTATTTTTTGGCTTTTGTTTTTGTGTTACCTGCTTTCTGGAACTGTTCTTCACCGGACTCGAACCCCGCTGTCGTGGTCAACTCTGCTCAAGTCCGCCGACATACGTGTCGAACTACTGGACAAACTGCTAACAGCAGAAAAGCAGTCCACACGAAGGTAAGTGGTCAGCGTGAAAAGTAACAGCGTCATACCGCCCCGTAGCAATTGTTTTAAAGGCGAAATGCAGCCATACGTAGCTCTGGCTACATAATCCGTGATCTCCAGAAATGTATAAAGGGCTACAATTTCAGAATGAGCCTGTGTTGGTAAAGTCATGTTAGCCAAACAAAAGCCTAAAAAAGGGTTTTGGTTAGCACAAAGCAGAAAAGTTGAGTCGTATTTGTGGACAGATCAGGCAGTTGAGTTCTGTTTAAATAGCACACTTGAATTAGCAGAGGTATTTTGGTTACGGTGGCCATTGCACATGTACTGTCTGTAAACACAGTGTTGTATATGTTGTACAACCAGGGCTTACTTTGTGCCGAAACAAGCCGGATCCGGCACCTCTGAAAACAGATCCGGCAACTAATTTTACTGATCCTTCTCCTCACACGCACCCTCGCTCTTCACTTTCTTCCGCGACTCCCCAACCCTCTTCGTCTACGACACAACCTCCCCCCTCTTCAATTTCATCCGTGACACCCATCCACCCCAATCTGATGTTACACAAAGCAAATGATGGAGGAGAGAAGTCAACAACTACACAACTAAACAGACCCCTTCATCTTTCCGAAATCTTCACCCTAATAGGAGTTTTACAAAACTTTCCTTTTCAGTGACCCGATACTGTGTGGACGAACAGCCAAACTGCATAGAAAAAGCTCAATTTTTCAAATACCTGTGATTGTGTGGACAGGGCCTAAATTAATGAATGGGGAATTCACAAGACTTTTTCATCCTCACATGAAACTTCCAATTGAGTAGAATCATACTGGAATCAATGAATTTATCTGAGCAATGTTATTTGTAACCGCACCTTTAGTATAAACATTTGTTTTACTAGATCATTGAAGGCAACCTTTTTTTCCCAGTGTAAACCTAAAGTAGTTCAGTGGTTAAAGAATCTCCTCCTCTTTTACATATAGAATCTCGTGGGCGGAGCTTGGGACTTGATTGACACCTCCCACTACCAGCAGGCGATCCCGGATCACGATGCTGGAGGCAGAGCAGCGCGGCGTGGCCATGGGTGACAGCCTTTCCCATTTTCTTTTTTCAGGATGAAAAGCTTCAACAGTGTCCAGCACTGATGGCTGATGGCCTGTAAGAGGAGAGCAGATGTTTGGACGACACCAACCGGGACAGCAACTGTGAAGAAGATAAATATATTACGGCGCCACTTCCATACCTAGACCTCCCGCCACGATCATTCTGCCTCGCACTATGGCTGCGGCAAAGTCTGCCCGCTTTGTCTTCAAGGGTACGGTGTCCTCTGATTTCAGCCAAACTCCTGGCAAATAAAGTGGACACAAATAAACAACAATCATATTAAAGTTGAGGTCAATCATTTCTGCATCAGTGGCAAGATTTGCAAGATGTCGTTCTTACAGTGGCTTATATACAGTTTAAGTCGGAATTATTAGCCCTCCTGAATTATTATCCCCCCTGTATATTTGTTCTCCCGATTTCTGTTTAACAAAAAGCAGATTTTTTTCAACACATTTCTAAACATAATAGTTTTAATAACTCATTTCTAATAACGGATTTCCTTTATCTTTACCATGATGACAGTACATAATATTTTACTAGATATTTTTCTAGATGCTAGTATTCAGCTTAAAGTGACATTTAAAGGCTTAACTAGGTTTATTAGGCAAGTCAGGGTAATTTAGGCATGTCAATCGGAAAAAAAAAATTGCTTAATGGATTTCACAATCACCATCTAGGCCTTGCAGATCGCTGGAAAACATGCACTATAACCCGGACTACAATTGTGCCACCAAACTGCACTACATTTCCCATTAGGCACCTCACTCACACACCAGTTCCGCATCACCCCTGATTACTTGGACACAGCTGTAGATCATGAAGTCTCATTACACTGACTACATATACAAACCTCACATTCACACACACAGGGCTGAGTCTTGTTTGTTGTAACACTACGACTATTCTATTGTCTAGCCTTGCCATTTTTCCTGACCCTTTCCTTGTTTCTCGTTTATGTTGTTTTGCCACCTTTATTGACCTCTTTGCTAGTGGTGGGCAAAGAGAGGCTTCATGAAACACTGAAACAGTCGAAGGAAATGTATCGAAGCTTCGAAATGTTTTGAATACCGTCTCTACAGTGACAGCTCATTTTTATGTATTGCTCTGGAACAGCTTCAGCAAAAAAACAGTTAAGCAAATTGAGGTATTAAATCCCACGTTGTAGAGTTGAGGTTTCAAGTGATTTAGTGAAGCGGTGAGAGTTCCAGACTAGCTTACAGAGACAATGGGTTCGAATCCAGGCTGATGCAGCCGTAGATATTAGTTTTTAAATGCTCTGTTCTTGTAACGGGTTTTGTTTTAACATTGGTCAGCCATCCGAATGAACACTTTGTGAATAAATATGTCTTGTTTTGGTCATAAAAAAGTAACATTATAAAAATACATCAAGTCATAATTTCAGAGAATTTGTACAAGTTGGGATTCGAACGCCGACCATTTGCAGCACAGTTACTCTGTGCACAAGCACAGTCCACTAGGCTACATGAGATAGAGGTAATTTACCCACCCTGTCAGTCAAACGCAGATTCGCCAGTTATCTAAAAGCTTCTGAAATGCATTGAATCGCTTATGAATGCTCTCAATGCTTTGAGATGCACTGAATCGCTTTAGTCACGTGACCAGGGTGTGTAGCATCCTGGTTAAAAGATGATTAAGTTATTCACTGATGTTTCAGGATTCTTTTATTGGTCACATTCCATAGAACCATTACACAACATAGCATCATGAAACACCGTAAGAAACAAACAAACAAACAAACAAACAAACAAACAAACAAACAAACAACCACAAATGAATCCCGAAAATTGAAACACTAAGCCATCAAACATCAAAATTTAAACATTAATCTTAAACAAATTAAATAAATTACCTTATTTTCCCTTAAACTAAGAGCTAAATCTCATAAACGGGAATCTGTAAATCAGCCTTTTTGCCGTGTCTCACCTAGCGTTTCATGCCTGGCGTGCTTTGCTTCACGTCCATTACTATACGCGTCCTATATCCAGTAGGCTCCATAATCTCAGAGTCATAATTAAGGTCCCAAACCATAACTTCATTCAACAAAATCAAACCATATACAAAATAAAAAAAAATTCTAAATCATAAAGTTTCATTACAAGGTGTTTCGAAACACGTTAGTCACGTGACCAAGGTGTTTTGGATCATGCTTTAGTGCAGTGTTTCAAAACCCTGGTGCTTCGGGATCTCGACAATGTGTCGAAACGTCAGTTTCACGTCAGCCATTCCTACTGTGACCAATTAAACGTTTTTTTTGATTTTCCTCATGATACGGTTTGTTCTTGTTTTGACAATTGCCTGCATGACTCTGAGTTAATAAACTGTATTTGGACCCTCAACTCCATTGTACCCCGAAAACTCGTTACAAGGGGGCTAATAATATTGACCTTAAAAAGTTATTAAAAAAATTTTAAAACTGCTTTTATTCTAGCCGAAATAAAACAAATAAGACTTTTTCCAGAAGAAAAAATATTGTAGGAAATACTGTGAAAAAAATCCTTGCTCTGTTAAACATCATTTGAAAAAGAAAATTCACAGGAGGGCTAATCATTTTGACTTCAACTGTATAGTTTGTACATTAAACCGACACAGAAGACAGCAATTTAACTTTGAATGAATAAATTACACACTATTCCCCTTTAACACTGTGTGATTTAATATCTGACACAATAGATCAGATTCATACGTCAAGTGAAAGAAAACGAACAGGCTTATATATATATGATTGGGAATGGTTTGGTTTGACAGCTTTTCTTTAAAAGGAAAGAGAAATAAAAGGACTTTCCGGCAGATTAAAGCCTGCGTGCTTGTCGATTAGAGCTGACAGACTGTTTTCCATTTGAAGGATCTAATATCTGTCTAATAACTAAGCCAATAGCTTGCCGTAATAAATGCAAGGACCGTTTCTTCAAAAAACTACTGAGCTAGAACACTTTAATTGCTTTGAAAAAGGGAAGTTGGAGCTGTGCGGCTTTCGGTGTTTCACAGATGTACGACGTTAATTTGGCACATTATTTACATTTCTCAGTCAACCTAATCTGCCAAAAAGCGCAATCACAGCCAATAACACACAAACGGCATTAGAATAATGACGGTTGTTTGAGAGATGCCAACTTTTTCTGCCATGCTTGTTTGCATGCTTGATTGTAAAAGCATGCGTGCAGATGTTCACATCACATATGTGAGATGTCCCATTATGGTGCCAGCATCGAAATAAATTCACAAAAGTAATTTCATGTGCAAAGAAAGCAGAATTAAGGCAAGTAAAATGTCTATGTGAATGTTTCAAATAATTGTTCTGAAAACAAAGTTGCTAAATATAGGTGAAAAAAGTAACATAGTCATTTGGAGTAACAAATGTATTAGTGTAAAAATAAAACAACATGCTTATTTTCACATTTATTCAAATATTGTTTTAGTCACCAAACATATTTAGAAATATAAAGATAATATATTTAAATTCATGCGAAATATTGAAAAGAAAATTACAGTCTACAAAATTTCAAGAATGTTTTAGATATTTTTGTTTCTCTTGAATTTTGCTCAAAAAAAAAAAAATATATAGATAGATAGATAGATAGATAGATAGATAGATAGATAGATAGATAGATAGATAGATAGATAGATAGATAGATAGATAGATAGATAGATAGATAGATAGATAGATAGATAGATAGATAGATATTAGGGCTGGGCGATATGGCAAAAAACAAAAATTTAGATTTTTTCATAAAGTTTGACCGATTCACGATTTTGATTTTTTAAATTTACTTTTTATTAATTTGTTTTTACTGTGTAACTACCTTACCAGCTTACCTTGTTCATTTAAATTTAAATAAATGCCAAAACTAGTTTTTTTTCATGCTCACTTGTAAAAGAAAAGCAACCGTGTGACTAAACGCGGTTATGGCACTCTCTCATATAGGGATGCTAAACACAGCTACAATAGAAGTCACAGCACCCGTATTTATGTAGAGGTCATATGTTGACAGCTTTGGGCAAATTTTATTTGGAGAGAAAATGACCAAAATGTAACGTGAAGATTGAAAAGGATTGGAGGGGAAATAAATATTTCAAATCTCTGTACATAACAGAAAAATAAACAATGATAATGCAACAATAGTTTATCTGTATTAGTGGCATGGCAGAAATATATATTTAGACAGGCCTTGTCAAAGTGAGCGGGCACTTTCACTAATGAAAATATAGCACTTAAATTATTTCATAACAATCAATAAAATAACAGCGGTTTTATATCAAAAGTTGGTAATGATATAAAATATACTACATTTTGATGGTAAAATTCATTCATTCATTCATTTTCTTGTCGGCTTTGTCCCTTGCGGGGTCGCCACAGCGGAATGAACCACCAACTTATCCAGCACGATTTTACGCAGCGGATGCCCTTCCAGCCGCAACCCATCTCTGGGAACTTCCACACACACATTCACACTCATACACTATGGACAATTTAGCTTACCCAATTCACCTATACTGCATGTCTTTGGACTGTGGGGGAAACCGGATTATATTACATGCCCGTAGCCAGGGGGGGTTCGAGTGGTTCGAACGAACCACCCCCCACGGCCAAAAGGTCCAGAATTTGTCCTTTTAATTATTTTATGTAATTTAATATTAGGCAACCCAGTGGCGCAGTAGGTAGTGCTGTTGCCTCACAGCAAGAACGTCGCTGGGTCGCAGGTTCGAACCTCGGCTGGGTTGGGTCAGTTGGCGTTTCTGTGTGGAGTTTGCATGTTCTCCCTGGGTTCGCGTGGGTTTCCTCCGGGTGATGGTAAAATATAACCATTTAAATGATTTTAGTATCTAAACATTAAATAACGAATGCATCAAGTTAAATATAAAAAAACAAATGAAACAACACACAGCATATCAGGATATAAAGGACTATATTTAGCAAAATGCTGCTCTTTTTAATGGCCTATAGCTGAAATGTTGAAAATTGCTCATTTTATGCATTTATTGGAGCGATGTGTGAGCGGGCCAAAGTGACTAAAAGCGATCTAGAAAGTTAAGTTGGTTGCCCACATCTCCGCCTGTCTAGCCTCCTCTCCTCACGCGCGCGCGCCCGTCTCGCAGCGCGCGCCCGTCTCGGAGCGCGCGCCCGTCTCGCAGCTCGCGCCCGTCTCGCAGCTCGCGCCCGTCTCGCAGCTCGCGCCCGTCTCGCAGCTCGCGCGGGAGAGACAGACGGCTGCGGGGACCCAAACAACAGCACGACGCGCGTGAAAACATTATCGAAGCTGGCTGGCTGACTGCGGTTACCCTGGCAGCGGGGCTGTTGTTGCTCTAGCGGGAAAATGTCCCGGTGTTCCCAATGGTCAGTGCGCCCTGGCGCGCTTCCGCTAAACCAGCTGTTGTAGCTCATCAACAGAGCCGCGACGTCAACACACAGAATCAGCACAATTCAGCACGGTTGTCTAACAGTTTAGAACGGTTTAGCACGATAGTGGAAAAGCGGCTTTAATATTTTTATTAAAAAAAATCGCGATTCCTCGATTTTGTAAAAAATTAAATCGTCTTAAAACGTAAATTCGAATTAATCGAAAAAAAAATCGCCCAAATATGGGTCATATTTTTCCCTAACATATAAATTTGGGCTACTAGTTTTTGGACAATTACTGTAAGTTATTTTGGTAGATTAGCTCCAGATTTGGCTTTTGTACTGACTAACTGTCATGATCACCAGTGATCTAGCCTATGCAGATCACTGGAGAACTACACATCTGCCACCACATGAACTACAACTACCATAATGCCTTGCGCCAATCAACACCCGCTACAGCTGACAATAATCCAGACACTCACACACACACAGCTGAAACTCATTCTCACTGATTACCAGGACTATAAACACAGCGCACGCACATACACACAAACACTCTCACTCACTCACTCACTCACTCACTCACTCACTCAATTCTTGGTTGAGTCTTGTTAGTCTGTAACTTTACGAAGCGTTTCCTTGGCTTGTCTTTTCTAGCCGTGTTTTTTACATTTTGCATGGTTTCTATTGTTTTTGCCAGCTGTCCTGACCATTTGCCTGTGTTTGACTACGTATTTTGCATTACCTCTATGCTTTTGTTTGCCTCTGTATTGACCGTTGCCTGCCTGACTAATCTGTTTAATAATATGTGTGTGGATCCTCCAGCGTCCTGGTGTTACACTAGGGGGCATACTCACACTATGCTATCCGAACCGTGCCCAGGACCGTTTCCCGGATCGTTTGAGAAGTGTGAGTTCCCTGAACCGGGCTCAGGCACAGTTCACTTGGCAGGCCCTGGCCCGGTTGGAAGAGGTGGGCCAGAGCGCGGTTAACTTGCAGTGTGAGTGCAAGCGTGCCTAAGCCCGAAACTGAAAGCGAGACGTGACTTTTAAGGGACTGTTTGATATGGACTAATTAATCATTCTTACTGTTCAATGAACGCAAACTGTCGTAGATTATTAAAGACGCAAACCCCTCACTGCACGACAGCTGCACCTTCAGCAAACCTCCTAATTCCTGCAGCACGAGGACTTTATGATTGTTTATGAGCGTCAAAATCGGCTGATCTGTTCGGCGAAATATTTGACTGCGTGTCACCGCATATCAAACAACTAAAACGATATAACTAAAGAAATCTCCATTGAGCTGAGCGAGAGCGCTTACTGAACAGCGCGTCATCGATGATGTAAGCGTGCCCAGGCCCGAATGTAATGTGAGTGTGGGCTGTCGGGGGAGACGGGAGGGGGGACAAGCGTGCTTTGGCCCGGTTCAACGCAACTGTACATATTGTGAGTACGGCCTAACATTGTAAAGCATCCTATAGAGATCAGGGCTGTACTCATATATGCTGAGCACTCTCTCTCTCTCTCTCTTTCTCTCTCTCTCTCTGTATATATATATATATATATATATATATATATATACACATACATACACAGTTGAAGTCAGAATTATTAGCCCCCCTGTTTGTTTATTTTTTCCCCAATTTCTGTTTGACAGAGAGAAGATTTTTTCAACACATTTCTAATCATAATAGTTTTAATAACTCATTTCTAATAACTGATTTATTTTATCTTTGCCATGATGGCAGTAAATAATATTTGACTAGATATTTTTCAAGACACTTCTATACAGCTTAAAGTGACTTTTAAAGGCTTAACTAGGTTAATTAGGTTAACTAGTCAGGTTAGGGTAATTAGGCAAGTTATTGTATAACGATGGTTTGTTCTGTAGACTATCAAAAAAAAATATAGCTTAAAGGGGCTAATAATTTTGATGTTAAAATATTTTTTTTATTATTATTAAAAACTGCTTTTATTCCAGCCGAAATAAAACAAATAAGACTTTCTCCAGAAGAAAAAAATATTATCAGATATACTGTGAATTTCCTTGCTCTGTTAAACATCATTTGGGAAATATTAAAAAAAAGAAAAAAAAAGTCAAAGGGGGGCTAATAATTCTGACTTCAACTGTATATAGACCTCCTCTCCCTCAGTCATCTTTCCATCAAGCAAATTTCTCATGTTAGCCTTGATTGGCGACATCACCGACCAGGGGTGCGTTTTCGAAACCATCATTAGCCAACTAAGGTCGCAAGTTGTGTCGTTACAACCATCGTTCGTTGATTTGCCGTTTACAAAATCCATCGTTCCAACGAACATTCGCAAACTGCGTCGCAAACTTCTATGCTTGCAACGACACCTCTGGAGCTGTAGTTAGAAACATAGTTCCTGGCTGTGCTCTATTCCCAGTTATCCCCCCTAAGCCCTATTCGTTTAGAACATTCTAACATTAAAACTTGGAATGATTACAAATAAAAAAGCATTAAAGTCGTTTCTCTTAGGTGTAATTTGCTTTCAAAGTATTTTTACAGTTCAGTTTTGGGGATCTTCATGTTTACAATAAAGCTCCCTTCGCAGTGCACTTTGAAAGCATTGATGTCATTTTGAACACAGCCGTATCTCATGGCGAAAGCTATAGGAGACGTATTATTTAAAAGTGGAATTAATGTTACGTCTCCAAACCTTGTGAAAACAAAAAACACAGCACACGTTAATGCTTTTATGGGTGGGATTTTAGTGGGTTATTTATTAAGTATCTGTACTGTAAGCCTATATGACACGGGCCTGTTGGTTAGAACATTTCTGCAGTGGTTTGCATGTGTCAAATTGTAAAAGTAGACTTAATTAAGTAGACTACTTAATAATAATAATAATAATAATAATAATAATAATAATCGTCATCATCATCATTATTAATATTATTATTAAAGTATGATTTTTTTCATTTCCTAATAAATAATAAATATTACATTTCATTTCTTAATAAAACGCCACATTATTTATGCATTTGTATGATTTATATATGATATTAGAATACGTGTTAGCTTTTGTAAGTGATTTTATGTTTTAGAATAGAATATGTAATGTTCTCAATAATATTAGTAAAGCAAACACATGCCCTATATGTGCCATTTACATATATTTCAATGAATATGGAAAACGAGTGCATGTTTTTACCAAAACTAATATTGTTTTTTTAATGCGTGTGCGTGTAAAACAATATAATTTGCACAAAGAAATGATGGGGTTCTTCTCTAAAGAAGTTACTCCACCCCGTTTAGAGCATCATTATGGGCGTTTTACATTATAACTAACGTGGTTCAAGTGATGGATCTATCAGAGAAACTATGAGTTTTGGGAAACACTCGTCACCACATCGTTCTTTTTCCAAACGATGCATCATACTATGGTAGTTCAGCCACGGGTTACGTCGTTGTTTGGGAAACGCACCCAAGAGCGAGAGGTGGCAGTAATTCACCAACAAGTTTGTTGTCAAAATTTTTTGGTGCTTGTTCCAACTACTTATTGAAAATGAGCTGAAACAACACAATTCTGGAGATTTTTGGGGGAAACTTAATTGTTTTACATTCAGTCTTTTTAAATTAGTTATGTCAACTTAACAGATTTGTGTTGGGAAAATGTGTGGAACCCTTCATTTTTTAGTGTACACTTTTATTACTTGGATGCTTGAAACTTCATTTTAGTATTATAGGCATGTACAGTTGAAGTCAGAATTATTAGCCCCCTTTGATTTTTTTTTCCTTTTTAAATATTTCCCAAATGATGTTTAACAGAGCAAGGAAATTTTCACAGTATGTCTGATAATATTTTTTTCTTCTGGAGAAAGTCTTATTTGTTTTATTTTGGCTAGTATAAAAGCTGTTTTTAATTTTTTTAAACACCATTTTAAGGTCAAAATTATTAGCCCCTTTAAGCTATAGATTTTTTCGATAGTCTACAGAACAAACCATCATTATACAATAATTTGCCTAATTACCCTAACCTGCCTAGTTAACTTAATTAACCTAGTTAAGCCTTTAAATGTCACTTTAAGCTGTATAGAAGTGTCTTGAAAAATATCTAGTCAAATATTATTTACTGTCATCATGGCAAAGATAAAATAAACCAGTTATTAGAGATGAGTTATTAAAACTATTATGTTTAGAAATGTGTTGAAAAAATCTTCTCTCCGCTAAACAGAAATTGGGGAAAAAATAAACAGGGCTGCTAATAATTCAGGGGGGCTAATAATTCTAACTTCAACTGTATATCACATGCAAGGGGGTGGCACGGTGGCTCAGTGGTTAGCACTGTCGCCTCACAGCAAGAAAGTCACTGGTTTGAGTCCCAACTTGGTCATTTGGCATTTCTGTGTGGAGTTTGCATGTTCTCCTCGTGTTGGCGTGGGTTTCCTCCGGGTGCTCCTGTTTCCCCCACAGTCCAAAGACATGCGCCATAGATGAATTGAATAAACTAAATTGGCCGTATTGTATGAGTGTGTGCATGAATGGGTGTTTCCCAATACTGGGTTGCAGCTGGAAGGCAATCCGCTGTGTAAAACATATGCTGGAATAGTTGGCGGTTCATTCCACTGTGGCGACCTCTGAAATAGAAACTAAGCTAAAGGAACATGAATGACTCACATAGTGTTTTTGTGCCTACTAGAAGAATTCAGATGTAAGCGTGATTGTTTGCTTTGAGTGTCAGTCAGATGATCTCGTCCTCTATAAGCGAAGCAGTTCTTTGCCAATAAATGCAATGTGAACTTCATTCAAAGACCTTACGCAACCAAAGCCTATGCAATATTCAGTCAGGAAGCGGCTTTTGAACGGTAGCGGCATTTATAACCAATGGACAACAAGGGCTGCATTTGTTTTTTCTCCGGTGATGATTTTAGTTCAATCATTTATTGATGTTCTGCTGCAAAATTTGGATGCGCATCAAAGTGTCCGACTTGAATGAGCAATGAAGGGTCTGTCAACTCTGGACAGGGTATTGATTTCAGCCTTTGGCATGCAACGCTTGCTCTGTAGTTGGCCCAAAAAACTGAGGGCGTTTTCTGTTAAACGGTGATGCCCTTTCACTTTTTCTGGTGCCAAGTATACTTTTTATTCACATGCAAAGTTGCCTTTAAACAGGTGGCCAGGTCTGTCCTTTGGCACAGCATTAGAAAAACACGCTGTCCTGCGTCTAGCACCGCTCAATTAGAAAGTATACAGTGTCAAGTTGGATCTTTAATAAATAGCGCAACCATCTTTCCTACAAACTGGGACACATACAGTGGGGGAAATAAGTACATGTCACAAATAAGTATTGTACAGTAGTCATGTGAGTGGCGTTGTTCACCGAGGCTTCGAAGCGATTTGTTTTGCCATCATCACGTGATCAGTGACGTCCGAAGCTTCATTTTCGCCTATACCCAAGTGACTGCTTCAAATTTTGGTTCAAAGGTTCATGGGTTAGTAGGGCTGGACGATATGGCAAAAATTTATATCACGATATATTTTTTTATTTCGGTCGATACGATATAATTCCGATATCGATATGGACAATATTAAAAAGAAAGGAAAAACTGCCAAGAGCGCACACAATGGATGTCTGTACCTACAAATGTCTGCAAAGTGAATTTGCAAAGTCGATAATACCTCCAGACTCATAACTTTTTTTTAAAAATAAAAACAGTACAAAATAATTTGTTCACTTTTTATTTGTATTTAGCCTATACAAACAAGAAATGTGAAATAAACTATCAAATAAATAAAGCTCAAAAATTCATAAAAAATATGCAAAAAAGTTTTTTAGAAAAATAAGTTTTGTAGTATAACCAGCAGGACAGCAGTGATGTGTGAACTGAATTTGGTGAGAGTACAGTAATTTACAGTACAGTTATTGAATATTTTTCATAATAAAAATTCATAACAAATATGCAAAATAGTTTTTTAGAAAAATAAGTGTTGTAGTCTAACCAGCAGGACAGCAGTGACGTGTGATCTGAGTTTGATGGCAGTATAAAGAGTTAGAGGGAAGTTATTGACAGCTTTTGTAGTATTGTTTTTTGCGTTTTGCTCTTTGTAGACGGTCCCTAAGGATCGGTCTCTTTGCCGCCTGGGCATGGAGATCAATATAATGCGTCCAGCGCGTAGGAAAGCTCATTTTTAGGAAAATAGGGTTGTAGGTGGTTGTATACATTGCGAGAGTTGAAAAAATGTGCTATTTGTGTAGGAACAATGTTTCGGTCATGAGTTATTGATCCGGAAAATACCAATCTGCGAATCTGTTGCTAACTTTACTGAACTGAACCACTTCCACACCACTGCATTAGTCTTTCCTTTCTTATCAACTATTTCGTCTGCATTCTTACTTGTGGAAGCTTGTTCATTCGCATCTGTATTCAGAGCACTCATTTTGTAGCTAAAACTTTCTGCGGCGCAGCTTAAACCAACTGCTGTGCTGAGCGCTGGCAGCGTGTCTGTGTTGTTCGTCATCACGTAAGTGAGATCAGACCACACTCTTTCTGACGGCTGAGCACTGAACGTCATTCAGTGACAAGTGATACATGTATAAGATCTTATATAAATAATAATATATATATTTATATATATGCAAATTTATATCGAAATATCGGAAATGGGTTCAAAAATCATATCATCGTTATTGAAAAAAAATTCTATCGCGATATATATTGATATCGAATTATTGTCCAGCCCTATGGGTTAGTAAAGTGTATAGCGAGAGATTAGGTGTTGATTACACACATTTCTACAGTTTTAAAGCACTGCACCGGTCCCACGCATCAGTAATTCAACTAAAATATAATAGTACTTTATAGTAAAAAGTTTTTGAACCATACTAAAGTGTATTAGCGTATTATTTACAACTATGTTTAAAGAAGACCATTGCATATTGAAGTATAGTGTGTAACGGACGCCAGCTGGTGAGTGCAGCCCAAAAGCCTCACTCCCATAGCCTCTTCCTCCTCCTCTGCCCGTTTGATCCCTGCTTGGAACAAGTGGGTGGGTGAAGGACCAGTTGGAATACAATAAATGTAAATACTTGGATTTTACTACAGTCATCGGTGATGTAATGTATCATACCTTATGTGTAAAAAACTACAGTAATTAGTTTATATTAATATTGTTGTATTACTACATTAATGAGTTTGTCAGTTGTGAACATTTGACATTTTTGCAATAAAGTGCTTTTCTACACTTTATCCAGCAGAGGTCCTCAACAAGCTCTGATTTAGAAAGCGTCGAGTAACGAACCTTTTTCCGATATAATTGAGTCACTGGTTCAGTAAGCGTCATTTCACCATCACTATTGTACAGACTTCAACAGAGTGTAAAAATCTTGATGGTTCTGTGGGTCTCGTCTATCAGATCTGAGCTTTATTGTGTTTTCTCTATTGGATTCAAGTCAGGTGATTGGCTGGGCCATTCTACGGCTTGATTTTCTTTCTCTGAAAGCATTTGAGAGTTTTCTTGGCTGTGTTTTGGATCATTGTCTTGCTGAAATGTCCACCCTGGTTTCATCTTCATCCACCTGCTAATGTACATGTTGGACTGAAGCAGCTAATATTCATTTACACTGATGAAGGGCGGAGGGTTGCTGAAGAACTACAGAGAGATTTCAGCTGCTGCCTGGGCTTTCACTGCCTTTCTACGCCTCCCTTTCTTCATGTGTTCAATACGTTTTCTCTGCGTCATTTCATTTTATCACTCATTACTTCATTTGTAAACTAATTAGTTTTGTTTTCTTTGTATCTTCTGTTAAACGGTTGACTTTAAACAGGTGGCAGGGTCTGTTTTTTGGCACAGCATTAGAAAAACACGCTGTTCTGCGTCTAGCACCGCTCAATTAGCAAGTATACAGTGTCAAGTCACATCTTTAATAAAGAGCACATCCATCCTTCCTACAAATTGGGATACATACAGTACAGTGGGGGAGATAAGTATTGTACATGTCACAAATAAGTATTGTACAGACTTCATTCATTCATTAATTTTCTTTTCGGCTTAGTCCCTTTATTAATCTGGGGTCGCCACAGTGGAATGAACCGCCAACTTATCCAGCATATGTTTTACTCAGCTGATGCCCTTCCAGCTGCAACCCATCAAAGGGATACGCTCTCATTCACACACATTCATTCATTTTCTTTTCGGCTTAGTCTTTTTATTAATCCGGGGTCGCCACAGCGGAATGAACCACCAACTTATCCAGCATATGTTTTATGCAGCGGATGCCCTACACACTCATTCACACACATACACTGCGGACAATTTTAGCTTACCCAATTCACCTGTACCGCATTTCTTTGGACTTGTGGGGGAAACCGGAGTACCCAGAGGAAACCCACGCGAACGCGGGGAGAACATGCAAACTCCACACAGAAATTCCAACTGACCCAGCCGAGGCTCGAAGCAGCGACATTCTTGCTGTGAGGCGACAGCACTACCTACTGCGCCACCGCGTCGCCTGTACAGACTTCAACAGAGTGTAAAAATCTTGAAGGTTCTGTGGGTCTTGTCTATCAAATCTGAGCTTTATTGTGTTTTCTCTATTGGATTCAATCCGGGTGATTGGCTGGGCCATTCTACAGCTTGATTTTCTTTCTCTCAAAGCATTTGAGAGTTTTCTTGGCTGTGTTTTGGATCAATGTCTTGCTGTAATGTCCACTCTGGTTCATCTTCATCATCCTGCTAATGCAGATGTTGGACTGAAGCAGCTAATATTAATTTATAATGACTGAGGGCAGAGGGTTGCTGAAGAACTATTGAGAGATTTCTGCTGCTGTCTGGGCTTTCACTGCCTTTCTAAACCTTCCTTTCTTCATGTGTTCAATACGTTTACATTTCTGCATCGTTTTATTTTATTACACATAACCTCATTTATAAACTAATTAGATTGCATATATGGATATCTGTGGTTGTTACCAACATCCAGGGAGAAATTTCAAGTTAACAGCACCTGTTATACGTGTTATATATATTAAATATGTTTTGTGAGAAAAATGGTCACGCGTTCAATACTTATTTCCCCCACTGTATAACCCCCTCGGTAGCAGATGGGCTCAACTATCTATCAGGTGAGCCTATGGATAAGGGGTGACAATGTGTTTCTGAATAGCATCATTTAACGCCCCCTTCCTATCCTACCATCTTATCGGGTGGTTATATTAGATTGGAAGACTTGTACGCGAGGGCTTTTATTGCTGGTGGCGGATTCGGGCAGAAGGAAATGAGATAGCAAGGTTTAATCCCACCGTGCCGCTCTGTGAGCACTGGCTCGCGCACCTGTTGACTGACTGACAGTAATAGAATAATTAAAAAAAGAGAAAGGATTCGTATGGTGGCAGTGTGCAAAGATCAGTTGTTTCAAGATGACCTCCTCACAGGCCACTTACAATAGTTTTTTTTTTTTTTGCAGTCGCCCTTGAGGCCCAAAAAAAGTCGGCGCAATTTTCCCATCTGCTGAATCTGATTAGAAAAGATCAGATTTGAGTGGAAACGATGTAGAGGAAGAAAAAAAAAAGAGTGAGAAGCCGGGGAGAAATCAATAACTCATTTCAGCAGGTTTTTTACGTTTTGTCACACCTTGTATCTTTCTGGGGATTTTTTTTGTGGGTTAATCTGAAAAAAAAAATGATAATGGAAAAAGAAGAGTTATCCATGATTACTAATATATCTGTGCATCAAAACATTTTGTCATGCTGATACATGTTCAACGGCCAAATCTATTTTTCTTGGGGATTTCACAGATTACACTGAAGGCCTTTTTCATACTGCATGCACAAGCTGCGCTTATTTAATTTGGTGTCTGTGTTCGCAGTGTACAGTATTCAGAGTTTCACCACTAAGCTTAATTTTGCAATGCATTGTGTACTGAAATCACTGTGGAGAAACATACATATATATATATACATATATATATATATATATATATATATATATATATATATATATATATATATATATATATATATACAGTTGAAGTCAGAATTATTAGCCCCCCTGATTTATTAGCCTCGCTGTTTATTTTTCCCCATTTTCTGTTTAACGGAGAGAAGATTTTTTTAACACATTTCTAAACATAATAGTTTTAATAACTCATCTCTAATAACTGATTTATTTTATCTTTGCCATGATGACAGTAAATAATATTTGACTAGATATTTTTCAAGACACTTCTATACAGCTTAAAGTGATATTTAAAGGTTTAACTAGGTTAATTAGGTTACCTAGGCAGGTTAGGGTAATTAGGCAAGTTATTGTATAACGATGGTTTGTTCTGTAGACTATCGAAGAAAAAATTAGCTTAAAGGGGCTAATAATTTTGACCTTAAAATGGTGTTTAAAAAATTTAAAACTGCTTTTATTTCAGCCAAAATAAAACAAAAAAGACTTTCGCCAGAAGAAAAAATATTATTGTTATTATTATTGCTCCGTTGAACATCATTTGGGAAATATTTAAAAAAAGAGAAGAAAATTCAAAGGGGGGCTAATAATTCTGACTTCAACTGTATGTATGTATGTATGTATATATATATATATATATATATATATATATATATATATATATATATATATATTGCTAATGAATCAAAGAAACATTGACTTTCGTTTTTTTTTGCCTACTTTTAAATCTTGGGTTGGGTGGGTAATACTACACCACCTTTTTTTAGGACTACACCACTGGCCCTATGCTAATGAGGGAGATGGTCACTAAAGGGCGGGGCATTCACCCTCTGATGACGCATACGAAGGAAGAATGTCAATCAAAGTGTTTCTCCAGTTTTCCTCAAGTGTGATTATAAATAATATAATTAATAAATTGTTACTATTAGAAGCTGGTTATATTCACACACTGTTGGAACACAACTGTGTTTAAACCCCTTATAAAAGTGATTTTTGCATAATAGGTCCTCTTTTTAAACCAACCTAAACGTTTTTTTTACAGTACTAGTTAGTCAGCTCTACTCAATCTGATCTATGATGTTGATTTTATGAAGGTTTTGGCTAGTGAAAACCTGGAAATTTCATAAACCTTTTTTCCCCCAGTGCTATATAAAACTATTTAACAACAGTTTTTTGTAGTATTGTGAAATGTTATTACAATTATAACTAACTATTTTCTATTTGAATCTTTTGCTAATTTATCTTTTTACACGCTTTTCTACACTAAAATATGTTTCTTATGCTTACCAAGTTTGCAACAATTATTGTAAAATTTAGTTTTAAATAACTCTATTCTATCTTAATGTATGTGATGAAATATTATTTATTCCCAAGGGACAACCTCCCGCTCTCCCTCATGAAGCAAATACGGAAGTAACTGAAACTGCAATTCATCGAAAGTCCGCTAGTCCTGGCTCCATAATAGAGCAAATTTCTATTGACCCACTGTTAAAATGGCCAACTTTACAGCAGAAAAAAAGGTGTTTACAGCCTGGTACAAAGAACGATTTTGGTTCATATAGCTAATAATACCCTTCATGACAACTGTGAGGGGGTGAATTTTTTAAAAACTCATCCGTTTCCTTTATACTAAGTTTTATTAAGTCTGCATAATTAAGGGTGTGGTCACTTGAGTGACAGCTAGGTCTCACTGGTTGCAGTCACGTCACCTCAGCTGACTCCGGCTGATTAGCCGCTGAACTCGCCATATACATTGTATTTTTGTTTTATTTTATGTGGCTTTACACAGTATTTTTTGGAATTATTTATTAAAATTATCGGTCCCACTTTATATTGTGTCGCTTATACCTGTGAACCTACATGGTAATTAGATGTGTAAGTAGTATGTAACTAAGGTGTATGTACACACGTTTACATAGTATTTAATTTTGTATTACTGGTGTAACTACACACATGTAACAACCCACTGAATAGTATGTGTAAGTACAAATGTGTAACAGGACATTGGTAACAACAGTAGGAAAGTACACATCTGTAACAAGAATTATGTAAGTGCATTGTGTAACAACAATATGTACTTGCAGATGTTTTCCCACTTCCACACCTGTTTGCAGATCATGCACTTGTGAACACTGTATGGCAGAACTAATGCTGCATTAGAAGGTTTCACCTTGTGATACCAGTGTACTTACATGGTAACTCCACAGGAACTGTCCACTTAATATAAAGTGTAAAATGGTCACAAATTACTGTGTAACTTGTAGAAATATCTTCTATGCAACACTTTAATAACAGTGTAGTTACATGGTAACTCCACAGGAACAGTCCACAATATAAAAGTTTAAAATAAAATTAATTTTCTTTTCGGCCTAGTCCCTTTATTAATCTGGGGTCGCCACAGCGGAATGAACCGCCAACTTATCCAGCATATGCTTTACACAGTGAATGCCCTTCCAGCTGCAACCCATCTAAGCCGAAAAGAAAATGAATGAATGAATGTATGAACAGTAATTTGTGACCATTTTACACTTTATATTGAGTGGATCCTGTGGATTTACCATGCAAGTACACTGGTATCACAAGCTGAAACCTTCTAATGCAGCATTAGTTCTGCCATACAGTGTTCACAAGTACATGATCTGCAAACAGGTGTGGAAGTGGGAAAACATCTGCAAGTACATATTGTTGTTACACAATGCACTTACATAATTCTTGTTACAGATGTGTACTTTCCTAGTGTTGTTACCAATGTCCTGTTACACATTTGTACTTACACATACTATTCAGTGGGTTGTTACATGTGTGTAGTTACACCAGTATACACAAGTAAATACTCTGTACCAGTGTGTACATACACTGTAGTTACATACTACTCACACATCTAATTACCATGTAAGTTCACAGGTATAAGCGACAATATAAAGTGGGACCAAATTATCAGATGATATAGCATGCTGTGTGCACTTAGTTGTGCTCACAAACCATTCACGTGGCCTCCATTTTCCTGGTGAGTGAAATTATATACTTTTACCATCTCTAAAATGTATTTGTTTTATTTAAGATCATTTATCATTTATATTTTACTTTAGACCTGTAAAGCACTCCAGAATCTGACAGATTGATTAGCTGTAGGCTCTAGAACAGTCATCTGAAGCGTTGTCATACAGTGTTATGCCTGGATTTCATCAATAGCCTTGCATTTACTAACACAGACTATATTTGAAGTGTTTGCAAGTAATTTGCGTTTTCCTCTGGTAGAAAAGCATTATAAGAACAATGTTTAGTGGCTCAATGTGTTACAACAGTGTTTTTAAAAGACTAAAAACTTTATTGCTATAATATTCAACCAAGCACATGTGGTCAGAACACAAACGAGTCACGGGTAATGAAGTATTACTTGTTTCTCCCCAAAAAAAAGCCTAAGCAAAATGCTCCGCCTCTTTGCCCTTATTTGGTTACCCCCGGTTGGAGCGATGACGCGCAAACAAAATGGCCACGCCCACTTGTAGCTTCATATGTGCCCTTCAGAAACCTATGGGTGACGTCACGGATACTACGTCTATTTCCTTTACAGTCTATGTTTATTCATCCTGTCATGCAAAGATACATTTTCAACATCATTACTAAGATGATTCTTCAAAAGTTTTCTAAAATACTGATTTGCAGCAAAAAAGCACCAGGCCCAGATTTTATAACACCAGCCTATTTAAAATCCTGTGCTGACCAACTGGCCCCCATCTTCACCCTGATCTTTAACCGATCACTGGAGCTGTGTGAAGTGCCCCCCTGCTTCAAACGCTCCATCATCATTCCCATACCAAAGAAACCCAAACTTACAGGACTAAATGACTACAGACCGGTGGCGCTGACATCTGTGGTCATGAAGCCTTTTGAAAAACTGGTGCTGGCCCACCTGAAGGACATCACTGAACCCTCACTGGACTCTCTTCAGTTTGCCTACAGAGCAAACAGGTCTGTGGATGATGCAGTCAATATGGGACTGCATTATATTCTGCAACACCTAGACAGACCAGGGACCTATGTGAGGATCATGTTTGTTGACTTCAGCTCGGCTTTTACACTATCATCCCAAAACTTCTGTCTGTCTGTGGATCAACAGCTTCCTAACGGACAGGCAGCAGCTGGTGAAGCTGGGAAAATTCTCATCCAGTACCCGCACAATCAGCACTGGCACCCCCCAGGGGTGTGTCCTCTCCCCACTGCTCTTCTCCCTGTACACGAATGACTGCACTTCAAAAGACTCCTCTGTCAAGCTCCTGAAATTTGCAGATGACATTAGATTTATCGGCCTCATTCAGGACGGTGACGAGTCTGCTTACAGACAGGAGGTTAAGGAGCTGGCTGTCTGGTGCAGTCACAACAACCTGGAGCTGAAGACGCTCAAAAAAGTGGAGATGACAGTGGACTTCAGGAGAAACCCCCCTGCTCTCCACCCACTGAGCATCATGGACAGCATTGTGGCAGCAGTGGAGTCATTCAGGTTCCTGGGCATCACCATCTCTCAGGACCTGAAGTGGGACACTCACATTGACTCCATTGTCAAGAAATCTCAACAGAGGCTGTACTTTCTTCATCAGCTGAGGAAGTTCAACCTCCCAAAGGAGCTGCTGAAACAGTTTGACACCTCCATCATTGAATCAGTCATCTGCACATCAATAACTGTCTGGTTTAGCTCAGCTACCAAATCTGACCTCCGAAGACTACGTCGAATAGTTCGGACTGCTGAGCGAATCATTGGTACAACCGTCCCTACTCTCCAAGAACTGTACTTATCCAGAGCGAGCAGAAGGGCTACCAAAATCACTCTGGACCGCTCACACCCAGCACACTGCCTCTTTGAACTTTTACCTTCTGGTCGACGCTACAGAGAACTGTGCACCAGAACAACATGGAGTTTCTTCCCTCAGGCAATCCATCTCATGAACACTTGTTGATAATAATTGTGGAACCAACATCACTACCTGCTATACACTTTTATACACACATACACTTATTTAACAACACACTTTACATGCCAATTTGCACTTAACAGCTGCACATATAATGTTGTATATAGTAATATACCTGTACATACACTTGTCAATCTGTATATTTGCATTCACTACTTTTTAAAATATATTTATAATCTGTTTTTTTTCTTGTCTCTGTAATTCTGTTACACTGTAGAAGCTCTGTCACGAAAACAAATTCCTCGTATGTGTGAACATACCTGGCAATAAAGCTCTTTCTGATTCTGATTGTGATGTGTCTTTAATCTTCAGCAGCACATGTAACCTCTGTTAGAAAGTAATTCCATCATTCCCAGTTCATAATAGTCCAAAAGGTGATGATAATAGTTAAACATGGCAGTTTGTTCATGTTTTAGGTTGCAGAAGCATCATTTTTTGCTGTTTTTTCTGGCTTCTCCTTAGTTTTTTCGCGCTTCACTCTCGCGTTTGTCTCTTTCTGAAAGGATCGGATATCAGAGCGCTTCAATAATCATGCACATGTTATTAATATGAGCTCAAGAAGTTCGTTATTTCAAATATAGAAAGTGAAACCGCTCGCACTTTTAGACGGCCTCGTAAAACAACAACAGGACACAGCAGATTTTGTTTTTCTTGGCTTTGTGGCTGTACATCAAAACGACTACAAGGTTTGTTTGAGCTCGGGTCGACCATGGTTTGTTATTATATGTACTGTATATATTATTACGGTGTAATCTCTCGACTGTGTATTCAAAAATGGCATCTAGCTCCGCCTTATGGTACCCTTTGGGCCTGTTGGTACCCTTTGCAAAGGGTGACCAAAAAGTTGTATGGTACAGTTTGCTTTTAGATACCATTTGAAAGTGGAAACAGCCATAAAAGTGTACCAAACCAAACCGTACCGTACCACTCAGTGAAAACGGGCCATTACTCACTATTTAAAAAAAACTGACATCCTTAGTAGGAAAAACTGATACTATACAAGTCAATTGGTTTCCAGCTTTCTTCAAAATATCAGGTTTTGTGTTCAACCGACGAAAGAAAGTCAAACCAGTTTGGAAAACATGGAGGATGAGTAAATGATGACAGAACTTTCCCTTTTGGGTGAACTATCCCTTTAACACGATGAGCTCTATTGCAATTAAATTTTCATGGTGATCATAATTAAAGTTCTTTTTCTGACCAATTCCACCACTAAATGGCTAATGTTTACAACAAGAACAAAAGAAAAAAGTTGGTGTCTCTATATAAATTACCTTGGTTGGTGTCAAAGATGTTAACATTCTTAGTAAACTTTGAGCTTTGGTGTAATCCTCCTTGTCTGAGTCCTCCTAACCAGCAGAGACACCCAGCGCTGTCCCACAAGACCCCAGAATAAGATCTTTTGCAAGGCAGGCTGGGCAAAGAGGACCAGGTGCGGTTTTCCATGTCGAAGACTTCAAATGCCTTCACCAAACGCTTACACTGACGTCCACCTGAAGAAACAGAGACACTGACATTAACTTTTGCATGAGGCAAACATATAATATTTTGCATATTTAGTTTAGGAATAAATAAAGTTTTTATGATCCTTGTTGGTGTCCGCATTAAATCAAATTGACAAAAGTGATTTTATAATATAAGTAAAATGTCTAATTTAGGCAGCATGGTGGCTCAGTGGTTAGCACTGTCGCCTCACAGCAAGAAGGTCGCAGTTGGCATTTCTGTGTGGAGTTTGCATGTTTTTTCCCATGTTCCTCCGGGTGCTCCGATTTCCCCCACAGTCCAAAGACATGCGCTATATGTGTCACGGTCACCAGCGAGATAAAACCACTCGAGATCGCTGGTGCACACACGCATTCACAAGAACTACAAATTTGCTGAAATATGGACTACTAAACCCAGTCAGGCCACACACTCACCTGCTCCAAGTCTCCACTGATTAGACTGGCACAGCTGTAGCTGCTTAGATACTGATTACATGGACTATAAGTACTGCTCAAACACAAACACTGTTGCTGAGTCTTGTTACCTGTTATCAGTTTCAATTCTAAGTGTTTCCTTGTCTCGTTTTTGCCGTGTTTAGACCCTCGCCTTGATTGTCTGTTTCTCCCTGTGTGCTGCCAGCCTTGTGACCATCTGCTTTCTATACTAACTACGATTCTGGATTGCCTTCATACATCTGTTTGCTCCTGCATTGATCTTTGCTTGCCTGGCCATCCCTTTAATAAAACCTGCATTTGGATCCGCATCCTGTTGTCAGCGTCTATCGTTGGTTACAATAGGTGAATTGAATAAACTAAATTGGTAGTGTATGAGTGTTTGAATGAGAGCATATGGGTGTTTCCCAGTACTAGGTTGTGGCCTCTGCTGCATAAAATGTATGCTTGAACAATTGTCGGTTCATTCTGCGGTTGCGACCTCTGAAATAGAGACTAAGCCATTGGAAAATGAATAAATTAATGTTCAATTTAATTATAAACAAAATGGGTAACACTTTGAGTGTTCATAAGACTGTCATGAAACCTTTAAAATCATGACATGACAGTTCATAAATGTGAATGAGGTCTGTCATTAGGAGTCATTCGCTCAGTTATGACATTTTAAATGCAAAGATGACGTTGTTTGTCATCACAACTTGACAAACAAATACATCACAACCTGTTTTTGTCTTTGTCATGACAACTTGACGCTACCAATTCAACAAAACTTGTCATAAATCTGTCATAAACATGATTTTCACAAAGCCATTTTAAGTATGTCATGAATGTTATAACAGCATCAATATATATATTGTTTACCTCAACGATGGTAGTACAAGCTGAATTTGTCAATAAAATATCATTAAATATTAATGACACTCTTAAAGAGCCCCTATTATGGGTTTTTGAAAATGACCTTCTATGTAGTGTGTAACACAGCTCTAAGTGAAGTGAAATATCCAGCTAAAGCTTAAATCTGAAAGTGGACAGTGTTTAAAACTATTGATTCATCTATAAAAGAGTCGACTCATAGTGGTTGGAATGAATCGTCTTGATAACGAGTCTTTAGCCGTTTCGGCGTGACGTGGATACGAAACATAATGGTTGCGCGCGCAGACCCGCAAAATTTAAACCTGCGGCCCCGCCCACTTACACAGCAGCAAAGAGAGGAAGATAAACAGATCCTGAAGTCATGAGTCATGAAGACACTGTGCTTAGCTGGATATTATTGGAAGTTTGAGGGAAAGTTTGTGTTATACTCTCTACCCAAAGATGAAGCTGTGAAGAGTCAGTGGTTGAGGTTTATTTTTGCAAAAAAGGAAGGATCAGAAAAGACTACTGATGTATGAGACTTTGACGGAGCTCCACAGGAACTATCAATACACTGCTCATGGATTATTCCTCCATTTTGTAATGAGGGTTGGTGATCGGCAAAGCAGAGTACAGGTAAGCCCAGAGAACAAATAACACTTATACATATCGCGACTAAAACCACGTTAAAAACGGGACGCGTGCCGCTTTCTTTGCGGATTTAAACGTGTTTGTGAGCTTGCAATCCTGTCGTTTGTCATTGCTATGGCTACCGTCAGCTGTCCTTACACACGTGCGGCGGTCAAGATTCAGAATAGTTTAGCTTTAGCCACTGTGTGGATTAATACTGAATGTGTGTTATTGTTAATAACAGCAATATGCTGGTGTTTAACTGCACTGCTTTAATGCACTCATGCACACACAAAAAATGTATTCTGTTTTTGAATGCTTCTGTTAAGGACTTTTATGTTTATGTTGTGTCCTCTGAGGAGGAGGGTAATGTGTGTGTGTAT
This sequence comes from Danio kyathit, assembly GCA_903798195.1. Classification (NCBI taxonomy): domain Eukaryota; kingdom Metazoa; phylum Chordata; class Actinopteri; order Cypriniformes; family Danionidae; genus Danio; species Danio kyathit. Next base: position 44,255,291 of record LR812529.1, read on the forward strand.
GTGTGTGTGTGTCTGTGAAAAAACAGCAGGTAGAGCAGTGTTGCCAGATTGGGCGGTTTCCCACTCAATTGGACTGTTTTTAACATGATTGTGTGGGTATAAACACTTATCGTGTTTTTCGCGACTGTCACAACCGTGTTTTCCAGATGAGTGGGCGGGGTTTTTTTTTTTTTTTTTTTTGCATTTTGGCGGGTTTTGGATAGTTTTTGGGCTGGAATCAGTCAGCCACATCTGGCAACACTGAGGTAGAGTGTGACGGGCTAGGAGACTCGTGTCAATCTCCTCCCCAGTTCTTCCTTTAGTTTTTGCTCAATAAAATAGTTAGTCGTCTGTATTTTCAAGTCCATCGACTGTATTTACATTCACCCACTGCCGAAATCCACGCCTTACACTAATATGAAGCGTGTATGCACTCTTGACTACTTCTATATTGTTGATAAGCTGTGCTGGGCATTTCACTCTGTCTCGTGCTGAAGGATGTCAGTGTCGACCAATGGCAACAGGCTGACATCGGTCCAATCAGCGCAGATTAGCTTCGCGCTAAGGAGGGGTTTGGGAACAAATGAATCATTGAACGATTCATATGGGAGTCGCTGGGAAAATTAGGTAAAAATAAATGCATATTATAAGACCATGAAAGTGTTTTTTGACCTTGCATGCATATTAGACTGTTGTTGGAGACCTTTACAACCAAAATATGACCCCATTTACGGTATAATGGGTTCTTTAAAAAATGATTGTAAGTAATGACACTTTGGAGACACTTTTAATGCTGCGTTCACACCAGACGCGGAACGCGCGGCAAAATCGTGCTATTCGCGAGTAAATAGACGCGTGAACATTTGAGTTTACTCGCTTCATTCGCGCGCGAGACTCCGCTTCATTCGCGCGTCAAACTCCGCTTCATTCGCGCGTCAAATTCACTTCAGAACAGACGCGGATTTGCGTCATGGGCAGGGCTTCTGTCTGCTCGGTGAATGTAGCTTCGTTGCTAAATGGCTAACATGGATTTTATTGATAAAATACCTGTGTTTATGTGCTTTATGAAGGCTGTAAAACAGCGTCGATACGTTTGGAGCCGTGTCTGAGTCCACTAGATACTTTCAGAGGTGCACCCAGCGCTGTGGGCTCATAAACTCCTCCAGAAACTTAACCTGGATGACTGGGGCTTCCAGCGGTGCTTCTGACTGAGCCAAGCCCAGTTTGATGAGCTGTTGTCGGTGTCGGCTGTAGGATTTCCCCCGGACACCAACAACAGGTGCTACGTCACAATCATGCTCCCACAAGAGCAAGCTCCTGATTGGTTAACGCGGCGCGAATGTCCGCAGAAGTTCAGATATTTGAACTCGAGCAATTCGCGCGATTTGCGCGTTAAGCGCGTCAAATGCTCAATTCGCGCGTATCGCGCCATTCGCGTCATTCGCGCCGCGCCATTCGCGCAATTCGCGTCATTCGCGCCGCGCCATTCGCGCGTATCGCGCCGTAGGATGCCTATTCGCGCGTTTGCATTGACTTAACATGTAAATCACTCGCGCTTGACGCTTCTTCCGCGTCTGGTGTGAACGCAGCATTAGAGATATTTTAATGAGAAATACAGTTTGTTCCACTGAAAATTCTAATGACAATCATGTTTATGTCAGATTTATGACATGTTTTGTTGTCTTGGTAATGTCAAGACTGGTTGTGATGTATTTGTTCAAGCCAGGCTCATTATGGATAAGTACACCTATATACATTTCTGGAGAGCGCCAAATACAGCCCAGTAGCTAGTTTTTTCTTTTTTGCGAATCCACCAGAGGCCACTGTGTACGCTTTTTGAGATCACAAATTTCTCACGCGAGTGCCATTCGCGCCTGCTGTTCTCACGTAGAGGCCGCTGTCGACTGACCGACCGAAAACAAATGGTGTTATACAACCTTGTAGCATTCATTTTAAAGACGAAATGCAGCCATACTTACTTCTGGCTACATAATTCTTGAAGTGTATATAGGGCTTCGTTTTCAGAATGAGCCTATGTTGCATTTGTTTATGTCAAGTTGTCATAATAGACAATGTCATCTTTGCATTTAAAATGAAATAACTGAACAGATGATACTTACATTATTTCTTCATCATATGCATGCATAAAATCTCATTCACATTCATGACATGTGTCATGTCATGATTATAAAGGTTTATGACAGTCATATGAAAACCCCTTCAAGTAAAGTGTTACTAAAAAGGGTTTAACATGAAAATAAGCGGTTTGAAGCTTTAGCAAAGGTTAGTTGTATTGTTTATACAATACATTTATACAATAAACAATAATTATATAACAAAATCCTGTGATACTCCCCAGAAAACCATTAAAAATGATTTATTTCATTTTTATCTTTGCTCTGTTGTATTTACCTATGCTTTTAATTTGTTTAGTGTATATTATGCAGATACACTACGCTATAACAATCATCCTAATTAATAGCCACGTTTCCATCCACCTATATTTATGCGCATTTTGTATATACGCATAAAAAAACGGTTGATGGAAACGCCAAGATGCGCATCAATTTTGAAAATGCGCATAACTGAGTAGGATAAACTTTTTATTTGATAAGAAAAGATGCGCATAAACTACGATGGAAACACTTTCCAGTTTGCTCATTAAAAAAGGTCATGTGATTTTGTTATAAGAGATCATGTGATGATAAAATGTGTGCAAATGGACAAACCAGCAGGCTGAGCACATTGTAAAACATCTGAAATGTTGTTTGGGTCATTCTAAAACGCTGTAACCGTTTCAGTATTAGTGTTATTGTATTTTTAATGACCTCTAGAATCAAGAGCGTCTGCGCTTCACGTCTCACACCTTCAAACGCCACCGTGCGTTCACTGCTGTCAGGATTGCCTTCTGAGGCGCAAGTCATTTATTAAATGAAGAAAACACTCACGCAGCTTCTCCTACCGCAGCAAATTCCATTTTTACTGTTGATATTTGGCGCCAGTTAGTCAGGAAGTGACGATTTTGTTTGCTTTGACTCATTGGATGGAAACACTGCTTTATTCGCACATCTTTTATGCGATAATCCAGTTTTGCGCATAAAGTTAATACGCATTTTTGGATGGAAACATAGCTATTTTTAAATTATGAATTCTTTCAACATAGTTATTTAAGTCATCTTGAGGAACCCAAAGGTAACCCACGCCAACATGGGGAGAACATGCAAACTCCACACAGAAATGCCTACCTGCCCAGTCGGGACTCGAACCAGAGACCACCATGCTACCCCAAATTTTATTCATATAACAATATATAATGTTGAAAAACAAAATATTGCAATGTCCTTTTTTTCAATATCGCACAGCCCTATAGGTAGGACAGTGATTCTTAAAGCTACAGTGAGGTCTTGAACTTCTGTAAGTCCACATAGCATTCAGATTTGAGATGGAGTTTGAGTGGAGATTGCAGATGTACAAGGTTTACAAGGACTAGCTCTGCTCAGCAAACCTGCCACGTAGATCTTTGAGCCCAGTAGGCAGACGCTGGTATCGTAGCGCGGGGTGGGCATGGCTGGAAGGAGCGCCCACACGTCCTTGCGAAGGTCGTACTGCTGAAGCACACTTCTGGGCAGGAGGTCTGGTCCCATTCCCCCAACAGCCAGAGCTCTGCCGTCTGAACAGAGGTGAACAGAGTCAAATGAAGGTCTTCAGTTTGAACAAAGAACTCCAGCAAAACAATCTCTCAGCTTACAATGTCAAAGACTTGGGAAATAATGAATAAATGCTTCAAATGCCATGTGGTGACAGAACTGATGCTGACAAGAGGCGACTGCATTATTTAAAGTCACATTGACATGATTGTTTGTTTTTTTGAAGTCATCATGAAATGAAACTGTTTAATATCATTATTTATTTTGTATAGTTACAATCAAGTTCATATCATTTGAAGAAAAGAAAATAGATTATTTTATTTTCCAAGAAAAACAATATGATAATAATAATAATAATAATACATCTATAATATTATATCTAATATAGATAGATAGATGAATTTTTAAAATCTAGATTAATCTCACTGTAATCTTGGAATTAATCTAGATTAATCTAGATCAGGGGTGCTCAACCCTATTCTTGGCGATCAACCGTCCTGCAGTTTTCAGTTGCAGCCCTTATCAAACACACCTGCCTGTAATTATCAAGTGCTCCTCACGTTCTAAATAATTGGTTCAGGTGTGTTTGATCAGGGTTGGAGCTGAAATCAGCTGGAAGGTCAATCGCCAGGAACAGGGTTGAGCACCCCTGATCTAGATTAAAATGGCTCATTTGAATTCTGCCGAAGGCATTCAGAATATGTGTGCTACCCAAATAATGACTAAAAGTAAGTCTTTGAGAACGGGTTTCTCAAGCCAGGTGGCGCATTAGACCAGGGTCTCATCTCCTGTTCCCAAAATGCATCACAAACTGCTTGAGAAACTGTTCTACTATGATAATTGATGATGAAAATAAATGATGTTCAATAAGATGTACGTGTGTTACTAACTGTTTATTCAGTTAAACATGAATTTTGAACCTTAATTATATTATTGTCTATTAAGGCAAATAACTGCATGTAAATCTTTTTTTAATTACTTTACAGTTGAAGTCAGAATTATTAGCCCCCCTGAATTATTAGTCCCCATGTTTATCCCCCCCCCCCATATTCTGTTTAGTGAAAAGTAGATTTTTTCAACACATTTCTACTCATAATAGTTTTAATAACTCATTTCTAATAACAGATTTTTTTTATCTTTGCCATGATCGCAGTAAATAATAAATAAATAATAAATAGATATTTTTCAAGACACTTCTATACAGCTTAAAGTGACCATTAAAAGTTTAACTAGGTTAATTAAGTTAACTAGGCAGGTTAGAGTAATTAGGCAAGTTATTGTATAACAGTGGTTTGTTATGTAGACTGAAAGATCTGAAAAAAAAAAGCTTAAAGGGGCTAATAATTTTGTCCTTAAAATGGTGTTTAAAAAATTAAAAACTGCTTTTGTTCTAGCTGAAATAAAACAAATAAGACTTTCCAGAAGAAAAAATATTATCAGACATACTGTGAAAAATTCCTTGCTCTGTTAAACATCATTTGGGAAATATTTAAAAAACAGAAAAAAAATCAAAAGGGGGCTAATAATTCTGACTTCAACTGTATATACACATAACTAGAACAAACATTGGCTCGTACTGTAGACATGGAAAGGACAATAAAAGAAAACAAAAAAAGAAAAGAGGCAACAAACAAACAAACAAACAAACAAACAAACAAAAATCATAGTCAAAAAACATACAATCAAAACTAGAGAGAGTATATAGCTTAAACCTCAGAGGGGTCACTGGATAGCTCTTGAGATTTGTCTAATAAATCAAGAAATTGACCCCAAGTAGCCAAAAATGTTCTTATGGAGCTAGTGCTTAAAAATCGAAGTCTCTTCAACTGAATAACAGATATCATGAAATCATATCATAAATCCAGTTCTGGAATGAGGGGGGTAAAGGTGATTTCCAATTGTTAAGCACTAGTCTTTTAGCCACGACCATGCCTTGCATTAAAGACTCTTGCATTGTTTGTGGGAGATAAGATGTGTTTTGTGAGAAGCCAAAGATGGCAGGTTTGGCATCTGGTGGAAAAGGTCTGCTTTAAGCATTAGAGTACCAGCCAAAAATGTTTGTCCAGAATCTATTCAGTAAGAGACAGAGCCAAAAGGCATGAGCAACAGTGTTCTCTGCTATCTATCGCACATCGGTAAGACAGAAGGAAAGATTTAATGTAAATCTTTAACACATTCTTTTATTTCCACATTTATTTTGACAGACTCTACTAATGGGTCATTCAAGGATAGATCACTTCCAGAATTATTGATCATCATTGACTTACATAGCTTTTTTTTTCCCCGACTATGAAACTCAATGCTGATGATGAGCAGTTTCAACAGTGTTCAGCAGTGAGTGAATGATGACAGAATTCTGGTGTCATAAAAGCTCTGAAATTTTGTAGTTCTTAAAACTCATTTCAGTGTCAACTAAAGCCAAGGTCCTAGACAAACATGAAAGTAAAATAAGTAATAAGTAATCCAGTATTTTGTAGAGCAGAGTCTAAATGACAATTTTTACCTGAGATTTAGAGCCAAATTAGAGAGGGGTAAAACGACTGTAGAAAGAGGGCAGCATCATTATCATATTTTCATGCAGAGATTGGTTGGTCTATTAATAAAATCTGTTGACTGCAGCAGTTATAGTTACTTTATATGCTAATGGTGACAGTTCAAAAACAGGGAAAGGCACTTTTAAAGTTTCTTTTCCCCAAAGTCTGCATGCCTTGAACTCAAGAAGCATATATAAAAAAATGAAACAAAAAGAAACTTGAAAATTAGGACACAAAAACAGGTTTATTACAAACCAAATCTAAAAGCATACCAAACAGCCAAAAAGCTGTTATTATTGTTCTGGAAAAATGTTAATCCTCTAACTGCTAAACTATAGCTTAAAGCAGTGGTTCTCAAAGTGGGGGTCGGGACCCCCCGAGGGGTCGCAGGACAATGAAGGGGGGGTCGCCTGCTGATTTCCAAAAATCTATTTATTTTTATTAAACCATAAGAATGACCATATTTTATCTATAACCTACAGAAGAGAAGAAATAGTCGTTTACAGTTACTATATACTATATTACTACAGTAGCTTATAGTTACTAGTTCTATTGGACTGCTACCCCTGGGGTCAGGGGCGCCGCTAAGGGGGGGACGTTAGGACGATTCTAAGGGCCCATGCACTCTAGGGGCCCCCAGAGGTCTGCTTTATAATTAATAACAGTGCTATAATGTAATATAAATTATGAATGTATCTCTAAATTACAAGTAAAACAATTTATTAGAAATAAAAATACGGCTTATATCTGCCTCTCGTGTCTGTCACTGTCAAATTGCACCCCCACCTCCTTTCACTATATGGTTCAGTCCGTCAGTAGCGGGAAGAGAGTTGACGCTTTGTTGAGTGCGTCAGTGCGATCGTCAGGTAAACTGTCAAAGCAAGCAGCGGTGTCCTCGAGATTAACAAAGACTAAATCCGGTCATCAAAAACGAAAAGAGAGGTTTCAAAAAGCAGAGAGAGAGAAAAAGGGACGGCAGTTGCTAATACAGTTTTTTTAAAAGAAAGGTAACGGTATGTTTATTCACAGAGCACGGAGCTTTCTTGTAAAAGCTTAATTTACTTTGCTAATGATGAGCTCTATATGTCTACCTCATACATAGATGCAGATTCGCCCTCACCCGCTCTTCCCTACGAAGTTCCCCAAACTCATCTCACAGTTAAAGAAGCAGGTAACAAGGATATCACTGAGATCCTGCGTTTAAAAATAGCATATGCATTGCAGTCTGCGTTTAAGTATAAATTTCACAATGATATTAACTTAATTGTTGACGTGGCCACTATTAAATTACTGCTATTTTTGCACAATGTTGATTATGTAGAATGATAATAGGTATAACAGCAAAGCAAACATAAAACTAAGACAAATATTTAAGCTGTGGTTTTAAAGGCAGGCAGGGTGACAATTTATCAAGCTAGGTTTCCTTGAAAAATAATGATCCAGTAGGGAAATGTTAAAGTTTCAGTGAATATTTGATTACTGTTCCTTTTTTTGTACTACATTTACATTTGAACAATAAATTGTCTGCTAGCTACAGCCATGGTCGTTCTCTTACTAAAAACTGATAATAGTAAAATCAATAATAAAATGCATAGGTCAGTATAACTACATTGCAGACAAAGAGTTTGGATAACTAGCTTGGTAGTAGGGGGCCCATCCTCATATTTTTTCATGGGGCCCAAAATTGCTAGCGGCGCCCCTGCCTGGGGTAATTACATTATATTAAAGACACAGCAATAGCATCAGATGCAGCAGACTGATTTCATAACACCAGAACAGGTTGAACTTTCTGGCACATTTACAACACTGACATACATTAAAAACAAAGAATAGACTTGGGTCTATTGGTGTGTGTGTGCCATTGCATACAAGGTTTCTGTATTTATAACCACCTCAGAGGATATTAGGGGTCGCGAGTCACTGGCATTGTTATTTTGGGGGTCGAGGGCTGAAAAGTTTGGGAACCCCTGGCTTAAAGTATTGATATCTACTCTGCACTTGGAACGAACCAGATACAGTATCTTTTAAAGGGAAACATTGGACAATTTCACAAGATTTGGGGCCTTTCTTTTGTCACTTCATGAGGAATTCTATTCCCTAAAGCACAGGTGTCAAAGCCAATTCTTGGAAGGCCGCAGCTCTGCACAGTTTAGCTTCAACCCAAATTATACACACCTGATCAAACGAATTGAGTCCTTCCGCCTTGTTTGAAACCTACAGGTTGCAAAGTTCTTCAGTTATGTTCGGTAATATACCTCAGTGAACAAAATTTACAGTATATATTTAATTCAATTACATCTAATTTATTTGAGAGATATTGAGTGGTTCTCAATGACTTTTGTGATATTAAATAAACGATGACAGGTTTGATTTCCTGCACCTATCAATGGATGACCATGAAAGACTGCACATATTTTTTTCATTTACTCTTTAACTTCCATGTGCGAGCCAGTGTATAATAAAATACAAACTTCAAATCTAGTTTTACAGATATCTACAAACGCCTTTTTTAAAAGAAAAAGTTTTGTGAACACTTACAGTGTCTGTTGGTGCTTTAGATTTGCCTGTTTCAAATAGATGAATTCATATTTCTGGCGCAAACATGCATTCACAATCGTATGAACTATTATAGGGGTGGTCAAATGCAGTGGTGGAAAGAGTACTGAAAAATCATACTCAAGTACCATTACTTGCCTAAAAATGTAGTGCAAGTAGAGTAAAAGTATCTGTTATAAATATTACTTAAAGTATGAGTACAAAGTAGCCCTTTTAAATGTACTCAAGTGTAGCAAGTAGTGAGTAATACACTGTAAAAAGCTGAAGTGTAAACGTAACATTCTGTAGTGCATTTAGTTATTGCCCAACGTCATAAGACGTTAATATTAGGTTGGATTTCGGTTGTGATGTCAGGTGACCAAAATTCAATGTCTAGCTAGTGTCTAAGAATTTAGATTGTGTTAGAAAATGACCAAAATCCAACATCGAGCCAACATCTTAAACCAATGTCATATTGACGTCAAATACTGATATTTATTCATTATGTATGGCAACCAAAATCCAACGTCTTATAGATGTCATAGTGGTAACGTCCACACAATGTCAAGCTGTAACATCATTAGACGTTGACGTTTGGTTGATTATAGGTTGGACGTTGGACATTGGGGTTCTGATGTGATGTTAGGTTGGACGTTGAGGTTCTGATGTCAACCTGATTTTCATTTCCAAACAAAATGCAATGTCAATCTGACGTCATGTTGACGTCTTGTGTCTGCTGGTGGTTTAAGGCCATTTTGGACATCATACAGTAAACATTCGTCATCTTCTCTTCAGTGACATGCATCTAAACAGTCTCTGGGTCATTGTGTGTAAAGATTTTGGACATCTTCTTGGACACTTTTAATTCTTCCAAACAGTTTGCTGCAATTATAAAGCGTCCATGTCTTAAGGAGGTTCATCATTTACCTTCTATGTGTGATTTGATTGAACAGGAATCACAAGACTACTCAGCCAATTTTTATTGGAAGAAAAAATAAAAGTAGTGACTGCAGGTTGAAGGAAAGTAGTGGAGTAAAAGTACCAATACTGCACTAAAAATGTACCAAAAATGTAAGGGAAAATAAGGCCCAATCCCAATTCTACTCCTTACCCCTTCCCCTTCCCCTTCCCCTTACCTGTCCCAATTCTCTATAGCTTAAAGGCGTAGGACTATGGGCAAGGGGTAGATACCCCTTCGAACGAAGATTTTTCAGGACCACACTCAAAACCAAGAGGTAAGAAAATTTCCCAAAATACACCAGCCACAGCAGCACCCGGAAGTCAGGAGATGCACAAATTTGTATTTTTTGTCATTATTACGAATTTTTACAACAAACAAGCACATGTTTTAATATATTCATAACCATGTTCGTGTTTTACCGTCATGCTTAAAAAAACGCTAAAATAAAAACCGCAAAATTTCGTGATCTGTAATCCATAATAATAACTCCTGTACAGCAGTCCCATCAACATTCTGACATTCGATGACACTCGAATACCCTGTCAGAAATGTCTAGTGGCTGGGAATGAGCTGTTTACAGTGTCTGCTATAATGTTAATGTTGTTTTGGTGTGTTTACATCGATGACTATGGCCATGGTTTAAATGCACAGTATAGTTACGATCTTATTGCCACATTATATCGTTATGATAACATAATATATGCCTTCAGTGATTTCCTGAAGATAAATACCAAAAAATAACACAACTGGAATAACTACAGCAGTTGCGATCTTCTGATCTCATATGAAGCAAGAGATTGCAATGACATATGATGACGTGTGCTGGTGCTGCAGTGCTGTCCCAATTCTTAGGGGTATATTTTGAAGCCCTTTCCCTTCACCCTCGGTTTTAAGGGCCATGGGGAAGGGGAAGGGGTACAAAAACAGAATTGGGATTGGGCCTAAGTACACATTTCTAAATCTACTTAAATTACAATTTCTGAGAAAAACTACTTAATTACAGTAATTTGAGTATTTGTTATTTTACACCATTGATCAAAAGTATATTGAGATGATCTATTATTTTAATTATTAATATTACTTGAGATACAGATCAGAGAAAACTATTTCTTAAATATTAAAGGGCATACCCCCATACATCTTGTTTTGATGTCCTTCAGGGGGGATCAGGCGGTAATTAGGGGGGTCAGATCCCCCCCAAACCCCCCTGTAACTTACCTGTCTACAGGTAAGTGTGCTGAAGCAGGGTTGGAACTAAACTGTCCAGAGCTGTGGCCTTCCAGGAACTGGCTTTGCGGTTTCTTTTTCTGTCGTTTATTTGTTTTTGTACGTTTTTTTGCATATCAGAAAATGAAACCTGAAACTTGGGATGATTGTAAGTCTATTCAATGACTAAATACTTTGACAAAGACCATGTATTTCCAATTGAACATATTTGACTTCATCATTTTGAACTCTTTTACCTTTAACAGTGACAGAAACCCCCATAGACGCCTCTCTGAGCGAGCACCTCTTCCTCCATTTCCCTTCATCTGTGTTGTAAACCTCCACGGCCTTCAGAGGGCGCTGGTCCTTCCCCATCCCACCGACCACCAGCAGCTGCTTCCCCAATACTGCCACGGCAGCCCCAGCTCTCGGCGTGGGCATTGGAGAAAGACTGAGCCAGCGGTCCACCTCGGGCGAGTACAGCTCTAGAGCGCTGGTGGGCTGACCAGAAGCATCGCAGCCACCAACCAAATACAGCTGCCCACCCACATCAGCCAACGAGTGATAGACGCGCGCACTGGAAAGACTCGCCAGGCTCTGCCAATGAAACTCATGGGCCGAGGGCACCATCATCGCCCTGACCGATTGGGTGGTGTTTTGAAATCAGCACCTGTAAACAAATGAGAACAATTTGGAATTTTTTCAGATGAATAAAACATTTCTTATATTATAAAACCTTCTGTGTCGTTATTTATGTGGTCAAAAGAACATCAATGTGTAGATGGATGTCAAGGACATCGCATTTTTGACATGTTTTTGACGTCGTTTTGACATCAAGGTGCTGCAGGGATGGAAAGTCTGCTTCTCAATCAGTGAAAGTCAGGGAATTTGATAATTGGCTTAAAGTGGGAGCCTTGCGCTACATTCTGTATCTTTCTATCAAAGTTATCAGACATTATCAACATGGGCATTGCTAGGCCTATTTTAGGGAGGCTGTAGCCCCCAATATTTCTACTCGGCCCTTCTAAAACTTTTCAGATTAGCTCATAAACTGTAGACCAAATTATCGTCTCTGTCGCCTTTAAATTTGATATGAAGACGGCGGCAGAATTCGGCTCCTCCCCGACTTTCGTTTTTCATTGAGCAAACCTGTGCAGAGCAAGAGAACAAGGTGTGTGTTTATCAATAATTTGTTATAAAATATGCTTATTTGCAGTTCTTTGCTATGGATACACTTGTACCCCAATGTCATATAGGAGCAATCGGGTTTCCAATCTACTGTTTCCTCAGTGCTCACCTCATAATCACAGCTGTTTCCTCCAGTGAAAATGTAACTCTTAACGAACATTTTACTATTATTATTTTGAAATGAATTACCATTATAAAACACATTACAGTGCATGTGGAATTATCTATTAAACAGTCATGCACAAAAAGGATTAAACAGTGACAGAACCACTTCTGAATATACTAATTTTAACTGTCGGAGTCACTAGCTATGTTTCCATCCACCTATTTTTATGCGCATTTTGGAGTAAATTATTGAAAATGCGCATAAAAAACATGACTGAGTATGATAAACTTTTTATTTGATAAGAAAAGATGCGCATATAAACTATGATGGAAACACTTTTACAGCACAAATTCCAGTGTGCGCATTAAAAAAGGTCATGTGATTTTGTTATAAGAGATCATGTGATGATGAAAATGTGTGTAAATGGACAAACCAGCAGGCTGAGCACATTATAAACCATCTGAAATGTTGTTTTGGTCATTTTAAAACGCCTTACCGTTTAAGGGTTAGTGTTATTATATTATTAATGACATCCAGAATCAAGAGCGTCTGTGCTCCGTGTCTGACACCTTCAAACGCCACCGCGCGTTCACTGCATGTCAGGATTGCCTTCTGAGGCGCAAGTCATATATTATATAAAGAAAAGATTGACGCAGCTTCTCCTACTGCAGAAAATTCAGTTTTTACTGTTGATATTTGACACCAGATAATCAGGAAGTGACGAATTTTTTCGCTTTGACTCGTTGGATGGAAACGCTGCTTTATTCGCACGTCTTTTATGCGATAATCCAGTTTTGCGCATAAAGTTCATTCGCATTTTTGGATGGAAACATAGCTACTGACAGAGATAGAAACATCATGTGTTGTCTTGTATTAAAAATATTTCCTATTTTAATATTATGATTAAGTTCGTGAATTATGTGAATTAGTATAAAAAAAAAAAAAATATATATATATATATATATATATATATATATATATATATATATATATATATATATATATATATATATATATATATATATATATATATACATACACGCAATTTAATTAGAAAAGTGGCAGTTTTTGTTATCAAATTACTATGCACGTCTATATAATACAGTGGAATACTGCTAGTTTAGCATACAACCTTTCCATATTAGTCAAACATTTTTAAGTTTATTACTATTAAATTATTACTTTATATATATATATATATATATATATATATATATATATATATATATATATATATATATATATATATATATACATATATATATTCCATTATAAAATATATAAAATTCCATTTTTTTCCTCCTAAGGAACTGAGCCCCCCTAAAATGAAAATCCTAAAATTGCCCCTGATTATCAAGCTGAGCCCATGGCATCTACAATATAATGACTAGCGATTATAATAACTATAACGATTATTAGCATCCAAAATAAAAGTTTGTTTTGACAATCTAAATGTGTGTTTACTGTGTACACTACTTGCTTCACTGCAAGAAAGTCGCTGGTTCGAGCCTCGGCTGGGTCAGTTGGCATTTTTGTGTGGAGTTCGCTTTTTTTCCCCATGTTCACATGGGTTTCCTCTGGGTGCTCCGTTTTCCCCCACAGTCCAAAGACATGCGCTACAGGTGAATTGGGTAGGCTAAATTGTCTGTAGTGTGTGTGTGTGAATCAGTGTGTATGGGTGTTTTCCAGTGATGGGTTGCAGCTGGAAGGGCATCCGCTGCGTAAAACATATGCTGGATAAGTTGGCGGTTCATTCTGCTGTGGTGACCCCAGATTAATAAAGGGACGAAGCCGAAAAGAAAATGAATGAATGAATGAATAAAATTGTCCATAGTGTAGGTGTGTGAATGGGTATTTCCCAGTACTGGGTTGCAGCTGGAAGGGCATCCGCTGCGTAAAACACATGCTGGATAAGTTGGTGGTTCATTCTGCTGTGGCGACCCCTGATTAATAAAGGGATGAAGCCGAAAAGAAAATGAATGAATATTTATTAAAGTTTTAAATAAATGCTTTCTTATTGTTTGTAGTTTCAAATGAAATTATTACTCCAGTCATCTTTGTTTGTATTACTATTACCATTAATAATAATAATAATAATAATAATTAATATTAGAGTGATTTCTGAAGGATCATGTGACTCTGAAGACTCAAGTAATGAAGCTGAAAATTCATCTTTAAAATCACTGGAATAAATAAATAAATTAAATGATAAACTACTTTTGAACAATTATTTTATAGTGCAAAAACATTTCACTATTTTTACAATTTGTGCTGTATTTTTGATTAAATAAATGCAGCCTTGCTGGGCAGGAGAAGCTTACTTTAAAACTCACATTTAAAAATCATACTGACCCCAAACTTTTGACCGGTAGTGTATATATATTATGTACATATAAATACACACAGGCATATATTTGAGAACATGTTATTTATTTATATTTAGATATCAAATATATGTGTATATGATGCAAATTATATATATATATATATATATACATTTAAATATCTACACTGTAAAAAGCAGTTAGTTGACTTTAAATAAGTGCAGTGCTTTTAAAGCGATTAATTGAGTTTACTGTAAAAACAGAGTAAACGTATTGTCTTAAATGTATTAAGTAAATTAACTATGTTCATAATTATAAAAAGTGAACACATCAGCCAATGGTGTAAGCTAAATATTCTTGTTTTTTCTTTTTACATAAGATTATTTTGCTCACCCTATTGACAGATTAATTTGCCTGTTTTAAGAAAAAACTCACTTCATTTTGACATATTATTTCTTAAAACAAGACCATTGATGGTCTACACTGTAAAACCCAACAGTCAACTTTATCAAATGAAATGAGTGTAGTTAACCCAAAATTGACTGAAAGTTAATTCTACTTATTTGAAAAGAGTTTTGAACTCAGTGTTGAAGGTAATGAGTTAATTAAATACCTCATTACTTCACCTTAAATGGAGTAAGTTCACAGTACTCCTATAGATTAGCTTTTAACTCAAATGGTTTGTAGCAATCGGTTTCCTCAAATGGTTTGAGTTCACTTAACTTATTAGGTTTAACAGTACTCAGTTGGTGTCATGATCACCAGCGATCTACTACCAGAGATCGCTGGTAAATACATTCACATGAACTACAAATCCTGCCTCATATGGACTGCAAGACCTAGTCATGCCACACACACACTCACCTGCTCCAAGTCACCATCGATTAGACACTCACAGCTGAAGCCACTCATGAACTGATTACATATAAAGTCAGCACACAAACACACAATGTGGCTGAGTCTTTTGTTATCTGTTATAGTGACATTACAACGCGTTTCCTTTGTCTTGTTTTTGCCGTGTTTTGACCCTCGCCTAGTTTATTCTGTTTTAATCCTGTTTGCTGCTTGCCTTGTGACCATCTGCCTGTTTTTTTGACCACGACTCTGGATTGCCCTCATACATCTGTTTGCTCCTGTATTGACCACTGCTTGCCTGACCATCCTGTTAATAAACCTGCTTGTGGATCAGCACCTCTGTTGTCAGTGTCACATCCCTGGTTACAGTTGGTTTGAGTTCTCTTCATTTATCGGGTTTCACTGTGCTCAAATTGCTTCATTTACTCAAATGGAGTAAGTTCACAGTACTCATTAGGATTAGTTTCTGAAGTTAAATGGTTTTTTTGCAATCGGTTTCCTCAAATGGTTTGAGTTACCTTAACTTTTTGAGTTTTACAATGTAGAAAATGCTTCTTGATGTAAGAATTTAGAGCTATTTGGACTAGAAACAAGACCAAAAATATGAGTAAGAAAAGCATTTTCATTTTATGCAGTGTAATAATTAATAACTTTTTTTTAAGAACAACTTACCCAACAATGATCAACATTCATTCATTCATTTTCTTTTCGGCTTAGTCCTTTTATTAATCTGGGGTCGCCACAGCGGAAAAAAACGCCAACTTATCCAGCACATGTTTTACGCAGCGGATGCCCTTCCAGCTGCAACCCATCACTGGGAAACACCCATACAGGCAGTGCAGAATTATTAGGCAAATGAGTATTTTGACCACATCATCCTCTTTATGCATGTTGTCTTACTCCAAGCTGTATAGGCTCGAAAACCTACTACCAATTAAGCATATTAGGTGATGTGCATCTCTGTAATGAGAAGGAGTGTGGTCTAATGACATCAACACCCTATATCAGGTGTGCATAATTATTAGGCAACTTCCTTTCCTTTGGCAAAATGGGTCAAAAGAAGGACTTGACAGGCTCCGAAAAGTCAAAAATAGTGAGATATCTTGCAGAGGGATGCAGCACTCTTAAAATTGCCAAGCTTCTGAAGCGTGATCATCGAACAATCAAGCGTTTCATTCAAAATAGTCAACAGGGTCGCAAGAAGCATGTGGAAAAACCAAACCAAAAACCAAGGCGCAAAATAACTGCCCATGAACTGAGAAAAGTCAAGGGTGCAGCTGCCAAGATGCCACTTGCCACCAGTTTTGCCATATTTCAGAGCTGCAACATCACTGGAGTGCCCAAAAGCACAAGATGTGCAATGCTTAGAGACATGGCCAAGGTAAGAAAGGCTGAAAAACGACCACCACTGAACAAGACACACAAGCTGAAACGTCAAGACTGGGCCAAGAAATATCTCAAGATTGATTTTTCTAAGGTTTTATGGACTGATGAAATGAGAGTGAGTCTTGATGGGCCCGTGGCTGGATCGGTAAAGGGCAGAGAGCTCCAGTCTGACTCAGACGCCAGCAAGGTGGAGGTGGAGTACTGGTTTGGGCTGGTATCATCAAAGATGAGCTTGTGGGGCCTTTTCGGGTTGAGGATGGAGTCAAGCTCAACTCCCAGTCCTACTGCCAGTTTTTGGAAGACACCTTCAAGCAGTGGTACAGGAAGAAGTCTGCATCCTTCAAGAAAAACATGATTTTCATGCAGGACAATGCTCCATCACACGCGTCCAAGTACTCCACAGCGTGGCTGGCAAGAAAGGGTCTAAAAGAAGAAAAACTAATGACATGGCGTCCTAGTTCACCTGAACTGAACCCCATAGAGAACCTGTGGTCCATCATCAAATGTGAGATTTACAAGGAGGGAAAACAGTACACCTCTCTGAACAGTGTCTGGGAGGCTGTGGTTGCTGCTGCACGCAATGTTGATGGTGAACAGATCAAAACACTGACAGAATCCATGGATGGCAGGCTTTTGAGTGTCCTTGCAAAGAAAGGTGGCTATATTGGTCACTGATTTGTTTTTGTTTTGTTTTTGAATGTCAGAAATGTATATTTGTGAATGTTGAGGTGAAAATAAATAATTGAAATGGGTATATATTTGTTTTTTTGTTAAGTTGCCTAATAATTCTGCACAGCAATAGTCACCTGCACACACAGATATCCTCCTAAAATAGCTCAAACTAAAAACAAACTAAAAACTAATTCCAAAAACATTCAGCTTAGATATTAATGAGTTTTTTGGGTTCATTGAGAACATGGTTGTTGTTCAATAATAAAATTAATCCTCAAAAATACAACTTGCCTAATAATTCTGCACTCACTGTACATTCTCATTCACACACATACACTACGGACAATTTTAGCTAACCCAATTCACCTGTACCACATGTCTTTGGACTTGCAAACTCCACACAGAAATGCCAACTGACCCAGCCGAGGCTCAAACCAGCGACCTTCTTGCTGTGAGGCGACAGCACTACCTACTCCGCCACCACGTCGCCCCAATGATCAACAATAACTGCTTATTTTAATGCAAATAATTACACCACCACTTCCAGGAAAAATTATTGCATATCAAAGAATCAAACCTTCAAATAAATAAATAAAAACACTAATTAAAACAGAGCATCCCAGCAAACACACAAAAATGCACATTGTGTCTTATTCATGTCTGTCAAGTCTACGGATTAAGTTATGCAAACACTTTTTTACGTTCTATTTTCATCCGAGTGGAGGCTGAGATGTGGAAGACGGCCCAGAATAGCATCATCACTTGATTCAATTGACGCAACCGATTTCACACAACTGTTCCTCTCTCCTCGGCAGTGTACACAATTGAGCTTCGAGTGGGCTGTTGTAGCATCCAGCAGTATCCATGGCAACAGTGGTCTTCTTCACCACGGTCTCTGTCCCTGTCCTTTCTTCAAACACTACTCCAATGATTCCCAAACCACAGGTCAAGATTTTCAGACACTGTGTCCAAAGCAGACACAACAAGACAAGATTTCAAGAATCAAGAATCTCATAAAGGTTTGGAACCAGTTGAGGATGAGTAGTACTGTAAATAGTGAGTACATTTTAATTTTGGGGTGAACTGTCCCTTTAAATGCCATTTAGTGCACTGCATTCCCAACTAAATGGCCAGGATTATAATTGAATTAATGAATCGGATAGGGTATTATTATACTAATAATTGTTAACATTATTAATATATTGATATTAAAAATATAACATTTATTTCATTAAAAGTAATTACTGAGTGACTCATACTGTTAGGGTGACACAGTGGCTCACAGCAAGAAGGTCGCTGGTTCGAGTCCCGACTGTGTCAGTAGGCGTTTCTGTGTGGAGTTTGCATGTTCTCCCCATGTTGGCATGGGTTTCCTCCAGGTGCTCTGGTTTCCCCCACAGTCCAAAGACATGAAGTGTTGAATTGAACAAACTAAATTGTAGGGGTGTCAAAATTAATTGTTTCTTTGGTGCACCGCGATGCAGACGTGGACAATTCGGTATCGGTTCAGTAATTATCATAACCGGTTATTATGTACTGACGTCATTTATCTCATATGCGCCATGTCGCGGTAGCTTACTATGGCGAGGGAGGCGAGCGCGAGTGTTTACAATGCTTCGCCTACTTGACGCACAAACTGTGCACAATTTCACTGCGTGTGTGTTTTCTGGACACTCTTTCACTGACACTTACAGTAGAAGCCCGTATTCACTGCGATTGAGAGAATGAAAGTAAACTCCATTACTCTCTCTCTCTCTCTCTCTCGCTGTGCCCATTTGACCTGCTGGCGTAACTTTTTCTCTCCTCTCGGCTGATACGGCGATACTTCTGGATAGAGGTCTGCATTCCCGGGGGTGTAAGGCTGGACCAGACCAGATTTCTTGCGGCGCGGAAATAAATTTCCGAATAAAGCGCGGGAGCGGTCGGTAACTCTGGTGTAAGTTGAACGGGAGCGAGCGGTCTAACAATATCGCTCTCGAGCAAGCACGTGTGTGTGTGTGTGTGTGTGTTTATGTGTGTGAATGAGAGAGAGCGATGCTGTGTGTTGCTGTCTATGTTTGTGTGTGCGTGTATGTGTGTGAATGAGAGGGCGTGATGCTCTGTGTCGCTTGCTTGGTGCTGTGTGTCTATGTGTGTGTGTGTGTGTGTGTTTATACAGACAGCCCCAAATATAAAACTGTTTGGGGAAAGCATCGACAATGCACCGTGATGCACAGAGATATCGAATTGAACCGAATCGATGGCATGATAATCGTAACCGAACCGAACCGTGAGACCAGTGTAGGTTCACACCTCTACTAAATTGGCTGTAGTGTATGTGTAACCAGGGATGTGACACTGACAACAGAAGTGCGGATTCACATGCAGGTTTATTAGCAGGGTCAGGTAAGCAGAGGTCAATACAGGAGCAAACAGATGTATGAGGGCAATCCAGAGTCGTGGTCAAAATAACAGGCAGATGGTCACAAGGCAGGCAGCAATACAGGATGAAAACAGAATAAACTAGGCGAGGGTCAAAACACGGCAAAAACAAGGCAAAGGAAACGCGTTGTAATGCCACTATAACAGATAACAAGACTCAGCCCCGAGTGTCTCAAGGTGAGCTGTATATATGTGTGTGTAATCAGTACTTGAGCAGCATCAGCTGTGTGTTCAGGAACATGTGTGTGTGAGCAGAGTGCATGTATGAAGTTGTAGTCCATAACCAGCAGATTTGTAGTCCTATGTGTTTGTAAATGTATTCCAGCGATCTTTGGTGTGTTTAGATCGCTGGTGATCGTGACAGTATGAGTGTGTGTGAATGTGAGAGTGTGTGGGTGTTTCTCAGTACTGAGCACCCATGGGACGGTAACCATTTTCAAGGTATACCGCGGTTTGGAAAGGTCAGGGTTTTAAAACCATCAACATTTTCTGCTATACCGTTCCTAAGGTATGTGTACGATTTTTTATTTACGTTTTTTATTTATTTTTTTTTAGGACAACAGTATCTCCAGCAGAAAATATATCCAAAGATTCAATTTGGAACTAATGAAGACAGCACAAGTCAATAATTCATTTAATATTTAAATATTTTAAACGTTTCTCAAGATAAAATATATTGTGTTTAGGGATGCAACGATTATAGATTTTGGTTGTACGATTATAGTCTGAAGAATAATCACAGTTTCACTGTTATCACGATTATTGTGCATTTATTGATTTCAAAACATTACTAGTTTAGTTAATCCCTATGAAAACTTCTTATATTTTAAAGTGTTGTTTATTGCTGCTCAGTAACCATTTGATACAGCACAAAATAATAATAAAAAACAAACAATAGTCCATTTCTCTTAGGACTTAAAGTTTTTGGTTTTTAAACGCAAGTAATAATTTTACACTGAAAATAAATGACTGAAATAAAAAAAATAAGAATAAAAATAAAAATAAATTAAAACAATTGTGTTTGTCTAATGTAAATCTAAGCATCATATTAGCTAAGTATTTCCCGTTTAAAGACAACAAATGTAGTCCCCCTTGCATGCAGCGTTCGCCTCCATTGGAAATAACGATCTTGCGTACTCAAAAGACACAACGTGTGAACGGCCCTTAGTGGATAGCCTCCAAAGTGCATGCGTATAAGCCTTGGTGTACAAGCTCAGAACTTTAAACTAGCACACAGTTGGCATGACTTTGTTTAGTTGCAGCAGTTTTATTCCATGTAGAAACGGGGTTTTGAGAAGCCTTAGACATTTAAAAAGAAGGTATTTTAGAGCACTAACCACAATATCGTGAAACCATGATATTTTTATCCAAGGTTATCATAACGTCAGAATCTTATACTGGCCCATGCCTAGTACTGGGTTGCAGCTGGAAGAGCATCTCTGTGTAAAAATATGCTGGATAAGTTGGCGGTTCATTCTGATGAATAAAGGGACAAAGCTGAGGGAAAATGAATTAATGAATGAATGAATGATACTGTTAGTTCGCAGTTCTAACATTCACGTTTAAACTATATAATTGATAATTATTTAATTTTCAAGAAAACTCAAACCCTAACAGTGGGGAGTTTTCCTGACATGGTTTTTAAAACAGTAGAATCTAGGGGTGTCAAAATTAATTGTTTCTTCAATGCACCACGATGCAGACACGGACAATTCGGTATCAGTTCAGTAATAGATCATAACCGGTTATTACATAATACTGACGTCATTTATCTTCTATGCACTATGTCATGGTGGAATACTATGGCAAAGGATAATTAAAACGCTCCAACTACTTAAAAAACAGATAACTGTGCACAATTCACTGCTTGTGAGTTTGCTGGACAGTCTTTCACTGATAGGGAAGATGGTCCAGCACACGAGCCGCTATTTCACTATAGGGAGAAAATGAAAACTGTAAAACTCCATCTCTGCCTCTTTATTTCTCTCACTTCGGACATTTGACATGCTGGTGTGTTCGTGAGGTAACTTTTCCTCTCCTCTCGGCTGTTAAAGCGATACTTGTGGATCCAGACACGAGCGTGTCTGTAGTGCGAGTTTTCTCCACCATGTCTATTACGGATTACCTGTGAAAACCACGTATTATTATGCGCATGTAGACTAGGCATATTAATTACCGTTTCATATTGATAACCATTTTCAAGGTATACCGCAGTTGGGAAAAGTCAAGGTTTTAAAACCTTCAAAATTTTCTGCAATACCGTTCCTAAGGTATGTGTACGATTTTTTTATTTATGATTTTTTTTAATTTTTAGAACAACAGTATCTCCAGCAGAAAAGATGCTGTTTTAAATTGTAAAAAAAAATCTGTTTTTGAAACAAACGAAGACAGCAGAAGTCAATAATTTATTTAGCCTGACATGTTTACTGTTCCATAATATTTTACTTTTTTTTCAAAATAAAATATACTGTCTTTAAAAGGGAAAAAAGTTTAAGTTTTTTACCCAGACATTTAAGAAGAATATATTTTAGAGAACTAACCACAATACCGTAAAACCGCGATATTTTTATCAAAGGTTATCATACCATCAGAATCAGCCCATGCCTAATATAGACTGTAACTGCGGCTGTTTTTCCCGCGTCACTCATCGATAAACAGCGCTGAGTTTTAGTGCCACTCGCAGCCCTTTCTATTGAGCGCGTGAACACAATGACCAATCAATCATAGGAGTGTAAGAACTCACTCAACAGTGCTCAAAAAGCAAGCGGGATAATATTTACATTTGCTATATATTTATACTTGCTATAAATGCTCATGTTGTTCTGTGCATGTACTTGAGTTTAGTTTGAAACATTCAAAAAGAGTGTTTTCTTTGAGCAGGTAAAATTAAAGGCAGGCCTACAGTTCATATATCAGACTGCTAGTATTAAAGGGCACCTATGGTGAAAAATCTACCTTTCAAGCTGTTTAGACAGACATATGTGTAGGTATAGTGTATAGGCCGTCATATTGGGGTGATATAAACACACCCAGTCCTTTTTTTTTTTCAATTTAACAACATAAAAACGGTGGACCAATTGGAGCGGTTTTCAGACAGACCGCAACTTGGTTCCCCCCGCCCACCGAATTGATTGACAGCTGCATATTAACATGTCTCCGTAGTAACGTTTATAATCCTATCAACAAGACAGGACGTGCGCAAAGCAACCGGGAATAAAAGGTCTGTTCAGTTTGCTAGGATCATCAATCATCATCAAATGTGATCAAGAGTGAGTTTGACAAGTTTAAAATCTTTTAAAACAGTCCATGTTAATGAATTACAGTGATTTACTTCAGCTTTACTTCATCACCACAGCCGCGTGTCAGAACAATTATACAAGAAGACGCTTCAATCCCGGTTTGTGGACGTTAAATCAGGTTTATTTTGTACATTAATGTAACAGATATCCATACAGCAGTGGATATTAACCTGTATCCTGTCACATTTGCATGCAAAGACAGTGCAAAGCTAAATGCGCGCGCTGTATGTGTGTGTGTCCGCGCTGTGTGTGTGTGTCTGTGCGTGAACTTTGTAATGACATTGTGTGTGACTCATCGTTGCAGCTCCACAACAAATGCATCAAATAATCATTGGTAAAGTTCTTACTGTAGTATTTCCTCACAAACGTTATGTGAGATCTGCTTCTTTTATGTCTGTCAGTTGTCTGAGGCAGCCGAGGGCGGAGACTGAGGCACGTGGGAACGGTGGGCGGGGAGGACTAGCCTTAAAGGCCCAGTACACAAAAACAGCAAAAACTGTTGAGAGCTATAAAATACAAACTAGTGAAAGCTATAATAAATAACCTGATGGGTGTTTTAAGCTGAAAAAGGGGTAACCTAGGTGCCCTTTAAAGAACAAAATTGTATTACAAATAATATATAAATATTAATATATTTAAAGATTTAAAAAAAATAATTTTGTGTGTTGTGAAGAAAAAAATCTAACTGTGGATGGAAAGCATTGTCAATGCACCGTGATGCACGGAGATATCGAATTGAACTGAATTGATGGCATGATAATCGTAACCGAACCAAACCATGAGACCAGTGTAGGTTCACACCCATGGTAAAATCCGTAAAAAACTAATTATGGCTTTTGACAACTAATTTACATGAAGCAAACTTTAAAAATGGCTTTCAAAGTGCAAGGTTTTTTCAAAAATTGCATTTGCGATAAAACAAAAATCTTTGCCAAGACAAGGCAAGTTTACAGCACATTTCAAACACAATGGTAGTTGCTTTACATAAACAAGAGTAAAAGAAACAAATATAAGAAAATACAACAGAGAATAAAAATGATTAAAAAATACATTTAAATGTGGTAAACAGGTTTTAAAAGAATCAAAAAGAACAGAAAGACATAATAGTGCGATCGTTGATGTAATCAGAGCTCCTGAACTGTTATACATACATCGTGTAAGAACATTCTAAGTTACAGATGTATTGTACATCTTTAACTTACTGTACATTATGTTTTAACACAATATGCAATACATACCAGTGATGTTTGCATCTCTTCATTCCGGTCAAAAGATTTTTTGTCAGCTTGTGTCATAATGATTTCCATCAAAATGAATGAAAAACTTCAGCTCGGTAAAGTTAGTTTTAGGTTTGATGTATTTGCTGCACATTCTGCCAGTTATAATGCAGGATAATATTTCAATTAATAAATAGGATATAATATTAAATAATAAACATAACTAGTATTTAATATTATTAAATGTAAATACCAAGTGACTGATATAGAAAAGGATATTCAATAATAATATTTATTTAATACGCATAATAATAATAATAACTATTAATATTATTATTAATTATTATTCATTCATTCAGTTTCTTTTCGGCTTAGTCCCTTTATTCATCAGGGGTTGCCACAGCAGAATGAACCGACAACTTATAATGTTTTACACAGCGAATGCCCTTCCAGCTGCAACCCATCACTGGGAAACACCCATACACACTCATTCACACACATACACTACAGACAATTTAGCCTACCCAATTCACCTATAGCGCATGTCCTTTGGCTGGGGAAAACAGGAGCACCTGGAGAAAACCCACGCCAACATGGGGAGAACATGCAAACTCCACACAGAAATGCCAACTGACCCAGCGACCTTCTTGCTGTGAGGCAACAGCGCTACCCACTGCGTCACCCTATTATTAATTATACTTAATGTAATAATAAATAATAATAATAATAATAATTATTATTATATTCACAGTGCAAAAAACAACAACAATGTGAAATAAATAATTTTTGTAAATGCCTAGTGGTTAGATTGACTTAGACTGACACAACATGAGCTTTACTTACAAACATAATATTGTCTTTAAAGTTTAAAGTTTTAAACTGTTCATTTAAAGGAACTGTCTGAGCAAACTCTGTGTCTCTGCTCTGCGGGTTTCTGAATACTGAAGTCTCATTAAAAATTAATGAGTACTGGTTGCTTGCGTTTTACAATTCAATCTTGCATTAAAGTTGCAAGTAAAAAATTTATAAGGAAAAAACTGAACTGGTCAAGCTTCAATTTATGCCACTACGGTAAACTGTACTAAAAATATCAGTTTATTTCCCCATTTATTTATACTTTGAACTGCATTATGGGACCTTGATTTGTCCTCCAACAACTTCTAATGTTGAAACATTTGAAAAAGCGACTTTTATTAACATTTTAATCATTTGAAGTGATGCAGTATATTGCCTGGATTGGTGTTGTTAATTACGGTAAAAAAAAACAAAAAAAAACTGCCAGTACTTTTTCTGTTATTTTCAAGTTAAGTCAAGTCAAGCTTTATAGTCATTCCGCAAGATGTGTGGACATACAGAGGAACAAAAGGTCATGTCTCGCAGGACAACGGTGCTACAAAAATTAATCAGAGATACAAACACAACACTGGACATAAGAGCTATTATAAAAAGACCTGTTCATAACTAGGGCGACGCAGTGGCGCAGTAGGTAGTGCTGTCGCCTCACAGCAAGAAGGTTGCTGGTTCGAGCCTCGGCTTGGTTAGTTGGCATTTCTGTGTGGAGTTTGCATGTTCTCCCTGCGTTCGTGTGGGTTTCCTCCAGGTGCTCCGCTTTCCCCCACAGTCCAAAGATATGCGGTACAGGTGAATTGGGTAGGCTAAATTGGATAAGTTCATTCCGCTCTGGCGACTCCGGATTGATAAAGGGGCTAAGCCGAAAAAGAAAATGAATTAATGTTCATAACCAACATACTGTACACTATAAGATACCTAACTATACACATAGGACAGGCTATGCAAGTACATTTAAATGAGACTGAACAATGTTGTGCAGATATTGTGCAAGAGAGGTATTGAAAATTTAAGCAATCTGTGCGACATGATTGTGGTACATTTATAGTAAACACCGTTTTTCTTACCGAGTCCTTGTAAGAGTTTAAATAAAGTGTCAGGTGCATCAGAGAAGAGTGTTTCTACAGGTGGTTTGTCAAGCCCACTCACCTTTACAGACTTATTTCTCTATATAAAATTTATTGTGTAATATATTGTTTCAAACTTCTAAAATGTCAATAAAAGTCACTTTGTTAAACTGCACAGCTGAATTTTCAACATCAAAAGCTAAAAGAGAAGAGATCACAAAATTGGGTTGTCAAAAATATTGATATATATATCGATAAATGGGGCATCACTGTGGCACAGTGGGTAGCATGATCGGCTCACAGCAAGAAGGTCGCTGGTTCGAGCCCCGGCTGGGTCTGTTGACATTTCTGTGTGGAGTTTACATGTTCTCCCCGTGTTGGTGTGGGTTTCCTCCGGGTGCTCCGGTTTCCCCCAGTCCAAAGACATGGGAGAATTGAATAAGCTAAATTGTCCGTAGTGTATGTGTGTGGATGCAAGAGTGTATGGGTGTTTCCTAGAGTTGGGTTATGGCTGGAAGAGCATCCGCTGTGTAAAACATATGCTGGATAAGTTGGTGGTTCATTCCGCTGTGGCGACCCCTGATTAATAAAGGGACTAAGCCGAAAGAAAATGAATGAATTAATGAATGGTTTAGTTATTTTTTTTCCAACTTTACTTCATTTGCATTTTTTTATTGTTGCAGAATTTGTTCTCAACAGTATCGGAAATGGTATCGAATATTGATATTTTTCAAGGTATTGTATCGAAGTTGGAAATTCCAGTATGGTGACAACACTATCCCGAAATACAGAACCTGTTAACTAACACATATTTTATACAGTGTAGAAATTAGCAGTGGTGCGGCACGTTGGTTCAGTGGTTAACACTTTCACCTCACAGCAAGAAGGTTGCTGGTTAGAGTCCTGACTGGGTCAGTTGGCATTTCTGTGTGGAGTTTGCATGTTCTCCCCGTGTTGGTGTGGGTTTCCTGCGGGTGCTCCTGTTTCACCCACAGTCCAAAGACATGGGTAAACAAAATTGGCCTTAGTGTACGAGAGTGTGTGTGATAGTGTTGTCACAATACTGGAATTTGATACCAATCAGTACTGAAATTTTAAAAACGTTCATTTCCCGCTAACATTTGAGTATGTTCTTAAACAGCGCATTTGCCATTGTGTTCACATGCTCAACAAAAATGACTGTGATAGGCCATGAAGGTCATCAGTTCACCGGAATCCCCGCTGTTTACTGAGTGTAACTACAGATACAGGGATACTGGAGCGTTTTAAAGCAGTGAAGATCAGCTGGTCTGTTTATGGGTGCTTTCACACTAGGTTCAAGTGCCTGGACCAAACCCAAGTTCAATGGTCCCCACTTGCCACCTTCTCGACTGGTT
This sequence comes from Danio kyathit, assembly GCA_903798195.1. Classification (NCBI taxonomy): domain Eukaryota; kingdom Metazoa; phylum Chordata; class Actinopteri; order Cypriniformes; family Danionidae; genus Danio; species Danio kyathit. The sequence continues at coordinate 44,282,913 of LR812529.1, forward strand.
TGTATTCACACTGTCTTTTTTCCTTCTGAACCCCGGTACGTCTGCGTCATCAAGCTGGTGTTTTGTGTACAGCTGTTGCTAGGTGACGGCCACGAAAGCAAAGCACCAAAATGAAGACGTCCGCATACCACGGTCATTCTGTTCAATGGTCATTTATTACAACCACAATACAAAGAGCCACTTGCATCTATCTGCCTCAAAAAAAAAAAACATTCAGAACATTACGCGATGTCTGCAGAAATCGTTTTTGGTGGAGACGAACAGACATTATCACTGTTTGCACTGGGTCAGTCCCACTTGTCACTAATGTAGGTGATACACAGACATACACACATGGATGAACCAAGCGGCATCCTCCCGCTCTCCCTCGTGAAGCAAATATGGAAGTAACTGAAACTTCACTACATCGAAGTTCTGCTAGTCCTGCTCCATAATAGAGCAAATTTCTATTAACCCACTGTTAAAATGGCCAACTTTACAGCAGAAAAAAAAGGTGTTTACAGCCTGGTACAAAGAACGATTTTTGATCATGACAACTGTGAGGGGGTGAATTTTTTGGAATTATTTATTACAATTATCAGATGATATGGCATGCTATGTGCACTTAATTGTGCTCACAAACCATTCACATAGCCTCCATTTCCCTGGTGAGTGAAATTATATACTTTTACCATCTCTATAAATGTATTTGTTTTATTTAAGATCATTTATCATTTCCTTTAGACCTGTAAAGCACTCCAGAATCTGACAGATTGATTAGCTGTAGGCTCTAGAACAGAGGTGGGCAAACTACGGCCCGTGGGCCATATGCGGCCTGCTAAACTCTTTTATCTGGCCCGCGAGGGAGTTTTTAAAATGCTGCTTCTGAGTAACGGTTTGGTTTCAGAATTAGTAAATTAATGATGCAATACAAGTAAACGCCATTTGATGGCAGTATTGCACGCGGTACAGTTAGCGCAACCAGTAAAATTAGAACACACTCTCGAATATTAAAATGCACTCGATCGTTAATGATAATGAGTCAGGCAAAAAAAAAAAAGAAAAATTGACTCTGAATGTCGGAAGAATGGACAACAAAATGCTTCTTCACCAATATCGGACAGAAAGCGGTATGGCTAATATGCCAAGAAAGTATTGCTGTTTTTAAAGACTACAACCTAAGTCGGCTTTTTTTCACGCAAACATTATTTTGAATGTGTTAATATAAGATTTTTTCTATCAGACAATATCTTTTCTATTCTCCACTGTAAAAATTATTACATTATTATTATTATATTTTATAAGGGATTATTTTATTGTTTTATGATGATTGATAAGTAAATATAAATAGCAGTGCAAATTAATTTGACTTGTAAATATGACTCAATAATAACTATTAAAAAAAATGTGTGTTTATGTGTAACGTTTCTGTCCGATATTACATGTTCCATGCATACTGCCACTATAAATAAAAGTTATATTTTTGAAGGATTTGACATGTGGCCCTTCACTTGGTTTGCAAAACTTGATGTGGCCCTCGGGTCTAAAAAGTTTGCCCACCACTGCTCTAGAACAGTCATCTGAAGCGTTGTCATACAGTGTTATGCCTGGATTTCATCAAGTCTTGCATTTACTAACACAGACTATATTTGAAGTGTTTGGAAGTAATTCGCGTTTTCCTCCAGTAGAAAAACGTCATAAGAACAATGTTTAGTGGCTCAATGTGCTACAACAGTGTTTTTAAAAGACTAAACACTTTATTGATATAGTGTACAACCAAGCACAGAACACAAACGAGTCGCAGGTAATGAAGTATTAAGCGTTTCTCCCAAAGAAAAGCCCGTCTAAGAAAAATGCCAGCAGGCATCTGTAGCTCTGCTTACGCTCTGCCTCTTTGCCCTTGTTTGGTATCCCCCGGTTGGTGTGTTGACGCGCGACCAAAATGGCGACGGTTGCCACGCCAACTGGTAGCTTCTTTGGCGTTCTTCAGAAACCTATGGGTGACGTCAAAGATACTACGTCCATATCTTTTACAGTCTATGGAATGAACATTATTAAACTAAAGTTTGTTGTACAGTTGGTGGTTCACTTACGTTATTTGGTACGATTGCATTCATATCAGAAGTGAACCATACCAGAGAGTTTGCACGAACCGTACCCCAGACCACCTCTTTCAGGCGGACTCACCCTAGTTAAACGTACCGTACTCGGACGTCAAACGAACCCGGGTGTGGACCAAAAGTGCTAGTGTGAAAGCACCTTATATAAGTTGACATACAGCTGATCTTCATGTATTTAACTACAGATACAGGGACAATGGAGCGATTTACACTTAGTAAACATCGGTAATTTTGGTGAACTGATTACCTTCACAGCCAATCACTGTCATTTCTGTTGAGCACGTGATCACAATGGCAACTCAGCGCTGTTTAAGAACGCGCTCAAATGTTAGCGGGAAATTGACGTTTTTAAAATGTCAGTACCGATTGGTATCAAATTCCAGTGTTGTGACAACACTAGTGTGTGAATGAGAGAGTGTGTGGGTGTTTCCCAGTGGTATGTATGGGTGTTTCATTCCACTGTGGCAACCCCTAATAAATAAGGGACTAAGCCAAAGGAAAATGAATGAATGAAGTTAGTAGTGCGGCCACTGATAATAAATCCTCAATGCTAGACATCAGCAAGTACACAAAGTCCTCCAGGACACGTTTCAAATTATAAAAGCGTCATTCATAAATGCTCCTCACGCTCCCGTTTATGTCCGTTCAGGTGGATGGCCAGTCCCTGATGGGCATCTCTGAAAAGTTGATCACCGACTAGAAGTGTCTGGCCGCTCTGCTCTCGTTGTAAGCCATCAGATAGCACTTTAATAACGATTAAACTGGGTTATTACAGGTTGAGAGCTCTGGGCCTCTAGTGATTGTGTTAACTACACGGGGACCCCGGAGAGTGGTGAACACTTCATCAAGTCCAATCACTGTGCAAAATGAGCTGAGCTTTCAGTGTCTCTTTCACTCATGCTCTCTCAAAATATCACCATCGCTGTCAGACTTTCTCATTTTCTTTCAATACATTGTCATCTTAAGAGTCCTCGCAGGACCCAAATCCTGCTCTTCACGTATATTAAACATCAAACACGGACGAGGAGGAATCGATTGTAAGAGATTGAGAAATGTCATATTACAAAGCTCCACAAACCCCCTCGAAAAAACCAGACAAAGCCTCTTTTGTCACCAATGAGAAATGCATTGTTGCAAAAATATGTTTAGAATTTATAAGAACTGTATTTTTAAAGGGGGCCTATAATGCAAAAATCACTTTTATAAGGGGTTTAAACACAGTTGTGTGGCACACTTGATAGAAACAGTCTGCAGAAACACTTTGATTGACATTCTCCCTTTGTGCGTGTCATCAGAGGGGGAAAGCCCCGCCCATTAGTGATGATCTCTCCCTTATTAGCATAGAACGTCAGTCTTGTTTTTGACTCTGCCACTATCCCGATACATAGGCATTCGTAGCTCCTCCCTCTTTAAAAAAAGATCACAATTTCATTTGAATTTAAAGCGACAGTCGCCAAACGGTACAATTAGGATCAAAGCCTAAAGAGGCAGATTCAAAGAGTTATAAAACATTATTTCTGTGGTATTTTGAGCAGAAACTTCACATACACAATTTAGGGACTTAGAGACTGAGGGTGCTTTCACACCTGCCTTATTTAGTTCGGTTGAATCGCACTAGAGTTCGTTTTCCCTCTTGGTGCGGTTCGTTTGGGAAGGTGAGAACGTAGCAATCGCACTCGAGTGCGCACCAAAAGCGCACCAAAAAAGTGTACCGAGACCTGCTTGAAGAGGTGGTCTCGGTACGCTTTCAAACGAACCCTGGAGCGGTTCGTTTGTGGTGAGAACGTGATCCAAACTAAAACAGACCCAACTGCAAAAAGTACTGCGCCTTTTTGGACTAATCCAGCTGCCGTAGTGCGATGCGCTGTCTATCTTATGGGGTTTGGAGGAAAAATATTTGTTGACAGCGCTTTACCAACAGTTTTAAACAGAGAGGGAGAGAGAGAGAGAGAGAGAGAGAGAGAGAGAGAGAGAGAGAGAGAGAGAGAGAGAGAGAGAGAGAGAGAGGGAGGGAGAAACATTACCTGATGGATCATTGGTGATATTTTCGAAAGATGACCATGTCGCAGTTTAGCTAAATTATTTCACGCCTTCTCCTAATGCTTTCGCCGATTGCAATGCATTAAAACATTGTTTTCCAGCCCCAGCCGCCCTTCATTCTCGAAATGTATAGTTTGTCTAAAGTGATGCATACAAACTACATAGTATACTATGACCAGGGATACTGCGTCAGCCAGCGCAGCGACATAGTGTGTCTGCCGGTTTGTTTATTTGCGGTAGTTCCACGTGAATTCTGACCAATTGAAAAGCAGTTTAGGAAATGCGTTCAAAAACATCTGGCCAGTGAGTGATGTAGATTTTGTCACATGACTGCATTTTGGTTCGTTTTAACTGGTTCGGACCAAAGCAATCAGTGTGGTGTGAAAGGGACCCGAAACGGCAGAAAAATGCTACAATGTATCATTTGTTGCCTTTGGTCCGGACCAAATGAACCGAACCACATATGTGAAAGCACCCTTATTTTACATCTTGTAAAAAGGGGCATAATTAATTTTGAAATTTTCTAAAAGTAATTTTGTAGACATGAAGCATACTAAATGCAAGTAAAGTGTCTACTTAAACTTTTTAAACATCTTTTGTCAAGAGAAGAGTCAAAATATCAGTAAAAAAAGTAACAAGCTAACCGAGCAAAACTGGTTAAAACGTGACAAAAAAAAATGACATGATCAATAAGTCATCACAACACAGTTTAATATGCTGTAACTGACATAAAAACAAGTTTATTAGTTTATAACTTCACTTTTTAGTTAATTAATTAATTAAGGTTTAATTCACTCATAAATAGGTCTACACAGAATCTTTGTTGGAAAATTCTGCAGATTTTTCAGCCCATCATTTAATCATGCAAATATTTATTTATTTAATTTCTACACTCACCGGCCACTTTATTAAGTACACCTCTCTAACTGCCCGTTAACGCAAATTTCTAATCAGCCAATCACATGGCAGCAACTCAATGCATTTAGGCATGTAGACATGGTCAAGATGATCGGCTGCAGTTCAAACCGAGCATCAGAATGGGGAAGAAAGGTGATTTAAGTGACTTTGAACGTGGCATAGTTGTTACTGCCGGACGGGCTGGTCTGAGTATTTCAGAAACTGCTGATCTCCTGGGATTTTCACGCACAACGATCTCTAGAGTTTACAGAGAATGGTCTGAAAAAGAGAAAATATCCAGTGAGCGGCAGTTCTGTGGGTGCAAATGCTTTATTGATGCCAGAAGTCAGAGGAGAATGGCCAGACTGGTTTGACCTGATAGAAGGCAACAGTAACTCAAATAACAACCGTTACAACTGAGGTTTGCAGAAGAGTCTGCAGTGTGCAGAAGAGCATCTCTGAACGCACAACACGTCGAACATTGAGGCGGATGGACTACAGCAGCAGAAGACCACACCGGGTGTCACTCCTGTCAGCTAAGAACAGGAAACTGAGGCTACAGTTCGCACAGGCTCACCAAAATTGGACAATAGAAGATCGGAAAAACATTGCCTGATGGTGAGTCTCGATTTCTGCTGGGACACTTGGATGGTAGGGTCAGAATTTGGCATCAACAACATGAAAGCATGGATCCATCCTGTATTGTATCATTGGTTCAGGCTGGTGGTGGAGGTGTAATGGTGTGGGGGATATTTTCTTGGCACACTATGGGCCCATTAGTACCAACTGATCATCGTGTCTAGTAAGGTACCTAATAAAGAGGCCAGTGAGTGTATATTAGTTATTTATATTATTACTTATTAATAATTCTATATTAATGAATATATTCATATTATTGCAAATGTTTAGATGATTTATGTACAATACGATTTGCACAGTAATATTTTCTACTTCTTTTAGCGAATGTATTATGGGAGACCTGCTGGAGCTTTGTTTACCAAACAAGTGGTTTTCATTTGATTTCATTGTAAACCTTAAATAAAAGTTTATATTTTTTTATCATGTGTTCATTTTTCAGCTCCTATACTCTCAATATAATTCTGCAGTTGTACAAAATTCTGCACAGAAATAGCAAATAAAAAGTTTAGCTATTTTGCTTCAATAAAAAAAAACGAGCTTTTTTTGAGATCTTAAAAAAATGAAGGCAAACAATTAAAATTTTTTAAACATACAAACTAATACTACAAAATACTTTGCAAAATCTTAATCTTTGCAAAAAGAGTTATTTAAATCATCTGGTGAATCTGGCAATATATTATATTATATGTATGACTATATATCGCAGAAAAAAAAATATCGCAATGTCAAATTTTTCCAATATCGTGCAGCCCTAAATGACAATAATATAATCTATAGCAATATATACAGTATTTCGGTGCAATATATCATTCAAACAAAAAATAGATATTATGACAGGCCTAATAATATTATGTTTTTTTACAATATAACATAAAAAAATCTGTAAAAACTAAATGAAAATATTAAAATGTTTTTATTAATTTCCTAACCCACAGCTCAAGGTCGCTTCACAACTGAGAATACAAAACTTTTACTATAAGTGCCAGCTAAAACTGACAGACATGTCAAACTACACAAAAAATAAAACAAAAAACATTAAGACTTGAAGATTAATGTCTTTTCAACCAGTCTAACCAGCAAACTCCCCAGGTCAATCATCTTTCTAATGCTTTAAAAAAAACACAATCCCACTAAAACCCTTGAAGAGCGATCTGATGAATCTATCAACGATAAAATTTCCTTTCTAAAAAAAGAGGATCTGTTTCCAATTAGACTTTTCCAGCGCTCAGTCACCTGCGAGAACACCGTCCTCTGAAGAGCGTTTGTAGTGTAGATGATCAGTTCAGATTTAAATAAATGTTTCACGTAACAATTACAAAGAGGTGCGAAGCCGAGCCGTAACTCGGGGAGATTTTCCTCAGATGTAAATTGACTGTCAAAGGCGAGCGGAGATGAGAAGGCTTTCTCCTCCGCGTCCAACCCTCCGCCTTTCTTTCCCAGCCTTTGTATTCCAATCACAGTCTTTCACCTGGGGTTTCGACTATATCTCCACCATCATTTACAGGCCGAGCTGTCGTACGTTTCATCTGAGAGAAGACAGAAAGTTAAAAGAAAGCTCGAGGAACGACGCATTTTCTCAAGTCTGCTTTTCCACCACCACCAACACCCCTCGACAGGGTATGCAGTTGCCATAGAAACAATGAGATGATCTCAAGATGAGGAAGGGCTCTTCTGCTTTTTTAATGATGCATTAACAAACAAACAAAAATCACTGCGATCGTACCCCTTTGACCCGAACCGTCGTCCTCTTGTTAGCGAAGCAGGATTGCTCACTCTTGGAAAATCGCATTAATTGCAATCTGTAATGATTTGCTCCGCCACGTCTTCTTCTTTTGGTTAATTAACTGCTCGAACAGCTTGAGATCAACAGTAGGCCTACGAGCGCCCACTGAAGTCATTTACAATCAGCGCGCATCCTTTTCAAAACTTTTAATTAGTTAGTCTCCCGTTCCCCAATACAGAAGCGTAGGCTTAATTCCGGGCCTCGTCGTGTATCCTAAACCTGAGCGTATATGATCCGATAGACTTCACGCAAATGATCCATTTAAGGTCCGCTTGTCATTCTCTCTCCGCAGCAGGTAAAGCGTTTATCGACTTCGATTTAATTAGCCTCGCTGAATTCAAACAGCGCCAACTCTAAAGTCCACAAAAAAGTGCGCTTCTTAATCAGAGCAAAATGATCCTGCGAGGGTTTATCTACTGGAGTTCGGCGGGGGGATTTCTCTGCACCATCTTCATTTAGATGTACATTTGCTTTTCGGTGTCAAACAGTTTGGCTGTATAGTGTATATACCGTCTGGCTGGAAGTCTTAGAAATGTCTCAGCAGGGAGAAAATTTGCTTGATCATTTTGGTGTGTGCATCACTTTAAATCCTATTAAAAGCAAGTACGGTAAATTGTTTCCAGTCACTTTCTGTGAAATTAAAACGTCAACAAAATGGGTGAAATAATGTTTCATCATTATTGTAGCAGAAACAGTTGAAGTCAGAATTATTCGCCTCCTGTATATTTTTTCTAAACATTTCTACACATTTCTAAACATAATAGTTTTAATAACTCATTTCTAATAACTGATTTGATTTATCTTTGCCATGATGACAGTAAATAATATTTTACTAGATCTTTTCCAAGATACTACACTGTAAAAAATGACCTTGATTTCAACGGTAAAAAAAAACTGTAAAAATGCTACAGTAAAAATCCGTAACCTGGTTAACAGTGGCTGTTTCTCAATATGCGTTCTTCAGCGGTCTTGTGTCCTCGTGTTCTCGTGTAACGTCATCATCAGCTGCCAAAGTTCAGTTCCAATACTCAAGACCGCAGGTATGGAGGACGCATGAAACTTTCCAGATGTGTTCTTGATATAGAGGACGCACCGATGCAGACTTGAGCGCCGATCTCGCTCTAGAAGTCCCAGAAGTCATTGCGACTGGAAATGGGAAGTGCAGCATTTTATATAGATTTATTATTAAGTTCAGAGATATCACTTATTTACCTCAGGAGTTTTTCTAAAATGAAACGGTGAATATAAACATTGCCGTGGACATCCTAATAAAGGAATAAACATATTCAGAGTGTTTGTTTGCTGAAATTCATAATAAAATCTGTTTTATTTATATTGTGCAACGTATACGGCAGCTAGCTCTCTGCAACTCTCACATGGTCGCCCACTGAAGCTAAGGAGGGCTGTGCCCGGTCAGTACCTGGATGGGAGACCACATGGGAAAGCTAGTTTGCTGCCGGAAGTGGTGCTAGTGAGGCCAGCAGGGGGCGCCCAACCTGCGGTCTGTGTGGGTCCTAATGCCCCAGTATAGTGACGGGGACTCTATACTGCTCAGTGAGCGCCGTCTTTCGGATGAGAGGTTAAACCGAGGTCCTGACTCTCTGTGGTCATTAAAAATCCCAGGATGTCCTTCGAAAAAGAGTAGGGGTTTAACCCCGGCATCCTGGCCAAATCTGCCCACTGGCCTCTGTCCATCATGGCCTCCTAACCATCGCCATATCATAATTGGCTTCATCACTCTGTCTATATAAATGTAGGGAATTATTATTAATTGTTTAATTTAATATTAATCTTACTTAATGAGAATGGTGGGCACAATGTTTATAGCACAAGACTATTCTTGGTTTATGTGTAAAAGCGCTTTGAGTGCCCAGAAAAGCGCTATATAAAATGTAAAGAATTATTATTATTATTATATTTATAATGTTTTTATGCAGAGTATATATTTTTGAAAAAGGGAAAAACAATAAATCGTTGTATGAATGCTGTAATGTTTAAATAATAATCCATTTAAAACACGTGAAGGTCACATGACCATCAGGAAGAACGCAGCATCTCATTTCTCACAGGATGCGTTCTCTGTTCTCGTGGTCTTCCGAGTTCGTTCTTCCGAGGACACCTAGCAAGACCGGTCTCCACAAGAACGCAAGTCCGTTCTCTGCGTTCTTGGAATTGAGAAACAGCCAGTATGTTTCTTTAATATATACGGCGAATAACCGTAAATTGCCTTTCCCAGAATTCCCTGCATGGCACATCACTTTTTATGTTTTTGTTGACATTACTGTGAATCTTTTTAGTTGTTTCCCCATCAGTAACGTATATTAGTGATTTATGTTACATTTAATGTTAATAAACAATGTTTATTTCATGACTTTAATTTTATGCGCGTTACCATACTGGTGTTTAGTAGCTGTGTGAATCACACTGAGCACCTTCTTTACACTGATACACTTTTCTGATTGTGGGAAAAGTGGTTTGTGATGAGCATTGGTTCATTATGTATGAACTTTCTCATCACCACCTGCATATGGCTGTGTTATCATGTCTATCTGTGTAACAAAAGATGTGTAGATGTTGCTAATTTAAAATACAGACATATTACCTCTATAAATTAATAAAATACGGTAGTTTACTGTACTGTACAACTGAGAAATTACTTTTACGGTTTGTACCGTTTTTTTTACGGTTAAATACTGGCAACCACAGCTGCCGTTTTTTTACCGTAAATTTTACGGATTTATTTTTTACAGTGTAGTATTCAGCTTAAAGTGACATTTAAAGACTATAAGACTATAATTAGGTTAAGTTAATTAGGCAAGTCATTGTATAAAGATGGTTTGTTCTATAGACAATCAAAAAAATAAATAAATAAAAATCAACCCAGGCTCATTCTGAAAACGTAATGCTATATCAATTTCTGGAGAGTGCCAAATACGTCCCAGGAGGTACGTTTTTTGCAGCTTTGCAAAATTGACCAGCGCCCACACACTTCTCTAAACCCAACCGACAGTTTTAAAAAGCAATTCAGAAAAAGAAAAGCCCTCGCCTGATTTTAACATGTTTTCAGATTTTACCACATTCTCACCCTGTTATTTACTTGTTTATTTTATTTTTTGGCTTTTGTTTTTGTCTTGCCTGCTTTCTAGAACAGTTCTTCGCCGGACTTGAACCCCGTCATCGTGGTAAACTCCTCTCTGTGTCTCAAGTCCACTGACGTACAGCGAGCTAATGGTAACAGTGGAAAAGCCATCCACATGAAGGTAAGTGGTCAGCTGGTAAGCATGAAAAGGAACAGCATCATACTGCCACGTAGCATTCGTTTTAAAGACGAAATGAAGCTCTGGCTCCATAATTCGCGATCTCCAGAAATGTATATAGGGCTACGTTTTCAGAATGAGGCTGTGTTAAAAAATTGCTTAAGGGGCTAATATAATATTGACCTTAAAATGTTTTTTGTTTTTATGTAAAAACTGCTTTTATTTTAGCCGAAATAAAACAAATAAGACTTTCTCCATAAGATAAATTCCCTTGCTTGTTAAACATCATTTAGGAATTATTTAAAAAAAAAAAAAAAGAGGAGGGCTAATAATTTTAACTTCAGCTGTACATTTGTAAAAATGAGAAAAACATACTTATTCTGACTTGTGTGAAAGAATATATGGTCATGCTTAATGTCATAACATTTTAAACGATTCAAATCTGAATGCAGAAAAATGGCTAAAATCTGGTAAAATTTGAAAGTTTTAAAATGACAATTAATCAGAACTTTGGGGCTGCACTGAGATCTATATATAATCTATTAATATTTCATCTAATTATTAATAATTAATCCATGTTAAGAAAGCAATAAGATAGCAAAGCACTGTTTTTAAGTGTTTTTGTTTTCCTGATTGTCCTTGAGCTTTTAAGGTTGATAAAACTATACAACTTTATTTATATTTTTATTAGTTTACATCGATAAATTGTCTTTTTATTTTTATATTGCATATTTTAGCATGTTATTGACTTCCAATATCGCACAGCTCTTTTTGGTATATACGCTATCTGACAAAAGTCTTGTTGCCTATCCAAGTTTTAGGAACAACAAATATTAACTTGACTTCTTGATCATTAGGTATCAGAAGTGGCTTATATGAAACTCCCAGAGTTCATCAAGATTCTTTGGATTCATCTTCAATGCCTCCTCCTTCATCTTACCCCAGACATGCTCAATAATGTTCAAGTCTGGTGACTGGGCTGGCCAATCCTGGAGCACCTTGACCTTCTTTGCTTTCAGGAACTTTGATGTGAAGGCTAAAGTATGAGAAGGAGCGCTATCCTGCTAAAGAATTTGCCCTTTCCTTTGGTTTGTAATGTAATGGGCAGAACAAATGTCTTGATACCTCAGGCTGTTGATGTTGCCATCCACTCTGCAGATCTCTCGCACGCCCCTATACTGAATGTAACCCCAAACCATGATTTTTTCTTGACCAAACTTGATTGATTTCTATGAGAATCTTGGGTCCATGCGGGTTCCAGTAGGTCTTCTGCAGTATTTGTGATGATTGGGATGCAGTTCAACAGATGATTCATCGAAAAAAAAATCGACCTTCTGCCACTTTTCCAAATGATCAATTAGAAGTCAAGTTATTATTTGTTGCTCTTACAACTGGGATCAACGACAAGACTTTTGTCAGGTAGTGTATAAAATATTGTTACACTAAATGACATTGAGTGTCTTCTGTAAATCCATTCTAATATACAGTACAGACTATAAATGTACTGTTACTTAAATACAACCTTGTCATCTTTGTCTCCTATATTTACACAGATATAAACAGGCAAAACATTATTAACATGGAATAAATGCAAAAATAAGGACTTCTCACAGTTCGTAGAACTCAAACAATATTAAATAAGTGTTAGGGCTGCACGATATTGGAAAAATCTGACATTTTGTTTTGCCGTGATATATATTGCGATATCACCAGATGACTTGAATAGCTCTATTTGCAAAGATTTCCTTCATTTAGATAGATTAGGATGATCAAGTCTTTTTCTACGCAGTGCATCTGCATAAAATATAATAAAATGCAAGCAAAAAAATCCAAATAAACAGTGCTTAATGGTTTTCTGAGGATTCTAACAGTATTCAAGTACAGAAATTGAACAATCAGATGTAAAATAACATGGTCATCGTTGTATAAATTATTAAAAAATAAAAACGTTTATCTTTAATAATAATCTAATCCTGCGATGTGACTATTGTAGATGCACACATGGCAATATTGATGCTCAAATGATATATTTGTCAGCCCTACTAAGAGTAAACATCCTGATGCTATCAGCATTTACAATGAAGATGTTCTTACAAAAAAGTACTTTTATAAATATATGAACATGCGTTTTAAAATGTTACCATGTAGGGTTGGGTCGATAGATAGTCATGTGCTGCAGTGTATGCACGCGCCTGAGCTCCAGCAGTCAGCGGGTGCTTTGAGCACAAAACCCCAGTCAGCAGTGCACGTCAGACAGTTTATCAAGGATGTACCGCTGGATAGCGTCTCACTATAGTTGTTAAACGTGATATTGAATTAATCTTGTCTCCATCTACCGACTTTTCGGTCTTGCTTCATTGCTACACTGCTTCAATCTTTTGCTTTCACGCTTGTACTTAGTAATTTCAGGGAAAACCTGTTACTGTTGGTTGTGCAGCTTTTTTACCAACCAAGTTTGTCGACGCCATTATAACGACACAGATGACTGCCTATTTATGCCAGAATCCTGTGGAAAAAGTGATTGACAGGTGGTCATTTGTGTGTAACTTATCTTTATTTACTTATGATTTGGTTATGGGTATAACAAAGAACATGTGGGTCAGGTAGTTGAAACGGTAGGCTACAAATAATTAATTCATTATGAATTAATTAATTATTCATAATCCGCCTACAACTACGATGCCATCGCCCATCACAATGTTTCACATTAGACATTGTACGATGCCAAATTGGTCGACATCGCCCAACCCTATTATCATGGTAATAATTTGTCCCAATTATTAAAGGGTCACGGAACACCAAAACACATTTTTTGAGCTGTTGCAACGCAATCTCAAGGCAATTCGTAACTTTTTGATTTAGTGGCTAATTCGGATGAATTCGTATGATCTAATTCGTACAAATTAGTACAATTTGCTCATCATCCAATGACGGTTGGGCTTAGGGCTGGAGTTGGGTGCCACGCCTCCTTTTTAAAATCGTACATTTTCGTACAACTGAACTCGTACAAATTCATACGAATTAGCCACTAAACTGACAAAACGTAAAATACTTATTGAATTTTTGAAGCAGAGACGTCATGGCGATTAGATACTTGTGTGTTAGATACTTGCGATTAGATACTTGCGTGTTGTCCAGTGTGGACAGTGGCTGTCTGTACCTGCGAGTGCATCGTGACGTCTCTGAGTGTGCAGCATTAATTCGTGAGAAAGACTTGGTTCAAACCAATCAGCGCGCTCTATTGTGTATGCGGTGCAACTTCATTAATATGCATGATAGCTTCGAAGACTGTTTTACCTGTTACAGTATTTAGACGGCAGAGAGACGCCACGTTGTGTTGCCAAAACAAGTGATAGAATGAGAATCTGGAGACACGGGTCTTCAGTGTTGCGTTTATTAGTGTGCTGCAACGATGGTTTTGTTTTCATTTTCCCGCTATGAGAGTGCCGCTGGACTCAGATGTGGATTACAGTGCACGCGACAGAAATCTGTTTGTAAGGAACATTTTTTTTACCCAAGAGCTTTTCGCATCTGAAAATGATAAAATCCGGATTTGCCGCTCGTCTCCTTTTAAAAAAAGACACAGTTCCAGTTTGTATTGATTGTCCTGTGTCTACAGATTTGGTAAGTGTGTGTGAGAGCAGTGCCCTTTGTTTGTTCATTCAGATGGCAAAGTTAGTTTGTATCGTCAGCAGTTCTCTTTCAGTTTTTAAAGACATGCCATAGTCAAAATGATTTAGTTATTAAGTTTACAGTGTGTTAATATCACAGCAATATTATAGTACAATAATATAGACTGAAAGATCTGCTGTGAATGCTGCTCTCTGAATGTAAACATGTAAACACAGTAATCAAACTATTACTGTTGTGTAGGATTTTCGCCGTATTTTGTGACAGGATAGTCTATACACACATGGCTTTCTGACGCTACCTACCGAGTGCATCTACGTTACCGAGAAATGCAGAGGATTTTTTTCTCCCATACGCCATGCGGTATCAAACATTACATTAAAGCTCCACTCTCCAGCAGTTCCTCTCGTTTGTCACGGGGGGACATGCAGGAAATGTTCCTGAATAAAAAGTGAAAGTGCCAAACTGCAGTAAAAGTTGACAAATTATAATTTGGCAAATAGTTCGATTACTGATGTCCATGTAAACAGTCACTGTCTTTCAACCCTGCGTCTGAGCATTTGTTTTGCCTGTGATCAGCGCATGCCCAAACGGAAACTCCCATATTTACAAATCCTTCCCTCTTTCCCTCCCCCGACACTCCCACACTCTCAGAGCTGGACACGCCCACTTTCCTGACTTTTTCCAAACTAGAGTTGTGAAAACACCCTGCTGAGACAGGAGGGTTTCGTGGCCCTTTAAACATGTTTTCAACCTAAGCATTACATAACATGATTTTTTTCCAAAACAAACTCCAAATAAAACTAAGTGATAATAATAACGATCATAAAATTAAAAGTATTAAATGATACTATTATGCATGATGATTTAGTAACTCATTGTTATTTAATAAAAAATGCATTTTTTTCTCAAACATCTCATCCCCTATACTGTGCTACATATGATATAAAGTGGCTCATCCTGCAACATAATTTTGGTCCTCCCTCCCACGCCTAGAATAAAAGGATCATGATATAACAGAGCTAAATCTGAGAATACTCTACCTGACCCTTTGGTTATTCATCTGCTGCTTTCTTAATCCGTTGTGCTCATTGTCTGGCCAATGTCAACCGTATAGCAGAGCAGATCATTTCCATAGCAACCGTGAATTCGGCACACGCTACAGCACATAATGCAATTCTGCTGTCGCCGTTCCCTGGAGGATTACATAAAACAGCGTTTGTCTTTCCGTGACGCTTTTATATGCGAAACTCCCGGCAACACGCTTTCCCTCCCCAAAAAAAGCAGCAGCAATGTAATAAAACCCATTGAAATCTGGGTCAGCATTGGACAAAACCATAGCTCCTCTATTGATTCAACAAATTAAACTATGACTCCTGTAAAAGGCCTTTGATCAGACGGAGTGGATTAGATTTCAATTACGAAGGCCTCACGACATGCCATTTGAATATAAATGCAGCGGGATAATAATGGGGATGAGAGCGGTCCGAATGAGGATTCGGGAGGAAGATTACAATTGGGAGCTGGGGATGTATTTCTCTAAAGCGAGAGCCAAAAGGTCTCATAGCTAATTGCTATGGAAATACCTTCCTACAATATGAATGAGTCCGAGGCAGCGGATCCTTAATCAGCAGACCGACTATTCCCCGCGGTGTTTAAAGACACCGTTACGGCGGGAAATCACTGAAGCTCGACTCTGAAAACTTGGCAGGCTGTCACTGCTGCAGACAGTTCATATTTTGGAGCATTATGCAGTCGCAGTTTAAAGCGGGCTGAAACGCTCTTCAGAAATTGGTTTGTCGGAGCCTTGGGGGAAAGAGTTGTAGAGCAAATATTCACCGCTTTTTGAAAATGCCCTGCAAGAGCGCTGCGAGTCAAAGCACGCTAACCTTTACTACGCATTATCAGCTGCATTCAAATGAGAAGGCCGACTGACTGCTTGCAAAGGCGCTGACCTTTCAGGTAGACCAACGCCATCCATACTTAAAGGATGAAGGTGTGACATCTATAGCAAAGTCGGCGAGAGATCTCAGGATGTGTGCGCATTACTAGCACTGCTGCATTTTCCGTTTGACCTACTAACATCCATTTCCATAACTAGAGCTCTGACATTCACAAGTACGTTCCGAAAAACGTTAGCAGAAAATCAAACTGTACTCTATTTACTTGCTAAATGCATGTAGCGGACTTGGTGGTATTGTGGACAGCCTACAAGAAAGAACAATATAGTCATTTATAGTAAATGAGTGTTTTTGAACCATACTATAGTAACATGTACACTACCTGACAAAAGTCTTGTCGCCTACTCAAGTTTTAGGAACAGCAAATAATAACTTGACTTCTAGTTGATCATTTGGTATCAGAAGTGGCTTATATGAAAGGCAAAGGCCTCTAGATTATGCTTATTTTATAAAAATAAAATATGATCATGCTTTGATTTTTAATTATTTAATTAGGACAGTAGTGATGTGTGGATTGATACTAAAATATCGGTATCTCCGATACCAGCTTTGTATGTTCTAGAATCAATTACGTTATCAAAATATCGATATTTCAGTAATTTGGAGCAAATATGTAGTTTATTAAAAATAGAAATACAGCGGAAAGTAACCCCAATTACCCTAGTTTCAAGAGTTCACACTTAGCTGATGATTTATTATAAACTTTGTTTGTCATGCTGTCCCGGGAGAGAGCCCTGAGCTCGTAAGATCCTCGAGCCCGGGGCTCCCTCCCGTTGCAAGGTGAGACGGGAGTTTGAGCTCAGGTAGATATCGAGAGCTCCCCTGTCATAGTGATTGAAGAGCAGACAGTAGTTTCTCTTTAAATAGATAGGTACTAGGTGGGGAGCAAGTCTATAGTGTTGATTAGTCAATAACTTAGGCACATGTTGTTCAGTCATGCTGTCATTGGCTATGGGTGACCGCAAGTGACGTTTTGTGTGGAGCTACTTCACTTCCATAAACTCAAACGATGCGGTTTGTGACACGAGTAACAAAACAGTGAAATGCTGTGGTAATACCACAAACCTAATCAAACACCTACATATAAATCATAAGACAGAACATGACAATATCATGACTAGGGGGTCAGAATAGGAGGAAAGGAGAGGCACAGTTGCTGCTGGGGCGAGACAGACATCGCTTTCAGAGTCCTTAGGTGCTTCAGGCAGGCACGATCCAGGTACAGAGGGTGAAAATGTGGTAATGTGGCTGTATTTTGGGGGTTTGGGTTTTTGTGACAATGATAAAACAACGGAAAAAGGTTAAAAATCTTCAAGGGGACCGGATTAACTAAAAGGTGTGAATGTTTATTGTTTTATGCTAAGGTGTTAAGGCGTTTTAAGATATACATGCTCAGATGCTGTCAATAAATAAGTAAGTTGGCTCTTTTTTCATTCATTTTCTAGTCGGCTTAGTCCCTTTATCAATCCGGGGTCGCCACAGTGGAATGAACCGCCAACTTATCCAGCACGATTTTACGCAGCGGATGCCCTTCCAGCCGCAACCCATCCCTGGGAAACATCCACACACTCATTCACACTCATACACTACGGACAATTTAGCCTACCCAATTCACCTGTACCGCATGTCTTTGGACTGTGGGGGAAACCGGAGCACCTGGAGGAAACCCACGCGAACGCAGGGAGAACATGCAAACTCCACACAGAAACGCCAACTGATGGCTCTTTTTTTTTGTATGATAATCATCAATAAACAAGAATAACCCATAATATGTCTCGTATTCAGAATAAAGTGACACTTTTAAGTTGTTACTTTAATTTCCCAAACAGTATTTTTGGGCAAAGTATCGGTATCGGATCAGTATCGCCGATACTCGCCTTTATTTTACTTGGTATCGGATCGGATAAGAAGCCAGTGGTATCGCACATCACTATAGGACAGTAAGGTCTGACTTTGCTTAGTCATATAATGAACCAATGATCATCACAAGTGACTTTTCCTTACTAGCTTACTAGCATATAGAAGTCACTGCAGTGTCATTCACACATCTACTAAACACCATCATGGTAACACACATAAAATTAAAGTAATCCAATAAACATTATTCATCAACATTATATGTAACATAAACTCTAATGTACATAACTCATGAGTAGGGCCAGACGGAATCTGCGGACGTTTTTTGCCATTACTGCTGAGAATTTTGGTAAAAATCTGCGGATTTCTGCGGAATTATTTTGGGAGTATCATGACTAAAACCTTAATATGTTAAATAAAAAATAATACCTTTTTAACTTGTATTTAATGTTAAAAATGCAAATCCAATTAGATTAACTGTAAATATCTGCGGAATTCTGCCTACTCATGAGAAAAAAAAACTATAAAGTACCACAGTAATGTCAACAAAAAAGCAAAAAGTGAAGTGTCATGCAGGGAATTCTACAGTTATTCACTGTATATATTAGGGAAACTAATGTTAAGCCGGTTACAGATTTTTACTGTAACATTTTTTTTCAGTTTTTTGCTGTTGAAATCACAGACATTTTTACAGTGTAGTATGTAGAGCTCTTTGTTAATGAATGCTGCAGCATGCTGTGTATTATTAACACTAGTGAACTGATAAACTACTTTTGTTTTTACTACTGTAAAATGTGGTGTATTTTAGTATAATATACCCTTTAGTTATATAAACTATAGTTATATTCATATTTTATAGTTCAAAACTACTGCAGTATTTACTATAAATAGCTATTTGTATTATTAAGTCATGTGGTAGGGCTGGGCGATTAAACGAAAATTAATCAAAATCGATGTTCAGAACCTGTAATTAATCTAATTTTCCAGATTTTTGCGATTATTTTCCCTACCGTTTGTGGAGTCACGTGACCCCTCTCTGTTAAGGCTGATTTACAGTATACTTCTGCATCGAGAGCACACGTATGGTCCGGCACAGCCTTCACTAGGCATGGGACGATAACTGTTTTCAAGGTATACCACGGTTTGGAAAAGTCAAGGTTATCATACTGCCAAAATTTTCTCTAATACCGTTCCTAAGGTATGTGTAATATTTTTTTATTTACATTTTTTTAACAACAGCATCTCCAGCAGAAAAGATATCCAAAGATGCCATTTTAAATTGTAAGTAAATCTGTGTTTTTGAAACTAATGAAGACAGCAGAAGTCAATGATTCATTTTCATTATTTAGCCTGGCACGTTTACTGCTCCAAAATATTATAAATGTTTCTCAAAATAAAATATATTGTGTTGAGTTTTTTTACCCAGACATTTAAAAAGAATATATTTTAGAGCAGAAATCACAATACCGTGATACCGTGATATTTTTATCCAAGGTTATCATACCGTCAGAATCTTAC
Source organism: Danio kyathit (assembly GCA_903798195.1). Taxonomy (NCBI): domain Eukaryota; kingdom Metazoa; phylum Chordata; class Actinopteri; order Cypriniformes; family Danionidae; genus Danio; species Danio kyathit. Next base: position 44,302,594 of record LR812529.1, read on the forward strand.
ACCGGCCCATGCCTAGCCTTTACGCAGTCGCATACGCAAAATATACCTACATGTTGCGACGACATATAGCGCAAGCTCTGTGGTTGGTCGGTTTAGTAGTGTTGACACGCTTGGGCAGCGTGATAGAAACTTTTGTTTTGTGTTTACCTTATTATTAAAGTTGTTGCAGGTCCGCCGGTTCCCGCCTCTAAATGAGCGAGTTTTAACTACTTGTACATTAAGGTAGCGTTCTAGGGATGCTCATTTCGGTTAATTTTACTTACCGACAACCGCTGCTCATTAACCGGATATTAACCGGTTAATATATATTATTATTTGAAAAAAAAAATTGACGTGTCTATTTTGTGTGACACATTAAATATTGCATTTTAAAATACTGATTTATTTTAACATGCAAACAGCAGCATACATAACAGACCATCTTTATGAACCTGTATGTTTACAGCAGAAAATAGAATAAACTAAATAAAAAGAAATAAATAAAATAAATAAATAAAATAAATAGTCTTGCCCTAGATATTTTTCACTTAAATTACACATTTAAATTACAAAACGAAAGCACTGAACCCTTTTTAAGAACCGGCAAAGGCTGTTTGTTCAATCATGTTTTTTTTTCTTCTGTCAAAAAAAAAAAAAAATATCAGGCTACCTCAAATCGATAGCTCCACAGAGAATATACATTTAATTAATGCTCCGCTGTTATTATTATGTTACAAAAACCTTTTTAACATTTTAGTAGAAGTCATTAGCCTAAAGATTATGTCATAAACACTTATTTCCTCCGTCTCACTCTTCTTATTCACCGTTCATGTGCGCGCGATGCAGGTGATGAAAGACAATAGCCGCTTTTCCACTATTGTGCCAAACCATTCTAAGAACACTTCGGTACGTTTAGGGTTGTTTCTCCACTGAGCCTGAAACGGCGCGGCACGATTACAAACCGTTCTCGGCAGGGTTAGACAACCGTGCTGAACTGTGCCGACAGATTCTGTGTGTTGACGTCGCGGCTCCGTTGCCACCACATTTGGCTCAGCTGAAGCGCGCTACTCATCAGACATCCATAAGTAAACTACACTACATTTAACATGAAAAACTGATACAGGTCTAAACCATACCGTTTGCAAAGGGTTTTAAAACCACAGAGCAGTCTCTGGCAGAGAAGGGAGTCACTGGCCCACCACATTCTTACGAACATATTTTATTTATCAAAGTTATTATTTCATTGACTTGAATATAGTTACCCGTGTATAATTACTAACCCGCAATCTAAAATCTTAAAATAATAAAATAGCCAATATTGTTTTACTCGTGGCTTGAGCTTCATTAATTTGATTGACATCCTAGGCAGAGACGTTTATTTCGCCTGACTAAACGTGAGTTTATTGCATGCCGTGCTGTATTTGGAAGCACAAAACTCGCTCTGAGAACTTTACCAATGAGTACATGCACTGCTGAAAAACCTTTTTTCCTGCGGCGCATCGAATAAAGAAACGCTTAAGATGGCTATATCTATACAACACAAACTTGCAGACTCCTTGAACAATAAGGGAATAATTGCACTTTTTAATTCAAAAAACAGACTGCAACATGCTTGTTTTGTAATTTAATGCCAGCTATACCACCTGAAAGACGGTTACGGCGTGTCGGCCGTCACCGGAGAAAGTCTAATCTTTCTTAAGTTTTTTGGACTTTGCATGAAAGCTTTATGTCCGAGGTGCTCATTATTGTGTTAGATTTAAATAATAGCCTATAAATGCACAAATAAACAAGTCAAATGAATGAATAAATAAAATAAATATGGATTGTTAAATGCCGGTAATGTTTTTACTCAAAAAAAAAAAAAAATCAATATGTCTTGACAAATGTTTTATAAAAAATAAAATAAGCAGTTTTCAACATTTCAGCTAAAGGCCATTATACGATTCAGTTAAATAAGTTGGACATTTAGGGACATGTAACATGTTTCTGTGTTTTTTTTTTTTTCTCGATTATCTTTAATATATACTGGGCAGCTGCGCAAAATATTTTCTAAAATGTCAAGCGGGAATGTGTATATAGCTCGTTAGTTAATTATGAAGAGAAACATATAAATAAAATAACAGAAATAAAAGAATAAAAATACAAAGATAAAAAGAGCAGCATTTTGCTAAATATAATAGTCCTTTACATGCTTTATATCCTCCTTTGTGTTGTTTCATATTCGTTTTTTATTTAACTTGATGGATTCAATATTTAATGTTTGAATACTGAAACAAATAAAAGCCATCGCTTAAAAGCTTTTTTTTTTTTACCATCAACGTGTAGTATGTTTTATATCATTATCAACTTTTGATATAAAACCACTGTGTAATTTAATTTATTGTTAAAAATGAAATAATTTTAGTGCTATATTTTTATAAGTGAAAGTGCCCGCTGACTTTTGACAAGGCCTGTCCAAAATTATACTTCAGAATCAGAATCAGAAAGAGCTTTATTGTCAGGTATGTTCACACATACAAGGAATTTGTTTTCGTGATAGAGCTTCTACAGTGCAACAGAATTACAGACAGGACTAAAAAACAGATAATAAATATATTTTTCAAAGTGAATGCAAATATACAAAATGACAAGTTCTGCCACTATAATAAAAATGCACTATTTTTGGTGCATTATCATTGTTTATTTTTCTGTTATGTAAAGAGATTTTAAATATATTATTTATTTTCCCGCCAGTCATTTTCAATCATCAGGTTACATTTTGGTCATTTTCCCTCCAAATCAAAATTTGCCCGGAGCCGCGCAACATGACCTATACTAAATAAATAGGCCTACTGGTGCTGTGACTTGTAGCTATAGGCCTATTTAGCACATATAAGAGAGCAGCATAACATAATTGAAGAATGAAACAGACGACTGACGTAAAACGCTTTTTCGGCTCAGTTGACTTTTATTTCAACTGGGAGCACACAGCGCGCAATGGCATAATGCGAGGCACGCAGGACGCATACACAGCGCTTAAACTATTCAAAATATGCGCCTCGCAAAAAGCGCTTTCGGTGATCGGTCCCTTATGCAGCCACATTTTAAAAATATATAAAATTATATTTTTTAATCGTTTAACTGATACCATTAATCGGTTACAAACGCATCCTTTCGGTTAACGGTTAAGCGGTTATTTTGAGCATCCCTATAGCGTTCGGATTTATACTTCTGCTGCCACTTCTGATCTCTGGTCAGGACGATGGACCCATTCTTGAGCCTTACTTTTCCCTTAATTGAATTGAATTACAATAAATAATTTACAATAAAATATTTGTTTAGAAAAGTGCAAGAAATGCACTGTTTAAAATATTATTTAGACGGCATGCTAGAGTTATTTTATTTAGAAGAGATACTGCCTATTTGCTACTTTTAATATAAAAAAAACAGAAAATAATTTATTTTGTTTTCAAAAGTGCAAGTTATTTATTGTCACTTTTTTATAAGAAAAAAGTGACTGTTTTAGGCAATGTGTGTTTTAATTTCAGTTGTTCAACATTGATGATCAATAAATAATCATAGATAGTAAATAGTGTGTTTCCTTCAATTATTTTAAAATCAAGTAATGCATCCTACATTTAAAAATCTCTGACTTGTAATATGTGAGCATATTTAGTGTACAAAACCTGTCAGTGAACTATGAGGACAAAAACATAAAAACATAAAAAAATAAATATATAAATATATAAATATAAATATAAATATAAATATACATATATGTGTGTGTGTGTGTGTGTGTGTGTGTGTGTGTGTGTGTGTGTGTGTGTGTGTGTGTGTGTGTGTGTGTGTGTGTGTGTGTATGTATATATATATATATAATATTAACATTAGCATTTATTTATCATTTTATTAAATGAAAAACACAACATTTTCAAACTGACTCCAATACACAAAAACCAATAAAAATACTCTTTTCTACTCTATGTAACTTTTAAAGAAACGTTCTGCTCGTCATACTGACCTTACTTTTATTTTACAAGCAGGAGCTGCCATTGGAACATTGGTTTGAGACTTTTGGTCTCATTTACTTCCGTTAATTCTTAGCAGTAAAAAAAACAGCTTGATTTTGCTAACTGACATTTTGTAATTATATAATTTTTGTTTCTTATTCTAGTAATTTCTCCCATAGACAACTGATTCAGAAAGCAATCTTAAACAATCGCAGAAACGAGCGCACTTCCGCATTGCAGAATAAGGCCAATAGACTGAACATATAACACATATGCATGATGATGTCACAAGTTTCGCATCTGATGTGCACTATGAAATAATACTATAATACTAAACAAAATATGTGATATGCAATACGATATGAAATTTCTTACAATATAACATCTCCCTAGAAAAATGCAATTTTTATTAGCTATGATTTTAAATTATTTATTTATTGATATTAAAAATAAACAGATAAAAGATATTTTTCAGATCTAATAAATTCTAATTCAGACTAAAATATCATGTCAAGGTGCAAACATTTAGTGTTTAAGACACTGTAAATGAGTGAAAATATCAGCAGATATTCCTCACTCTGACTGGCTGTTGTCATTTTCCACTCATCTCGAATCCACCATAAGTATTTATTTTCAGCTCTGGGTTTGTTGCTCCAGCCAATAGCAGAACAGCAAATATTTGGGAGGCAGGGATAAAGATAGTAAGGCCCCATCTGATTGGTCAAATTTATGTAAACAACCAATGCATAAAATAAATGTAATTTATCATATATCATTTTAAATGTTTATTGCATTTACTATTATCGCGACAACGATAATTTTGTAATATATTGTGCAGCCCTACTATGAAACCAGTTTTGCATTTTCTGAACCACAAAAAATGCAACTGTCATGTAAATGAACGTCTGAAATACACATTATTTTTTTTCCATTTTTGTTGAAAATGGTGTTATGTAAGCATTACCTACAGCAGTGTTTCTCAACCATGTTCCTGGAGGACCACCAGCTCTGCACATTTCCCATGTCTTCATAACCAAACACACCTGATTGAGATCATCAGCTCATTAGCAGAGACTGAGGCATACTTCCGTACTATAGAGTATGCTAAAATCAGCATGCAAGCCGAGTAGTATGTCCAAATTTATAGTATTCGAAAAACAGTATTCGAGAAGTACCCAGATGACCTACTACTTCCGGTGGATTCTGAAGTGTGCATCCACTGCACGCTATGCTAGCCCATGAAGCCCCGCAAGAGAATTCCTGAATGGGACTGAAGAGACTGACGCGGGTAAGTCACGTGATCATGACAAAATGGCGGATGTAGTACGTCCGAGTTCCATTCATACTACTCACATTCATACTGCATAGAACGTACTTTTCTAATGGCCGAATAGTATGTTTAAATTAAAATGCAGTACAAACTGAGTAGTAGACTATTTCGGACGCTGCCTGAAAGACCTGTAATGGGTGTGACAGACAAAGGAGATATCCAAAGCATGCAGTGTTGGTGGTCCTCCAGGAACGTGGTTGAGAAACACTGCACTACAGCATAGTGGCACCTATTTAAACAGAAATCAAGTCATTTTATTTTTCTAAGTATCCTTCCATACTGTATGTCTGAATTAATTAAACAATACCTGGATGACCCACTATTTCCGTTTAGATTCTTAAGTGTACATCTAAAGCCAGGTTCAGGGTACACAATATTTTTATCCGTCACGTTGACGGATACATGTACATGTTACTTTCCAGCCAGTCATCATGGCTTGCCGTCTGTAATGATGTGCGTGAGGTCACCAAGAAGGCGGAACTAATGACGGTGTTCAAGAAACATGTGTAAACAAACCTGGAGAAAACATAAAGGAAGGAGTATTGTGTTGTAAACTCCATTAAACTTTCCTTCATTGCTTAATTATACCTAACAGAAGTTAGGTATTTTCTCACCCATTTTCTCACTTTGGTTTCACCATGTAAAAACAAGCAGTAAATTAATCTATTTGTCAATGTCTACTCAATCTATTGGTTAACGTCACAAATGTGGCAAAACTCATACTGTTATTATTACTCCAGATTGCATTTATACTAAAAGTCTTTTTTTTTTTTTACAATTTAAAACAATGGCGACGCAGTGGCGCAGTAGGTAGTGCTGTCGCCTCACAGCAAGAAGGTCGCTGGTTCGAGCCTCGGCTGGGTCAGTTGCCGTTTCTGTGTGGAGTTTGCATGTTCTCCCTGCATTCGCGTGGGTTTCCTCCGGGTGCTCCGGTTCCCCCCACAGTCCAAAGACATGCAGTACCGGTGAATTGGGTAGGCTAAATTGTCCGTAGTGTATGAGTGTGAATGAGGGCGTACTCATACTATGTACAGTTGCGGTGAACCGGGCCAAAGCACGCTTGTCCTCCCTCCCGTCTCCCCCGACGGCCCGCACTCACATTACATTCGGGCCTGGGCATGCTTACGTCATCGATGACGCGCTGTTCAGTTTAGGAAGAGAAGCGCTCTCGCTCAGCACAGTGGAGATTTCTTTAGTTATATCGTTTAAGCCGTTTGCTATGCAGTGAGACGCAGTCAAATATTACGCCGAACAGATCAGCCACTTTTGACCCTCATAAAGTCCTCGTGCTGCAGGAATTAGGAGGTTTGCTGAAGGTGCAGCTGTCGTGCAGTGAGAGGTTTGCGTCTTTAAGAAACTACGACGTGCGTTCATTGAACAGCACGAATGATTAATTAATCCATATGAAACAGTCCCTTAAAAGTCACGTCTCGCTTTTAGTTTCAGGCTTAGGCACGCTTGCACTCACACTGCAAGTGTCCCGCGCCTGAGCCCAAGTGAACCGCGCTCAGGCCCACCTCTTCCAACCGGGCCAGGGCCGGCCAAGTGAACCATGCTTGAGCCCGGTTCAGAGCACTCACACTTCTCAAACAATCCGGGAAACGGGCCTGGCACGGTTCGGATAGCATAGTGTGAGTACGCCCTGAGTGTGTATGGATGTTTCCCAGAGATGGGTTGCGGCTGGAAGGGCATCCGCTACGTAAAAAAAATGCTGGATAAGTTGGCGGTTCATTCCACTGTGGCGACCCCAGATTAATAAAGGAACTAAGCCGAAAAGAAAATGAATGAATTTAAAACAATGCATACTCAAGAGAGTAAGCAATTTCAGACAGAGGCATTATTTGTTGCATTCTTCACCATTAGTTAAATAAAGAAAAATTTTCAAATATGCAAATACACGAATGAAAAAGACCAACTTAAGGGTGAACACTGAAACAAAATCAGTCAATGGGAGATTTTCAATCATTTTAATGTCCTTTTCTTAATAAACAACAACTTATGTATTCAAAAACAGCACGTCTAAGAAGTTTTAGTCACACTATAGTCATATGACGGTATCCTATTTTCTTGTTGTGATAATTGCTGAAGTTTTTATCACGATATACTTTATTATAACAGTATTGACATACTGTATTATAATGATACTGACATGCAAAATAAGGCTAGGTAGGAACTCTTAACTTTTGTGCATCTCTTTATTGTAAATACATGTTCAGACTAAAAAGTTTCCAACATATTAAATTGCTAATTTATTATAAAGTACATTAGGTAACATTTTACAAATCAGGCCTCATTAGTAAATGCATTAACTAACATCAACAATGAGAAATAGCTACATTTATCATTGAGTTTTTTTTTTAGGTTTCAACTGAATTTGATTAGTTATTAGTGCCGTTATTAAAAAACAGTTGCAGCTTTTAATTTGAACTAAAACATTATCAAACATTAGCTAAGAATTTAACACTATAATAAATGATTTACAAGTAGTCATTATCAGTTTAGTTCAGTTAACTAGTGTTATCAAATGGGGCCTTACTGTAAAGTGTTAAACAACAGGCCTATAACGAATCAGAGCATTTTCAGTCGATATATCAGGCATGTCATACATAAACATACTATAAAATCATCTATCATCATCTAAAATAATGATCTACTATAGATCAGTTTTAGGCCAGAATAACATGAGAAGTGTTTAGGGATTGCACGATATATCTGCGGCCATATCAATATCGGCCGATAAATGCTATTTTTAATGTTATCGCTATCGATTCGATATCAAAACTAGGCCGATATATTACGTAATTGTACTGCCTGCCTGACGCATGCATGGGTCAAACTTGTTCAGACTGTTCATTAATATCTCAGTAAGTAACCATATTCCTTATCATTGTAGATATGTTTGATAGAGAGTCATTGTGTATTTTGGTTTAAATTGCCTCAGGAAAAATATTACATGTTGTGTATAAATGAAAGATAACTTTTTTTGGGTAAGCACAAGGGAATCTTGCGGGAGTGTGGAAATAAAAGTGTCAAATGACCTAGCAACTAACAATTGTACATTACTGTAACACGTTTTATTCGAGAACATTTGAGCTGGTTTTAGTTCTTAGTTGTTTCATTTTCGTTTTCATTATATTTAAAATATAATTTTTCAACTTGTTTGTTAATTAGGGGTGACGCGGTGACGCAGTGGGTATCACGATCACCTCACAGCAAAAAGGTTGCTGGTTCAAGCCTCAGCTGGGTCAGTTGGCATTTCTGTGTGGAGTTTGCATGTTCTCCCCGTGTTGGCATGGGTTTCCTCCGGGTGCTCCGGTTTCCCCCACAAGTCCAAAGACATGTGGTATAGGTGAATTTGGTAAGCTAAAATTGACCAGTGTATGTGTGTGATTGAGTGTGTATGGATGCTTCCTAGTGATGGGTTGCAGCTGGAAGGGCATCCGCTGCATAAAACATATGCTGGATAAGTTGGCGGTTCATTCCGCTGTGGCGACCCCAGATTAATAATGAGACTAAGCTAAAAAGAAAATGAATGAATGAATGAATGGGTGTTAATTAAATCCTGTTTTGTTATTTAACCGATTATTTTTATGCAACAGTCAAGTTGCATGTTAATTTGCTATGAAGAAAGGGAAATTATTTATTTTTGGCATGCTGATTTATGTGAAATTGTGAATATATGTCTATATAATCACCTTGCAATTTTAAATATTATTAGTTTTTTTGCTATTCTAAGATCAGTACAGACTTTTATGAAGTTTTTTAAATAAAATCAGTTGTTTACTGTATAAAAATATAAAAATGTTCAATATATTTTTATTTATCGGCTATAATATATCGGTTACCGGCCTCCAAATCTAAAAAGTTATCAGTAGGCCCACACGGAATCTGGGTGCGCAGAAATCCACAGATTTCCTCAGATTTTTAGTCCATTATTGAGTCAATTTATTTACTTGTGTAATTGTGTGTAAATGTATATTTATTTAGTTTTTAAATTAATCTCAGAAATATTATTGACAAATATGAAAATGTTCATTTGATTTACTTACAATACAGTTTGTAAAGTAATATGTTCTGTCTTTTAGTAGGTATATTATATTAAAGACTTGCTTTGTTTACCAATTAAGTGGATCTAATTGGATTTGCCTTGTAAACATTAAATAAAAGTAAAAAAAAAAAAAAGGTATTAATTTTTTATTTCATATACTAATTTTAGTTATGATACTTCCAAAATCATTCCACATAAATACGAGGATTTTTTTACAAAATTCTGCACAGAAACATTACAAAATGTCCGCAGATTCTGTCTGGCCCTAGTTATCAGTTATCAATATCGGCCCAAAAATCCATATCGGTGCATCCCTAGAAATGTTTTATGTTTGTTTTATGCTTGTCTTCAAGGATTTGGTGCTTTGATGAAAACTAATGAGGAAAAACAACATGAATATTCTTAAAAGGCACTTTAAAAGTTTTAATAATGAATAATTACTCCCAATATTGTAAAGTGTCCAAGATAACAACAATAGAATGCATGTTCATTACATAGCCTGCATAAATATGTTCATTAAGCTTTATCCTCACGACATATAGCTACTGTATGACTAAATATCCACACAGTAAAGTTTGTCTGGAGTCTGTAAACAGTTCAAGCTGCAATAATAACTACAATTTACAGCCAGCTCCATACAATAACAACCGCACAATGTAGGTCGACTTGAAAAACGCGTACAGTAAATACAGTATCACCGCAACATAAAAGTGCTCTTAAGGCTGTATTTACAGTAAACAGTGAACACATTGAACGTTACTCTATATATCCCTCTTATTCACCACATCAAAGCGCAGAGGTTTGGAAACGAATCACTTACTTTTCGGCGTCTGGGCTTCGGTTTCTTCCGATTCTCCTCGGGTGCTTCCCTTATGGATCTTCAAGCGGTGCAGAGCAGTAATAATCCGCGCGTGGAGGAAAAAAAAAGACCCTCCCTCTGTGAGTCTGTCGGCAGCATCAGCACAGCTCGGTCTCCAGCATCTCTACCTCTCTCTCCTTCCCCTCATATGGGTCATACATGAAATATTCAGCGCAGCCCTTCATCACATTCGTCATTCTGACATTAATTTCAGGAGCGCTCGAGGGGGCTCCAGTGCGTCTGATGATGATGATAACCTACATTCAGACCATATCATTGTAGCGTCTAAGCAAACGACGCTTCCTGTGCTTGAATTAAAAGTTGCAGGAGTCTTTTCTCTCGGCGTTCATGTTGATGTTTATTAACCTAAAAAAAAAGTTGAGGAAAATTCACAATTTAAGGGCTGGATGCTTTTCAAAAGTGCGAGTTTGGAGTGAATAATTGGCCACGCCCCACAGGAAGCTGCGATGGAATGGCAGGAAGAGACATTTCCTAATTAGCTAACCTCAAAACAAATACGTTGCGTTAACAAATAATTAATTTCAGAATTTATTTAGCCTAATTATACACTGGTTTTAATGTATTGTGCTTTATTTATATCATTATTAAAACATTATAGCCTATATTATATTACAAATATTATGTATATTGCATGTGTGTATGTAAATATAAATGTGTATTGTGTACACAAAAATGTATAAAACTTACAGGAGGAAAAGGATGAATCTGAAATAATAAGTATTAATATTGCATACTGTATATCACTCACCGGACACTTTATTAGGTACACTAGTACCGGGTTGGACCCACTTTTTTGCCTTCAGAACTGCCTTAATCCTTCGTGGCATAGATTTAACAAGGTACTGGAAATATTCCACAGACATTTTGGTCCATACTGACATGATAGCATCACGCAGTTGCTGCAGATTTGTCGGCTGCACATGATGCGAATCTCCGGTTCAACCACATCACAAAGGTGCTCTGTCGAATTGCGATCTGGTGACTGTGGAGGCCATTTGAGTACAGTGAACTCATTGTCATGTTCAAGAAATCAGTATGAGATGATTTGTTTTTTATGACATGACGCGTTATCCTGCTGAAGTAGCCATCAGAAGATGGGTACACTGTGGTCATAAAGGGACAGACGTGGTCAGCAACAATACTCAGGTAGGCTGTGGTGTTGACACGATGCTCAATTGGTAATAATGGGCCCAAAGTGTGCCAAGAAAAAATCTCCCACACCATTACACCACCACCACCAGCCTGAACCATTGATACAAGGCAGGATGGATCCATGCTTTCATGTTGTTGACGCCAAATTCTGACCCTATCATCCAAATGTCGCAGCAGAAATCGAGACTCATCAGACCAGGCAATGTTTTTCCAATGTTCTATTGTCCTATTGTGGTGAGCCTGTGTGAATTGTAGCCTCAGTTTCCTGTTCTTAGCTGACAGGAGCGGCACCCGGTGTGGTCTTCTGCTGCTGTAGCTCATCTGCCTCAAGGTTGAACATGTTGCGCATTCAGAGATGCTCTTATGCAGACCTTAGTTGTAACGAGTGGTTATTTGAGTTACTGTTGCCTTTCTCTCAGCTGGAACCAGTCTGGCCATTCTTCTATGATTTCTGGCATCAACAAGGCATTTGCACCCACAGAACTGCCGCTCACTGGATATTCTTTCTTTTTCATTCTCTGTAAACCCTAGAGATGGTTGTGCATGAAAATCCTGAAATACTCAGATCAGCCCGTCTGGCACCAACAACCATGCCACGTTCAAAGTCACTTAAATCACCTTTCTTCCCCATTCTGATGCTCGGTTTGAACTGCAGCAGATCGTCTTGGCCGTGTCTACATGACTAAATAAATTGAGTTGATGCCATGTGATTGGCTGATTAGAAATTTGTGTTAACTAGCAGTTGGACAGGTGTACCTAATAAAATAACCGTGAGTATGTACGTATATATATGAAGAGTTTAGATGCAAAAAACTGCCGTCTGAAATTTTCTCCTAAAATTTGCATTTTTTTCAGCCTCATATGTGTATGTTCAGTTATTTTACTTTAAAGACGATAAAAAGAACTTATTCATCACTATAAAAGTAAAATTACTGAGCGTAAACACAGGAATCTGAGAAAAATGCTAATTTTAGAAGAAAATATCAAATGGCATTTAGAGGTTTTTGCATCTAAACTCTCTCTCTCTCTCTCTCTCTCTCTCTATATATATATATATGTGTGTGTGTGTGTGTGTGTATATACACACACACACATACTAGTATTATTCATCCATTCATTTTCTTTTTGGCTTAGTCCCTTTATTAATCCGGGGTTGCCACAGTGGAATGAACTGCCAACTTATCCAGCACACATGTTTTTACGCAGCAGATGCCCTTCCAGCTGCAAGCCATCTCTGGGAAACACCCATACACACTCATACAAACTCAATTTAGCCTACCCAATTCACCCGTACTGCATGTCTTTAGACTGTGGGGGGAACCGGAGCACCCGGAGGAAACCCACGCGAATGCAGGGAGAACATGCAAACTCCACACAGAAACGCCAACTGACCCAGCCATGGCTCAAACCAGCAACATTCTTGCTGTGAGGCGACAGCACTACCTACTGCGCCACTGTGTCGCCATACTAGTATTATGTTCTATATTTTATTTAGCCTATATAAGGTCTTTGAAATGATTAGATTACAATTTTTAAATATTCATATGATTAAATACTGACATACAAATGAATAAATTTAATGTAAATTAATAATACACAACATTGCAAAAATATCATGAAGTGGCCATTTCTATTATATGTAAATGATAACAATTATAATTTATGCATTAAAAATAAACACTGAACAATTTAATTGACATTTAATATACTTTAGCGTCAAACAACCAAAATCAATATCATCAAAAGTTTCAAATGTTTTGAAAAGTGGTTTAGCACTGTCGCTTCACAGCAAGAAGGTTGCTGGTTCGAGTCTCGGCTGGGCCAGGTGGCATTTCAGTGTGGAGTTTGCAGGTTCTCCCTGTGTTGGTGTGGGTTTCCTCCGGGTGCTCCGGTTTCCCCCACAGTCCAAAGACATGCACTAGGTGAACTGGATGAACTCTATTGGTCGTAGAGTATGAGTGTGTGTGTGAATGTGAGAGTGTATGGGTGATTTCCAGTACTGGTTTGCTGCTGGAAGGGCATCCGCTGTGTAAAACATATGCTAGTTGGAAATTCATTCCCCTGATAAATAAGGGACTAAGCCGAAGGAAAATTAATTAATGATCAAATACTATTATATCTAAATTATTCTCTAAAATATTACAAAAATATCTGTATATTATTAAATTGAATAATAAAAATTGACTCGCGTCTGCGACCTCACTTCCATACGGTACAGTTTCAAAGGCGTTTTCAGTTTAACTCTGAATGGTGCTCAGTCCTGTCGGCCTCCTCCCTTTTCTCTTTAGTCTAGTCTGTAAACATCTTATCTGCAAACACTCCAGAAGGACGTCTTTGTGCAACAATAATTAATCTATATATAGCACCCAGAGTCCTTCTTTTGAACCAGGCGATGCCAATCACAACATCAAGCTCCAGCTCGCCCCAGATTTCCACCGCCACTCGCCCAGACTTGTGTTTGCGCGTCCACTGGAGACCTGACCCGCTTGTGCTGATAACCCGCAAGAAGTAATTACAGCGCGCAGACCGACGTTAAGGGCGTCTTGGTGATAAAACATGAAAGATGCACACAATAAAAGGACGTGTTTTGTGCTGCGCAGTCCACCAAGTGCAGTTAATAATGAACAATGTCAAAAGAAATGCTACTTTTATGTTGCAATAGTAGATGCTGCTTCCTAAGCATGCTGGGCTTGAGGACAGGCATTAACAACAACAGAGAACAGCAGGTGCCCGAGGCGCAGTTTGATGTTTAAAACCGCTACAAAAATGCAATCAAAAGCTCCATAACGACTGATTTCAGATCAGCTGAAGGGATGCTTGGGAATTCGGAGTGCTTTCCGCTTATGCATCGTGCGACTCTCATTTGTGAACTAAGTAGGGTGTCAATAACTTTAAAAGAACCTTTGATCTTGGGATTTGTGTGGGATGCAATTATACTGCCAGAGGTGATGGAGGTCAAATTGGAGACCTTATTAAAGCGCTCACATATAAACACTGTGTGCTGAAAGACTTTTTCTTTTTCTCAGGATGTTGATTCTCCAAGGGCATCGCAACCACTCATGCTGTGGCATTTTTCGATGTTTATATAATGTTGGTATTAACTAGTTTTCTGTATCAGAGAGACAAACTAGATTAGCTAACAGGCCAGCAGGTTTAATCTCATTATATTTGCAGTAGTCTGCCTTTGATCATTGTTTTGGAGTGAGCTGCTGGTGAATAAGTCTTGTTACGGATACACTGGTTAGCTTGGTAGCTCCTTACTGAAGCACAGACGATAATATAAAGCAAACTATGCATTGATCGTTAGCCTGTATTTTATATTTATATAGGAAAATACAATGAAACATATGGGGGAAAACGTGTCAGAGTTCATTCATTTATTCATTTTCTTTTGCTAGTCCCTTTATTAATTTGGGGTCGCCACAGCGGAATGAACCACCATCTTATCCAGCATATGTTTTACGCAGAGGATGCCCTTCCAGCTGCAACCCATCACTGGGAAATATCCATACACACTCATTCACACACATACACCACAGACAATTTAGCTTACCCAATTCACCTGTACCACATATCTTTGGACTTGTGGGGGAAACCAGAGCACCCCTAGGAAACCCATGCGAACACAGGGAGAACATGCAAACTCCACACAGAAACACCAACTGACCCAGCCGAGGCTTGAACCAGCGACCTTCTTGCTGTGAGGTGAACGTGCTACCCACTGTGCCACCGTGCAGCCTGTGTCAGTGTTGGGTGTAGTAATCTAGTTATCGTAACTAAATTATTATTACGCTAATAAAGTAAGGGATTAAAATAAATACACTTAATCTTTCCGACACTTTAATCAACACTTGCAGCATGCAGTTTTGCACATTTGCACCAGACACTTTCTTACAATTACTCCATATATCTAAAAAAAAAAAAACACACAAAAAAGACTGCCTTTAAAAAATGAGCTTCACACAGGTGAGTGGGTTTGATAAACCACATGTAGATACCCTCCCACCTCCTTACTCTATAGCACTTAGTTCTCTAAAGATCATCTTAAGTCAATGCAAAGACGTGAACAGACTTCCTGCGGTACGATTTGTGCGAATGAGGTGGCGCAAATTCAATTCCCCTTTATTTGTATAGCACTTTTACAATGTAGATTGTGTCAAAGCAGCTTCACATAGAAGATTATAGTAAATTGAAACAGTGTCAGTTCAGTTTTCAGTGTTTCAGTTCAGTTTAGCTCAGTTCAGCGGGGTTTATTCACTACTGAGAGTCCAAACACTGAAGAGCAATTCCATCGATTCGCAGCTCTACAGATCCCGAACCATGCAAGCCAGTGGCGACAGCGGCGAGGAAAAAACGTCACCAATTGGCGAAAGTGAAGATTTAAAAAACCTTGAGAGAAACCAGGCTCAGTTGGGCATGACCATTTCTCTTCTGGCCAAATGTCTTGTGCAGAGCTGCAGTCTAGGCGCCGGAGGCAGAGAACTCTGGACCTCGAAGACTCGTCTGTCCCTGGAGCGTCAATGGAATCAGTCTCATGCTCTCCACTCCTCCATGACCACCACAGCAGCTGCTCAGGATACGGCCTGGTCCAGGATTATGAGAACCTTGGGATCATCTCGTCGCTGGTTTTGGATCGAATCAGTGGCGCTGCATAGTCTGAGGGCCTCGGGATGAGTAACAGCTTGTCACCCAGTGATAAGCAGTTATTTGGCAAAATTAACGCTAAAGTGAGCGGCGTTCGTCTGACAAGTCCATTTGCGATAGCACCCTCCCAATGGATATTGGATAAGACGAAATGGCCAAGCATCCAGCCCCAAATATACAACTATCTCATTGAAACTTCAAGTGATTTTACAAGAGAGAAGTTAAAGGCCTACAAGTCTTTAGATGTCTACAGTTTTGTTCTGTGTGGTCATGTGCAAGAAATAATGTTCCTTGATTACCAGATTCAAAACTTTGTAGTGCTAAAAACCGAAGTTCTCCCTAGCCAAAGACAAGGAAAAAACATGGAACTGTACAAGACGTGGGTAATCATCAACAAGCAAAACAACTGCATTCTGACAGCGAACTGCACCGGTACAGCAGGGTATTTGAACTTACACTATTACATTTTACTCTCAGCATTCAGTGTTCGCAGTTTAATTAACCATATTTAACTGTTTTTGCTGAAATCATTGCTGCAATCAAAAACGAGGAATGTGTATGATTCCAATGCAATCTCACGGCAATTCGTAACTTTTTGATTTAGTGGCTAATTCGTATGAATTCGTACGATCTAAGTCGTACAATTTAGTACGATTTGCACATCACCCAATGACGGTTGTGTTTAGGGGCGGGGTTGGGTGCCACGCCTCCTTTTTAAAATCTTACATTTTCGTACGACTCTACTCATACGTATTCATACGAATTAACCACTAAACTGACAAAACGTTAAATACTTATGTTTCCTCGTGAGATCAGGCTGATGATTCAGCATAGCGTGAACTTACCTGATATGAAATGAGAACTGCAGAGTCGAGCATTTTTAATTAGGTCCTCACTGATGGCTGTTAGACAAAGATGTCTGCGGTTGGCATTAAAAGCAGTCGATTTTGGCATCCTACCGCACAACACGACATGTAACATCCAGTGTGACATCATGTGTGACGTAGGTTGCTAATTCCAAAAGAACAACACAAAATTTGATTTCATTTTAATGCTTAAACAATCTTGCTAGCAAGTGGTGAAGAATTATGTAAAAGGATTTAAAATGACAATAATAAGTCAACTATTTACACTAGGGCGCTATCTGTGAATTATGGGGGAAAAAATGCATGATTTTCCTTATGTTTTTGCTCAAAAAACAAGTGAAACAGCCAACATTTTAAAGAAAAGTACACTTTTTGATGAAAAACCCTATTCACATTAGTGTAATCTAATATTAAAAAAGACAAAATTCACATTTAAAGCCATTCCGGATAATTCAGCAGTTTGTCTCCTAAAATCTGCAGATAAATGCCTGCAGATTCTATCTGTGCCTGATAAACTAAATTTAGAAAAGACAAGAGATAAAATCACCCATGAAAAATCATTCGAAACTGGGCATAATAGTCTCAGTAATCCAATCTAACTCTCCTCATCATACAGTGGATGTTGATATTGGTCCATGGGCGAGATTTCACATTGAGGATGACAACTGTGAGTTAATTATAAAGCTGGTACTTGGTCGAGACAAAAAAAAAAGAAGAAGCGTTTTGTGAAACTTGATTGCCAAAATCACAAAAAATTAACATACCACGTAATTAGCATGCATGGGATGAAATGCAAACGAGAGGCCATGGGGTGAGAAATCTGTAGCGTCCTGGTGATCATTTTTCAGTCTGCTTCATCCAGAGAGCGGAGCCGCGGCCTCTTGATAAAAACACCCTGCTAATTTAGCGCTGATTTATGCACTCCTTGGGATGATGAAAATATTTCAGGCTGCGGAGTCTTCAGTGAATTATTAAGCCACATAACAGAACAGCACAAGCTGACATAACTGGAATACAGGCCAGAGATTGTAACTTACTTTAGGTTTCAAATGCTGAAATACACATTAGTAGTAGCTCAACAACCCTTTACAGTTCATGAATACACCACGGTTGTCTGTGAAAAGGCCAATAATCATATTAAGCATGATCTGACAACGTGCTTATACAGAATACACATTGTGTGCATAATTAGACATTTTGTGCTATCCGTAATTGTACTTTAGCGCATGCTAAATGGTCAGTTTAGGACCATGATCTGTTTGCACTGCAAATCTGATATTGGCCACATTTATAACAACAATGCGAACAGCTATGCAAAAAAAAATCTGATCTGAGAAAATATCAGATTTGAGCACTAAGCCTTTCAGTGTGAACGTAGCTTATGTCTCATCAAGTAGCATACATTTAACATTTGTGCATCGAATCAAGTAATATTGAAATGGCTAACTTTTCCTTTTCCTGGAATAATATTTTTTTTATAAGGGTTAGTGCTTGATTTGTGTAGTTCGTCCAGCACTGAGTGGATGTGTGGCTTTATCGGCTGATAGACATGGCCTGGTGAGCTCTCTTGCTGATGCTTGCACTTTTCAGACTTTTATCTAATAGTGGAGGCTGGAGATGCCCGGGGCAGAGTGCAACTCAGGTGTGAAAGTGGAAGATGAGGGACCATGACTGATCCTCCACACTTCCTGGAAAATACTGCTTTCAGATCAGCATGGATGAGCAGTTCAGCCTCTCATGTGCAATGTGGTGATGACTTTGATGACATCTGAGCAAAGAAATCGGGACTAGATTATACACTTTCCGAAGTGGTTTGTGTGTTAGGTTGCCAGGGCGTTGCTATTTGGTTGCTAAATGCGGTTTCTCTACTGAAATGGGTTTTATTGGCAGCAAGAAATTTGATTTTAAGAGGTCATGAACTGAGAAATCTAAATTACCTTGGACTTTTGACTTACAAGAGGTCACTGTACTTAATTTCTGAAAAATTCAGTTCAGTTCAGCTGAAATTAATCTGCTGTTAATTTACTCACTTTCAGGCCAGCAAGATGAGGTTGTAAAAATTTGTAAATAGCTCAATCTTACCCTTTAAAATTAGTTTATGAAGTGCACTAAACACTTTATTTGTTAAGTGGACAGATCCGAATGCATTTGTTTGTGAATCAACAATTCAATGGACTCAAATGATCCATTTAAAGCTATAATGACACCCTGATTCAAATGATCAGTTTTGAGTGAGTGTGCTGGCAACAAGTGTGCCACAAGCCTGCTTTTGATTGAAGGTCTCGGCCGTTAGATCGCCCCCTTGTAAAGAGTATGTTTTGAGCAGTAATTTATTGCTGGGCGTGTCATCGTGATTGACAGCTGTGATTGACAGTTTCTCAAAGCAGAAGTCGGAGCTTCAGCAGGAGACTGAAGTGTTATTATTCGATTTCTGTGTTCTTTTACCATGATGAAATGAGTTGCTCAGCATTAAACTATAGTTTCTGACATACAGGATCTGGTGGAACACTGTTTATTTGGTAAGGTCAGGGCTTTATCAGTTTGCTGATACACGCCTAACCACCCAGATAGCAAAATACACTCGGGCCAGATCCGGCTACACTCTTGCCTGCCTAAGACTTACCCCTCGGCCCGACTCCGTCTAATGTACCTACTCGGTACCAGTTAATCGGGCCAGATGCGGCGGCCGTTAGCTCGCGAGTAATGTGTGCTGTGGCCCGGAGCTGGCGTGATTAAATCTTCATTATATAAAACCTCATCTTTGTCCATTTGTGTTGATAAAACAGCAAACGCAGGCTCCTATGTACATGCAAAGTGTACATTAGCGAGCCTTTGTTATAGTGCAGACACCGGCGGTCAAGTGAGAAGTTTGGGGGGCGTGGTTGATTTGATGTACAAGCATTTGGTTGGAAGTTCGATTCCGCAGCTCCTCCTCTGGCTCCATTAGGCAGTCCTTCTGCGCATGCCCAGGCTCCAATTTCAGCAGTCTTTTGCAAGAGTTTGTGCCCATCATGGGGTGTTTTTTCCTTCACAGCGTTCAATGGGAAATGGCGCTGTTGCGTCATCCATATTTTATACAGTCATTGGTTGGCAACAAGAAAACTGGGGTTTTCTTTTTAAAGGGGTCATGAAGTGAGAAAGCTAAATGCCCTTGATCTTTTGACATACAAGAGGTCACTGTACTAAAAATAGCTTATATTGAAGACATTCTGTCAAAATGAAAGGTTGAGGAATGTGCCATTCATGCTACATCGCTGTCTGTTTAGCTCCGCCCACTGATTCACACTTATAATAACAAGAATCAAGCGCAGGTTGATGCAGAAACTAATCGATAAAAAAGGCTCTGAAGACAACAAGAAATCTTTGCATCGCCTTCTGATCCCAAAATTAGGAAATGGTGAATGAACATTATGTTTGATGAAGTTTCAGACCATATCAGTAAGATGATACTTGATCCTTTGTTACCTTCTGTCACAATCACCAGCGATCCAGGCTTGTAGATCGCTGGGAACCATTTACTTTCACTCAGGACTACAAATCTGTCACCATATGGACTACAAATCCATGTCATGCACCACACACTCACACCTGTTCCGGTTTTGCACTGTTTAGAACTGATTACATAGACTTTAAAAGCAGCACGCACACACACACCAGTGCTGAGTCTTGTTAAACTGTACTGTGAACATTACGAGACGTTTCCTTTGTCTTGTCTTGCTGTGTTTGATCCTCGCTTTGTTTTATTGTTTATTCCTGTCTGCTGCCTGCCTTTTGACCATCTGCCTGTTAATGACCATGACTCTGGATTACCTGTATGTACCTGTTTGACCGTGTTGACCGTTGCTTGCCTGACCATTCTTGTTAATAAACCTGCATTTGGATCCGCACTCCTTTGTCAGCGTCCCCTCTCATTACACCAGTGGTGTAGTCCTTGCTATACGCACGTATACTCAGTATGCTTACTTTTTTCATGAGCTGTTTGGGTATTACCACTTCTGAGGATCAATAATTGCGTATACCTTCTGTATACTCACTTGTTTTTCTGATTAAACTTCCCTAATTTATGTGTATTCATGTCCCCTTTAACTGTATACCAAAGGTTTTTTTTAACTCGCATCTTAATTTGTTGCATTTTTGTTTAACTTGCGCTATTCCCCACCCCTGATGACCGCAGCAGCTGTGAGAAAATTTCGTGAGAGTTTTTCGAAGACCACGATCAGTCATCTGAATGATGTCTCGCTGAAACGTTTAGCTAAATTTATGAAACAGCATGGGTGTCGCTTTAGCCCTCCTATATTTCTATTCAGCCCCCTTAAAGGTTTTACAATTAGCTCATGAACTGTACACTACTAAATGATCGCCTCAGTCCCCTTTAATTTTGATATGAAAACAGTGGCAGACTTCCGCCGCTCTGTTTTCAGCTCGTTTTTCATTTAATCAGCAAACCACATCTGTTCAGGGCGAGAGAAATCCTAAAAATTGCCCCTGTAAAACATTATTTCACATGTCTTAATCATGCCTACCGCTACAGGGAACGACACTATATATAAACACTAAAAGCGATGAGGCAAAGAATACTCATAAATCGCGTAACAATATGCGATTTAAAAGGGTAACTACTAGTAGATAATAGCGACAACAGAAGACAGAAGCCTAATAGTTTGGTTTAAAACAAGCATGCACGAATGTGACAATCAAAAATAATGGCTGCTTGATGTTTAAAGGAAATCATTAAATAGGATTAGACTATTAGCATCTTTCTTTAAAACGAACAAATTTGTTTGATTTTTTGTTTTTTTTAAATGGATAGTTTGTTTAAAAAATGAAAATTGTCATAATTTACTCAACCTTTACTTGTTCCAAACCGGTTTCTCTATTTTTTCTTCTGTTGAACACAAAAGAAGATATTTTGAAGAAAGCTGGAAACCTGTAACCATTGACTTACATTGACATAGTATTTGCTTTTCCTTTTGTGGAAATTAATGGTTACAGGTAACTCATGTAAATATATATATATATATATATATATATATATATATATATATATATATATATATATATATATATATATATATATATATATATATATATATATATATATATATATAGCTAATGAATCAAAGAAGCATTGACTTTCGTTGTTTCTTTGCCTACTTTCATTTAAAATTTGGGTCGGGTGTAATAGTACACCACCTTCTTTTTAGGACTACGCCACTGCATTACACCTTCATTTTACCTCAGATTTGTTTATAAATGAGGCACAATTCAGGGCTAGATTTTCAGAAAGATCAACAGGACAGAAAATATCGTAGTACTTCTCAGTTATGATGTTTTAATGATGTAGAAAATATTAATGTAATAATAAGTGGACCTTACAAAAATATTAAAATTAAAAAGACAGTTTAAAACTACTGTAAAAGTACAGTGTGTCATTTTTTACCACCAGAGGGTGTGTATTCACAATAAACAAAGGTGTGTTCTAATTAGAGTTTAGATTCTCTGCCTGAGCCCAAGCCCAGACTTGACCTGACTCGACCTATCTCTAGAGCAGAAGCAGTGCACTCGGTCAGAAGACCTGTGATATGGTGTCATTTTGTTTTTGATTGTCAGCATGATGTAGGCTTTTAATAATAATAATATTTATCCAATATAGTTATAATGATATTTATACATGATCAAACTAGTGTGCAACTTAAGCAAAACTGCACTATATTGATACTCATACTGATTTTTTAATCGTTTAAATTAATTTTATTGACAATATAAAAATCAGTGGATCTTATCAATGCATTGGATAAAATTGCTACTTTTTACTATCATTCAATGTGTTTTTGGTCATTATCAATGCACTGTCACTTTAATTGAGCATGAGAAGCGGCAAAAATAGACCCCGAAATGATTGCGGCACTGCTGCTTCGGCTCTGCTCATGCTCTGCACTGCACTGATGCGCTGCTTCTGCGTGTGGTATGAAAGCTCCAACGATTATCTGTTAACGTGGAACGCCGAAAAAAACATGCTCTGCTTGTGCATGCGGTGTGAAACAGCCATAATGATAGCAAAAAATGGAAACTATCACAATGAACAACCACATGAAGCAGGCTTGACATGGCAGAAAGGATGATGGTCAGCCTTCAATGTACTCTTTTGGTACGATCCATTCTGAATAAACAAACAATGCAGTTTACATGCTTCATTCTTGTTGCATTACTCATTAAGATAAATCTAAACTCATTTCTGTAGTTCAAACATCTCAGAATTGTAGTTCAGAATGTCTGTTATAGCGGCCCACGTATTAAAAAACAGTCAGGTTTAAATTAGGCTTGGGCTCATAATTACAGTTAATGGGTCGGACTGGGTTGGGCTCGGACACAAGGTGCACGAGCTCAGGTAGGGTCGGGTTTAATTTTTAAATTTGAGCTGTTTGGCTTCAATAGCCTTCCGCCTAATGTCTTCCTTGGCGTTGAATCTGTGAAAGCATATAAGACAAATGGTCATGGCCACTGACCCTCAGTTGGTCACACGGATAATGTGTGATGCACTCGAGCAAGAAGCGGGGGCTCGTGGAGTCTGAATATCTCTTGCAGTGTTTCCGCAAAAAACTTTGTAGGCCAGGGTTGTCCAAACTCAGTCCTGGAGGGCTGGTGTCCTGCATAGTTTAGCTCCAACTTCCTTCAACACACCTCCCTGGAGGTTTCTAGTATACCTAGAAAGAGCTTAAATAGCTGGTTCAGGTGTGTTTAATTGGGGTTGGAACAAAAATATGCAGGACAACGGCCTTCCAGGACCGAGTTTGGACACCCCTGTTGTAGGCTGTGTACCCTCTATACCTTCAGGAATACCTACAAGACGCAGATTACTTTGTCAAGAACGGCATTCCAAATCTATGCACTTGGCCTGAAGAGCAGCAATCTCACTCCCGTAGGGCGGTCACATTCGGTTCAAGTGCCTGTAAACTAGTCGCCCACTCGGATGTTGCATTTTCCAGACTAGTTAGTCTCTCCTCGTGTGCTTTCATATCTGAAGTTACCGTCATTAGCGAGTTGTGCACTTCTTCCCGCAGGGATGATATTTCTTTCCGGAACTCAGCCGCATGCGTGTCAAACTTTTGGTGAATTCCGGTTTCCAAAGACTTGATCACTGCCATTATTGAAGTGCCATCAATCATGCTTGTTTCGTCTTTTGCCAACTCAGTGGACCAATTAGAGCTCGCCAAATCTTTTTCTGACGCAGGGCTTTTGACATCGAGGCGCAAGGTTCAGAAATATTCCACAAAACAAATTAGCAGCTGCAACAATAAACTTGGAGTAGTTGTAACTATGTATTTAGTAAATTTAAGAATTAGTTTGCAGAGCTCCCGACTTTGCGACTTCACATGGGGGACGCTAAACCAGAATTTATTGGGCCCGATCTAAGCTTTAATTTTATTCACTCTCTGACTAAGCGTGGAATCATAGGAGTTGTGGTCTTCATTACAACATATAGAACTCATGCAGAAATCATGTTCATGCATGAGGTAAAGTAATCAACACTTATTATCATATACATATATATATATATATATATATATATATATATATATATATATATATATATATATATATATATATATATATATATATATATATATATATACATATACATATACATGTATATGTATATATATATACATATATATATACATATATATATATATATATATATATATATATATATATATATATATATATATATATATATATATATATATATATATATATATATATATATATATATTAGTAGTGGGCCGTTATCAGCGTTAACATGCTGCGTTAACGCGAGACTCTTAGCTGGGTCTATTCTACGCAAGCTATGATGACTTTCACCTTGATATTTTAGCACGGATGTATACCTGACTGGTGAGCCGTCTGACAAAAAAGTGCTCTTCTGAATCAAATCAGGATGCCCTTCTGATTTGAAGACACTACTTTGGAGACACTACTGAGTATGTTTACATGGACATCTGTAATCTAGTTATTTGCCTTATTAGACAATAATATAATTAAGGTGTTTATGTGAAGTGCTTTCATGTAAGAGTTTCCTGTAATTTTGGGTGACTTTAACTGCAGTTCGGTAGTTTCACATTTACTCATGAACATTTTATTCATGCCCCCGTGACAAACTGGGGTATTAGACGCAAATAAGGAGTAAGGACTGGTGAGAGTGTTATGGAATTTCGCGATGTGTGTGTGTATGTGTGTGTGTGTGTGTGTGTGTGTGTGTGCGTGTGCGTGTGTGTGTGTGTGTGTGTGTGTTTTTGTGTGTGTGTGTGTGTTTGCAGTCCTTTACTGACAGCCGCGTGTGTGGATCTTGTCGGAAAATATGGCGAAAAGTCCTACATGACGGTAATAGTTTGATCACAGTGTTTACTTCAATAATGCCACTAATATATGCATACTCCACGTCTTAATTCCATTTCTGTTAAGTTCAGTTATGACTTTAGTCAGATTAAGGTCATCAAAAATGCTTATGTAGGCCTACAGTTCAACATTCATGCCCACTCATACCTGGTTCAAATCTTTAGATTCATTCATCACAAAATTTTACTGGAAAAACAAGACCCCAAGAATTAAATTGACAACCCTACAGAAACCAAAATCACAAGGAGGATTAGAAGCACCACACTTTTACAACTATTTTCTGGCAAATCAGCTTCAAAACATACACAAATGGATTAAACCTAACTCATCAGAATACACATGGCAAGATATTGAACAATCAATCTGCAAAGACATTAACATTTCAGAATTACCTTTTCACAGTCAAACAATCAAAAAACATCACTGTTTTAAAATGCCAACAATAGAAGCAACTCTGACAGCCTGGTGGAAATTCCATCAGATCACAAATTCCCCACTCACACCATCTAAATACACTCCAATCTGGAATAACCCTGATTTCCTAACTAACAAAAAGCCACTTAACTTTCGCACATGGGCAGATAAGGGAATCACACAACTTCAGCATATCTTTAATAATAATAACCTGGCACCATTTTCCCATATAGCCGAGACATACAGCATTGGGAGTAATTGCTTTTTGGAATATCTACAAATCAAATCGTCAATTAATTCAAAATTACTTAACCAATCAATCAATCTAGACCTTTCCCCTCAAATATCAGAGTTTATCAGTATATCTTCCTCCAAAAAATTGCTCTCCCAAATATACAAAATGATTTCAAAATCAGACAACACGTTAGCTTTACCAACCACTAAATGGGAAACAGACTTATCCATTACTCCCAATGCTGCATTCTGGACTCAAATTTGCAAAAACACATTCTCCATGACTAAAAATGCTAACCTACAACTTATACAGTATAAAGTCCTTCACAGATCTCATTTAACTGGGCAGAAATTATTTAAAATGGGTTTCACGTCAGAAATATGTTCATATTGCACACAAAACACAGCAGACACTTATCTTCATGCCTTATGGCATTGCACTTCAATTAAATCATTTTGGGAAAAGGTTACTGACTCACTCTCCAACTCAATGGGATGTCACATCCCACTGTCTCCCTCCATCTGTATATTAGGTGACATATCCACAATCGATATAAATAATGCAAATGGTCAGTCACTGCTGGTGGCCCTAGCTATCGCCAAGAAAACTATCCTCATGAACTGGAAATCAAGAAATACCATTCACATCTCATTTTGGAAAAATTTATTAACAGAATACATCTCCATTGAAGATCCTCTTTGCCTGAAGCCACTTCCCAACAATACCTTCATCAGTACACAGATAGGAGGGGAGGGGGGAGAGGGGGTCAGGTAGAGGTTTTAACTGTCTCTTATATTAAATCTAATTTAAAATAAAATAAATCAAAAAGGGGGAAGGAGAAGGGGGGAGGGGAAGGAAAGAAAAAAAAAAACATTTTAGTATAAACTTCATAAATTCTCTCCCACATTAAAATTCGGTCTTTATATCTCCCTCTTTTGTATTATTTGTTTTCCTTTTGTTTTCCTTTTCTGTCTTTCTCAAATCTATTTATTTATTATTATTATTTATTATCATTATTATTATTATTATTATTATTTTTAATAAAATTTTTTTTTCTCCCTCAAGAGGTGGGAGAGAAAGGGATCGGGAGGCTGGTGGGAGGGCGTGGTGACTGGTGCACTCGCGCTGATAATAATGATAATAATAATAATAATATTGATAATTCCCTGGCTAACAACTGATTTAAAAAATAAAAAAATAAATAAACAACAAGCATTTAAAAAAAATATATAATAATAAAAAAAATATATATTTATAAAAAAAACCGACTTGCATTTACTTACATATACTACACTCACAGGGTAAGTGTGACGTGGGCATGGCAGCCTGGGCATTGCACTGGACTGATCCATGCTGCACGTCATACTTTTTTAATGCATCACAAAGCAACTGACAAACACTGGATACTTCAAGGTAAAAACTGGTCACATAACATTCACCCCCTTTAATTATTGTTTAAAAAAAAAACAAAAAACAAAAAAAAACTTACTTTTTACTACTATTATCGGTGCTGTTGTTACTGTCGGCGCGGGTGTATTATGATTATCGCGTTTCCCTGCCCACCTCTTGATCCTTTATTATTATTATTACTATTACCATTCTTATCACTATTATTATCATTATATTATTATTAATAATTCATCATATTGGTAGTTAAATACTCCTTAATATTATTCTTTACTTTTGGTTTTTATTGTTTGTATATTATTATTATTATTGTTATTATTATTATTATTATAGTAATGTCTCTTTTTCTTATTATTCTCATTGTTCTGTTTGCAGCACTTTATTTTTCTACTTTTTTTTTTTTGTTTTTTTGTTTATTTATTTATTTATTTTTATTCCACCTTTCCCCGTTCCTTTTTTCTTTCCTTCCTCCTTCTCCTTTTATTTCCTTATTTCCTTTTCATCTACTTATTATTATTATTATTATTATTATTATTATTATTTATTATTATTTTGCATCCTCTTCCTGATCTCCCAACCTCCCCTCACCTCCTCAATATTATCATTAATAGTTTTACTTTTACTTTTGTTACCATTACTATTATTATTGCTATTCTGACCTGTCCTCCCGTTATCTCCTCATTATCATTATTACAAGTATTTTCTACCCTTGTCATTATTCAGGTTGCTGTAGTTGTAGTAGTGGTGGTAATCATTGTGGAAGTAACGATTGTATTTGTAGTTGGGATTGTAGAAGTAGTAGTTGTAGTAGTTTCTGTAGTAGTAGATGTCATTGGAATTGTGGTACCAGAAGTTGTAAAGGTGTTGTAGTAGTAGTAGTAGTAGTAGTAGTCGTCGATGTAGTAGATGTTGTTGATGTAGATATTGTAGTAGTAGTGATTACTGTAGTAGTATCAGTAATAGTAGGAGACGTTGTTGTAGTTGTATCAGAAGTAGTAGATGTTGTAGTAGCAGTGATTACTGTAGTAGTATCAGTAATAGTAGGAGACGTTGTTGTAGTTGTATCAGAAGTAGTAGATGTTGTAGTAGCAGTGATTACTGTAGTAGTATCAGTAATAGTAGGAGACGTTGTTGTAGTTGTATCAGGAGTAGTAGATGTTGTAGTAGCAGTGATTACTGTAGTAGTATCAGTAGTAGTAGTAGTAGGCGCTGTTGTAGTAGTATCAGTTGTAGAAGATGTAGTAGTATCAGTAGTAAGATGTTGTTGTTGTTGTAGTAGATGTTGTAGTAGTATCAGTAGTAGTGGGCACTAGTAGTAGTAGTAGTGGTTGTGGCTGTAGTGGCAACTGCAGGAGTAGTCGCAATATTAGTAACTTTCTGTAGTAGTAGTTGGTGTAGTGGTGATTTTTTTTATTTTTATTTTTATTTTTTTATTATTATTATTATTATTGTCAGTTATTACTATTGTCCTTTCTTTTTTCTGTCAATATTACTATTTTGCATTACTAGCACTGTTGTCACTCCTTACCCCTGACTGCTCTCTTTCTATTTGTTTATTTATATCTATGATACTTACCTCATTTATTGATTGTTATTGACCCTTATATATGTACCCTGACACCATGTTACCTTTATATACACACACACACACACACACACACACACACACACACACACACACACACACACACACACACCACACACACACACACACACACACACACACACACACACACACACACACACACACACGCACAGTACCTCACTGTATTGTTGTTGTTTTTTTTGTTTTTTGTTTTTTTGTTTGTTTTTCAATTTCTTTGTATTTGTATGATTGCAATTTGTGTACCATTTTGCATATTCCAATAAAAAAAAAAAAAAAAAAAAACATTCATGTTTAACTGAATAAACAGTTAGTAAACACAAGTACATCTTATTGAACATCATTTATTTTCATCACCAATTATCATAGTAGAACAGTTTCTCAAGCAGTTTGTGAAGCATTTTGGAAACAGGAGATGAGCCCCTGGTCTAATGCGTCACCTGGCTTGAGAAACCCGTTCTCAAAGACTTACTTTGTCATTATTTGTGTAGCACACATATTCTGAATGCCTTCGGCAGAATTCAAATGAGCCATTTTAATCTAGATTAATTTCAAGATTACAGTGAGATTAATCTAGATTTTAAAAAAATTATCTATGCCCACCTATAATATATAAAGCAGCAGAGTTTTTATTATGCCACAGTCCACCGCTTCTAGTTCTTCTGCTCATGATCCCTTTGGGAAGAAGCAGCTTGCTGTTTTATCATAATAAATACATTTTCGCTGCTCTATGCAGTTTAATAAAACACACAACATATTAAAGCATTGGTGTTTCCCTGTTTTCTATAAAACCAGACCAGAATTCAAGGGCGTGGGGCGTCATTAACAAGAACAAACAGCACACACTCCATATCACTAGTTAAAATGGCAAATTTCTCTGGATTTGAACATTTTTAAAAAATCCTATGGGATAATGTAAGACAACAAGTCAGCAAAATATGTGTTTTTTTATATTTTAATGACAAATTCTTGCATACTGTACTATTAATATGGCATTTTAAACCAGCATTATTGTTTGTTATCAGCTGTACAAATCAAGTGAAATAAAACCATGGAGTGAACAGCATCTCAGCAGCAGAGAGGTTCACTACTGTTACTACGGCAACCAGAAGAAGGAAACCCTACTAGAGAGAGAGAGAGAGAGAGAGAGAGAGAGAGAGAGAGAGAGAGAGAGAGAGAGACTGGCGACATGCAGCGAGCGAGAGCTGGCAGTGTGAACGAATCTTCAGCCAGTGTGAAGGACTGCATAGAAACGTGTCAGCTGCTGATTAATATGCAAAGATGTAAGCTGACATCAAATATATGTTAATTAAATAATTACAACGATAATTTAGAACAATATCAATTAGTACAATCAGAGTACAATCGCAATTTAGATAATAATATAAATGTACATGTTATTGTTATCATTAGGGAAAATGGGAATAAAAAAGTCTAATGATTGAAAAGATGATACAGTATAATTAATAAGAGTATGTATGATTGAATAAAACAGAATTAAATAAATGATTAAGTTTTGAGTCTGTAGTTAACTCACTGATTCAAATGATCTGTGCAGAGTGTGTCTGACTCACTGATTTAGATGATCCATTCAGAGTGAGTTTCTAGCAAATAAATTACAAATGATCCATTCAGAGTGATTCTACAACAATTCATTGATTCAAGTGATTCGTTTAGAGTGAGATTCTAGTGAACAATTCATTCATTCATTTTCTTTTCGGCTTAGTCCCTTTATTAATCTGGGGTTGCCACAGCGGAATGAACCGGCAACTTATCCAGCATATGTTTTACGCAGCGGATGCCCTTTCAGCTGCAACCCATCTCTGGGAAACATCCATACACACTCATTCACACTCATACACTACGGACAATTTAGCCTACCTAATTCACCTGTACCGCATGTCTTTGGACTGTAGGGGGAACCCGGAGCACCCGGAGGAAACCCATGTGAACGCGGGGAAAACATGCAAACTCCACACAGCAACGCCAACTGACCCAGCCAAGGCTCGAATCAGTGACCTTCTTGCTGTAAGGCGACAGCACTACCTACTGCGCCACTGCGTCGCCATTAGTGAACTATTTATTTATTTATTTATTTATTTTTATTTAACCTTGAAATAACAAAACAGGCATTTTCACCTTCCATTGTTAAACATATATAACATTATATCCAAGCAGCACATAATAAACAAAATAGTACAAAATAATAATAATAACATAAATAAACCTCAAATAATACAAAAGAAAATACATTATATTCAGGGGGTCAGTCCATATAAGCTGACAAAAGTTTAGAGAGCTTTGAGGCACCTTTTGTTTTTACCTGTTTTATGGATTTATATAAAATGTTGAAATCATTTTTAAATGCCTTGAAACAAGGAGAAACTTCAACAAATCTACAGTTTCTAGTGAACAATTCACAAATGATTCATTCAGAGTGAGTTTCTAGTGAACAATTCACAAATGATCAATTCAGAGTGAGTTTATAGTTAACAACTCATTGATTCAAGGGATTCATTCAGAGTGAGTTTCTAACGAACAATACACAAATGATTCATTCAGAGTGAGTCTATAGTTAACAACTCATTGATTCAAGGGATTCATTCAGAGTGAGTTTCTAACGAACAATACACAAATGATTCATTCAGAGTGAGTCTATAGTTAACAACTCATTGATTCAAGTGATTCATTCAGAGTGAGTTTCTAATGAACAATTCACAAATGATTCATTCAGAGTGAGTCTATAGTTAACAACTCATTGATTCAAGTGATTCATTCAGAGTGAGTATAAAGTTAACGACAGATCAATTCAAGTGGTTAATTCAGAGTGAGTTTCTAGCGAACAATTCACAGATGATCCATTCAGAGTGAGCCTAGTTAACAACTCACTGATTCAAATGATTCATGCAGAGTGAGTTTCTAGTGAACAATTCACAAATGATCCATTCAGCGTGAGTCTACAGTTAACAATTCATCGATTCAAGTGATTAATTCAGAGTGAGTTTCTAGCGAACATTTCACAAATTTTTTCATTCATAGTACAAGGTTTCCGCTACATTCATTCTTCCGTGGCGGGCCGCCACACCAAAATTCATCCTGCCACGGCTACATTACAATGCATTTAAAACATTCAGTCGTGTTTTTTATAGCGGGTTATAATCGCACCAAAACATAGTGAAAGGTAAGTGAATTAAACAGCGCAAACTTTTCAGTAACCATAGTGCTGTGCGCTATTTGTTCAACCCTTTAAGGTGACATGCTGACTGACTGACTGACTGACAGCTGTGTGATGCGTGAGGCCAGCAAACACGGCGTAGCTTTCAGTTAAGATGAACACAGTTTCCATATAAGTATACTTTATTGATAAAGGTCATTGGCTCTGCATACAATGACTTTATCTTGCTGGAGTTTATAGCCGTTTCACTTTACTTCAGGACGCATTAATGTCGCAAAACACACAAAAACGCACTAAATCACACTTCACCAGTGTTTATTTGACAGCGCACATAAAGATCTGCACTTGAGCAGAGTATATTTGAGAGTGTGCAAGAAGTTCTGTGCACAAACAGAGGAAATCGGCGCGCAAGCAAAGAGATTCGCATGCTCGTATTACATGAATGCGATCTCGACTTGATACTGCGTGTAATATTTGTCTTTAAAATAGTTGGCAGATCTGTGTAAAAAAAAGCCTGCCGCCACAGCTGGAAAAAATCCTAGAGGAACCACTGACAGTAAGTCTATAGATAACAACTCATTGATTCAAGTGATTCATTCAGATTGAATTTCAATTCACAAATGATCCATTTAGAGTGAGTCTATAGGTGCATTCAACTTTATGCAGCGCTGCGTCTTAAAGCGGTGTATGCTGGTTAGAAATTTTGTCCTGATTGACGGTGCGCCCACGCCGCGTGGCTGTCACATGTGGCATCAAAGTACCGTGAGAGTGCTCTGAGATCAGACGACTGATTGAGCCGGTGCAGCATCTGAAGAGCGACTGCTGGAACTGTGATGACGACACCGATATTACATGATTGGCTGAGTTCACCGCATGAGAACAACCACCTGTGTTTTGCGTTTATTATTGGACAAATTCCGATTCACAAATTTCAAAACAAACACTTAACTTTTCATACCTTCTCTATCTTGTACACATCATGCTTATTAAAAGACTACAAATATTTTACTGCAGTCATCGTTTGTTAAATAATCTGTTTATAAAGGCTAAATTGTTTACACAGGTTTATTTGCGACCTTTTTTTATAGACTATTTACTGTATTCAGCTCCATTAACGATTTAAATTATATATTTTAGTAAATAACCTAAATATTAACTCAAATAACTCTTACAGACTTGTAATAAAATAATTATCATCATTGATCTTGACACCCTAAAGATTTCTTAACAAACTAAGTTAAAGAACTATTTTATTAAATAATTATAAAATTATTTATATGATTATAAAATATATAATTTTTTCCTGTCTGGCCGTTTATGCACAAGTTTTAAAAGTGACATTGATGTACCTGCTCCTTCTGGGAATCTTCTACTTAAAATGTAGCTCACTTATTTTAGGAATGTCCTTTTGTTCAATCTTTTTGGATTAAAATGCTTTTTTGAAAATGCTTTCATTATCCAAAATAATCTTAATTATTGTTTAAGACCTAATCAAAACACCTTGTTTTGGGGTTTACACTAATATATATTGGAAAGTTTTATTTAAATGTAAACCCCTTTTTAGCATATTCAAACGAGAAGTATTAGCCTAGAGTGATGTTTAAACTCCTAGAATTTGTGCTTATTGCTTTGTATTTAATAGGCCTATTCATTTTTATGTTTATATTACCCTCTCGTTTCCCCTTATTTCCCTCATGCGTTTGTTATATGTTTAATTCATAATTCCCTTGTTTTTTAAAAATGAACTATAGTTTGTAGAGACTGTATTCTGTTTTATGTGTACTGTAAATATTTTGTTGTTATAAATAAAAAAATGTAAAAATGATGATGACGCCATGTGATCGGTCATCATGACTGCCGCAAATTTGAGCCCCAAAGTGTCCGGCTGTCTGGCTTGACGGCTCCGTTTTCAACGCCGCCCCTGCCTGCGCTCGGCCAATCTCATTTATCACCGGCTGCAGCCATGGTTCAAGTCGAACGCACCTCTTAGTTAACAACTCATTGATTTAAATAATTTGTTTAGAAATGCTGCGTCCCAACTTATACTACGCCCTAAAAGTATGTACTTTTTGTGAAGGAAAAATATATACTTTTGAGTGTGTAACAGAAGAGTATGCAAGCTTTGGGACGTACTACTTCCTCGTTACACAGATCATTGTGTTGCTTAGTTAAGAGACCTGTCAATCATCCACATTTCTGTCATATTTAATTTCCTACCTTATTGGAGAAGCAGCAGCAGAATAATCTCCCATGCTGCTTGACGGTTGGTCTCGCGCATCCATCGTGTTTGTAGTTTGTTTACACTTTTCACCCTCGTTTTATAATTCTAATCGAATTCACGTCCAACGCGCAGTGTACTGTGGGCAATATCAGCGGTTAGAGTATGGATGCTTCTACACTTAAAATTTTGACCGGAAATAGTAAACCATCTGGGAATTTTTGGCCTACTCTTTTCAACATACTACAATTTGGGACGTACTAATTCTACTTTCACATACTATTTAGGACGGATAGTATGCGGATTGCGATGCAGCAAAAGAGACTAATGGCTTTCTGATTCAAATTATCCATTTAGAGTGAGTTTCTAGTGAACAATTCACAAGTGATCCATTCAAAGTGCCTGACTCAAATGATTCATTCAGAAAGAGAAGCATTGATTCAAATGATCCATTCATACTAAGTATGAATTATCAAATTTTTGAATAAATTAAACAAATATATATTTTTTTAAATTGTAAAGCTCAAAATGAATTCTACAAATATTACAATAAACATGGAAAAAACTAAATAACACACAAAAAATTTATTAATAAACCAAATATTTTACACCCATTTATAATATAACTTTTCCATTTTATAAAACAGATCTTAATAAACTTAAACATTTTAAGATATGTATTATATTTATAAAATGCCATTTATAAAAGTTAAATGATTGAATCCATTGTATACAGTTAAAGTCAGAATTATTAGCCCCCTTTGAATTTGTTTTTCTTTTTTAAATATTTCCCAAATGATGTTTAACAGAGCAAGGAAATTTTCACAGTATGTCTGATAATATTTTTTCTTCTGGAGAAAGTCTTATTTGTTTTATTTCAGCTTGAATAAAAGCAGTTTTTAATTTTTTAAAAACCATTTTAAGGTCAAAATTATTAGCCCCTTTAAGCTATATTTTGTTTCGATAGTCTACAGAACAAACCATCATTATATATTATATACCTAGCCTAATTACCCTAACCTGCCTACCTAATTAACCTAGTTAAGCCTTTAAATGTCACTTTAAGCTGTATAGAAGTGTCTTGAAAAATATCTAGTAAAATATTATTTACTGTCATCATGACAAAGATAAAATAAATCAGTTATTAGAAATGAGTTATTAAAACTATTATGTTTAGAAATGTGTTGAAAAAAATCTGCTCTCCGTTTAACAAATAACAGGGAAAAAAATAAACAGGGGGGCCAATAATTCTGACTTCAACTATATATGCCTAAGCCTCATGCTCAAAAATATTCCTTTTCTAACACCGTAAACTATTTGAGATTGGATTTGCTGCTGTATTAATTGACCAAATACATTCAAAAGCTATTGGAATAACACAGTATTGCCCGAAAAGTATTTCTATAAACATTCAATAAATGAAATGTTTGTTGTAGGGAGATGCATTATTCAGTGTTTTCATTGGATTTCCAGCATTGCGCGGCTCAGTTCTCAGCCGATTTGCTCTGCCGATGACTCATTCACCTTTCATCAGTATCAGATCAGTGGCTGGAGCTTTATTTCGTTTACAGTGCCTTTTGTCAAGAGGCTTCTAATGAAAATATAAGCCGGGTCAAGGACAGCAGCGTGAAAGAGCCATTTCCAACCATTGACAGCGCTGCGAGCTCTTTAAATTCACAAAAAACACATCCATCACAGCATGTGTGCGCTTCATATCTCTGGCCACAAACCGGTTACTGGAGCACCGATAACACATCGAATTAAGCCCTAACTGAGTGGATGGAGGAGCTCACAAGCTGAGTCCACTCCAAGAGCAGGCAAGAAGAGCTGAAAATCTGCCCCCGCGCAGCATTAATGCGGAAACTGGGATTTTAGTAAATGAATCTAACCAGCAAAATGATGGTATGAGAAAGGTCAGTGTGTCATAATGCCACCCAGCACTGGCCTGTGGAGGAGGAAGAGTATTATTCATCATCGAGGTCTCTCAAGGATTCTCGCTGGCTCCATTTTTCCGCCCTAATTTTTTTCTTTTTTGCCTTGGTGTGTAGAGAAATATGGCAGCATGTTGACATTATCACCTTAATTGGTAATTGGCAAAACTAGATTGTAAATAGGATCACAACACAATGAAATCCAAAACACGCATGATTTAAAAAGTAAATACAAGCCATTACATTAAAGGTGCAATATGTAAGTTTGACACCCAGTGGTTGAACCAATGACTGTATAAAATATGGACGACGCGACAGCGCCATTTTCCATTAAACGATGTGAAGGAAAAAACGCCTCGTGACAGGCACAAACTGTCGCAAAAGACTGCTGAAATTGGAGCGTGGGCATGCGCAGAAGGACTGCCTGATGGAGCCAGAGGAGGAGCTGCGGAATCAAACTTCCAACCAAACGCTTGTACATCAAATCAACCACACCCCCCGAACTTCTTACTTCACCGCCGGTGTCTGCACTCAGTGTTGCCAGATTGGGCGGTTTTGAATCCAAGTTTGCGGGTAAAAAATATCATAGGCGGGTAGTGGATATTTGGGCGGTATTGAAAAGGTACGCCCGCCTGCCCGCGATCTCCCGTAACCCCCCAATTTTCGTCAATTTTGGGACCTGTCCCCCTACTTTTAATGAAATACAGGACTATCCAACCACCCCTCATATGTTTTGGAGCGGCCCATATATCTATGGGAGCGCCCAATCCCCCCCCCCCCCCCCCTTTCGTGAAATTTGGGTGTTTTCGCATGTCGGCGGGTTTTTGGGCTGGAAAAAGTCAGCTACATCTGGCAACACTGTCTGCACTATAACAAAGGCTCGCTAATGTACACTTTGCGTTTACATAGGAGCCTGCGTTTGCTGTTTTATCAACACAAATGGTTGTAATAACGTTAACAAAGGTGAGGTTTTATATAATGAAGATTTAATCGCGCAATGCATTTTTTGGCTATTGTCAGTGACATTTCAACCTAAATGTGCATTTTTAAACCCATGTGTAACTGGGATATTAGTAAAGCAATCTTACCAGCAAAATGATGGTATGAGAAAGGTCAGTGTGCCATATTGCCGCCCAACCCTGGCTTGTGGAGGAAAGAGAGGATTCATCATCGCGGTCTCTCAAGGATTCTCGCCGGCCCGATCTTTCCGCCCCAATTTTCTAGCCTTGGTGTGGAGAGAAATATGGCAGCCTGTTGTCTTTATCACCTTAATTGGTACAAATCTCAGCCGCTGCAGGACCAAGATGAAATGAGACCTGAAAATAGACTCTGGCCTCATGAGCTCCGGGTGTACGACTCCCAGGAGCGCTTCAAGACTGATAGATATGACACAGGTTTATACTCCACTATTGTCAATATCACACACAGGCACACAGAGCAGGGATTTCTGCCATGTAAATGCAGCAAACCACAACAAATCAAGCCAACCAAGCAGATTTCTTAGTTATGTTTTTCACTTATTGATAGAGAAACCTTTGAGAATGACCAACAAGCCTTGCATTAACATTTGCAGCAACATGACGTTAAATGATGCATTAATTAATATCACAGTCTATATAATGCAATAATTCAATAATGTAATGCTGTGATTAGAAAATGAAGAATATTATGAGCAGTACATTGTAAGGTGGTTATGATTAATAAAAGGTTATATATATATATATACATAAACTGTGAATTTGTATATATATATATATATAAATTCCCAGTTTAAGTTTATAAAACTATAAAAGCTTTGAGGTGAAAAACATTGAGCTTAGATTAAATAAAATGCACAGACACACACACACACACACACACACACGTTTGTTTTTGTGAAAAGTGGGTACATTACATAGGTTTCCATTCATTTTATACAGATCAAACCGTATATTATATTGTCCTCACCCCACCCTACCCTACCCCTAAACCTAACCATCACAGGAGACAGTGTACAGCTTTACTCCCTGAAAAAACTCATCCTGTGTGATTTATAAGCTTTTTGAGAAGTGAGGACGTCACCAATGTCCTCATATTTCACCTCCTTTTTGTAATACCTGTGTCATACCCATGTCATTATACAGATTTGTGTACTGATATGTCACAAAAACACACACACACACACACACACACACACACACACACACACACACACACACACACACACACACACACACACACACACACACACACACACACACACATATATTGTATATAAGCACTCACTGGCCACTTTGTTAGGTACACCTTACTAGTACAAGGTTGGACCCCATTTTGCCTTCCGAATTGCCTTAATGCTTCGTGGCATATATTCAACAAGATACTGGAAATATTCCTCAGAGATTTTGGTTTATATTGACATGATAGCATCTGCAGAGGCTGCACATCCATGATGTGAATCTTCCGTTCCACCACATCCCAAAGGTGCTCTATTGGATTGACATCTGGTGACTGTGGAGGCCATTTGAGTACAGTGAACTCATTGTTACATTTAAGAAGCTTTATGACATGAGTTATCCTGCTGAAAGTAGTCATCAGATGATGGATTCACTGTGGTCATAAAGGGACGGACATGGTTAGCAACAATACTCAGGTAGGCTGTTGCGTTGACACGATGCTCAATTGGTACTAATGGGCACAAAGTGTGACAAGAAAATATCCCCCACACCATTACACCACCACCTCCACCAGCCTGAACCATTGATACAAGGCAGGATGGATCAGTGCTTTTTATGTTGTTGATGCCAAATTCTGACCCTACCATCGAAATGTCACAGGAGAAATCGAGACTCATCATCAGGCAACGTTTTTCCAATCTTCTATTGTCCAATTTTAAAGAGCCTGTGCACATTGTAGCCTCAGTTTCCTGTTCTTAGCTGACAGGAGTGGCACCTGGTGTGGTCTTCTGCTGCTGTAGCCCATCCGCCTCAAGGTTGGACATGTTGTGTGTTCAGAGAGGCTCTTCTGCAGACCTTGGTTGTAACGAGTGGTTATTTGAGTTACTGTTGCCTTTCCCCAGCTGGAACCAGTCTGGCCATTCTTCTCTGACCTCTGGCATCAACAAGGCATTTGCACCCACAGAACTGCCGCCCACTGGATATTTTCTCTTTTTCAGACCATTCTCTGTAAACCCTGCAGAGATGGTTGTGCGTGAAAATCCCAGAAGATCAGCAGTTTCTGCCACGTTCAAAGTCACTTAAATCACCTTTCTTCCCCATTCTGATGCTCAGTTTGAACTGCAGCAGATCGTCTTGACCATGTCCACATGCATTGAGTTGCTGCCGTGTGATTGGCTAATTAGAAATGTGTGTTAACGAGCAGTTAGACAGGTGTACCTAATAAAGTTATATATCAGATATCTGAAGTATGTGACTAGTAGTGTATTTACTTCAAATTAAAGTGCAATGAATGTATAATTAAATATTCTACATTTAATTATAATATTATACATAAATAGAAACATTATTATACACTCAAATAAAATAATATATAAACGGTTAACTGTCAGTATGACGTTAAGTTCACTTAACGAAAAAATACATTATATATATTAGCAGTAGGCGACGCAGTGGTGCAGTAGGTAGTGCTGTCGCCTCACAGCAAGAAGGTCGCTGGTTCGAGCCTCGGCTGCGTCAGTTGGCGTTTCTGTGTGGAGTTTGCATGTTCTCCCTGCGTTCGCGTGGGTTTCCTCCGGGTGCTCCAGTTTCCCCCACAGTCCAAAGACATGCAATACAGGTGAATTGGGTAAGGTAAATTGTCCGTAGTGTGTGAATGAGTGTGTATGGATGTTTCCCAGAGATGGGTTGCAGCTGGAAGGGCATCCGCTGTGTAAAACATGTGCTGGATAAGCTGGCGGTTCATTCCGCTGTGGCGACCCCTGATTAATAAAGGGACTAAGTCGAAGAAAATGAATGAATGAATATTAGCAGTATACTAGTAGAGAATGTACTTTTCTAAAATAGTAATATGTATATATCAGTAAACCAATAGGTTCACTTGTTGTATAGTACAAAGCACTTTTTTTGTACTAAGTAACAAATACATTAAGCTGATTTCTTTAACTTTTTGTCATTTTTGTGACTAATATTGATGGACAGAATGCAGTAAACAGTCTCTGAGAACAAAACTGCTCTATCATTCATGGTTAAGTGCTTCAAAAAGCCTTGCTTTGCTATTCATGCCATGCTATAATTATTATAATAAAAATACAGATATTTCATGTAAATGTGGTGTTTTAATGATGCAGTAATATCACCATCTACATCATGGCGGCCAACATTCAGAAATAACCATCAAATGTTGTTCAAAAGTGGATAAGAAACTAATTCATAAGCAGTATCAGTGGTTAGCTGCTGTTTCGATTAACTGAAGCCATTTAAAAGCAGTTGAAAACATGGGGTATTTGCTATATTCAGATATCAATTTGCACATGCATTACATGCAAATCCCACAGTAAATATGGCTCCCAAGAGTGACTGGAGACTGACAGAAAGTTCACTGCTGCCAATATCCTGCACACTTGCACAAAGTCCCGATTTGTGCCATGCGAAGTGGTGAACCGCAACATCAATTCCGTGACTGATATTGATGGAAAGCAGTAAACAGTGCCTGACAATTACACAAGATTGAAATTTTCTAATGTGCATGATAAGTGCTCCAGGTTTAACAAACATTGAATTACAATTGATGCCCTGCTAACGCTGCTATAATTGCAATATAAATACAGAAATGTCATGGTATTTTAATGATGCAATAATTTGACCATCTTCATGATGGTGAGCTATGGCGGCACAGTGGCTCAATGGTTAGCACTGTTGCCTCACAGCAAGAAGGTCACAGGTTCGAGACCCGACTGGACAAGTTGGCATTTCTGTGTGGAGTTTGCATGTTCTCCCTGTGTTTATGGGGTGCCCTGGTTTCCCCCACAGTCCAAAGACATGCGCTTTATGTGAATTGGAGGAACTAAATTGGCCATAGTGTATGGGTGTGTGTGTGAATGTGAGAGAGTATGGGTGTTTCCCAGTACTGGGTTGTGGGCATCCACTGCATATGCTGGAATAGTTGACGGTTCATTCCACTGTTGCAATCCCTGATAAATAAGGGACTAAGCTGAAGGAAAATGATTAAATGAAAGAATGATTGTGATCTACATTCAGAAATAATAAATAAATGGTGTTCAAAAGAAGCTAATAAATACATTTTAATATTTCTGCCTTTACCTCTGTTGTTGTTGTACTACTGTTTTGCTGCTGTTTTGAACTGGAGCCATTCAAAAAAGATTTTCTTTGCTGTATACAGATCTTATTTTGCATGTTTGACTGTTAAAATGAATAATTTTCATGCAAATGACACAATTTGTTATGCTTTCAACAGTGTTTTAAGAATGCTAGACACTCGAAGTACTAATTTATGCCACATGAAAGTGGCAAACCACAATACAAAGTGAGTCAAGCATTCATTCCTGGCATTTTGTCATTGCTGTGACCCATATTGCTACTGTTATGACTAAATTGCATTTCCACTGTAAAAAGCAATTTATTACTTTACGTAAAAAAAATTGAGTAAAGCCATTGCCCTAAATGCAACAAGTTTACTTTACTTAAAAAAAGCGAATAAACCCATTGTTAGTTGGAAAACTGTTAAATTGACTTAATATAATTTGTATAATTAAGCACATGCACAATTACTTCATAATTTTAGGGTTTACTCGCTTTTTTAAAGTAAAGTCAACTAATTGTTTTTTACAGTGTATAAAAGCAATACGAATAATCAATATCATGTTTATATACACACTTTATTCTGTGGCCACTTTATTAGGTACACCTGTCCAACTGCTCGTTAATGCAAACTTCTAATCAGCCAATCACATGGAAGCAACTCAGTGCATTTAGGCATGTAGACATGGTCAAGACGATCTGCTGCAGTTCAAACCGAGCATCAGAATGGGGAAGAAAGTTGATTTAAGTGACTTTGAATGTGGCATGGTTGTTGGTGCCAGACGGGCTGATCTGAGTATTTCAGAAACTGCTGATCTCCTGAGATTTTCACGCATAGCCATCTTTAGGGTTTACAGTGAATGATCTGAATTAATGAAAATATCCAGTCAGCGGCAGTTCTGTGGGTGCAAATGCCTTGCTGATGCCAGAGGAAAATGGCCAGACTGGTTCAAGGTGATAGAAAGGCAACAGTAACTCAACTAAGCACTCGTTACAACCGAGGTCCGCAAAAGAGCATCTCTGAATGCACAACACGTCCAACCTTGAGGCGGATGGGCTACAGCAGCAGAAGACCACACCGGGTGTCACTCCTGTCAGCTAAGAACAGGAAGCTGAGGCTACAATGCACACAGGCTCACCAAAATTGGACAATAGAAGATTGGAAAAACGTTGCCTGGTATGATGAGTCTCGAGTTCTGCTGCTACATTCAGATGGTAGGGTCAGAATTTGACGTCAACATCAAGAAAGCATGGAGCCATCCTGCCTTGTATCAATGGTTCAGGCTGGTGGTGGTGGTGTAATGGTGTGGGGGATATTTTCTTGGCACACTTTGTGCCCATTAGTACCAGTTGAGCATCGTGTCAACACCACAGCCTACCTGAGTATTGTTGCTGACCACATCCATGACCACAGTGTACCCATCTTCTGATGGCTACTTCCAGCAGGATAACGCACCATGTCATAAAGCGCGAATCCTCTCAGACTGGTTTTATAACCTTAACAATGAGTTCACTGTACCCAAATGGCCTCCACAGTCATCAGTTCTCAATCCAATAGAGCACCTCTGGGATGTGGTGGAACGGGAGATTCGCATCATGGATGTGCAGCCGACAAATCTGCAGCAAATGCGTGATGCTATTATGTCAACATGGACCAAAAATCCCTGAGGAATATTTCCAGTATCTTGTTGAATCTATGCCACGAAGGATTAAGGCAGATTTGAAGGCAAAAGGGGGTCCAACCCGG
Source organism: Danio kyathit (assembly GCA_903798195.1). Lineage (NCBI taxonomy): Eukaryota > Metazoa > Chordata > Actinopteri > Cypriniformes > Danionidae > Danio > Danio kyathit. The sequence goes on from LR812529.1 coordinate 44,345,864, forward strand.
TACTAGTAAGGTGTACCTATTAAAGTGGCCAGTGAGTGTAAACCTTGAATTTGCGGCAAGAATGCTAAGCTCAACAATTGTTTCTAGCAAGCCTTGCATTGCTATAAATCAATGTGTTACAAATACAAACATCACACCTACACAATGCAATGATTCATGTTGTAAAACCGTAATCTAAGAGAATGGATTCAAAAATAATAATCAAATAGTGTTGAAGACCAGACAATGAATGCATTTATGAGCAATAATTATAGTTATTATGTTTAAATATTGCTATCTTTTTTATATTGTAAGCTGGCTGAGATGTTTTGCAGTTGTTTTGATTAACTGAAGCCATTGAAAACCTACTGGGAATGCGCTTATTTGCAGTATACAAACATTATTTTGTATGTTATACTGTTTAAATGAATGCATCTCACACAGTACTGTAGATAAGACTGATATATTCTCTGCTAAAGAGAATATCTCCCACAAGAGTGGCTAAGCACAACAAATCAAGCAGATTTAGTGGCCTCTTTGTCATTTTTGGGACTGATTTTTATGGAGAGAAAGCAGTAAACAGTCACTGCCACAAATGTTCTCGTATGCATGTTAAGCATACAGTAACGGTTAATGCAACAAGCCCTGCATTGCTATTCATGTCATGCTAACTAGGCTGTAAAATCCAGCTTAAGCCAGCAGCTGTTTCGGAAAGTTGTAACTACAGTGCAAAGGAACTGCATAATCTAGCAAGGAAACATCATTTTCAGAGGTTTTCTCTTTTAAAACACGTTTATTTTGGTCTTTCGCTTCATCGCTCACCAATTAGTGAAGTCAGCTAAAGCACTCTATTGATTTTCCGTCTCCATTAGTGAAAGGTTGCAACAGTTCACTTGCTAACTGTATTTACCTTTAACCGTGAGGTTAGTCAGTGGTGTTGGGCAAGCCAAGCGACACTATTACTGTTGCTCATAGTTAACGGTGCTGTGTTTGTTTTTGACTCTTCAAAACAATAAAAATACCATATTATGTTTGCAGATATTTAACAAGTTAGCATACTTGTTAGCATACATCTACAGTGCTTGACATAAGTACACCCCATTTTGAGAATGAATATTTTTAGCAATTTCTCAGTGAATATAGGCAATATATGTTGGTGCATTTAAACAAAACAGATTTTTTAAATTAATGTATTTATTAATATCATATTTTAGTCACCAAACATCTTTAGAAATAGAAAGATAATACATTTCAATTTATGCAAAATATTGGGGAAATACAGACTACTAAACTTCAACAAAATTTTATACATTTTTTGTTTCTCTTGAATTTTGTTCTTTGTTTAAAAAATATATATATAAATTTTTCCCTAAGATTTAAATTTGGGCTACTAATTTTGGACTGTTATCGTAAGTTATTTTGTTAAATAAGCTCTAGATTTGGCTTAAGTACTGACTAATCTAATATATATGTACAAATATAATATTGTAAAGTTTCCTATAGAACATATTAATTTAAATGAAAGATTTGTGAGGTGTACTCATATATGCTGAGCACTCTAAGTTTGCATACACCAAAAAAACAATACTAAAGTTATACTATAGTCAGTTATTTTTCTTTGAAGATGTGCATTCTGTGTCAGAATGTCTGTCTTTGTTTTGCTCCCTATAACCCACCCACTGCAAGTTAACCCAATTATATTTCAGTAGCCTGAGCTGCCTAAGAGCAGGGGTGCACAAACTCATGCTGCATCCGAAACCGCATACTTCCATACTATACAGTACGCTAAAATCAGTATGCGAGCCGAGTAGTATGTCTGAATTCATAGAATTCGAAAATCAGTATGCGAGAAGTACCCGGATGACTTACTACTTCCGGCGAGATTCTGAAGTGCGCATTCCATGCACGCTGCGCTATCCCATGATGCCCCGCGAGAGAATTCATGAATGGAAGTGAAGCGACGCAACTGACGCAGGTACTGTAGGTCACGTGACCATGACAAAATGGCGGATGTAGTACATCCGAATTCCATTCATACTTCTTCCATTCATACTGTATAGAACGTACTTTTCTAACGGCCGAGTAGTATGTTTAAATTCAAACGCAGTACCTACTGAGTAGTAGGCGGTTTTGGACGCAGCCTCAGTCTTGTAGGGCCGGTGTCCTGCATATTTTAGTTCCAATCCCAATTAAACACACCTGAACCAGCTAATCAAGCTCTTTAGGTATACTAGAAACTTCCAGGCAGGTGTGTCGAAGCAAGTTGGAGCTAATCTCTGCAGGACAGCAGCCTTCCAGGACCGAGTTTGGGCACCCCTACCTTAGAGGAAAACAGTGTATTTAATTTTTGTCATAAAGACTACCACAATGTATGTAGACGCAGCCAAAAATATGACTTCCGGAGTAGAGACTTAATAATAATAATAATTAAAGCTGCAAGCAGCGATGAAAGGCACCTCACACCCGGGCTTCACCGCCGCCCGGTGGCCTCAGGATGACAGAGAACGGCGGACAATAATAATTTAAGCCGATAAATACAGAAAACCTGAGAAATTCACAGATTTATGCCAAACTTCCTTCTGTCAGCAGGTGGCGCTATGACTGTGACTCAATATTGGCATGCAGATGTCTTCAGGAAAGGACTCGCATCGAACATTTGAATTTTCAGGCAGGTCAGACATTGTTTGGCTGAGTTATAAGCCAAACTACCTTCTGTCAGCAGGTGGCGCTATGACTGTGACTCAATATTGGTATGTAGATGTCTTCAGGAGAGGAATCTCATCGAACCTGTGAAGTTTCAGACAGATCGGACTGTGTGATTGAGTTATAAGTACTTCCTGTTCCATGGCGAAGCACTGTGGTTTGTCAGTCTGCCTTGGACATGCCCCTCGGCAAAAGCTTTCAGATAACACCACCGAAAAAAAAACCCCGTTTGATGCTGATACGATAAAGTTTGTGGGTGGAGTTTGTTACAGTGTAAAACATGTCATTTCCTGTTGCCAGCAGGTGGCGCTATAACTGTAACTGGATATTGGCATGTAAACGTGTTCAGGGCAGGATGGTTATCAAATGTGTGAATTTTGAGGCAGATCGGATAATGCATGCCTGAGTTATAACAACTTCTTGTTTCGTGGCGAATCGTCAAAGTTTGCGAGGCCGCCACGAACACGCCCATCAACAAAAACTCTAGATCTCCGCAATTTAACATTGCCAAGGCCTTTAGATGACAAAACCCAATTTTGGTGTTGATACAACGCCTGAAAATGGCAAAAACGCCACTTTTTCGCTGCAGGAAGTTAAAAATATCTGACTTCCTGTTGGGTTTGAGATTTCGCTCCAAGAGACTGGTATGTTTGACTTGTGTGCCAATTTTCGTGTGTGTGCGTGATTCGTAGCTTGGGGGCTAGTACGTCACAAGTGCATAGGTGGCGCTGTCGAGTCATTTTGCCACGCCCACTTCTGAAACCTATAATAAACATAAAATTTTGCCCCTTCTGGGGCGTGTGCAAAGTTTCGTGAGTTTTCGGGCATGTTTAGCCCCTCAAAATCGCGATTCATTCTGGAGAAGAAGAAGAAGAAGAAACGGAGCAATTCCAATAGGGCCTACACACCGTTCCGGTGCTCGGTCCCTAATAATTATTCCTTACATTTATATAGCGCTTTTTTGGACACTCAAAGCGCTTTACACATTGGGGTAAATCTCATCCACCACCAGTAGGCAGCATCCACCTGGATGACGCGACGGCACACCACTCACCAGCTGATTGGTGGAGAGGAGACAGTGATGAAGCCAATTATAATATGGGTATGGTTAGGAGGCCATGATGGACAGAGGCCAGTGGGCAAATTTGGCTCAGGTTGTTGGGGTTAAAGATGGCCCTCACTGAGCAGTATAGAGTCCCCTTCACTATACTGGGCGTTATGACCCACACAGACCGCAGATTAAGCGACTTGGAACAAATCTTTTAGGCGCGCTTCTGCAAGATTCAGTCCGGCTCCCACAAAAACATATATTATTTTCTTCCGCTCCTACTCCCACCCACAGTATTTAAGTTTTGTCCCACTCCCACCAAAAGCCCACAGGTAAACATAGTAGTTTTAGTTTCACTGCTTCTTCTTATCATTTTGGAGTCCCGTAAGTAATTCTATTCTCCCACATCCCGCACATACATGTACTGTATAGTATATGAAGACCTTACCGCCCGCACCCGCATTCATCCATTAAATCTTGTCCCGCACCGCACTCTGTACTCCACCGGGAGAGCAGGTACCAAGGTACTCCAAGGGACAGTACCAGCCTCTGAAATGAGATGTAGATTCAGAGAAGATTCAAAAATCCACATGAGGTGTTTTTTAATTGGCAAATAATACAAATATACCAAAATAAACATAAGCTGATGAGCTTACAGTGCAAGGCTCGATTGTCGAACATGGTTGCTTCTATTTGGATTGTCAATCTGGCTCTAAGCTCAGAGAGACTCTCTAAATTGTGTTATTCCCCTTGTCAGGATGGTGAGAGAGTGTCAAGCCCAGTGTCTAGCCCGGCCTCATAACACTTCCCCAATTCCGATTTAAGCAGGAATTGGGTTTAGAAGTCTGGAGCTGGAGTTGCGGAAGCATGCTAAAAGTCGAGAGAATATAGAGGTAGGACATGCATGATTATTTATAGAGGTTTGGTCTTAAGCTGATTTGATAAAAGAATGAATACAGACAATGAATTAGCCTTATCAAAACATCTGCGAATGCTCCTCCTGAAATTTGTTTAGAAAACATCACTTACTGTAATTTAAACCAATGCAAGTCACAAGCAAGAAGATAACAGCATAACAAAAAAGAGAGGTGAGGATTGTTGTTTCCCAAAACACTCTGACAGGAACACTTCTTTACACGTTCCCTGAAGTACAAAGTAATTCTTCAATTTCTGACATCTATTCTGAGCAATATGTGAAGATCTGTGGTTGTGGCTTTAACTCATGAGGCTTTATCACACTCTTACTCGTAATCTAGCATTTGAAGAACAATGCGCATTCTGAAGACGTTGTTTTTGCATCCAGCGCTTTGTAAGTGAAGGACATAAAGTGACATTGTCAGAGATTTCTATTCAAAATGCAATACAGAGTAGTTGTTTTTGTAGTCTGGAGTGCTAAAAAATTGTTCTTTCACAGCACATAAAACAGAGAGGTCATTATCTCCTTTGTCTCAGGCCTTGTTTGCATCTGATAATATGTATAATATATATCTTTTGAAAAACTGTTGCTGGCCCACCTGAAGGACATCATTGAACCCTCACTGGACTTCAGACCAGAGCAAACAGGTCTGTGGATGATGCAGTCAATATGGGACTGCATTATGATCTGCAACACCTAGACAGACCGGGACCTATGTGAGGATCTTGTTTGTTGACTTCAGCTCTGCTTTTAACACTATCATCCCAAAACTTCTCCTGCCCAAATTAACTGAGCTCTCCGTGCCCACCTCTGTCTGTCAGTGGATCAACAGCTTCCTAACGAACAGGCAGCAGCTGGTGAAGCTGGGAAAATTCTCATCCAGAACCCGCACAATCAGCAGTGGCGCCCCCCAGGGGTGTGTCCTCTCCCCACTGCTCTTCTCCCTGTACACGAATGACTGCTCTTCAAAAGACTCCTCTGTCAAGCTCCTAAAGTTTGCAGACGACACCACACTTATCGGCCTCATTCAGGACAGTGACGAGTCTGTTTACAGACAGGAGGTTAAGGAGTTGGCTGTCTGGTGTAGTCACAACAACCTGGAGCTGAACACGCTCAAAACAGTGGAGAAACCCCCCAGCTCTCCCCCCACTGAGCATCATGGACAGCATTGTGCCAGCAGTGGAGTCATTCAGGTTCCTGGGCACCACCATCTCTCAGGACCTGAAGTGGGACACTCACATTGACTCCATTGTCAAAAAAGCTCAACAGAGGCTGTACATTCTTCGTCAGCTGAGGAAGTTCAACCTCCCAAAGGAGCTGCTGAAACAGTTCTACACCTCCATCATTGAATCAGTCATCTGCACATCAATAACTGTCTGGTTTAGCTCAGCTACCAAATCCGACCTCCGAAGACTACGTCGAATAGTTCGGACTGCTGAGCGAATCATTGGTACAACACTCCCTACTCTCCAAGAACTGTACTTATCCAGAGCAAGCAGAAGGGCTGCCGAAATCACTCTGGACCGCTCACACCCAGCACACTGCCTCTTTGAACTTTTACTTTCTGGTCGACGCTACAGAGCACTGCACACCAGAACAACATGGAGTTTCTTCCCTCAGGCAATCCATCTCATGAACACTTGATGATAATAATTGTGGAACCAACATCACTACTTGCTATACACTTTTATACACATATACACTTATTTAACACCACACTTTACATGCCAATTTGCACATAACAGCTGCACATATACAGTAATGTTGTATATAGTAATATACCTGTACATACACTTGTCAATCTGTATATTTGCATTCACTACTTCTATTTTTAAAATATATTTCTTATCTGTTTTTTGTCTTGTCTCTGTAATTCTGTTGCACTGTAGAAGCTCTGTCACGAAAACAAATTCCTTGTATGTGTGAACATACCTGGCAATAAAGCTCTTTCTGATTCTGATTCTTATTATAAGCTGATTATTAGCCAACAATGCATGTGGTTATGTAAACATGGTACTTTATCAGAGTAAGGTCATAAACAGCTTAAGGATAAACTGATTGTCACAGTTAGATTTTTGCCCCTTATGCCAATTTCGTCCAGCATGTAAAAGCATTAACCTGCTGTCAGTCGGCTTATTAAAGTATGCATGTGTGAAATACGTGACAAGAGTACATTTTTACTGCAGATTTAAGTGCATACAGACTTTGCAGTAAGGGAATAGGAAATATCCAACATAGGCTCATTCTGAAAATGTAGCCCTATAAACATTTCTGGAGATCGCGAAATATGTAGCCAGAAGTACGTATGGCTGCATTTTGTCTTTAAAATGAATGCTACGGGGCGGTATAACACTGTTCCTTTTCATGCTTACCAGCTGACTGCTTACCTCTGTATGGACGGCTTTCCCGCTGTTACCGGTTTGGCCAGTGGCTCGCTGTGTACGGCGGTGGACTTGAGAAGCAGAGTGAAGTTGACTGTGATGACGAGGTTTGAGTCCGGCGAAGAACGGTTTCAGAAAGCGGGTAAGACAAAAACAGAAGCCAAAAAATAAAATAAACCAGTAAATAACTGGGTGAGAATGTGGTAAAATATGAAAACGTGTTAAAAACCAGCTGAGGGCTTTTTATTATCTGGATTGCTTTTGAAAACTGTCGGTTGGGTTTAGGGAAGGAGGAGGGTGGGTCAGTTGATTGGTCAGTCAGTCAACAGTCAGTCAACAGCGGCCTCTGGTGGATTTACGTGAGAACATCAAGCGCGGATGGCACTTTCGAGAAAATTTTGAGATCTGAAAAAGCATTCACAGCGGCCTCTGGTGGATTCGCAAAAACAAAAACTGCAAAAAACATAGCTCCTGGGACACATTTGGTGCTCTTCAGAAATGTATATAGGGGTACGCTTTCAGAATGAGCCTGGGTTGGAAATATCCCACAATATCAGATGCTTTCTTGACCCAATGTTCTCATCTTGTATAGCACAAGTGAAAATATTCAAATCTTGAAATGATGCAGTATCTTCAGCTGTCGACATGTTGCTTTGCTCTCAAGCTTTAACAAGTTAATTAATGTCAACTGACAATAAAGGGCATATTCTGAAGTTAGATATGCAAATGATTACCTTCTGAAACCCCTACAGGGAAATAAACTGATTTATTAAAGGGTTAGTTCACCCAATAAAAAGTCAATTGACTCACTATTTACTCACCCTCAAATCTTCAGGAGTTTCTTTTTTTTTGTTAACCATGAAAAATGTTAGAAAGCTATGGCCATTGACATAAAAAAATGCATCGGAAGCCAATGGTTACCGGTTTCCAGCATTCTTCTAAGTACTTAGAAAATACAAAGAAAGTCAAACAGATTTAGAGCAAGTGGATAAGTAAATGATGGCAGAATTTTTATTTTTGGGTGAACTGTCTTTTTATTTAAGCCTTGCCGATGCAGTTTAAACTCATTACAATAGTTTTTTTTTGCATTGATCTTTAATATCTCTTGTTTAAATACAATTAATCTAATTGTTTTCTTTATTCTCTATTTCCACCTGGGGATACTCATCCCCAGGCCTCTAGAGATGTGCAGTGCCATTGATGTGATCCAAGTCCTGTGAAGAGAAGGTGCCAACCAGGACTTCTAGAGGTCTCCATAACCCTGGACCAGGTCGTTTCCTGATTCCTGAAAGACACCAGTGTCAGACAAGTCTCTGCTTTGATCTCGTGGGCCAGCCTGAACACCCGGTGGTGACCTACTCACACCTACAGCTTCTCCACGATGGACGTCCAGTGTTCTCCAGCCCAGCACCTAGACTACAGCTCCGCACAAGAAGCTTGGCCAGATGAGAAATGGTCGTGCCCAACTGAGCCTGGTTTCTCTCAAGGTTTTTTACCATCACTTTCGTCAGTTGGTGAAGTTTTGTTCCTCGCCACTGGCTTGCTTGATTTTAGGACTTTTGGACTTGGTTTTTCGATGCTGTGCATCAATGGATTTGCTCTTCAGTGTTTGGACTTTCAGAAGTAAAATTTAAACCACACTGAACTAAATGGAACTTTAACTGTGAAAACTGGACTGACACAGTCTCAATTTCAATCTACTAGAACTTCCTTCTATGTTAAACTGCTTTGACACAATAGTAAAAGCGCTATAGAAATAAAGATGAATTAAATTAAATTGAATTTGCGAGTAAACAGGACAAAATGTTACTTCAGTAAGCTGATTTACGCAAGTTATCAGCACATTGGTGCACATTTAAATGCGAGACATGAGTAACATTATTGAATGAAAATAACAGCTTACTAATAAATAGCCAAGTGAATCAAAAGGATGTGGATGGCAGCCTTGATTACCTTGTTTTGGTGCACTTTCGGACAATCTGTTCAGCAAACGAATGCATTCAAACACAATGAACGAATGCATTTCAACTACCATTAGAAGTAGACAAAAGCATTTTAGACTCATTTTAGTATTTTCAACCCTGCTTTTAGACCCTGTATTTGCCATCATTCACTTAATCAAATGGACGAAAACACCTTTTAAGACTTAAACGGAAGTGTACAGTAAGACTATAGAGCTATAAAACGAAAGTGCATGCTTTATTTACTCTTGTGTGACTTGAATGAGATCTCCAACTCTTGACTTCATTTGCGTTTTCCATGCTTTTTCTGATTTGGGGTTGTATTTTGAAGAATGTTAGAAACCTATGGCCATTGACATTCATAGTAAAAAAGAAAATTCAATGGAACTCAATGGTTACCGGTTTCCAACATTGATCTAAATAACCTATTTTGTGTTCAGCAGAAAAAAAGCCAAACAGTTTTACAGTTTGGACAATCATTTTTGGGTTCTTCATTTTAGGTGAACTGTCTCTTTAATTAAGTCTTGCTGATGCAGTTTAAACTCATTACTATTGATTTGCAAGTAAAATATTACTTCAGTAAGCTGATTTATGAGTTATCAGCACGTTGGTGCACATTTAAATGCGAGACATGAGTAACATTATTGAATGAAAATAACAGCTTACTAATAAATAGCCAAGTGAATCAAAAGAATGTGGATGGCAGCCTTGATTACCTTGTTTTGGGGCACTTTCTCACAATCTGTTCAGCAAACGAATGCATTCAAACACAATGAACGCTTACACTGTGAGCAATCTGATGTACTGTAATGCATTTCAACCACCATTGGAGGTGGACAAAAGCATTTTAGACTCATTTTAGTATTTTCAACCCTGCTTTTAGACTGTATTTGCCATCATCCACTTAATCAAATGGACGAAAACACCTTTTAAGACTTAAACTGAAGTGTACAGTAAGACTATAGAGCTATAAAACGAAAGTGCATGCTTTATTTACTCTTGTGTGACTTGAATGAGATCTCCGACTCTTGACTTCATCCTTGGAAATCTGAGAGCAGTATGAGACACTGAGGAAATGTGTTCTGAGACACTTGAGATTACTATGGTATTTTTCTCAGCACGAATAAAAAATCAAAGAGAACAAAGAGTTTCCTTTCCATTGTACTTACTGTACAATTCCAAAGTAAAACCACATGAATATGCATATTTAAATTTAAATCTAAATTAATTTACAGGTTCACAAGTTAAAATTACCCTAATTCACAATGAACGAATGCATTTCAACTACCATTAGAAGTAGACAAAAGCATTTTAGACTCATTTTAGTATTTCCAACCCTGCTTTTAGACCCTGTATTTGCCATCATTCACTTAATCAAATGGACGAAAACACCTTTTAAGACTTAAACGGAAGTGTACAGTAAGACTATAGAGCTATAAAACGAAAGTGCATGCTTTATTTACTCTTGTGTGACTTGAATGAAATCTCCAACTCTTGACTTCATTTGCGTTTTCCATGCTTTTTCTGATTTGGGGTTGTATTTTGAAGAATGTTAGAAACCTATGGCCATTGACATTCATAGTAAGAAAGAAAATTCAATGGAACTCAATGGTTACCGGTTTCCAACATTGATCTAAATATCCTATTTTGTGTTCAGCAGAAAAAAAGCCAAACAGTTTTACAGTTTGGACAATCATTTTTGGGTTCTTCATTTTAGGTGAACTGTCTCTTTAATTAAGTCTTGCTGATGCAGTTTAAACTCATTACTATTGATTTGCAAGTAAAATATTACTTCAGTAAGCTAAATTATGAGTTATCAGCACGTTGGTGCACATTTAAATGCGAGACATGAGTAACATTATTGAATGAAAATAACAGCTTACTAATAAATAACCAAGTGAATCAAAAGGATGTGGATGGCAGCCTTGATTACCTTGTTTTGGTGCACTTTCTGACAATCTGTTCAGCAAACGAATGCATTCAAACACATGAACACTTACACTGTGAGCAATCTGATGTACTGTAATGCATTTCAACTACCGTTGGAAGTGGACAAAAGCATTTTAGACTCATTTTAGTATTTTCAACCCTGCTTTTAGACTGTATTTGCCATCATCCACTTAATCAAATGGACGAAAACACCTTTTAAGACTTAAACGGAAGTGTACAGTAAGACTATAGAGCTATAAAACAAAAGTGCATGCTTTATTTACTCTTGTGTGACTTGAATGAGATCTCCGACTCTTGACTTCATCCTTGGAAATCTGAGAGCAGTATGAGACACTGAGGAAATGTGTTCTGAGACACTTGAGATTACTATGGTATTTTTCTCAGCACGAATAAAAAATCAAAGAGAACAAAGAGTTTCCTTTCCATTGTACTTACTGTACAATTCCAAAGTAAAACCACATGAATATGCATATATAAATTTAAATCTAAATTAATTTACAGGTTCACAAGTTCAAATTACCCTAATTCACAATGAACGAATGCATTTCAACTACCATTAGAAGTAGACAAAAGCATTTTAGACTCATTTTAGTATTTCCAACCCTGCTTTTAGACTGTATTTGCCATCATTCACTTAATCAAATGGACGAAAACACCTTTTAAGACTTAAACGGAAGTGTACAGTAAGACTATAGAGCTATAAAACGAAAGTGCATGCTTTATTTACTCTTGTGTGACTTGAATGAAATCTCCAACTCTTGACTTCATTTGCGTTTTCCATGCTTTTTCTGATTTGGGGTTGTATTTTGAAGAATGTTAGAAACCTATGGCCATTGACATTCATAGTAAGAAAGAAAATTCAATGGAACTCAATGGTTACCGGTTTCCAACATTGATCTAAATATCCTATTTTGTGTTCAGCAGAAAAAAAGCCAAACAGTTTTACAGTTTGGACAATCATTTTTGGGTTCTTCATTTTAGGTGAACTGTCTCTTTAATTAAGTCTTGCTGATGCAGTTTAAACTCATTACTATTGATTTGCAAGTAAAATATTACTTCAGTAAGCTGATTTATGAGTTATCAGCACGTTGGTGCACATTTAAATGCGAGACATGAGTAACATTATTGAATGAAAATAACAGCTTACTAATAAATAGCCAAGTGAATCAAAAGGATGTGGATGGCAGCCTTGATTACCTTGTTTTGGGGCACTTTCTCACAATCTGTTCAGCAAACGAATGCATTCAAACACATGAACACTTACACTTTAAGCAATCTCATAATGCATTTCAACTACCGTTGGAAGTGGACAAAAGCATTTTAGACTCATTTTAGTATTTTCAACCCTGCTTTTAGACTGTATTTGCCATCATCTACTTAATCAAATGGACAAAAACACCTTTTAAGACTTAAACGGAAGTGTACAGTAAGACTATAGAGCTATAAAACGAAAGTGCATGCTTTGTTTACTCTTGTGTGACTTGAATGAGATCTCCGACTCTTGACTTCATCCTTGGAAATCTGAGAGCAGTATGAGACACTGAGGAAATGTGTTCTGAGACACTTGAGATTATACTTTTTCTCAGCACGAATAAAAAATCAAAGAGAACAAAGAGTTTTCTTTCCATTGTACTTACTGTACAATTCCAAAGTAAAACCACATGAATATGCATATATACATTTAAATCTAAATTAATTTACAGGTTCACAAGTTCAAATTACCCTAATTCAAACTATTTTTTGCTCTCCGTGTCTCATTATATAAGGAGTTCTGAACAGCAGGTACATTTGGACTCTTTGAAGATATCAGAATATGCTGCTCCTGAAAAAAACATATGCCCATAAGACTCGTGCGCCTGAATTTACATTTCAAAAACTGCGGAAACATCATCATTAGAACCAATTATTTCAGATAAACAAATACCAAGTCTTGGCAAATACACTGCAATCATTTTAAATGCGCCCTAATTAGAGTTTCACGCGCTATTGACGAACAGCAGCTCTTGGCCAAAGCAAAAAAGATGATGATGACCCTTTTTAGCGAGCAAAAAACATTACTCGAGCATCTGAACCGTGTCTAAAGCGATTGCTAATATTCCAGCAGCCGTTCCACACGCAACCTGCAGGAAATCCGTGTAATTCTGTCGGAAAACACAGCATGCTGTTTCACCTCAAAACGACTTTCCAAATTCAATCCGCCGAGAGCCGACGACAGTTTAGCGAGTAACTAATGGCTGATCCCACAGTGCATTTCAGCCACCTGTCATATCTCAAGAGAGACAGGTAAACACAGACAGCGACAGTGACAAGTCCTGCATCCGCCGCCAGTTTGGAGCTGATAGTCGGAAGAAAACAAACCCATCAGAGGAGCTCGCACGGATAAAGGAGACATGCAGAGAAGGGTCATTTCACAGAGGCTCTTCTTGGCGCCTGTGCGTAATTGCAAAATTGCAGCGTCGGAGCCCCCGTGTTAATCGGGTTACGGCGGACATAAGCGCGATGATTCATCCCCTAGATGATACTCTATATATCGGCTAGATTGTAAAAGCGATTAAGTCCAGCCTCCACTCAAACGGCCTAAACATGGGGCTGCATCTTATGCGTCTCTGATGGTTTTGCATTAACATTTGCGCAGACACGTAGCGTCGAGGCGAGGGATGCAACCTTGATGGGATCAGCAAGGTCACGGTGAACAATTATGGGCTGCCTCATTACTTTGCTATGCGCTCCGGGGTTGCCATGGAAACCCTTATGAGGTGACAGATGAGTGGAGCTGGATCGGCCTCCCACGCGCCGTCACGTCGAGCTCCCTGAAGACTCTCTCCACTCGCTGATAATAGTTCGCACAGGGACCCAGACGCATTGTTTAAAATAAAACAGCCATTAGGAGTGGGATGCTGGAGTGAGATATTGCTGTACACAAATAGGCCATTTTGCCATAACTGGGACATAGTTACTGAATAACAACAAGACCTAGATATGATGATGATGGGTTTTTTTTTCTCTCGTTGCAATAAAGGAGATGCTTTTGCTAGACATTGCTGGGTTGTAAATTAGAGGCAGAATTGACATAATCCATAATTATAGCAGCATTATTGGACTTTATTTATAGATGTGTGCTGCTGTTGGGTTTTGGAATTATTTATATCTTGTGAAATCTTGTTGGTTTGCTTCTACATGAACATGTCAACATTTAGATTTACAGTAGACTTAACTAGTATTGATTAAAACATCAATATGACATTGAAGCATACCTGTCAACATTGGGATGTGAAAATAAGGGATATGCCCACCTTAATAAGGGAATACCCCCGATGCCCCCCCCCCCCCCCCCCCCCCCCCCCCCCCCCAAAAAAAAAATCCCTAAATTACTAAATATGTTGATTTGGAGCCGTTTCATTGTAAATAAACAGTTAAATGTTCAGTAATATGCTTTAGTATTATTATTTACAAAAGAAAAATAAATAGCATACATTAGCAGCAAATACATATAAGCAAACAGTTCAGGTTATTAAAATTAATTGCTTTTATAATGAAATAAAATCAAGCTATCAAATCTCATTAGCCGTTTCTTCACCATATAACTTACACATTCTGAATAAAGAGCAACAAATGAATGTCTTATTTATTTAGATTTTTTTTTGTTTGATTACATTAAATAACAGGTATCACTTTAAAAATGCAACCATCTAACGTTATAATGAAAGCATTCGATTGCTTTCCTAACTTTTTATGCTCATTTAGGACGAAGTTTGAAAGTTTAGTTGTGTTTGAAAAAACCCCCACCAAGATCGACATCTTTAGATATTATTATTATTAATTATGTGTATATGTCTGTTTAAACACACACCCAAAACCCAGACTTTCGCTCCGCTTCAAATCGATTGTACAGAATCTGTTTGGGAAACAGCCTCTAATTATCACTATAGAGCACGTCAGCTGACAGTCATGCACCGCTGTATGACTGTTTTGAGGATTGCATATGAAGGGGAGACGGCACCTGTAATGAAAGGAAAGGGAATCCCGCCGTTTTTATATTTATTTCTAAGTGTTTTCATGCCTAAACAAAGCGAAAGCACAGAACAGACTCACATTTAAGTGCAACGGGCTGCCCCTGGTGGTTTGGCGGTATTGGTTGCGTATAGGGAGGCTCTGCTTTTTAATGTTTATTGCCACCCTTCAGAGAAAGACTGAAAATACGGGAAAATACCTTTATGGATGATAGCGGGATAGAACTGTAAAATACGGGAGAATCCCGGGAAAAACGGGAGGGTTGACAGCTATGCATTGGAGATGTTTACCATAATTAGGGATAAGCAGGGGCGTAGCGGACATTTTAAAAGTGTGGGGACAGCTGTATGAGATCCAAATGTTTACGTTCATATAATTATTAATTACGTATCTCCCCCATTCCCTCTGGTTGCTACGCCCCCGGGGACGGGTATCGTTAAGGTTTTAACGGTATTACTACTTTTATCGATACTTATCGGTTCGATACTTTAACAGTTCTCTTATCTGTACTTTTTGTAGTGTTTTTTTATGAACAGAATTAAACAGAATTAACAACACTTTATTTTATTATATCGTTTTTAATGTAAAACAAATCTAAACCAATAATTGTAAAACATCATTCATTCATTTTCTATTCGGCCAAGTCCCTTTATTAATCCAGGGTTGCCACAGCGGAATGAAACGCCAACTTATCCAGCACATGTTTTATGCAGCGGGTGCCTTTCCAGCTGCAACCCATCTCTGGGAAACATCCATACACACTCATACACTACGGACAATTCAACCTACCCAATTCACCTGTACCGCATGTCTTTGGACTGTGGGGGAAACCGGAGCACCTGGAGGAAACCCACGCGAACGCAGGGAGAACATGCAAACTCCACACAGAGACGCCAACTGACCCAGCTGAGGCTTGAACCAGTGACCTTCTTGCTGTGAGGTGACAGCACTACCTACTGCGCCACTGCTTCGCCCATAATTGTAAAACAATTAATTTTTTTTTCCTGTAAAAGATTGTACAATTGTCTTGAAGAAAGATGACTCTTAGTTTTTAACCATTCTTCTGGAGAAAAAGCAACATGTTTGCCTTTTCTGGCAGAAGTCACGACTTTAAAAGAGTAGGGGTGTAACCCTGCTGTCCTGGCCAAATTCCCTCCATCGGCCCTTGACCATCATGGCCTGCCAATCATCCCCATCCACCGAATTGGCTCTATCACTATCTCTCCACTCCCCCTATAACTGGTGTGTGGTGAGCGCATTGGCGCCGTTGTCTTGTGGCTGCGGTCGCATCATCGAAGTGGATGCTGCACACTGGTGGTGGAGTGGGGAGACCCCCCTCTCATGATTGTGAAGCGCTTTAGGTGTATGTCCATACACAAAAAATGTGCTATATAAATACACTACATTACACTATATAATTGAATTATGCGGCAGCTAGCTCTCTGCAACTGGTCGCCCACTGAAGCTAAGCAGGGTTGCGACCGGTCAGTACCTGGATGGAAGTCCACATGGGAAAGCTAGGTTGCTGCCGGAAGTGGTATTAGTGAGGCCAGCAGGGGGCGCCCAACCTGCGGTCTGTGTGGGTCCTAATGCCCCAGTATAGTGACAGGGACTCTATACTGCTCAGTGAGCGCCGTCTTTCGGATGAGACGTTAAACCAAGGTCCTGACTCTCTGTGGTCATTAAAAATCCCAGGATGTCCTTCGAAAAAGAGTAGAGGTTTAACCCCGGCATCCTGGCCAAATCTGCCCACTGGCCTCTGTCCATCATGGCCTCCTAACCATCCCCATATCATAATTGATAAAGCTTAATCACTCTGTCTCCTCTCCACCAATAAGCTGGTGTGTGGTTTGCGGTCAGGCGCAAAATGGCTGTCGTCGCGTCATCCAGGTGGATGCTGCACACTGGTGGTGGATGAGGAGATTCCCCCCCTATGTGTAAAGCGCTTTGAGTGCCCAGAAAAAAGCTATATAAATGTAAGGAATTATTATTATTATTATTAATTATTGCACAATAGGTATAATAATGTTTTTAAAAAATAATATGTTGAGTAATAATTTACCTTCATAATAAGCAACACATTTATAACATTTTTAAAGCATAAATTATGTTTTATATAAGAAACTATACAGGCGTTTTTTTTTATTTTATATTAAAAATGTTGCTAACATATTATTATAGCCCAGTTTGTGATGTTTACCGTGTTATTAGACTTTATGTACACTGTAAAACCCAACAGTCAACTTTATCAAATGAAATGAGTGTAGTTAACTCAAGATTGACTGAAAGTTAATTCTACTTATTTAAAAAGAGTTTTGAACTCAGTGTTGAAGGTAAAGAGTTTATTAAATACCTCATTACTTCAACGTAAATGAAGTAAGTTCACAGTACTCATATAGATTAGTTTTTTTTACTCAAATGGTGTGTAGCAATCAGTTTCCTCAAACAGTTTGAGTTGTCTTAACTTATTGGGTTTTACAGTACTCAGTTGGTTTGAGTTCTCTTGATTTATTGGGTTTCACTGTGCTCAAATTGCTTAATTTACTCAAATGGACTAAGTTCACAGTACTCATTAGGATTCGTTTTTTAACTTAAATTGTTTGTTGCAACCGGTTTCCTCAAATGGTTTTAGTTACCTTAACTTATTGGGTTTCACAGTGTATGTTTATAAGCAAGTGAAAAAAGAACAAATGTCAGGGCAGCTTCTCCAGGTCCCCAAAACATCCTCAGACCCAAGAGGGTTAAAATAAAGTGTGTCCAAACATTTTGTTGTATTCATGTACTGTACATTAGCAAGCCAATCTTTGGTATATGGTATATATTCAAGTAGGTATTTGAGTGTATTAAAGTGTATTAAGTGTGCTTACTTACCATGGTAAAGTTTTGCAAGGGCACAGAAGTCGGTCATCTGGGCTGCTTCAATCTCGCCAGCTCTCATCTCTTTCTTTTATGGCATTTTGATTTTGAATGGCACCATTCATTACAACGCTCCCAACAACACGCGGGGAGAAATATTTCAGGCCGAGCTGTCTGTGGGACCCCAGACTTCCATAAAGCCTGTCCAGACAGCTGTGAAGAAACTGACACACGAAGAGAAGAGATGAAACGCCTCATGAATAAAGGTGAAGAGTGAGTTAGTTATTCAGTGGCGTTTGAGTGATGCCAAAGGCTACAGAAGGAGGTGAGAAGAACAGGTTGAATGGAGGCAGGGTTGAGGAGAAGCGGGGGCTCTAGAGACCGACCCGTCTCTTTTCAAGCAAAACGCCAAGTCAAGTGTGTGGCACGATGTGACGTGACAAAACTAGAACCATCCTGTTATAATTAGCCGAGCTATTTACACAGAGACATGACCAAACAAATCTCTTCTGTTGTAACTGTGGATAAGTCACATCGTCATCAAATTATGCCTTTGTTTGTTGTGAATATGCGCCCTCTAGCGGCAAAAATTACATACTGCCCCTTTATTGATTATTACATTGTTTTTTCTTCTTCTAAACATTGACATAAATGTCAGATTTTTTTTCTTTTGTGACCAAAAACAGTAAAGATAGTAGTTTGTACTAGAGGTGTGAACCTACACTGGTCTCACGGTTCTGTTCGGTTATTATTATCATGGCATCAATTCGGTTCAATTCGATATCTCGGTGCATCACGGTGCAGTGACAATGCTTTCCATAGACAATTTTTTTATTTTACTTTACAGGCGCTGTTCACTGATGAGTGACACTGGTAAACGGCAGCTGCAGTGTTGCCAGATTGGGCGGTTTTGGATAGGCATTTCTGCGAGTTTTGGATAGTTTTTGGTCGGGAATCAGTCAGCTACATCTGGCAACACTGCAGCGTCGATTACAGCTGATCCATGATAGACGCGGTGGAGAAAACTCTCGTGCTCATGTCTGAATCCAGAAGTATCGCTGTAACAGCCGAGAGGAGAGGAAAAGTCCCGCAGTCGGTCAAATGGGCCACAGTGAGAGAGAGAAATGGAGTTTACTTTCATTCTCTCAATCGCAGTGAAATAGGGGCTTCTACTGTAAGTGTCAGTGAAAGACCCGCGCTAGCCTCCATCGCCATAGTAAGCTACGGCGACATAGCGCATATGAGATAAATGACGTCCGTACAAAATAACCAGTTATGATTATTACTGAACCGATACAGAATTGTCCGCGTCTGCATCGCGGTGCACTGAAGAAACACTTAATTTTGACAGCCCTAGTTTGTACAATAGTAGTTTGAGACTTTTTAAAGGTCCAGTGTAGTGGAGTTAATATTCGATGTTTGACGTAATCCTAACTGAAAAATGAATATAGGCGGGGCATAGAGTAGCTCCTCCCCTTTAAAAAGCTCCTCCCTTTTTGTTTTAACACAGCTCTGCCAATGAGAGTAGTTGAGCTCAAGCACATCAAATGAAATGCAAATGAGAAGTGTCTTGAAGGGGGCGGGGCATGTCAGATACTAGAGAGCATTTGATTGGTCAATATTTGATGAGAAACTGAAGTATGAGGTAATGAGAAAAAGATTTATGGTATAATTATATTTTCTAAATGCAAATTTTGCCACTGTTTTGGCGCACACTAGCTAGCAAATATCCTTATCTATTACAGTGGTTTGCAAATAATTTTTGTGCAATTTGACATGCAATTGGCTGTAGACCATTGTCAATCAATCTCCTCCATGTCTCCTGTACAGTACAAAATGGGTTTAGCTTGCCAAATTAACATAAATCTTCGATCGCTAGCAGAGTGAAGCCTTGTTTATACTCGATGCGTCCGCTAGTTCGCTTGAGTGCGCGCGGAGAATCTGACGTCATCGCGGAGTTTGCGGATGTTCGCTTTGAGTGCGCGCGACATCATTTCGGCTGGCGGTGCGCACGGCATTTTTTGAGACCCAAGCGAACAGTGCGCGCGGCGCCATATCTGGTTTAAGTTGAAATGAACCACTTTGAAGAGATTTTGTCTGATACAGGTACACCTGTACAGACATCTTTATGATCCGTGATGATAGAGATAACCTGATGAACAATAATTTTTGGCTAGAAATTGCAACAGCAGTGGGAAAGGAGGAAAGTTTTTGTTAAAAAGTTAGGAAAAACCTGAGGGATAGTTTGTTAAAGCCAAAAGAGGCCATGGCAAAAGTGGCAAACCAGCTACACTATTACAGAAATATGTTTTTCCACCATTCATAGGTTTTACACTGATGTATATGTTACAATTTTGAATTTAAAACAATTTAATAATTACAAAACTATAATTAAGGATCAAATTATTTCTTTGATAACTGGGAAGGAATATTTGAACTTATCAGTTTACATTATACTGATGCCCTGTTTTTCTAGGCTTTATTGGTGATAATGGTCAGGAATGTTTGGACTATTATTGCCTTTTTAGCATAATAAGAGGACAGAAACTAGCCAGACATAATGTGTGAATTGGGGAGCGGGCTAAATAAAAAAAAAAACATCTGTATTTTTAAGTAAGTGTGCTTTTTTTTGGCTTTTATTTTTGCCATAATAGAATATATTTGTAGAGCAACCCATGTTCTCTTCTCATTGATATTTTAATAAACTTTGATAGGTAAAACTGTCCGAGATATGAACAAAAGCAAGTGATGCATCAAAGTTTGATTTAAACAAACCTTGAATGGTTATAAAAATTCTTATAATCATTAAAATAATTTATAAAAACAATAAAAATAATTTGCTTAAAAATCGTGAATGATATTAATGATTATTAATGATATGACGTAGTTCCGGAAACTTTCTACTTCTCTGTTTATCTGTCTGACTTGACGGTCAGTTATTTTTGACCGGCCCCTGTCGTTTTAAAGAATATCACAACGGCGAACGCGGCAAGTATAAAAGCCTCGTCCGTTTCGCGAGGTGCGCGCGCAGTCAGCGGAGGTGCACGATGCGGCGCCAGGCGAAAGTATAACTCCAGCTTGAGTTCCAACAAGGATGCAAAAAGGGTTGTAACTGTCTGCAGCAGGACCATCGTAAAGGGGGTCACACACCGGATGTGTCGCACCACGCATTTTAGAATTGTAAACATAGGTTTCTATCAGGGTATGCACACTGGCGCCACAAGTCGGCAGCTCTCTACAGTGCCCAGCTACGACTTAGGGCACTGTTCATATTTCTGCCATGCCACAGAGCGCCATCTGACTAATTTCATTTTAAATAACAAGCGAATGTGCCCATCCGGTGTGTGTTACTTCCAACTGTCATGTGCGCGTCCGGTGTGCGACCCCCTTGAGGATGGAGTGTGCTCCAGTTTTGTGGATCAGTGACTGCAGGAAAAAGAACATTACGCTGGATGCCAACATTATCCGAACAAAAGCTAAAGAGCTTGATGAAGATTTTGCTGATAGCGATGAATGTTTGTGCCTGACAACAGGTTTTGATCTTTTGGTTTCAAACAAAGAAAACAGAGCATTAAGGCAGAACATTTCATAGGTAAGATTTTGATTTTTACATTTTTGTATGTTACGAGCTTTTGTGCTCAACAAGTAACGTTATTGATAATAATACAGTCACTTACTGCATTGACTATAAGGCAAAAACGCACCAACTCGCACATCATAAATATATGTGTAAATGTTTACATATCTTGAGCTCCGGATGTCCAGTCCTCCACTGCACCTTGGTCCCACATTCATTTCAAAGGACTGCTACCCTGTACTAAAATGGCAGCTCTATTGATGCATTCCTTTCAACAGACAACAACAGTGTAGGCTACATCTAATATAAATATCTATGGGCATTAAACAGGGGCAGACTGGCCATAGGGAGCACATTTCCTGGTGGCCTGACGGGCATTCTGGCCTGCCACTATGACTCTGGCCTGCCGTGCAACCACACCGCCCACCCCCCGCTCTTCACTTACCGATCGCCATCCCCCCCTCTTTACTTACCCATCGCCATCCTACATCCCCCAACCCCCCTGGCTCTTAACTTTCCGATCGCACAACCTCCACCCCCCGTCCCACACCAAACAACCCCCCCACCCCACCCGCTATTCGCTTTCTAGATAGCATCCTATGTGGCTATGTGGCTGTGAATCATCCATACACATTCATTCACACTCATACACTACGGACAATTTAGCCTACCTAATTCACCTGTACCGCATGTCTTTAGACTGTGGGGGAAACCGGAGCACCTGGAGGAAACCCACGCGAATGCAGGGAGAACATACAAACTCCACACAGAAACACCAACTGACCCAGCTCGAACCAGCAACCTTCTTGCTGTGAGGCGACAGCACTACCTACTGCGCCACTGCGTCGTCGGTGTGTCCATTCAGATCAGATGATCTCTTAAAACAATGTCACAGGATGCACATGGTGGAATTTATTCAAGAAATGTGTTTCCATTGTAGTTAAGCCACATTTTCTATTATCAGTTAAAAAGTTTATCCAATTCAATCGTGTAACATTTTTATGTGCATTTTAAAATATTTGCACAGCTCGGAGTTTCCATTAAGCATTTTTTACATACATATTTCAAAATGCGTGGATAAAAATAGGTGGATGGAAAGATAGCTACTGGCTTCCAGATTCCACCTTCAAAATATCTTCTATTGTGTTCAACAGAAATGAATAGTAAGTTGTAACAATGCGGATGTGACAATGGAGGAGAGGATCCAATTGCAGAGTCTTTATTATGCAAGGAATGGTCAGGTCAGGCAAGGGTCGATCACAGGAGCAAACAGTATTATGCGCACAATCCAAAAGTGAAGTCAAAAACAGACAAAAAGTCGGTCCAGGCGGCTAGCATCATTGTTACAGGTAACAACAAGACTCAGCAATGTCTGTGTGAGTGTGCTGTATAATTAGTCTATGTATTGAGTGCTTAAGCAGCTTCAGCTGTGCGAGTTTGTAATGAGTCTGAATCAGGAACAGGTGTGTGTGGTGCATGCTTGGAGTTGTAGTCCATGTAATGGTAGATTGTAATTTGTTAGCGATCTGCAGCTGCTAGATCGCTGATAATCATAACAGTGAGTAATGGTGAGTAAACTGTAATTTCTGGGTGAACTATTCATTTATATTTATGTATCTATGTTCATCTTCATTTTTGAGTCAATGAATGAATGAATGAATCAATCAATCAATCAATCAATCAATCAATCAATCAATCAATCAATCAATCAATCAATCAATCAATCCATCTCATGCATGAAGTTTCTGCTGTACAGTTTTTCCAATAATGCATTACACTCAACATGGAAGAATAGATCTGTGGCAGCTTTCGTTTAATCAGAAATGTAATACTGAAGTCCTCTGAGGTAATTTTCATGAATCAATATAAGCTGAATGTGTTTTTACACTTGGCAGGTTTGCTGTGATTAAAACGAACTGCTGCGGCTGCTCTGTTAGCGCAGTTTATCTGAATAAGTCTGAAATCTACCATCTGAACAATGTCTGCATGACATAGGCACATCTGATGACATGTCCTGTTCAGATGTTTAGTGTTTAGATGTAGTTTGTCTATACAGTATTGATTTTACAGTGCAAACCTTACCAAAGTTTGTTTAGAAGTGGAGCAACACTCATTATTTCAGCAGTTTCAATCCACTTCCCACATGAACCCTAGTGTGGTGCAACTGAAATATGGGTCTCACTTTATATTAAGTGGCCTTAAATACTAGGTACTTATATACTTACTATATGCAAATTAATACTATATGTAAAAAAAAATATATATATATTATATACTATACTAGCCTATAGCTAGTGCCAGACAGAATCTGCAGACATTTTTTGATATTTCTGCGAGGAATTTTGTTAAAAATTTGCGGATTTATGCGGGATGATTTTAGGAGTATCAAAGACTTAATATATGAAATAAAAAGTAATACCATTAACTTTTATTTAATGTTTTCAATGCAAATCCAATTAGATTCACTTTATTTGGTAAACAAATCAAATCTCTCATATAATATATCCACTAAAAGACAGAAAATATTACGTTGCAAACTGTATTGTAAATAAATCATAGGAATATTTTCATATTAGTAAATAATATTACTGAAATTAATTTAAAAACTGAATAAATATAAATGTACACACATTTACACAAATAAATAAACAGAATCAATGATGAGCTAAAAATCTGCGGAATTCTGTGCGCGCAGATTCCGAGTGGGCCTACCTATAGCCTATAAAAAAAGTCAATATTGCCTTGTTGTCTCTCATCATGCACAGAGCTCGCGCGTATTGAACCGCGAGTGACCGAGACAAAGGAAATTAATTAAAATGATATAGAATTAAAATAATACTTTGCAGCTTTCTTTTAAATTATAGTAGTCATATAAAAAAACGCCTATACAGTATAGACAGACTGTTTTGACGAGGTGTTTTCTTTTTTAAACTTCTGATGTACTTTAATATAGCTAATTTTGATAAATTAGCTATAACTTTTGACTGCTTTTGAATTTTTAATGCTGTTATGCGCCCATTATATTTCACAGACATATGCAAGGTGTCTGAAATTAAAAATTAAAACACAAAAGATACTGGGCCATTAATAGTTTAAAAAGTAAAAAAAAAAAACAATTGTAATTTAAAGGAGGACATTGGCATTTTGAAAACTGAACTGAAACTAAATTATTAAAAATTATTAAAAAAACTTGAGGGACTTTTACGTCAAAATAATTTTTATTATAATTTTAGTGATCTGCTTGAGATCAATTTATTTTTATGCTATTGATGAAGTAGCCTTCAAGAGCCCTTTAGACCATGCGTCGAACCATTTCTCCATGTTTCGCTGGTAATGTCTTTAAATAAATGATTATTTAGGCCTATTTAATTATTTGTTTATTATTTATGTACAATAATTAAGACGTAAAATGAGATAGGAAAATATAATCAACAACGAAAATTTAAATGAAAACTGTAAAAAAAAAAAACAATAAATGAAAAAGCCTATTTATTGACTGTCTTAGTCCTATCACTTTAAAATAACAAACACTGTACATCTCTCTATATTTAGGCTAAAACACTGCTTTATTTATTTAGGCCTACTTATTTGTATGCATGTTTGTATTTTCATTTTAGTTGTCTCTTATGATGTTAACTTTACTTTTCAAAAGGAATACTCATTTCACTTAAATTTACAATGATAATAAAGCCTGTTAACAATTTTGAAATGATTAATGAAGGAATTATGATGCTTTGTTTCATTATTTCATCTTCATTTACAAGAGTCAGGGTATTTACAGCTACTGTATATTTCTGTCCGTTCGCATCCCATCCCTTTGTGTCCTCTGGCGGCATAGTCGCAAACTGCGGTTATACCTAAAAACCCATTCTTAATCCTTTAGTGCGGGAGTGGTAAAGCTCCTTTTAAAGTGTCACCCACTGTATGTCAAAAAATGAATACAAAGTACTGAATGTGTTTCTAATGTATTGCAGAACACTTCTGGTGCACTTGAGGTGGGATATGGGTAGGGTTCAGGTCAGATTTGGTTAGGGAACGAGTTGGTTTTTGGAAACTGAAGAAGTGTCGGATACTCAAAAAAATCTGGATTGTATTAACCCAGTGTTAGGAAAAATATGAACAAACCCAAGATTGGTTTCGTTTACATTACATTTAAATTTAAGCTTCTCCACTCATTGCGAATATGTACCCACGTCTACATTTCCGGAGACAGCGAAATACGTAACCATAGGTAGGTATGCACAAAGTGCTTGCAAATTTTCTCATGTAAATCCACCAGAGGGCGCACATAACACTTCAACCGACCAGGCCAGCATGCTGTCGACTGAATGACTGACCGACTGACCCGCCCACCATCTTCCCTAAACCCAATCAATAATGTTTTCAAAAGCAATTTAGAAAAGAACAGCCGCCGAGATTGCGTGATTTCACCACGTTTTCAGCCTGTTGTTTATTTATTTTTTGCTTTTGTTTTACCTGGTTTCTGGTTTTCTTTTTTGACCATCAATGCAGTCAACTCCGTTTCTTCTGCCAAGTCCGCTGGCATACATGGCGAGCCACTGGGCAAACTGGTAACGCCAGAAAAGCCGTCCGTACGGAGAAACAGCTTTTCAGCTTTTCAGTAGTAAAGCAATTTTTTTAGTCAAGTAGCGCAGTAGTGTCCACATAAGCTATAGTTACTGATCGCGGATCAATAAGTGACGGGACCAACATTCACATAGCAGTGAGGCCGGTGTCTAGCCTATGAAAGTAAATCCATATGATGGCGAGAGTGACGATTTCTTCTTCTACCTATTTTTCGGTGGTCAACAACAAACTTTTTGGTGAGTTACTGCCACCTCTTGCTCTGGAGTGCGTTTCCCAAAACCATCGTTAGCCAACTAAGGTCACAAGTTCCGTCGTTACAAAGATAGTTTGTTGATTTGCAGTTTCCCAAATTCATCGCTCCAACGAACATTCGCAAACTGTGTTGCAAACTTGAGCACTTGAAACGACACCTCTGGAGCTGTAGTTAGAAACATAATTCCTGGCTGTGTTCTAGTCCCACGTATCCCCCCTATGCCCTATTCATTTAGAACATTCTAATATTCAAAGTTGGAATTATTAAAAATAAAAAAGCATTAAAGTCATCTCTCTTTGGTGTAATTTGCTTTCAAAGTATTTTTATAGTTCAGTTTTAGCGATCTTCATGTTTACAGTTGTGCCCCCTTCGCAGTGCACTTTGAAAACATTGATGTCATTTTGAACACAGCCTCATGATAAAAGCTATAGGTGACTATTTTTTAAAAGTGGAATTTATGTTACATCTCCAAAGCTTGTGAAAACAAAAAACATAGCATACGTTAATGCTTTTATTTTATAGTGGGTTATTTATTAAGTATCTGTGCTGTATATGACATGGGCCTGTTGGTTAGAGCATATCTGCAGTGGTTTGCACGTGTTCAAATTGTAAAAGCAGACTTTTAAAAAAATAAATAAACAATATCCTACTTAATAATAATAATAATCTTCATCATCATTAATATTATGATTAAAATATGATTTTTTTTTTCATTTTCTAATAAATAATACATATTACATTTAATTTCTTAATAAATCGCCTCATTATTTATTTATTTATTTATATGATTTATTTATGATATTAGAATATGTGTTCTCTTTTATAAGTAATTTTATGTTTCAGAATAGAATATGTAATGTTCAACTTCTCAATAATATTAGTAAAGCAAACACAGGCCCTATATGTGCCATTTACATATATTTCAATTAATATGGAAAACAAGTGCATGTTTTTACCAAAACTAATATTGGATTTGATTTTAAATGCGTGTGCGTGTAAAACAATATAATTTGCACAAATAAATTATGGGGTTCTTCTCTAAAGAAGTTGTTACTCCACCCCGTTTAGAGCATCATTATGGGCGTTTTACGTTATAACGTGGTTCAAGCGATGGATCTGCGACAGGGAAACTATGGGTTTTGGGAAACACTCGTCACTACATCGTTCTTTTCCCAAACAATGCATGGTACTATGATAGTTCAGCCGCGAGTTACTTCGTTGTTTGGGAAACGCACCCCTGGTCGGTGATGTAAAGACGACTGAGGGAGAGGAGTTATTTCTGAAGCAGAATTCCTCATGACCATACCTCGAGAAGTACATGTAATGCTGCGTCAAGCGCAAGTGATTTACATGTTAAGTCAATGCAAATGTGCGAATAGGCATCCTGCGGCGCGATACGCACGAATGACGCGAGTTCAAAAATCTGAACTTCTGCGGATATTCGCGCCGCATTAACCAATCAGGAGCTTGCTCTTGTAGGGGCATGATTGTGACGTAGCACCTGTTGTTGGTGTCCCAGGGGAAATCCTCCAGCTTACACCGACAACAGTTCATCAAACTGGCCTCGGGTCAGTCAGAAGAACCGCTGAAAGCCCCAGTCATCCAGGTACAGTTTCTGGAGGAGTTTATGAGCTCACAGAGCTGGGTGCATCTCTGAAAGTATCTAGTGGACTCAGACACTGCTCCAAACGTATCGACGCTGTTTTTCAGCCTTCATAAAGCACATAAACACAGTTATTTTATCAATAAAATCCATGTTAGCCGATTAGCAATGAAGCTACAGTCACCGGGCAGACAGAAACCCTGCCCATCACGTGAATCCGCGTCTGTTCTGAAGTGAATTTGACGTGCGAATGAAGCAGAGTCTGACGCGCGAATGAAGCGAGTAAACTCAAATGTTCACGCGTCTATTTACGCGCGAATAGCGCGATTTATCCGCGCGTTCCGCGTCGGGTGTGAACGCAGCATTAGGATGCAATAACGTTAATTCTGAAGCTGTGCTCAAAAAATACTTTTGTAATTTATAGTAAGTACTATAATGTTTTTGAATTACACAATAGTGAAGTACTCAAATAAATTTGTTGTGGTATTTTTATAAAATATATTTCCCTTTGCTGTAAATTACAATAGTACTTTAAATGTGTAACACCTGGTTTTATTGATTTTTTTTAATAGCTGTTATATACTATCATTTGTTTCTGTTTAGCGCAGCATATTATTTGCAGTAAATAATTGAACTGAACAATTATACCTCATGTTTCACTGACAGATTTATTGATCACCAAGACATGATTGACTTAGATTTAAAGGGTCACGAAACACCAAAACACATTTTTTTTGAGCTGTTGACAGTCATATATGTGTCGCACGCTGCTAAAAACACTATTAGGACACATATATTTCACCAAAAAGTAAAAATTGGTTGTTTTTGCGTGATTTCCAGCAAATGCGTTCTTCCGATTTGAAAATAAATTTTGAAGCAACGTCACAGCGATTAGATCCTTGTGTGTATTCCAGCGTGTAGACTGAATGTCTGTAATGGCGAGTACAACGTGACGTCTTTAAGCTTTCAGCATTAATTCATGAGAAAGACCTCCAAGTCTTTCCAGACCGCCAATTAGCGCCCTCTATTGTATATGAGGTGCAACTTCATTAATATATATGATAGCTTCGAAGACTGTTTGTACCTGTTACAGTGTTCAGATGGCAGAGCGATGCCATGTTGTGTTGCCAACCGTAATTAAAACAAGTGAAAGAAAAAAAAATCAGTGTCATCAGTGTTGTGTTTATAAATGTGCTGCAACAAAGGTTTTGTTTTCAATTCCCCGCTATAACAGCACAGCTGGTGTAACCAAGGATAGGACGTTGACAACAGGATGCGGATCCACATGCAGGTTTATTTAAAGAGATGGTCAGGCAAGCAATGATCAATACAGGAGCAAACAGTCTTATGAGGGAAATCCAGAATCGTAATCAATAAAGCAGGCAGATGGTCACAAGGATGGCAGCAGACACGGAGAAACAGATAAACAAGGCTAAGGTCAAAACACGGCAAAAACAAGACAAGGGAACGCTTTGTAATGAAGCTGTAAACAGGCAACAAGACTCGGCACTGAAATGAGTGTGTGTGCTGCTTATATGTTGAGTGCAATCAGTCTTGACAAGCCTCCAGTGGTGTGTGTGCAATCAGTGGAGATGAGTAACCGGTTGTGTGTGATGTCAGAGTAGTGCATGTTTGGAAATGTAGTCCATTAGGTGGCAGATTTGTAGTCCATGGGTGTTTGTGCATGTAAACCAGCGATCTAAGGGGAGAAGATCGCTGGTGATCGTGACAGAGCCCCCCCTCTAAGGAGTGGCTTCCAGACACTCCTATCACAGTTCAGGCGGGAGGTGGAGCGGAGGCGGAACAGGGGGAGGGATGGAGGGCCAGGACCATGCAGCTGAGGGGTGTCTGAAGCATGAAGCAGCAGAAGGCCCGGAGAGTGGAGCTGCGGAGGGCCTGGAGCGTGGAGCTGGGGAAGGCCCGGAGAATGGAGCTGCGGAGGGCCTGGAGCGTGGAGCTGCGAAAGGCCCGGAGAGTGGAGCTGCGGAGGGCCTGGAGCATGGAGTTGGGGCTGCGTGAGGCCTGAAGAGTGAAGCTGCTGGGGGACTGGAGCATGGAGCTGCGGAGGGCCTGGAGCGTGGAGTTGGAGCTGCGTAAGGCCTGAAGAGTGAAGCTGCTGAAGGCCTGGAGTGTGGAGCTGCGGAAGGCCCGGAGAGTGGAGCTGCGGAAGGCCCGGAGAGTGGAGCTGCGGAGGGCCTGGAGGATGGAGCTGCAGTTGGTCTGGGGGTTTAGGTTCAGCAGGCACAGGCAGTTCATGTAACCCCCATGGGTCAGGAGGCTTTGGTTCAGGGGGCATTGGCGTTTCAGATAACCCCAGTGGGTCTGAAGGCTTGGATTCAGGAGATACAGGCAGTTCGTTTAACCCCAGTGGGTCTGGAGGCTTGGGTTCAGGAGATACTGGCAGTTCATTTAACTCCAGTGGGTCAGGAGGCTTGGGTTCAAGGAGCACTGGCAGTTCGTATAACCCCAGTGGGTCAGGAGGCTTAGGTTCAAGGAGCACTGGCAGTTCATATAACCCCAGTGGGTCAGGAGGCTTAGGTTCAAGGAGCACTGGCAGTTCATATAACCCCAGTGGGTCAGGAGGCTTAGGTTCAAGGAGCACTGGCAGTTCATATAACCCCAGTGGGTCAGAAGGCTTAGGTTCAAGGATCACTGACAGTTCATATAACCCCAGTGGGTCAGGAGGTTCAGGTTCAAGGATCACTGGCAGTTCATATAACCCCAGTGGGTCAGGAGACTTTGGGATGTCACACGGCTCTGGCGGTACTGGGAAGTCACGTGTCTCTAGCACGTCACACGACTCTGGCAGCCCTTCCTGAAACTCAGGTGGTAATTCTTGTCCTTTGTGGAACTCAGGTGATGGCTCTGGCCTTTCGTGGGACTCAGGTGACAGCTCTGGCCTTTCGTGGGACTCATGTGTCAGCTCTGGCCTTTCGTGGGACTCAGGTGACAGCTCTGGCCTTTCGTGGGACTCAGGTGACTGCTCTGGTCTTTCGTGGGACTCAGATGACTGCTCTGGCCTTTCGTGGGACTCAGGTGACTGCTCTGGCCTTTCGTGGGACTCAGGTGACTGCTCTGGCCTTTCGTGGGACTCAGGTGACTGCTCTGGCCTTTCGTGGGACTCAGGTGACTGCTCCGGACTTTCGTGGGACTCAGGTGGGTCTCGTACCCCTGGCCCTTCAAGGGATTCAGGAGGATCTGGCGCCCGCCCTTCGGGGAATTCAAGTGGGTCTGGCGCCCGCCCTTCGGGGAATTCAAGTGGGTCTGGCGCCCGCCATTCGGGGAATTCAGAGGGTTCTGGTGCCCGCCATTCGAGGGATTCAGAGGGTTTTGGTGTCCGCCATTCGAGGGATTCAGAGGGTTTTGGTGTCCCTGGCCATTCGGGGAATTCGAGAGGATTTGGTGCCCCTGGCCATTCAGGAAATTCGAGAGGATCTGGCGCCCCTGGCCATTCGGGGAATTCGAGAGGATCTGGCGCCCCTGGCCATTCGGGGAATTCGAGAGGATCTGGCGCCCCTGGCCATTCGGGGAATTCAACAATGCCTGGCGCCCGCCATTCGGGGAATACAGAGGGTTCTGGCGGCGTCAATGGCTCTGGCAGCTCTGGCGGCGGCGACTCTGGCAGCGGCGACTCTGGCAGCTCTGGCGGCGGCGACTCTGGCAGCTCTGGCGGCGGCGACTCTGGCAGCTCTGGTGGCTCAGGTGATGGCATTTCAGGAACAGGAACTATAACAGGAACGGACTTGAAACAGGAAGCCATCTTGTGAGCTGGGGAACTGGATGCGGCCATCTTGTGAACTGGGGAACTGGAGACAGTCATTTTGTGAACTGGAGAACTGGAGATAGACATCTTGTGAGTTGGAGGACTGGAGGCGGCCATTTTGTGAACTGGGGAACTGGAAGCGGCCATTTTGTTAGCTGGAGGACTGGAGGTGGCCATCTTGTTAGCTGGAGGACTGGAAGTGGCCATTTTGTGACACGGAGAACTGGAGACAGCCATCTTGTGAGCTGGAGGACTGAAGGCGGCCATTTTGTGAACTGGGGAACTGGAAGCGGCCATTTTGTGACATGGAGAACTGGAGACAGCCATCTTGTTAGCTGGCTGTGGTCTAGGCTGGTGAACAGGGGACAGGAGTATAGGAGATGCCAACATGATTGTGTTATTGGAGGGAACAGCAAGTCCCGTTGCCGGCGGGTCTTGCTGTCTATTGTCCCCCCCCCAAAAAACATTTAGGGGTTTCCTCCACCTCGCCTACGGTGAAGGGAGACCCAGACATTTTTAAGGCCAAATCAATATATTGTCCTAGTGTCTCATGGGGTTCATGCAATCGCATTGTAGAGTATAATGGCTCAGACAGTCCACCGTGAAAAAAGATCATGAGGCATACCTCACTCATTGATGTTAGATGTGCCAGATCGATGAATTTCTCCACATACTCTTCAATAGACTGTGCTTCCTGCCGAAGACGCATGATAGCAATACCCGCTGGATCCATGTTGTGGCCGAGTCTTCTGTAACCAAGGATAGGACGTTGACAACAGGATGCGGATCCACATGCAGGTTTATTTAAAGAGATGGTCAGGCAAGCAATGATCAATACAGGAGCAAACAGTCTTATGAGGGAAATCCAGAATCGTAATCAATAAAGCAGGCAGATGGTCACAAGGATGGCAGCAGACACGGAGAAACAGATAAACAAGGCTAAGGTCAAAACACGGCAAAAACAAGACAAGGGAACGCTTTGTAATGAAGCTGTAAACAGGCAACAAGACTCTGCACTGAAATGAGTGTGTGTGCTGCTTATATGTTGAGTGCAATCAGTCTTGACAAGCCTCCAGTGGTGTGTGTGCAATCAGTGGAGATGAGTAACCGGTTGTGTGTGATGTCAGAGTAGTGCATGTTTGGAAATGTAGTCCATTAGGTGGCAGATTTGTAGTCCATGGGTGTTTGTGCATGTAAACCAGCGATCTAAGGGGAGAAGATCGCTGGTGATCGTGACAGCTGGACTCACGTGTGGATTACAGTGCACGCGACAGAAATACGTTTGTAAGGAACATTTTTACCCGAGAGTTTTTCGAATCGGGAAATGTTGAAATCCAGATTTGCAGCTCATCTCCTTTTAAAAAAGACGCGATTCTAGTTCATGCTGATTGTCCTGTCTCTTCAGATTTGGTAAGTGTGTGATCAGTGTTTCTTTGTATATTTATGTTTATTCAGAGGCAAAGTTAGTTAGTATCGTCAACAGAACTCTTTCAGTTTTTAAAGACACACCTTAGTAATATCACTACAATATTATGGACTAAAAGATCCGTTGTAAATGCTGCACTCCGAATATAAACATGTAAACACCTTAAACTATTACCGTCGTGTAGGATTTTTGCCATTCGTTCTTTGACAGGATAGTCTATACACACACATCTGATGCTACCTTCTGAGTGCATCTAAGTTACCGAGAAATGCGGAGGATTTTTTTTTTTCTCCCATTCGCCGTGCGGTATCAAACATTCCATTAAAACTACACTCTTCCAGCAGTTCCTCGCATCCAATATCTCGTTTGTCATGGGGGGCATGCATGAAATGTTCCTGAATAAAAGTAAAAGTGCCAAACTGCAGTTAAAGCTGACAAAATAATAATATTAATAATTAATAATAATTAATAAACATAGCCACTGTCTTTCTCCCCTGCGTCTGTGTGTTGTTTTGCCTCTGTGAAAATTAGCGCGTGCCCAAACTGGAACACCCATTTTTATGCAAATCCTTCCCTCTTTCGACAACAAAGCTGGACTCACCCACTTACCTGACTTTTTCCTAACTAGAGGTGGGAAAACACTCCCGGTGAGACATGGGGGATTTGTGGCCCTTTAAGTTGCTTCGATTTAAAAATGAAAATAGCTTAGATGTAGCTAAGTTACTTTTGCCAAGTAGCTTTTAGATTAGTTACATTTTCCAGGGGGTAGATTTTAGTGTAGTTAAGCTACATTTTAAGTAGAGTAGCTAATAGCTTAGCTCACTATATTTTTCAAGTAGCTTGCCCAACACTGCAGGCGTACCTCAGGTTACATAATTTGTGCTCTCCAGTAATGTAAACAGGGGTACGTATCCACAATGAGCCTGTGTTGCAATATTTTTAACCCAAATGCACTGTAAACAATTTTGGACAAGCAGCAAAAATAATTTTTTTGAGTTTTCATATTTGACCCAGTGTTGGTTTAAAACAATTATTAGTGTTGGATTGAAAATTGTAACAATTCGCCATCATGCTCATTTAAACTTCACCATGATACCAAATGATTTCATGGTTGCTTTTAGATACATTTCCATTGTAGATAATGTATCTCGATGAAACTAAAACATGAAAATATCATATATGTGCAAATAACCCTTTGCCTAAGACCTGATTATTGGCTGTTGTGAAAGGCCAGGAGGATTATCCGGCTTAGGAAATTAATCAAACACCTCTGCAAGCTTCTGAACATCTTGGGTTATTATTTATTCATATGACAACCAGGCCAGTCAATATTGCAATAAACCACATCTTCATGTAACTATTGTCTGTCCTCCATGAGGATGGGGGTGTGGGGGGGTTGCTGTTCATCTCGTATCTGGCAGTGGTCTCATTCTGACCTCAAGCCAAGCTCTTTCTTTGAGGCAGAATAGCTGAAATTGGACATTGAAAAGCCTCAAGACGGGCCGTGATGCTGCCATTAGTCAAAAGGTGGCACTGTTTCACTGCTCACTTCAAGCCCATATTTCAGCTCACAAAGATGCCTTTCAAACTGTCTTGAGATAACACAAAATGAGACAGATCTCCCGTTTGAAGGCACGCCAAACAAAGGAATCTTGTACTAAGCATGACATTAGCTCGCCACTTTTAAATCGCAGAGAGGAACAATAGATTGTTACACAATAAAGCCCAAAGTTTCACACTGAGTTAAATGTACCAAATGACATAATTAGCACACTGATTAAACTCATTTGTGGGGCTGATGGGACGGGGTGGATGAATCTTGATGCTCAGATAAATGTTGGATGAAACCGGCTTGATTAGAAAATAAAATGAAGCCGAGCGCTTGGTTGCTGTTTGAGTACACTCATTGGAGCAGCTATTGTTGTTTCAAATTTGCATATTACACAATATTTAGAACACCGAAGCAACTATTCAAATAGCATTTTTATTTATTTTTGTTTAAAAATGTCTTAGTCTTTTGATAATAAACACATGTTGACTGCATTTTAGATCCATATTACTGCGTCAAATAATTTTGGGCAAGCTTTTAAGAAGGGATAGTTCACCTAAAAATTTAATTCACTCACTATTTATACTCGCACTCAAGTGGTTCTAAACCTGAATGAGTTTTATGTTGAACACAAAATAAGATGTTTTGTAGAAAGCTGAAAACCTGTAACCACTGACATCCATAGTAAAAAAAAAACAAGAACATAGGCTCATTTTGAAAATGTACCCCTATATACATTTCTGGAGATCGCAAATTATGTAGCCAAAAGTACGTATGGCTGCATTTCATCTTTAAAATGAATGCTACGGGGTGGTATGACGGCGTTCCTTTTTGCACTTACCATCTGACTGCTTACCTCTGTATGGACGGCTTTTCTGCTGTTAGCAGTTTGTCCAGTGGCTCGCCGCGTACATCGGCGGACTTGAGACACAGAGAGGAGTTGACTGCGACAACGGGGTTTGAGTTCAGCGAAGTACGGTTCCAGAAAGCGGGTAAGACAAAAACAAAAGTCAAACAATACCATAATCAAGTAAATAACAGGTTGAGAATGTGGTAAATTTTAAAACATGGTAAAAATCAGAAGAGGGCTTTTCTTTATCTGGATTGCTTATGAAAACACTGTCAGTTGGGTTGAGGGAAGTGGGTGGGCGGGTAAATTGGTGCTTTTGAAAACACTATTGGTTAGGTTTATAGAAGGAGGAGGGTAGGTCAGTCGATTGGTCAGTTAGTCAGTCGACAGTGGCTTCTAGTGGAATTATGTGAGAAGAGCAGGTGTGAATGACACTCGGGAGAGAAATTTGAGATCTCAAAAAGCGTACACAGTGGCCTCTGGTGGATTCGCGAAAACAAAAACTACAAAAAAAGGAAGCTCCTGGGACGTATTTTGCACTCTCCATAAATATATATAAGGGTACGTATTCAGAATGGGCCTGGATTTAAAAACAAAAACAAATACTATTAAATTAAAAGGTTACAGGTTTTCAAAATATCTTCTTTTGTGTTCAACATAAGAAATGACATAATTAGCACACTGATTAACTCATTTGTGGGGCTGATGGGACGGGGTGGATGAATCTTGATGCTCAGATAAATGTTGGATGAAGCCTGCTTGATTAGAAAATAAAATGAAGCCGAGCGCTTGGTTGCTGTTTGAGTACACTCATTGGAGCAGCTATTGTTGTTGCACTATTTAGAACACCTATTCAAAAAGCATTTTTATATATTTACTTTTTTTGTTTAATTTTGTTTAAAAACCTGAATGAGATTTTTCCTTATGTTGAACACAAAATATGTTTTGAAGAAAGCTGAAACCCTGTAAACACTGACATCCATAGTAAATAAACAAACAAAAAAAAACAATTAAAGGTCTTTGCACACTGAAGTCTGTCATGTGTTTTTTCATATACGAAGAATTTGGTATGTAAACAAACTTTGCACACTGAGTCAGATGCGTATTAATTAATCCATTGCAAAAAAACACAAAACATTTCAAGAGTTCACACTTAGCGTGTTTGGCATGCTGTCCTGGGAGAGAGCCCTGAGCTCAGAAGATACTTGACGCCGATGCTCCCTTCTGTTTCATCGAGAGAGAGGGGAGTCTGATCTCAGGTAGGTCTCGAGAACTCCCCCAAATTCGTTCAGTCAGCCTATTATGGGTTGCCACGGCGGAATGAACCGCCAACTATACTAGCATATGGCAAAGTCCCTTTAAGGCAAGTAATTTCACTCGGTGGCCATCTTTGAAACACCTCTCCGGCAGCATGCCCGGGCATTCTGTTTGAATGGGGAAACATCAAACTCTCCAACTAGCCAAGCTTACGATTAAATTCCATATTACAAATAACCAATAAAATGAAACAACAACTGTCTATTTAGTTTAATTTCTAAATGTTCATATCACACAAAATCTGCAGAAACTCACGTCTGGTCCGAACTCCTCCCCCAGAGAATTGTCATTCTATAGCGATCGCTGATTGGCTCCTGTACTAGAAGGTGGAGCTTCATTCGCCATACTGACAGTTACACATTTCCCCATTCAAAAGTATACGAGTGACATGTCTTGTGTATACTATAGTCTTTGCATATGGTTTTGCGGTGAATGCCCAGTACTAAAACACTCATATATTGTGCAAATTTGGTTTATTCGATTCACCTATACTGCACGTCTTTGGACTGTGAGAGGAAATCGGAGTACCCCGGGGAACCCACGCAAGGACAGAGAAAACATGTCAAATCCACAGAGAAACACCAACTGGCCCAGCCACTCGACCCAGCAACGTTCTTGCTGTGAGGCAACAGTGCTAGCCACTGAGCCGCCATGCCGCCCTGTCCTGGGTTAGTCTAGGAAAGAGGGGGAGGAGTAGGGGTGGATGGGGGGATTCTTCAAGGCAAAGATGACTAAGGTAAGGAATTCTGGATATTGATGGACCAGCTGTGGCCAATCATAAGTATGTGATCCTCTCGAAATTAGTTTGTAAATAAACTTCACTTCGGAATCAGTTCAAGCAGTTTGAACACTTTGTTCTCCTCTCTTTTCTAAAAAGAAGTTTGTCATAAAGTTATCTGTGGCTGAAATGACAGCGCTCTGTATTCAGCTTTTCGCTTATACAGTGGCTCTAAACTGTCAAAACACCTCTCAAAGTGCTTTTTCAAATGACGCTTTTTTATGATAATAATAATAATAATAATAATAAATTTTATTTGTAATGCGCTTTTCTTAAACTCAAAGCGCTACAAGGTAGAATAGTAACAATACAAGGCAAGCAAAACAGCACAACAATAAAAAAGATGCAATAAAACAATAAAAATATAAGCCATAAGATAGAATAAAAAGTTAACAAATTGGTCATCCTAAGTTAAAAGCAATGCTAAAAAGGTGAGTCTTAAGAAGTTTCTTAAAACAATCCAAGGAGGCGGCATTCCTAATACTGATTGGTAGTGCATTCCACAGCTTGGGCGCATTGTAAGAGAAAGCTCTCCCACCCATGGTCTTGAGTTTGCAGCGAGGCTGATGCAAAGTAAGTCCTGATGCTGAACGAAGACTGCGAGCTGGGGTGGCAAGAGTCACCAGGTCACAGATGTAACAAGGTGCTTGCCCATGCACCGCTT
The DNA here is from genome assembly GCA_903798195.1 of Danio kyathit. Lineage (NCBI taxonomy): Eukaryota > Metazoa > Chordata > Actinopteri > Cypriniformes > Danionidae > Danio > Danio kyathit. Next base: position 44,384,036 of record LR812529.1, read on the forward strand.
TGTAGGTTAAAATCAAGGTCTTAAAATCAATTCGTGATTTAATAGGAAGCCAGTGTAATTGTTGTAACACAGGAGTAATATGATGGCGTGATGAAGTGTGTGTCAGAACCCGTGCGGCGGAATTTTGAATATACTGCAATCTTCTGAGGGAACTTGTAGGTAAACCCCCAAAAAGTGAATTACAAAAATCAAGACGTGATGAGATAAAGGCATGGATGAGCCTCTCTGCATCAGGTCGTGAGAGAAATGGTCTAATCCGGGCAATATTGCGGAGATGAAAGAAGGCAGTTTTAGTTAAGTGTTTGAAGTGGGAGTTAAAACTGAGCTGTGCATCAAAGAGCACCCCGAGGTTACGCACCTGGGTAGAAGGAGACAGTTGAACATTATCAACCGAGAGTGTGAAATCCCTATAGTGACTAACCTTAGTCGGAGTGCCAATTAGTAAGACCTCAGTTTTGGAACCGTTTAATTTAAGGAAGTTTTGATTCATCCAAGATTTAATTTCTAAGAGACAGGCCGATATAGCTGACGTAGCAGTGTCAAGATCGGGGCGGGCACTAACATAGATTTGAGTGTCATCAGCGTAGCAGTGGTACCCCAAGCCATATTTACTTATAATCTGGCCCAGAGGCAGCATATAAATACTGAACAACAGTGGACCAAGGACAGACCCCTGAGGAACACCCTGATGCAATGGAACAGTTCGAGATCTATGAGCACCCAAGCAGACAAACTGAGAGCGGTCAGCAAGATAAGAGACAAACCAGTTAATTACTGTACCAGACAAACCAATCCACTTCCTGAGCCTGTCCAGCAGTATACTGTGACATATGGTGTCAAAAGCAGCAGTGAGATCTAACAAAATGAGAATCCCACAGGCCCCACTATCTGCAATTAGAAGAAGGTCATTTACGACCCTAACTAGAGCAGTTTCAGTACTGTGACCTGCTCTGAACCCAGACTGAAATTTCTCAAATAGAGTGTTTGCATGAAGATGAGTATGGAGCTGGCTCACCACCACACGTTCAAGGACTTTAGCCACAAATGGTAGATTAGAGATCGGTCGATAGTTTGACAACAGTGCAGTGTCGTTGCCAGGTTTTTTAAGAACAGGTGTTATAGCGGCCGTCTTCAATGCTGGTGGAACAATCCCATCACTGAGGGATGCATTAACAATAGCAGTGATGTGGGGCTCAAAGACAGATATAGAATGCTTCAAAATAGCGGTAGGGAATGGATCAAGTGTACAGGTGGAAGAATTCATAGAAAGTACAATACGTGTAATGGATTCAGAATCCACAGCAATAAAAGTTGAGAACCCTGATGTAGGTAGAACAGAAGGAAGCAGCTCAACAGGGACGAGAGCACGATCACAGGCAATAGAGTTGAATATGTCATCAATTTTTTCAGTGAAAAAATTGAGAAACTCATTACATCGCTCTATAGTGGGAGGGTGTGAGTTTTGGGAGGGTCTGATCAAGCTGTTAACTGTACGGAATAAAACTCTGGAATTAGAACTATTATTACTAATAGTTCTTGAGTAAAATTCCCTCTTAGCTGCTATAAGAGCATTGTGATAATCAGCTTGATGCTGATCGAACAGTGATTTATGAACGGTGAGCCCAGTTTTAACGTATTTCCGCTCCAATTGCCTGCCAACAGCTTTCATCTTTCGTAAATCATTTGTATACCATGGAGATGATCTTTTAAACGTTACAACACGACTTTTGAGGGGGGCCAAGTCGTCTAATACACGTTTAAAAACAAGATTGTACTGGTCAACAGATGTCATAGGTGATAATTCACCGGTGGACTGCCTAAGATGATCATAGTTAATTGTTCCAAGTTGTCTAAACAAGATAATGCGTTCGCTGACAAACTGTGTTGAGGGTGGGATCAGATTGAAAGTGAGAAGTTTGTGGTCACTAATCAATACTTCCGTTCCAACAAGTGAGTCAATAGTCACTCCCGTGGAACAAACCAAGTCCAAAGTGTGACCATGTTTGTGTGTTGGAAAGTGAACGTGCTGTGTCAGATTAAAACAGTCTAAGATGTCCATTAAACATGTAGCATGAACACAGTCCACATTGTCAACATGAAAGTTCAAATCACCCATTAAGAGAAGAGCAGGACAATGAGCACTGGCATGATGGATGAAAGTTTCGGAGGCAGTATGTCAATGCGATTCACTGGTCAATCTGTGCTTTTGAAAACACTTTTGGTTGGGTTTAGGAAGGAGGAGGGTGGGTCAGTCGATTGGTCAGTCAGTCAGTCAGTCGACAGTGGATTTATGTGAGAACAGCAGGCAAATGGCACTCGCAAGAGAAATTTGAGATCTCAAAAAGTGTACACAGCGGCCTCTGGTGGATTCGCGAAAAACAAAAACTGCAAAAAAAACGTAGCTCCTGGGATGTATTTGGCGCTCTCCAGAAATGTATATAGGGATATGTATTCAGAATGAGCCTGGGTTGAAAACAAAAACAAATACTATTGAAGTCAATGTGACAGGTTTCCAACATTCTTCAAAATATCTTCTTTTGTGTTCCACAGAAGAAATAACATAATTAGCACACTGATTAACTAATTTGTGGGGCTGATGGGACGGGGTGGATGAATCTTGATGCTCAGATAAATGTTGGATGAAACCGGCTTGATTAGAAAATAAAATGAAGCCGAGCGCTTGGTTGCTGTTTGAGTACACTCATTGGAGCAGCTTTGAATGCGCATTGTTGTTTCAAATTTGCATATTACACAATATTTAGAACAACGAAGCAACTATTTAAATACCTGTTTGAAGCAAAACATCCATCAGAGAAAACAGCCATTTGATTGAAAGCAATGTTCCATTCAGAACAACTGGTTTTGCTCGCAGATTTTCCATTGAACATCAAGATATAACACAAAACGCTGGATCTTTGTAGAATAATCTATTTATGAAACATTATAAATGGGTCACAGCCTCAAGCTGAGAACATGAATATTAAAAAAATCCAACATCATATCACAACAAACGGCACTTTTTAACTTCTGTAATGGGACTCATTTATAAGTGAAACAAGAAAACAACGAGAAAGTACTTGATTTTATCAATCAGAAATGGACTGGAAATGTACACTCACCGGCTACTTTATTAGGTACACCTGTCCAACTGCTCGTTAACACAAATTTCTAATCAGCTAATCACATGGCAGCAAATTAATGCAATTACTGCAGTTCAATCTGAGCATCAGAAAGGGGAAGAAAGATGATTTAAGTGACTTTGAATGTGGCACAGCTGTTGGTGCCAGACGGGCTGGTCTGAGTATTTCAGAAACTGCTGATCTACTGGGATTTTCATGCACAACCATCTCTAGGGTTTACAGAGAATGATCTGAAAAAGAGAAAATATTCAGTGAGCGGCAGTTCTGTTTTCACAAATGTCTTGTTGATGCCAGAGGTCAAAGGAGAATGGCCAGACTGGTTTGAGCTGAAAGAAAGGCAACAGTTACTCAAATAACCACTCGTTACAACCAAGGTCTGCAGAAGAGCATCTCTGAATGCACAACATGTTGAACATTGAGGCGGATGGGCTACAACAGCAGAAGACCACACCGGGTGCCACTCCTGTCAGCTAAGAACAGGAAACTAAGGCTACAATTCGCGCAGGCTCACCAAATCTGGACAAGAGAAGGTTGAAAAACCTTGCCTGGTCTGATGAGTTTCAATTTCTGCTGCAACATTCTGATGGTAGGGTCAGAATTTGGCATCAACAACATGAAAGCATGGATCCATCCTGCCTTGTATTAACAGTTCAGGCTGGTGGTAGTGTAATGGTGTGGGGAATATTTTCTTGGCACACTTTGGGCCCATTAGTACTAATTGAGCATCATGTCAACGCCACAGCCAACCTGAGTATTGTTGCTGACCACGTCTATCCCTTTATGACCAGTGTACCCATCTTCTGATGGCTACTTCCAGCAGGATAACGCACCATGTCATAAAGCGTGAATCCTCTCAGACTGGTTTTTTGAACACGACAAAGAGCTCACTGTACTCAAATGGCCTCCCCAGTCACCAGAGCTCAATCCAATAGAGCACCTTTGGGATGTGGTGGAACCGGAGATTCACATCATGGATGTACAGCCAACAAATTTGCAGCAACTGCGTGATGCAATCATGTCAATATGGATCAAAATCTCTCAGGAATATTTCCAGTATCTTGTTGAATCTATGCCATGAAGGATTAAGGCAGATTTTAAGGCAAAAGGGGGTCCAACCCGGTACTAGTAAGGTGTACCTAATAAAGTGGCCAGTGAGTGTATGTTCGCTGGATCTGCATGCGTTTACAATGTTTTTTGGGGGAAATAATATTGTGAACAATTCTTCATTGCACAGAATGTAAAAACTGGGTTCCACACAATTCCCTCACGTTGTCCCAACACAAATCAATCAAGTTGCCTTAATCGTTTTCACAAATTTAAGTGGAATAAACATAAAACAATTAGGTCGTCCCCAAAAAAATCGAATTTAGGTTAATTTAAATAAGTAGAGGCGACGCAGTGGTGCAGTAGGTAGTGCTGTCGCCTCACAGCAAGAAGATCGCTGGTTCGAGCCTCGGCTGGGTCAGTTGCCGTTTCTGTGTGGAGTTTGCATGTTCTCCCTGCATTCCCGTGGGTTTCCTCCGGGTGCTCCGGTTTCCCCCACAGTCCAAAGACATGTGGTACAGGTGATTTGGGTAGGCTAAATTGTCCGTAGTGTATGAGTGTGAATGAGTGTGTATGGATGTTTTCCAGAGATGGGTTACAGCTGGAAGGGCATCCGCTGAATAAAAAACATGTGCTGGATAAGTTGGCGGTTCATTCCGCTGTGGCGACCCCGAATTAATAAAGGGACTAAGCCGAAAACAAAATGAATGGATGAATGAATAAGTAGATTGAACAAGCTGCAAAAGTCATTGTTTTGAGTGAATGAAGTAAAGCGGCCACATTTTATTTTCAAGTTGACTTTAAGCTGTGCTGATGGAACAAATCTTTAAAACCTTATCTGAAAACAAACATGACTAATTCATCAAACACAAACACTGCCTTTCCATCCCATTACTGCACATCTTGCCAGTTTGATTCTATTTTAAAGCTGTATTCCTCGATGATAACGAATGCCCATCCCATGAGTGATCTAACCCTTTATCTGAAGTGCATTTCTGTAATATACACAAGCAAACAGTCACTTCTGTTTACTGTTTGCTCTCTCTCTCTCTAGCTTGCTTCTGGATGCTGTAGCGTTACTCTGCTAAGCTGTGTAGAGTTTTATTGCTGGGGTCTGTCAATAGGGAGAGATTTGTTTTTAATAAAGCATCCAAACAAGCTGTAGAACAGCTAAGTTTGCTTCTGCACGGAGGACGTCAAACGTTGCGGCAAAGCAAAGCTATGCAGCCACAGTGACAAGCTGACAAGCAGAATGCAGTTCCATCCAAGAAAACACTCTTTGATTATGATGGTTTTGAGATCGGACTACATGTCTTTTCAGAAAACACCTGTATCTGCCAGTAGAAACGTTCAAAAGTGGAGATACTGTAGCTTATGTACTGCAGACTCTACAGCCAATTACTCACATATTTATTGAGTGAAACCAGTTTGTGTTATGCATTATTTTATGTAATATTATAGGGCTGCTGAACGCTTGGTGATGAATGTTTTAATGCGTTCAATTATTGATAGTGAACACATTTTGACTGCATTACAGATACATATTGCTGTGTCAAATGATTTTGGGCAAGTTACAAAGGGATAGTTCACCCAAAAATGAAATTCTCTCACTATTTACACTCACCCTCAAGTGGTTCTTAAGCTTAATGAGTTTTTCTCTTCTGCTGAACAATAAAGAAGACATTTTGAAGAATGATGAAAACCTGTAAACATTGACATCTAGTATTAAAAACAAATACTATGGAAGTCATTGGTTACAGGTTTCCAACATTCTTCAAAATATCTTCTTTTGTGTTCAACAGAAGAAAGAAAGTCAAATGGAGGAACATATGAACGGTGAGTAAATGAAGACAGAATTGACTTTTTTTGATGAACTATCCCTTTAAAATTAAACAACAATAGACCTAAACCCACAAAGACTGAATAAATTCAGCTATATTTATCAAATAAATATAATAGTATATAAATGACAAAGGATTTACGGATTTATGTCTGTATGATAAACACTGTCTCTTATTCTCCCACTCTCCTCCATACAAACACATGTAATCAGACACACACAAATGTGTGCTCTAATGATTTTACCTGTGAAGCTACGTGATTTTTCTCACTACTGAGGTCACATCGCCATTTTTGAATTCAGTCACATTGAATCTCTTCTCTCTCTCTCTCTCTCTCTCTCTCTCTGATAACTGTATTAAAATGGCATTACTTTGCTAACAATGGCTCAAGCCTTCATAAATAGGTCTAAAATGATATTTTGGATTTAGCAAGGTAGGCTAAACAAAAGCATTTTAAGGACAAAAATCCCTTGAAATAAAACATCTGATCAACGTCTTAACTGTAGTTTAAGTGGAATACTTGACTCAAGCCCATTGAATTATTCGACAAATACTATTAGCCAAAAATGCCACCTTGGGCATTATTTTCTAATAATTCAACAGCCCACTTTTGTTGCCCTCTTATTATTCAAGCATTATTTCAAATTAAATGCTTCACACATCTATTAAGTTACATGACTAAAAAGATATTTGGCTTTTTTTGTACATTTAATTTTGTTTAAAAATGTCCGTCTTTTGGCAGTCCAATAAAAATTGCTATAAAAGAGGTTGATATTTATAGTTTCTTAGGAAGGTAAAATTGATTTCACTGCATTGTAGGATTCAACATGAGGTTGCATGCAGTGCTTAGCTTCACATTATACATTTTGGGTGATTCATCCATATGCATACTATGCAGTAGGTATATATACAGTATATATATATATATATATATATATATATATATATATATATATATATATATATATATATATATATATATATATATATATATATATATATATATTATAGGTGGGCAAAGATTAATTTTTTTAATCTAGATTAATCTAGATTAAAATGGCTCATTTGAATTCTGCCGAAGGCATTCAGAATATGTGTGCTACCCAAATAATAAGTCTTTGAGAACGGGTTTCTCAAGCCAGGTGGCGCATTAGACCAGGGGCTCATCTCCTGTTTCCAAAATGCATCACAAACTGCTTGAGAAACTGTTCTACTATGATAATTGGTGATGAAAATAAATGATGTTCAATAAGATGTACTTGTGTTTACTAACTGTTTATTCAGTTAAACATGAATGTTGAACTGTAGGCCTACATAAGCTCCAAACAGTGATTTCATACTTGCTTTTGATGTACGTACATACAGAAAATGCTGCTTCGCTAAGGCAAGTTCACAGAGCCCTGACGGTGTCAAACATTTAGTATGTTTACATGGGCAACAATACTTTAATCCAATTTAATATGATTAAAACAATACTCTGATTAAGAGTCTACCATGTAAACAGCGATTTTTGATTACTTAATGCGACTAAAGTCATAACTGAACTGAACTGAAATGGAATTGAGACGTGGAGTATGCAGATATTAGTGGCAATACTGACAAACTATTCCCGTCATGTAGGACTTTTCACCATATTTTCCGACAAGATCCACACAGGCGGCTGTCAGTAAAGGACCGCACAGACACACAGACGCACACACACATCGCGAAATGCGGAAGTTTTTTTTCTTCTCATTGGGCGTGCGTTATTAAATTCCATAACACTCTCACCTGCATACCTGTCAACCCTCCCGTTTTTCCCGGGATTCTCCTGTATTTTACAGTTCTATCCCGATGTCATCCCTTAAAGGTATTTTCCCGTATTTCTCCCGTATTTTTCATTTTTCTGAGAAGAGCCGATACTCCCTATATGCAACCCATACCGCCAATCCACCAGTGGCCGCCCTTGCTCTTAAATGTGATTCGGTTCTGTGCTTTCATTTTATTTAGGCATGGAAACACTTTGGAATAAACATAAAAACGGCGCGATTCATTTCCTTTTCATTACAGGCGCCATTGCCCCTATTCAATCCTCAAAACAGTCAGTTCAGATAGAGATGCATGACTGTCAGCTGATGCTCTCCATAGTGATAATAGACGCTGTTTCCCAAGCGGATTCTGTACGTACGCGATTTGATGCTGAGCTCAAGTGGACACTGGGTTTTGGGTGCATGTTTAAACAGACATATACACATCATCATAATAATAATAATGATAATAATGATAATAATAATAATGGCAGTTCATTCCGCTGTGGCGACCCCAGATTAATAAAGGGACTAAGCCGAAAAGAAAATAAATGAATGAATGAATGAATGAATAATAATAATAATAACAACATCATCTAGACATGTCGATCTTGTTGGGTTTTCTTTTAAAAACAACAAATTTTGTCTTTAATGAGCATAAACAGTTAGTAAAACAGTCAAATGCTTTCAATATAGATCTGTACAGTTTTAAAGTGACAGCTCTGTTATTTAATGTAATCAAACCAAAAAAATCTAAATGAGAGATTCGCTGCTCTTTAATCAGAATGTTTAAAATATACAGTGAAGAAAAAATGAGATTTGATAACTTGATTCTATTTCTTTATGATAGCTAATAGTCTTAATGAGCTGAACTGTTTGCTAATTTATTTGCAGCTTTTTCTAATGTATAATAATTATTATATCCTTTGTAAGTTTATAAATAAATAATCTTATAAATAAATAAAAAATCTTATAAATTATTTTCACATCCCAATGTTGACAGGTGTGCTCACCTGTCCTTACTCATTTATTTGCGTCTAATACCCCAGTTTGTCACGAAGGCATGAATTAAATGTTCGTGAGTTTAAGTGAAACTGCTCAACTGCAGTTAGAGTCAGGCATCCTGCTGATTTGATTCAGAAGGGCACTTCTTTCCCAGACGGCTCACCGGTCAGGTATACATCCGCGCTAAACTATCAAGGTGAAAGTACATATATATATTGTTGTTTGTTTATGCTATTGTAAACATATCCTGCATATTAAATACAAATCTAAACCATTAGTAAAAGATTTTTAGCATAAAGATTATTGTTAAAACAGTTTCCTTATGAGTTTTTTAATGAGTTTCTTAAAGACTAGGGATGCTCCGATCAGGATTTTTGCAACCGATACCGAGTACCAATTCCTTGTCATGAAGACAGAATTTAAATTTTTTGATGAACTATCCCTTTAAAATTAAACAGCAAAAGACAAACCACAAAGACTGTCAAATAAATATAATAGTATATAAATGACAAAGGATTTATAGATTTATGCCACAGATTTATGTTGTGTTATCTTGTTATGAATGAAAACCACTGTCTCTTATTCTCCCACTCTCCACCATACAAACACAAAAATGTGTGCTCTAATGATTTTACCTGTAAAGCTACGCAATTTTTCTCACTACTGAGGTCACATCGCCATTTTTGAAGCAGATAAACTTATGTAATTCAGTCACGTTCAATCTCTTCTCTCTCTTTGTCTCACTGATAACTGTATTAAAATGACATTACTTTGCTAACAATAGCTCAAGCCTTCATAAATAGGTCTAAAATGACATTTTGGAATAAGAAAGGGAGGTTAAACACATAAAAGCATTTTAAAGACAAAAATCCCTTAAAATAAAACATCTAATCAATGTCGTCAAGTGTGATAACTAGTTTTTGTGGAATAATTGACTCAAGCCCATTGAATAACTACCCAAATACTATTAGCCAAAAATGCAAAAGCATTATTCAAGCATTATTTTAAATTAAATGCTTCACACATCTATTAAGTTACATGACTAAAAAGATATTTGGCTTTTTTTGTACATTTAATTTTGTTTAAAAATGTCCGTCTTTTGGCAGTCCAATAAAAATTGCTATAAAAGAGGTTGATATTTATAGTTTCTTAGGAAGGTAAAATTGATTTCACTGCATTGTAGGATTCAACATGAGGTTGATTTAATACAAATCTAAACCATTGGTATAAAAGATTATTGTTAAAACAGTTTTCTTATGAGTTTTTAATGAGTTTCTTAAAGAGTAGGAATGGTCCGATCAGGATTTTTGCAGCTGATACCGAGTACAGATTCCTTGTCATGGTGATTGGCCGATACAGAGTACCGATTCTGATGCTTCAAGCTTTATAATGCATAAAGCACATTTTCCCCTCTTAGTATAATACTTAAGTGGGGATCTCTCCTTAGCTAAGAGAATAAATGAAGGATGCTGCATATAATACCTTAAACACCATTTAGTATGGACATGTCATGGTCAGAAGCAGCTTTACAGAAAATAAAAGACAAAACAGATTTTAAAAATGGTAAGAAAAATCACAAACAATGCAATTTGGAAACATTGCAAATGATGAAAGAAGAATTCAACATGTCTCATTTAAGAAAAAGTTTGGACCACACATTTGATGCATAAGAAGTTAAAATGCACACTTATAAATCCATTACTTCTTTACTAAAAGGAAATAGGCCTATAAACTACTGTTTATTGCAATAAGTATATTACAAGAAGTTATATTATTAAACATTCAAATTTAAAATTATCATTAAGTTTTATTATCTAATATTTTCAGCCAGGTTTTAGTGAACTTGCAATATTGTCAAAAACAGAGAACTTTCAGTTCTTATATGTAATCAATTCTTATTTGTATCATCTACAACTAATGCAAACACTTGTGATCGTCACTTGTGATTTCCGGCCAATAAATCGGAGCATCCCTATTGAAGCCGACTGAAGGAAAGTTTCTTCCCTCAGACTATCAGGCTGATGAACACTTAACACACCCCACACAAACTCTTCCATACCCCGCACTGCACACCATCAAGATGTAGCATGCACTGCACTTTAACAAATCCATACTTAAAACAATACTACCCACAACTATGTGTACACCTATCCATCGTACATATCGCTGTCAACATTGTCAATTTTACATTGTCTTGTTTTTTTGTGAGTATGTTGTTGTATATTGCACTGTCTGTATTTTGCACTGTCTGTATTTTGCACTGTTGTTGTATTTGCACTATCTGTATTTTGCACTGTCTGGAGCCAGCACCTAAGCTTTTCACTCATCATAGCACACATGCTGCTGATGATGTGACAATAAAAGTGATTTGATTTGAAGAGTGTGAAATCAAGTAGTAGCCATTGACATTAACTGTGAAAATGGAAGTCCATAGTATTAAAAACAAATACTATGAGGACAATTTACTCAGTATAAAATTGTACAAAGGTTTTACTTCACACCTGTCCGACTCAATAGAATGGGTTTGACAAATTATAATGTTTTTTGGAAATGTCAAAAAGAGAGAGGCACATTTATTCATTGTATATTGTGTTGTATATTAACTAGTTTCTTTGGTGCCGTTTTGGCACCAAACCCTAAATATTTTGAGTAAATGGCTTGGAACATTAATACCACTGTCACCAAGGTAATGCTAACTGGGAGATAGGGAACAGATGCCAAATATTACAAAAGGAGAGTTCACAGTCATCATGATGGGGATTTCAGTGACAGCTAGAGTTATCTTAAAACACTGGAAAACTCCCAAAATTCCAGAGTTAAAGGAATAGGCCAATATAATGACTAAAACAGCTTCGTATGAACGTTTACTTTGCAAATTACATAATAAGGACAAAGCAGGGGTCCCTGTATGTATCCAAGTGTGGGAAGACTTTTGGGCTTTTGAGACTTTGTCTTGTAACATAATTTAAAACTACTCACCAGGTTCTTTTAATAATATTGTACTTTTGTCCATAGTAACCACTGTATACATTCTGGTTTTAAATTTAGTAGGCCACCAGTGATCATTTGTAATATGTGTTTGTATTATTTTGTCATGAACCAAAAGAAAACAATAAAAAAAATCTTAAATTTAAAAAAAAAAAAAACTACTATGGAAGTCAATAGCTACTGGTGTCCAACATTCTTCAAAAAAATCTTTGTGTTCAACAAAAGAAAGAAATTCGGGGAGGTGGGAGCTTAATTTGGACTGTAATTGAAAATCTAATAGACGTTTAACACCGTGTCCTAACAACACAATAAAAGGTGTCTTATCCAAGCTAAAAGGAATTTTTGTCCTAATCATTTGCAATGGAGATGCACAGAATTTCTATTTTAGAAATCTATTTCTGCGACATCACTGCAGAACATCAGCATATACTACTATGACAAAGATTCCCTCAGGTACTGAATATGTGCTTTATTCAGTGTTAAATGCTCAAAATGTGAGTTTAAATACCATTCAGGTGACATTTTATGCCATACTTCTGAAATCGACAGCAAATAGTTCGGCTCAGATCTTGAAAATAAAATAACTAGCAGACGGTTTTAAAATGAAAGTCAGAACTGTGCAAACCAACAACAGCACTCACTCAGTAAGCTATTAATAATGTTAAAGAAGTTTATTATGTATTAGATTAAAAGCCTTTACCATTTCATTGGTGAGTGCAGTGGCTATTATTTAAATGTTTCTGTCATGTTGCATCACATTTGGTTCAGACAGCCATATTGCTCATTGCTGGAATCTTGCTGCGTGTTGTAAGGACACGATGTAATAGCTAAAACACGACTAATCAACACATACGAATCACTATACATGAATTCTGTCTAATTTGATGACTAGTCTAGTTTTGTGCTATTCTTAAACATCAAACTATCACTAACAGTCCAAATTTAGTCTTGTTTTAGCCAAGCTGGCTATGTTTAGACATCTATTAGACATTCATTAAACACATAATTGCTTGGTGGGAGGCTAAATGTTAACAGAATTGTACTTTTGTGGTGTATTAACACAGTATTCCTCTCTTTAACACGCTTGAAATGTACATAAACCCAAGCAAATTGGGCCTCATTAATGAACAGCGAGCAGATTTGACTTTATACAGTGTGTAAAAATAGTCTCGATCAGCTCATTTTGACAATTCACCTATGCCTCTGCAGACCACTGTTTTAAGACTCATTTAATTTGTAGGCACTCAGAACGACATTAAAGCATGTCGATTCACCGTTTTGTTGGCTATAATTTGATTGTAGCTACAAGGCACGCGTTGATCCCGCCGAGCAGCTTGACTTTGATACACACCAGCTGAACCAACAGCAAACATCTCCACGCTGATCAAAGACAACTTTCTGCGTCGGCAGCCCTTCCGAAATCTAATTTTATTCTGTAAACATTTGAGCAACTTTTCATAATCAAATAATCCCTACGTGCAGGGAACATTGCAGAAATGATTCAAAGAGTGTCCCCCCCCACCCTTTTTTTAATGTACTTGAAATTACAGCGGCACATTCAGCAATGGATCCAATTTTACTCTCATTAAAAACCCAGTGAAATAAAATGCCCGGGTGATGCGGGGAGCCCAAGCTGTTTATTCATGTTTAATGGTAAGTGACAGAGTAATAAGGGGTTGCACGATGCCTCCCCATTTTTCTTCACATTTAGATCAGGCACAGCAAAACTTGATACGTTGCGAGGCCGTCAGCCGGATCTAAACAACCCAGTCGTTTGTTCGCACTCTTTTTTTTCCCCCCACCTCCATGCTTGCCTTCGGTTTTCCCCTCGGGTGGCTTTTCGACGTGGGCGGAAATGTAATGCGATGCAAGGTGTGCCAACTGGAGCACGACCGTACACCAGCCCCCCATACATTCATCCTCCAGCACACCACGTCCCCTCAGTGAAAACCCCTGTCAGGTGTGTTTTCCTCCCGTCAAGTGCGGCGGTATCAGCGTGAGCCGAGTAAAGAGCGTCAGGAAGCACCTAATCAGACAAACGCCACCGTGCTGTGAGAAATAAGGCCGCCATCCAACCACTAAGTTTCTCTCTAATTAGATAACTGAATATTTCATGGTTGAAAAGGAGGGGAGTTTTTTAACAACCAGCCCACCCACTGCATAGGCACAAACTGGAGCTGCACAGATAATGGCTGCATGGCACACAACTCTTTGGTAATTGATAGCATCAGCAAGATCATTAGTGAATAATGTTTACAAGGGCTAGTTTATCTCTGTGGTTTATACACTGAATGCTTAAATGTCACACTGAGGACATTAGCTTATAGCCTGATCAGTGATAGGCATGGGACGGTAACCGATTTCAAAGTTCACCACAATTTGGAAAAGTCAAAATTTAAAAACCGCAAAAATGTTCAGCTATATTGTTCCTACAGTATATGAACGTTTTTGTATTTTACGACTATTTTATTTCTGACTACTTGTCAGCCCACAATTCGAGTAGGACTGCAAGACAGGGGCACAACGTGAAGGGGCGTAACTTAGGTTATGGAGACTCATATGTCAAAACTATGTTATCGGCAAGATGGGGCTCTACCCATCAGTTTTTAACATCTACACCTACTCCACACCTAAACCAAACCATCACAGTTATTAAGGTTTATACCTACCACAACCCTAAACCCAATCATAATAGTTATTAACGTCTACACCTTTCCAACCCTAAACCCAATCATCTTAGTTATTAACGTCTACACCTTCCCAACCCTAAACCCAATCATCTTAGTTATTAACGTCTACACCTTCCCAACCCTAAACCAAACCATCTTAGTTATTAACGTCTACACCTTCCTAACCCTTAACCCAACCATCTTAGTTATTAACGTCTACACCTTCCTAACCCTTAACCCAACCATCTTAGTTATTAACGTCTACACCTTTCCCAACCCTAAACCCAACCATCACAGTTAACGTCTACACCTACACATACCCCAACCCTAACCATCATAGTTAATAAATTCTACACCTACCCCAACCCTAAACCCAACCATCATAGTTATTAATGTCTACACCTTCCCCAACCATCACAATTATTGATGTCTACACCTTCCCCAACCATCACAGTTATTAACGTCTTCCTCAACCCTAAACCCAACTGAACCTAAACCAAACCATCACAGTTATTAACGTCTACATCTTCCCTGAACCTAAACCAAACCATCACAGCTATTTTCGTCTACACCTTATCCGAACCAAAACCCAACCATCACAGCTATTAACGTCTACACCTTCCCCAAACCTAAACCCAACCATCACAGCTATTAACGTCTACACCAGGGGTGCCCAAACTCGGTCCTGGAGGGCCAGTGTCTTGCATATTTTAGTTCCAACCCCAATTAAACACACCTGAACCAGCTAATCAAGCTGTTTCTAGGTATAGTAAAGCTGCGGTCACACTAGAATTTGAGATTCTGCCATACGGCACTGCAAAAAGGGGCGGGATTAAACAAGATGATTAGACATAAAAAAGCGAGCGATTGGTCCATAATTTAAATTTCTGTCCAGAGAGGTCATGTTTTGATCCTCAATTGGTCTCACACAATCATGTGATGCAATTTTGCAGGTCAGAGTTTACCAAGCTTGAACTTTCCAAAAGTTTCTGCGAAACTTACTGCACGACCTTGCGTTTTCGGTCTGACGCATTCATGTGCGTATGAATCGAAGTCTATGGGGAGAAAAGTCCAGTATGACCGCAGCTTAAAACTTCCAAGCAAGTGTGTTGAAGGAAGCTGGAGCTAAACTATGCAAGACACCGGCCCTCTAGGCCCGAGTTTGGAAACCCCTGGTCTACACCTTCCCAAACCTAAACCCAAACATCACAGCTATTAACATCTTTACCTTACCCGAAACTAAACCCAACCAAAAGAGATATTAATATCTACACCTAACCCCAACCCTGAACCCAACCATCACAGTTAATAATGTCTACACCTAACCCCAACCCTTAACCCAACCATCACAGTTATTAATGTCTACACCTAACCACAACCCTTAACCCAACCATCACAGTTATTAATATCTACACCTAACCACAACCCTTAACCCAACCATCACAGTTATTAATGTCTACACCTAACCACAACCCTTAACCCAACCATCACACTTATTAATGTCTACACCTAACCACAACCCTTAACCCAACCATCACAGTTATTAATATCTACACCTAACCACAACCCTTAACCCAACCATCACAGTTATTAATATCTACACCTAACCACAACCCTTAACCCAACCATCACACTTATTAATGTCTACACCTAACCACAACCCTTAACCCAACCATCACAGTTATTAATATCTACACCTAACCACAACCCTTAACCCAACCATCACAGTTATTAATATCTACACCTGACCACAACCCTTAACCCAACCATCACACTTATTAATGTCTACACCTAACCCCAACCCTTAACCCAACCATCACAGTTATTAATATCTACACCTAACCCCAACCCTTAACCCAACCATCACACTTATTAATGTCTACACCTAACCACAACCCTTAACCCAACCATCACAGTTATTAATATCTACACATAACCACAACCCTTAACCCAACCATCACACTTATTAATGTCTACACCTAACCACAACCCTTAACCCAACCATCACAGTTATTAATATCTACACCTAACCACAACCCTTAACCCAACCATCACAGTTATTAATATCTACACCTGACCACAACCCTTAACCCAACCATCACACTTATTAATGTCTACACCTAACCCCAACCCTTAACCCAACCATCACAGTTATTAATGTCTACACCTTACAGAAAACAAAAACTCAACCATCACAGTTATTAACATACTCCCGTGAGTAGCCAATTTAGCCAATTTAGGCAAATTTAGTTTATTCAATTCACCTATAGAGCATGTCTTTGGACTCTAGGGGAAACCGGAGCACCTGGATGAAACCCACGCCAACACGGGGAGAACATGCAAACTCCACACAGAAATGCCAACTGGTCCAGCCAAACAGTGCTTACTACTGAACCACCGTGCTGCCCCTGTGTATATTTCAGAAGAATTAAAAGTATTTATACTTCAGCTACGCTTGATTTATTGCTACTTGTTGATTTTTTGTAATTATTATAATCAGTAAACAGTAATCACAGAATTAATTTTTTTAGGTGAACATTCCTTTAAGAGAGCTCTTGCACTGACTAGACACTGCTGTGTATTTCACCTTAACACTCCATATGCTGTTTTTCTCCCTCTCTCTGACACACACACACACACACACACACACACACACACACACACACACACACACACACTGAGCGGTTTTGATGGCCTGTGCGATAAAATAGAGAAATGAGGTCTATGGTATTCATGGACACAGCTGGCCCAGATCTGCCAGTAGTTCTCAGCAGAGCCGCCCTGAACTGAACAGCTCTCTCAGCTTCAGTGCTGACCTGACATACACCAGCCAAATTACTAACTACCCAACGGCCAAAAACAGGTTGCAGCTACTACCAGTATGCAGTAACAAATCAACAATGCTTTCCTGAAATTTATATTAAAATACAATCACATTTCTGCTAGGGTTGCCAACTGACCTGTATTCATATTATTAGAATTTTTTTACCATAGATGTAGGTACAGTATGTCTCATTAGCCAGTATATGTAAGCCTGTAATCCTTCATGTAGGAACAAATCGATTATGCTGAACATTCAAGTAGACTGTATGTCTGCAACCATAATTATACACATAAACTTGGGGTAACGCCTTATAAGTAATGCACGTTATGCAATAATATTATTTTTTTAAAGTTACAAGTAAGGTAACGCATTGCTTTTAAAAAAAAAAGTAATATTATTTGAGTTACTTTTTAAAAATTTAAAGCGAGTTACTTTCTACCTTGCTTAATTGGCTTTTAAAAAAATATATTGCAGAATAAAAATGACCTTAGTCAGGTTGAATCACACACTCAATGAGAGAGCGTGCTGCGAGGGAACAGGCAGCCGGCTCGCACTCATCATTATCGTCATCAGGTCTGATTTTTCACAGCAGATGAGTCATTGTACTGTTCTAGTAACTGAATAACTCAGGAGATTGCTTTATTTTGTATCCAAAAATGGTGTCCGGTTTGTTAAAAAATAAGTAATTACTTCAAACCTGCCTATTTTTTGGGGGGGGTGGGGGTAGTGTCAAGGTGTTTGTACTATGCACCCGGTTCCAAGCAGCCGCTGCGATCGGATATTATACCAAAGTCGGCAATCCGGGGTTGTTAAAAATTGTAGCAAAAAGCTGCGGACCAAAGGTGGGGGGAGGGGGGGGGGGGGGGGGGGGTTTGGGGCTTGCGGAGTGGTGGGGATGTCTATGTGTTTGCACCATGCACCGGTTTTTGGGCAGCCGCTGCGATCGGATCGGATATTATACCTGATATTATGTAGTGGGCAATCTGGGGGTGTTTGATTGCAACAAAAAGAATGTGGGGGGGAATGGGGGGATGGGGTTGGGTCGAGTGAAATTACGGAAGTTTTCCGAGAGAAATAACAAAACGGGACATGGGTCTGAAATACGAGAGACTCCTGGAAAAAACGGTAGAGTTGGCAGGTATGAATTACTTACTAGAGACGCAAACTGTTTCACGACAACTAAGTTCAATTTAATGAACTGGTTCGACTGGTTCACTTATTAGAAGATCCGATTAAAACAAACAATTAATTTGTAAATCGCCCGCCATCACTACAGACAGTCAGAATAGCAGGCCGGAGACTTACATTTTTGCTATGGATTCTTGTTATTTTGCATTCATCAAAGAAAAGAAGTGGATTGTTGTTAAGTGTAGATTATGTGTAAGTAAAAATCATGACAACTGCAAGAAACACGACTGGATGTGAAGCATTAAACCCATACTTAAGGCCAGGCAGAATACATTACTATTATTATATCGTAATAATATTAGTGAAATTAATTTAAATAAATATAATAATTGACTAAATATAAATTTACACACATTACACACAAATAAATAAACAGACTAAATGATGGACTCAAAATCTGCGGAAAACTGTGCATTTCTGCGCGGCCAGATTCCACGTGGGCCTATCCATACCCCACCTCCAGCTAAACAACAAATGACTGACATCAGGTAAAACAATTAGTTTGACTAAACTCAAAAAAATAAAAAAATATGTATTGCTTTTATTGAGGAGATGCAGCCACTGTCTACTGTAGAAGCGACTACATTTTGTAATATAATAAGATTTTTTCTATTTTGGGAAATGATTTACACATTTATTAAGGCCACGTGAAGAAATTTATTCAATGTAAAAAGCTCAAAGATTTATTTTGATTTGGGAATGTTTTTTATCGTCATTTTAAAGGTTTAAAATCTGTTTTTGCCTTAATATAAATGATTTATTGTTAGTGCTCTTAGGCTTTATTGCAGTCTTTATCTCAATGGACAGTGAATTTACTTAACTAATAACACAAAACGTACAAAAGTAGCAAAAACATACAGAAGCTTGTTGATTGTTAATTGTATCTTGGAAAATTCATTGTTTAGTGTAAGTGATGACATTTTGATGATTCAAAGATGGTCAAATGTGGCATCTATACATATGATTGCTACATCAAGAAAGCTAAAGGTCCCATAAATGTGCATTTGTGTACAATGTGTGATGTAATTTCAGATGAAACATGAAGACAGGGCAGGACATAGACTATCTCCTCCCCTTTTTTAAAAAACAGCCATCAGCGTTTTATTTTTGTCACAGCTCTGCCAGTGAGAGTGGTTGAGCTTAGCTTAAACGTGGTTGTTGTTAGAAGAAATACAGCTTTGGCCGTAAGACATTTAACCCTACCCCAACCCTAAACCCAACCTTCACAGTAATGTAAAAACAGTAATTATTCATATAATTATTTTGAAATTACCAATTAAATCATATTTTATTAACAAAATGTGACATTAACAAAATGTCACAAAAATGATGCTATATTACTGTAAGTATCCACAGCTGTATCCCATCTAGACTTTGTTGGCAAATTGGAGCTGAACTCATCAGGTTAGAGGTTCTCCAGAACCCGGATTGAACAACCCTGCTATTGAGTATTTGATTAGTCAGAAGATTTGATGAGAAACTTAAGAAAAAATCCATTTAGGCAGAAGCAACTGCAAGTTTTGAATGTTTATATCTTTTAAATGGGAATCTTGTCTCCGTTTTGGAGCTCACTTGCTTAAAGATATCCTTAATACTACATACTTATCATAACATCGAAAAAAAAAAATAAAAATTATTTGGATTTCAATGGCTTATAACTTTCAGGTTTAGTTTTTGCTAAACTGATATATATATATATATATATATATATATATATATATATATATATATATATATATATATACAGTTGAAGTCAGAATTATTATCACCCCTTTGAATTTTATTTTTTTTTATTTTTATTTGGGCTAGAATAAAAGCAGATTTAATTTTTTTTAAAAACCATTTTAAGGTCAAAATTATTATATATATATATATATATATATATATATATATATATATATATATATATATATATATATATATATATATATATATATATATATATATATACAGGGCTTTACATTACCTCCCGCCAACCTGCCAAATGCGGGTAGATTTCAGCCGTGGTGGGTTAGACAGACACTCTCACTAGCCACTTTGGCTGGTTGAAGATCATTTTTAAATTGTAGTGTTCTTAAAAGCAGGGTTCGACAATAGAGATGGCCCATAATGTGTGCAAATGTCATCTTACAATCTAGAAGCAGCATAACAGACAAAAATAACGTTCGCGCGAGAAAAGGAAAGCAGGTGAATACCGAATGAGAGGATGATGCGCGCGGCTGTTTTAAAAGGCATGCACACGTTTCCTGGCGCGAAGCAACCTTGCCTAGAGGAAACGCAACTGCTGCGATCGGTTCTCTTTCAAATACACTGGACAAAAAGTGATGCTCGTGCACAGACTGTCCTGCTGCTTCCAAAAGTACATCCGGATGTTTCTAAAATATGTCTTTTTGTAAGCAGCAGCGGCTGCCGGTTTTGTTTTAACTATTCTTTTAATAGAACAGATTATGGACCTAACGTTACCCGTGTGCGCGTTATCATCCTTTATTATCACACAGTATGTTTTTCACCTGCTTTCTTTTGCTTACAGTTATTTTTGTTAATATAATTTAATTATCATTTGTACAATAACATTGCTTTAATAGGAGATTAACTCCCCATGTATGTGTAGTTAACTAGTGATCTGAGAGACCTTTAGCCTGGACAGATAGGGTACTGTGCATAGTTTTAGATACATGGCAATCATTATTTTTTTAAATGTAATTTTTTTTTTAAGAAAGATTTTGTTGAATAAAAAGAGCATTTATACAGCTATATTTTGCATGTTTTGACATATTATTTAACATTAGTGGCTTAGACATAATTATTTATTTATTTTTAGTGTGGTCAGAGATAAATTTGGTAAATCCTAAGTGTTGAGCCCTGAAAAGTCCTGTGAAAAAAAAACGAATTGCAATGGGACACTATGAAACCACAGCCCGTTTGCTCATGCACATTGAGCAGGGTCATACACACAAAACAAGTGAAATTAATGAGGCATGTGGACATAACACAAAGTCTAAATTAAGTCATATTAGCATGCCAAAGTCAAATTTATGGATATAAAATATATTTTCCCAACAACAAAATTGTGGCTAGTGAAAATGGCGAGTGGCTAGTAATGTTGGAAATCTACTAGTCACAGTGGCTGGTGATCAAAAAAGTTAATGTCAAGCCCTGTATATATATATATAGGTTCTTTAATGGGATACATGAAGAATCTTAAACTTTTCTAAATAAAAAAAATCTTTTACACTTTGAAATAAATGTTTTTTAAGAACTGTTGACTGAAAGATTCTTTGGGGGAGCCAAATGCAAAGAATGCACAATAACTCATAGTGATGGAAACCCTCTTTTAGAAACTTTAAGTATGTAAACACAATGAGCACATTGCAGGGACATTTTTCACCTGATCTGTTGCTCTGTTAATTAAAACGTCTACAATGCAAAACACTTGAAAGTTGAACTTTGAGTTTATTAATCATAACTATCCACATATAGTCATTCTCAAGTGTTTAAATATGCCTGAAACTGAATTGATATGTGTGTAATAGCGTGTGACACTTTGGTTTGACATAAAAATTAATTCCTTTCTACGGCAGATCCAATGAAGTCATGTGTCAATGAGTCAAAGGCAAACTCTCAAATGCATTTCAGCTCTTATTTAAGAAGCAGATTACTGACAATCTTCCATTGTGTGTAGCATCTTGTTTTTGCTTAAATTGCCACCAATTGTCATGGTCAATTAACAGCTTACTCCAAACTACTTTTTCTAAAAAATAAAGACAAAAGTTGGCAATCCTTACTTTCAGTTTCAGTGAGTTAAAAGTGAATCAACATTGGTAATCGTCCAGTTTTTACATACATTGTAAGTACTGTAACATTAGACAGAAGTTAAACATTAAACCAACCACTCAAACTGATTAAGCGTGATTTTTTTTTTAGGCATCACTCACCAGAAATGTAATTTTCCACATTTCTGGAATTTGCACAACACTCATTGTAATAAACATTGTCAAATTAATCTGCTTTAGATAAAAACAAGTAGCTTTTAGCACCCGTCTCTCAGATGAGACGTCAAACCGAGGTCCTGACTCTTTGTGGTCATTAAAATCCCAAGGCACTTCTCGTAAAGAGTAGGGGTGTAACCCCGGTGTCCTAAACAAATTACCCCCATCGGCCCTTACCCATCATAGCCTCCCAATCAAACCCATCCATCGAATTGGCTCTATCACTGTCTCTCCACTCCACCTATAGCTGGTGTGTGGTGAGCGTACTGGAGCTGCTGTCCTGTGGCTGCCGTCGCATCATCCAAGTGGATGCTGCACACTGGTGGTAGTGTGGAGAGACTCCCCTCATGATTGTGAAGTGCTTTGGGTGTATGGCCATTAGTGGTGGGCCGTTACGGGTGTTAACTTGCTGCGTTAACGCGAGACTCTTATTGGGCGATAAAAAAAATATCGCTGTTAATCTATTCTCAAAGTTGGGTTGGGAGCTGGGTCTATTCTACGCAAGCTATGATGACTTTCACCTTGATATTTTAGCACGGATGTATACCTGACCGGTTTGCCGTCTGACAAAAAAGTGCTCTTCTGAATCAAATCAGGATGCCCTTCTGGATCTTTCACTTAATTCAAAGACACTACTGAGTACGTTTACATGGACATCTGTAGTCTAGCTATTTGCCTTAATAGACAATAATATAATTAAGGTGTTTACGTGAAGTGCTTTCATGTAAGAGTTTCCTGTAATTTTGGGAGATTAAACTGCAGATCGGCAGTTTAACAATCACTCATGAACATTTCATTCATGCCCCCGTGACAAACTGGGGTATTAGATGCAAATAAGGAGTAAGGACCGGTGAGAGTGTTATGGAATTTAATAACGCACGCCAAATGGAAAGAGAAAACTTTCGCATTTCACGATGTGTGTGTGTGTGTGTGTGTGTGTGTGTGTGTTTGCAGTCCTTTACTGACGTGTGTGGATCTTGTCGGAAAATATGGCGAAAAGTCCTACATGACAGTAACAGTTTCACGGTGTTTACTTCAATAATGCCACTAATATCTGCATACTCCACGTCTTAATTACATTTCTGTTTAGTTCAGTTGTGACTTTAGTCATATTAAGGTAATCAAATATGCTTATGTAGGCCTACAGTTCAAAATTCATGTTTAACTGAATAAACAGTTAGTAAACACAAGTTGAGCATCATTTATTTTCATCACCAATTATCATAGTAGAACAGTTCCTCAAGCAGTTTGTGAAGCATTTTGGAAACAGGAGATGAGCCCCTGGTCTAATGTGCCACCTTTCTAATGAGAAAGCCATTCTCAAAGACTTACTTTTGGTCAATTATTTGGGTAGCACACATATTCTGAATGCCTTCGGCAGAATTCAAATGAGCCATTTTATTCTAGATTAATTCCAAGATTACAGTGAGATTAATCTAGATTTAAAAAAAAATCTATGCCCACCTATAATAGCCATACACAGTAAATGTGCTATATAAATACACATTACTTACTTACTTATTCACTGGTCATTTTGCTGGCAGTGAGCAGTGTTGCCTGATTGGGCGGTTTCCCACCCAATTGGGCGGTTTTGAATCCAAGGTTGCGGGTAAAAAATAACATAGGCGGGTAGTGGATATTTGGGCGGTATTGTAAAGGTACGGCCGCCTGCCCGCGATCTCCCGTAACCCCCCCACTATTCGTGAAACTTGGGACCGTTCCCCCCACTTTTCGTGAAATATGGGATGATCCAACCCACTTCGGCGGGTTTTTGGGCTGGAAAAAGTCAGTTACATCTGGCAACACTGGCAGTGAGCAGAATTGAGAAACCTTGTTATTAGCAACATCGGGGGCAGATAAATACATTTTGAAACAATGCTAGATTAATTTGAATATGATCTGCACACATTCCTCTCAATAAAAATCACATGAGATAAAAAACAAAAAAAAAAACAAATGGTGAGAAAACAGCAGTGAAAAGCATCTTATTATAGTGTATGGGTCATCAAAATTCTCTTATTAAAATG
Source organism: Danio kyathit (assembly GCA_903798195.1). Lineage (NCBI taxonomy): Eukaryota > Metazoa > Chordata > Actinopteri > Cypriniformes > Danionidae > Danio > Danio kyathit. The sequence goes on from LR812529.1 coordinate 44,408,538, forward strand.
TATTCATTCATTCATTTTGCTTTAGCTTAGTCTCTGATTTATCAGAGGTCGCCACTATTCCAACATATGTTTTACGCAGCAGATGCCCTTCCAGCCGCAACCCAGTATTAGGAAGCATCCATACACACTCATTCACACATGAACTCTGGACAATTTAGTTCATCCAGTTCATTTATACCGCATGTCTTTGGACTGTGGGGGAAACCGGAGCACCCGGAGGAAACCCACGCGAACACAGGGAGAACATGCAAACTCCACACAGAAATGCCAACTGGCCCAGCCGGGACTCGAACCAGCGACCTTTTTGCTATAAGGTGACAGTGCTAACCACTGAGCCACCGTGATGCCCCCTCACCCTCGACTACTTCGCTATAGGCGCATGCTCGAGTGACGTCACTGCCGCTGCTGCTGCTACGCGAGCCACGCAGCGTGTGTTTGTAGCTCTGTCGCATAGATTCGCAATTTGCATTTTTATTATCGAATACCTCCACATTTCGCTTAATACTACTTAGGGGGAACAAACCTTAAATACATTTTATACAACATTTAACACTTTATACATATAAATCTACTTTAAAACGTTCTGTCTCTCGAGCATCCGCCTGGTGTTTGTAGCTTTAGCCAGCTAGCACCGCTGGTCAGCTAAAGCTACCGACTGCTTTCATCCCCTAATTTTCTCACTTACTGGCTTTGCTCGTTACCCTGTACGATGTCGCTTGTGTCTCTGTCCTTGTGTGCAGGAGAGACATCGATGGAGGTGCTGGACATGGAGCTGGAACGGCTGGAAGAACGCATCCGCCTTCTGCAGATGAAGCGAACTGAACTCAGGGCGCAGAGAGCATTGCTCGATGTGCCCCGCGCTCCAGTTCGCCCATCTGAGGTAAGTGCAAAATACAGCCGTAACACTCCGTCCACCTCAACCCCGTGTGTTTCTCTGTCCAGGCCCAGCGCGCCTAGGACGCGGCTCGCCCAGGTGTCGTTCACGCCGACACCAGGCTACCACGGCCCCTGGGTGCAGCCGCGTAAGGTGCCCAGCAAGCCCCGGGGGACAGCGTCTCCTCCTCCCGTGTTCGAGATCTCCACGGAGAACCGCTTCGCCCCTCTCCGCGAGACGGGTCACGATGTGGCTATCATCGGTGACTCCATCGTCCGCCATGTCCGTCCTGCTTCCACTTCAGGTAATAAAATACGCACATTTTGCTTTCCTGGTGCTCGCGTTAAGAATATTTCTGCACAGATTCCAAGTATCCTGAGCACTGGCGAGAGCCTCGGTGCCGTTGTCCTCCATGTGGGGACGAACGACACCGGGCTCCGCCAGTCGGAGATCCTGAAGAGGGACTTCAGGAGCCTCATCGAGACGGTTCGACGCACCTCGCCCGCCACGCAGATCATCGTTTCTGGACCGCTTCCTACCTACCGCCGAGGAAACGAAAGGTTCAGTAGACTTTTTGCTCTGAATGAATGGCTATTAACATGGTGTAATGAACAGAAACTGCTCTTTGCCAATAACTGGAATCTTTTCTGGGAGCGCCCTAGGCTTTTCCGTCCGGACGGCCTGCACCCTAGTCGAGCTGGAGCGGAACTGCTGTCGGACAACATTTCTAAGATGCTTCGCTCTGTCTGACTAGTAAGTAAAAATTCACAAAATTCACATTTTATCCATATAGACTCTTGTTCGACCCACTTAAATTACAGTAACACATGTCTAGCTTACCCCATAGAGACTGTGTCTATTCCTCGTGTTAGACCAACAATTAAACGTACTATGTGCTCTAGAAAAAATCTATTAAGAATAAAAGCTGAAAATCCAATAAAAAGTGATAATACAAACTTCGTTAAGCTTGGTCTCCTAAACATCAGGTCACTAGCACCTAAAACACTTATCATTAATGAAATAATAACAGATAACAATCTAAATGCACTCTGTCTTACTGAAACCTGGCTGAAACAAAATGACTATATTAGCTTAAATGAAGCAACTCCTCCAGGATTCACATATAAGCATGAAGCTCGTCATACTGGCCGTGGTGGTGGAGTTGCATCAATCTTTAGTGATATTCTTAATGTTAATCGGAAAAAGGGACTTATGTTTAACTCCTTTGAGTTATTAGCTCTTAATGTTCTGCTACCGGATATTATGCAAAAATCTATGTTATCTCTCGCTATAATCACCATATATAGACCCCCAGGACCCTATGTCAATTTTCTAAAAGAGTTTTCTGATTTTATTTCTGACTTGCTAGTTAAAACTGATAAAATACTAATTGTAGGAGACTTCAACATCCACGTAGATGACTCCAATGATACACTAGGGCTCGCCTTTATGGATCTATTAAACTCACTTGGGATAAAACAAAATGCTGTCGGTCCAACCCATCGCTTAAAGCATACATTAGATCTAATATTGTCTTACGGAATCGAGGTCTTTGATGTAGACATTATACCACAAAGTGATGATATTACAGACCACTACCTCTTACTATATAAGCTGCGTCTACCTGAAATTAGCAGATCTGCACCAATGTACCGCCCTGGTAGGACTATCGTTCCGTCCACCAAGGATGAATTCATAAATAACTTACCTGACCTTTCCTTATTTCGAAATACACCCGCAAACGCAAATGACCTTGATGTAGTAACCAGCAATATGGATGCCATCTTTACTAACACACTAAATACTGTGGCACCCATCAAATTAAAAAAGGCTAGAGAGAATAAAACTACACCATGGTACAATAATCATACTCGCGCTCTCAAAACAGCAACCCGTGCTCTAGAACGTAAATGGAAAAAAACTAATTTAGAGGTTTTTAGAATTGCGTACAAAGACAGTATGTCCAGCTATAGGAGGGCTCTTAAATCTGCCAGGGCCGAGCACCTCCGCAAACTGATTGAAAATAATCAGAACAATCCTAGATTTTTATTTAGCACCATTGCTAAACTAACAAATAATCGATCATCTTTAGAACAAAATGTCCCACCGCAAATCAGTAGTGATGACTTCATGAATTTTTTCAGTGATAAAATAGAAGGCTTTAGACAGAAAATAGAAAATGTTAAACTTTCTGCACCACCTCATACTCCAGATGCAGAAATATTTTCACTGAATCAAAATAACCTACAATGCTTCAAAATCATAGAACAGGAAGAGCTAGATAAAGTTATAAATAGTTCTAAATCAGCTACATGTATGTTAGATCCAATTCCAACAAAATTACTGAAAGAGCTGCTACCTGTTATAGGAGAACCTCTCCTTAATGTTATCAACTCTTCTTTATCTTTAGGCCACGTTCCAAATCCTTACAAGCTAGCTGTTATTAAGCCTATTATTAAGAAACCACAACTGGACCCGAGCAACTTAGCTAATTATAGGCCTATTTCAAATCTTCCGTTTATGTCTAAAATACTAGAAAAAGTTGTTTCTACCCAATTATGCTCCTTTCTGCAGACAAACAATATTTTTGAAGTGTTTCAGTCAGGTTTCAGGCCTCATCACAGTACAGAAACTGCATTAGTAAAAATAACCAACGATTTACTCTTAGCTGCTGACCAGGGGTGCGTCTCACTGTTAGTTCTACTCGATCTTAGCGCCGCATTTGACACCATTGACCACAATATTCTCATAAACCGCTTAAATTCTACAGGTGTCCAAGGTCAGGCCCTTCAATGGTTTAGGTCATACTTAGCTGATCGCTACCAGTTTGTGAATATTAATGGACAGCTTTCACAAGTCAGGCCAGTAAAGTACGGGGTCCCTCAAGGATCAGTTTTAGGCCCTTTGCTGTTTACAATATACATGCTTCCCCTGGGAGACATTATTAGAAAACACGGGATCAGCTTTCACTGCTATGCAGACGATACTCAATTATACATTTCAACTAAACCTGATGAGATGTCCGAACTGTCTAAGCTAACTGAGTGTATTAAAGATGTTAAAGACTGGATGACCAACAATTTTCTTCTCTTAAACTCAGACAAAACAGAATTATTACTTATCGGGCCTAAATCCTGTACACAGCAGTTCTCACAACTCGACCTGCAATTAGAGGGATACAAAGTTAGCGTTAGCTCTACTATAAAAGATCTAGGTGTGATATTAGACAGCAATTTAACATTCGAAAATCATATATCCCATGTCACAAAAACTGCTTTCTTTCATCTAAGAAATATCGCTAAATTGCGTAGTATGCTATCCATATCAGATGCAGAAAAGCTAGTTCATGCTTTCATGACTTCTAGGCTAGACTACTGTAATGCTCTGTTTGCTGGCTGCCCAGCATCCTCTATTAACAAACTTCAGCTAGTGCAAAATGCAGCTGCCAGAGTTCTTACCAGATCTAGAAAATATGATCATATCACCCCAATTTTATCCTCCTTACACTGGCTGCCTGTTAAGTTTCGTATTGAATTTAAAATATTACTCCTTACCTATAAAGCTTTAAATAATCTAGCTCCTGTTTATCTAACCAACCTCCTGTCTCGCTACAACCCAACCCGCTCTTTAAGATCTCAAAACTCAGGGCTTCTAGTAGTACCTAGAATATCAAAGTCGAGTAAAGGAGGCAGAGCCTTCTCATTTATGGCCCCTAAACTCTGGAATAGCCTTCCTGATAATGTCCGAGGCTCAGACACACTCTCGCTCTTCAAAACTAGATTAAAGACCTATCTTTTTAGCAAAGCGTACACTCAGTGTAGCACATAACGGTATGACGCATGATGTGCCCCACACATGATTTTGCTTCTTGTTTATATACACTATGAACAGCAGCTACGCTAATTATTCTCCTTATTCTGTATTTCCACCTGGGGGTTCTCATCCCGAGGCCCTCAGACTATGCAGTGCCACTGATGTGATCCAAGACCAGTGACGAGATGATCCTAAGGTTTTCTGGACCAGGCCGTATCCTGAGCAGCTGCTGTGGTGGTCATCGTGGAGTGAGAGCCTGAGACTGTCCCCTGTGACGCTCCAAGGAGAGACGAGTCTTCGCTGAGGTCCAGCTTCATGCGCCTAGACTGCAGCTCTGCACAAGACGTTTGGCCACAGGAGAAATGGTCGTGCCCAACCGAGCCTGGTTTCTCTCGAGGTTTTTTAAATCTTCACTTTCGCCAATTGGTGAAGTTTTTTACTCGCCGCTGTCGCCACTGGCTTGCATGGTTCGGGATCGGTAGAGCTGCGCATCGATGGATTTGCTCTTCAGTGTTTGGACTCTCAGTAGTGATTATTAACCCACACTGAATTGAGCTAAACTGAACTGAACTTAATCGCTGAAAACTGAACAGACACTGTTTCAATTCACTATAATCTTCCATGTGAAGCTGCTTTGACACAATCTACATTGTATAAGCGCTATACAAATAAAGATGAATTGAATTGAATTGAATTATTAAAATTAAATCCTATGATAATAGGATTATAAAGTGCATTCGAAATTGCAGAGTATGTATATTTGATTATGCGAGACTCATTCATTCATTCATTCATTTTCTTGTCGGCTTTGTCCCTTGCGGGGTCGCCACAGCGGAATGAACCGCCAACTTATCCAGCACGATTTTACGCAGCGGATGCCCTTCCAGCCGCAACCCATCTCTGGGAACTTCCACACACACATTCACACTCATACACTATGGACAATTTAGCTTACCCAATTCACCTGTACTGCATGTCTTTGGACTGTGGGGGAAACCGGAGCACCCGGAGGAAACCCACGCAAACCCAGGGAGAACATGCAAACTCCACAAAGAAACGCCAACTGACCCAGCCCAGCCGAGGTTCGAACCTGCGACCCAGCGACGTTCTTGCTGTGAGGCAACAGCACTACCTACTGCGCCACTGGGTTGCCATTATGCGAGACTGTAGTTTGAAATAATTCATTTTCTTTGAATGTACATTGACACAATAGTATAGAAAAGCTCTTATGGATTTTGTTTGGAACATTATAAGCACTTGTTTCATAGGTCATAGAGCAGAACAGAGGCTCTCGGGAACAACCGTAAACGTCACAGTTTTGATTTTCCGAGCAAAAAAGGACTTTCCAAGTCCTTCACACAGAAATCTTCAACCAAACGCTTTTATAGACAACCTTGGAAAGTCGGGGAAGGACTTGTTTTTAAGTTTCATTACAAGCTGTTCACATATTGATAGAGAAAAAAAGTAATACGTGAAGATTTCTACATATAACCTCCTTTAAACCATGTCTGTTGATTACTAAAAACAGTATTGCACTTACAATGGAAGTAGGTCAAGACATTTCAGAGGGCAAAAAGAGCAAATGCACAACTTGCTTCTATCATTTTTTTTCATATACAAATGATTTTTTCTATCTTATCACTTTCTCACTCTCTTTTTTGAAAAGATTCTTATATTGTGTTACAGTCAAGGTCTTTACATAGAGCTTAACTTGACCTAGAACGTTCTTTTAACATAATTAGTAATAGGCTGGATGGTTTGTGGCTGTTAATATGCAAAGGACTTCAGCTGATTAAATCCTCAAACCACCGTCTTACCTCCTCTCGGTTCTGTGAGAGTTTTATCACACTTTAATGAAGTGTCAGAGCACATTTAACACATTATAATAAACCATAGGAACATAGGATGAAGCAAGAAGTGTCTTTTGAAGCCCAGATTTCAATGAAGCCCTCTGAAGTGATTGTTCACTTATATCGTATTCTTCCTTTTGGATAAAAAGAAAGACTGTGCTATTAAAAGCCCATCAGTGTCTTAAATCTAAGCATTAAAGGAGTGCTCCCTCAGACTTGTCATTATTAATAGCAGTAAAATACCATGTTCTCTACTCACCCACTCTAAGAAAAAGCAGTAGGAAACGCTCTGTTCCTCAGCTTTAATGCGTCTGTCCTGGTGTGAGGGCGAACTGCCACTGGAGTTTAAGGAGTACCCACTGTTCTTAGTTTAATATTTTTGAGTGAGGAAAGAATAAAGGCATATAGACAATTAAGTATATTTTACAATTAGTAAAAACAACAAAAAGATCTTCAAGAAAATGACAACTAATCCAAAATAACTAGTCCTTCTAAAGGTAACACATTGGTATTGTGTTTTGTGTCTAAAATGTTTTTCCATATCATATCAAGGTCACACTTAAGGTTTCAATATTTATGTTATTTACCAACATGAACTAATGAACAATACTTGTACAGCCTTTATTAATCATAGCCAGTGGTGGAAAGAGTACTGAAAAATCATACTTAAGTAAAAGTACCATTACCTGCCTAAAAATGCAGTGCAATTAGAGTAAAAGTATCTGTTGTAAATATTACTTAAAGTATGAGTAAAAAGTAGACCTTTCAAAAGTACTCAAGAGTAGTGAGTATAATGCTTTAAAAAGCTGATGCATTTACATGTAATTTGTGTAACATTTGTACATGTGATGTGTGTAAACGTTCAATGTCTAGCTAGTGTCTAAGGATTTAGGTTGTGTTAGAAAGTGACCAAAATCCAACGTCGAGCCAACATCTTAAACCAATGTCATATTGACGTCAAATACTGACATTACTGACCAAAATCCAACATCTGATAGATCATAGTGGTAAAATAAAAAAATAAATAAAAGTAGTGACTGCAGTTTGAAGGAAAGAAATGGAGTAAAAGTGCCGATAAAGCACTAAAAATGTACTCAAGGGAAAGTAAAAGTACACATTTTTAAAACTACTTAGTAAGTTACAGTTTCTGAGAAAAACTACTCAATTACGGTAGGTTGAGTATTTGTCATTTGTTTCTTTTACACCACTGATCATAGAATACTAATGCATTATTAAAATCCAAATTATTGCTTGTTAACATTAATACACTGTGAGTTAACATCAGCTAACAATATACAATTTTTTTTTTTACCATTAAATAACCATAACAAAGATGAATACATACCATAATAACGTTACTTGTTTGTTCATATTATTAGGGGAGCGCGGGGCACAAAGTAACGCGGGGTTAAATGTAACACGGAGTTTTAAGGTATTTTAAGAAAACCATTTTGAAAGATGTATAAAACACACAGTGACTGCTAGCCAGTTTTGAGGAAAACATGACACAGCGGGGTTAGTTGTAACAGGGTGTTACAATTAAGCCACACACTGTTGGACACCAATCAAACCAACACAATTGTTTTTTAATTTTGAGTGTAATGTTGAGAACTTTGTAAATAAAAATGTTTTTTAATAGAAAATATTTTTAATAGAAAAAAATATCTATTTTACTGCTAATAATGCAAATAAATGCATTGTATAATAATGGATAAATGCATAATAATGCAAATAGATTCAAATGTGTTTATCCAATAAACAAATAAATAAATAAACATACTGTGCTATGTAGAATAAAAAAAGAAATGAGCCAATTACTGAGGAAATATAGCTACTATTTAAAGTAAACTGAATTTAAATTAATTGTGTGAAATCTGCCTTTATAAGCAGGGGCGTAGCGGACATTTTAAAAGCGAGGGGGACAGTTAAATGAGATCAAAAAGTTTACGTTCATATAATTATTAATCACCTGTTTCTAAATGGTCTGGCTTTAAAAGTGAGTAGGACATACCTCCTGTCTGTCCATAACCCCCTGTCTGTTACAACTTGCCCCGCAGGTGGGGTAAATATTAACATTATAACTCCTGGCACTTTTGGCAATACTGCACAAAAACCATAGGTCCGGCGGTCATAATTTCAGTGCTCATGTGTAGAAGAGGCTTGTGTGTTGCTGGTAAACCCCATTGGTAAACCCCATGGTCTAACCCCATTACTTTTTTTATTATTTGACCAAAACCAAAAAGTGTTACTTTGTGCCCCGCTCTCCCCTAAATATATTAACATTAAATGAAACAACCTTATCTTAAAGTATTACTTACATCAACGACATTTGGAAATGTTTTTTCTGCTTATGAACAACACAATCTCTGACAAGCCAATCAGAATCCACTTGACTTTAAAAGCGCGCGAATATTTAAAGCGGGAGATGACGTGACGGAAGTAAAGCACGCGCATAAGGCATACAAAACAGAAAGCTGTCGTCGTCGATTGGGCGCTAATATCTTGAATGAATCTGTGTATCCCCGAGACTCCGTCCTCCTCAGGTATGGTCCTTAAATATAATTAGAGCCATTACATCGACGAAAAGTCTGTCATTCTTTACCTACTTACCTGTTTACACTGCTTTAAGTACACTACTTTTACCTTTTTACGTGTGGGGTCAGTTATAATGTTCACTGAAAAATGTCTCGTATTAAACTACTGTAGTCACCTCAAATGTATTCCCACCTCATATAATCACTTTACTGCTGTTGTTGTATGTAATAATAGTGTTACTTAGTAATAATGTTAAGATTTTGTGTAGGCCTACATGGTTTAATTATTTTAAATGTCTGATATTTCACTTTTATTTTTGTAAAGAGGTTAATATTCTAATGGTAACTAGATTTTAATAATTTAAATGTATATTTTACTCAATATATTAATGTAATAAAAAGAAGTCCTGAACAGTCTTACAAAGTTTTTATGAAATGGTAGATAACATAATAACCCATTGAAGTCATGTTGTGGAGATATTCATTGCATTTTTTGAAGAGATATCACTCAAGTACATTTCTGATTTAATGTAGGCTATTGAGTATTACAAATGCCCCTGGTTTCCCCATATGCTGCAGTATATATATATATATATATATATATATATATATATATATATATATATATATATATATATATATATATATATATATATATATATATATATAGTTTTCATATATTTGCAATTTAATATTATAGTTGTTGTCTGGAAGTTGACCTAAGGTTACTTAAAAGTTTAATAATTTGTGAATAAAAACCTTCCAATAACTGAGACATTTCTTTTGTTTTGGTGAGGCCTAGTATTTAGATTGACTAAAAAATATTTTGCATAAAAATTGAGTTTGTAATGGCCTTCATGTTGTTTCAAACATAAGCATTTTCAGACAGGTTTTCAAAATGTATACTTTTGTGTTTCTTGGGGAATAAAATCAAATACTGTAGGTTTGGATTGACACGAAGGTGAATAAATCATGACAGAATATACATTATACTTGATGTATTCCTTTAACTCGTGTTTATAGCTATGTAAATCTTGTGTGCACAGATTTGCAATTTGACATCATAGAGTTCATCTCTGACTGTCAGAAGCAAGTCAACCAAAAGTTTACTGTAAATTATAATAATAAGTGGATTAATCTAGAGGACTTCAAGTGAGAATGTCCTCTGAAGCAATTTCATTGTCACCAAGGGATTTTTATGAGCATATCAATATCCCTTTTCTGTCACAACACCTGTCAGAATCCTGTCGGCGGTTGAGTGCCTTGAATTTAATATTTCATATTCAAACATTAATGTCTTCCCTTCCCGTTCAAGTGAGAGGAAATTATTCTAGGTTATACTCGTGTCTGTTGGCTGTATTGATTGCAAATATCTATTCTTCTAAATTTCCAGAGTTTGCTTTGTCAGGAAAAATTGGTAAAGCGTATTGGCAGCTCACACAATCAATCTGCAGAAAAGATATGAACAGGGAAACATCTTTAAATGCCTTATGAGAAAACTAGCTTTCTGCAGTATTCAAGTTTGATAACAACACCTCTGGTCTGGGCTCTGTATAAGAATGTTCTTCAAAGATGTCTTGCATGCCTAGAGTATTGATTTAATAAAGGAAAAAACTAGTCCTTCAGATCTTTCAGAAATCACTCTATTGTGTTGATTTTTTTATTATTAGTGTAGTAAACAGTTCCACTGAGGTGATACCGTTTTTTATGGATTTTTTTGATGAATAGAAAGTACAACAACATTTATTTACATGAAAATTTTTTTAACAATATATACTTTGTCACTTGCAAAGCATTTTTTTAAATTAAAGCAATAATAAATAAAAAATAATCCACCAAGGTAGTAAAAAGGTATATCCAAGGTGGTAAACAGAGCCCAGTTTTAAAAAAAAAAAAGATCTGGATCAAATTGGTTCAGATTTGAAAATCCCATCTTTTGCTGTCCAAGATTAATCATAGACTGTAAAAGATATGGACATAGTATCCGTGACGTCACCCATAGGTTTCTGAAGAACGCAAAAGAAGCTACCAGTAGGAGTGGCCAACCGTCGCCATTTTGTTTGCGCGTCCGCGAGTGGGGGATACCAAATAATGGCAAAGAGGCGGAGCATGAGCGGAGCTACAGACGCCTGCTAGCATCTTGCTTAGACAGGCTTTTCTTTGGGAGAAACGCTTAATACTTCATTGCCTGCGACTCGTTTGTGTTCTGACCACATGTGCTGGGTTGTACACTATATCAATAAAGTGTTTAGACTTTTTAAAACACTGTTGTAATACATTGAGCCACCAAACATTGTTCTTATGACATTTTTCTACAGGAGGAAAACGTGAATTAGTTATTTAGTCTGTGTTAGTAAATGCAAGGCTATTTATGAAACTCTGGCATAACACTGTAGGACAACGTTTCATATGACTGTTCTCAATCAATCTGTCAGATTCTGGAGTACATTACAGCTCTAAAGAAAATTATAAATGATAAATTATCTTAAATAAAACAAATACATTTATAGAGATGGTATATAAGTATATAATTTCACTCACCTGGGAAATGGAGGCCACGTGAATGCTTTTTGAGCACAATTAAGTGCACACAGCATGCCATATCATCTGATAATTGTAAGAAATAATTGCAAAAAGCAATTGACTGTGTAAAGCCACATAAAACAAAACAAAACAAAACAAAAATACGATGTATATGCCGAGTTCAGCAGCAAATCAGCTGGAATCAGCTGAGGTAAAGTGATGGCGACCAGCGAGACCTAGCTGTCACTCAAGTGGCCACGCCCTTAATTATGCAGATTTAATAAAACCTAATATAAAGGAAACGGATGAGTTATAAAAAAATTCACCTCCTAACAGTTGTCATGAAGGGTAAAATTAGCTATATGAATCAAAATCGTTCTTTGTACCGGGCTGTAAACACCTTTTTTCTGCTGTAAAGTTGGCCTAATAGTGGGCTCAGCTGAAATTTGCTCTATTATGAAGCCAGGACTAGCGGAATTTCAATGAATTTCAGTTTCAGTTACTTCCATATTTGCTTCACGAGGGACAGCGGGAGGTTGCCGCTTGGGATTAACTGATCTATCTTACTTTTATGACAGTTTTGTAAAGGAACATTGGGTTGGATCACTATGATCCAAATACCAAATTTCAGGATTACCAAATCCTCTTTACCAGAGCCTTAAATGAAACCAACAGTGTAGCCTACTGGGGTCCGTTCGTCATATGTGGATTACTCAGTTAGCTGGATTTGGTTATTGACGATTTGGCACGATCCAGGATAGTTTCATTCTTCAAAACTCATCTGAGAGTTGTTGTCATAGCAACAGTTGTGGTAGCTCAAACCTGCTCGGGAGCAGGCTCATTTAATATAAACAGGATTAGATCGGGTCAGTTCAAGCAAAGAATTCTGATTTGTTCTTAGAGTATTAGTTATATACACTTGGAAAAATAGTAAATATAATTTTTTAACTATATATATATATATATATATACACATGTTTAAAAATATATATTATTAAAACTTATGCCATCTGCACTCCGAAATAAAAGTACAAAGACTGTCACCTGGTGGTTCAAAGATACAAATGCGTACATTCACTTAAAAAAAAAAATATTTATTTTATTTGGTTCAAAAAAATCCTAACTGAATCTACTCTTATGATGGGATCAGGATAATCCTGTTTTTTTTTTTGATTAAATAGATCCCAATCGGAGTTCAAAGTTTTGAATAACCCAAAGGGCAGGTTTGATCCAAATCAAACGTAAGACTGGATTACATGGTCTGATCTTAATTCAAAGTGACATTCTTATACAAAATCCCTTTGTTACTTTTTAAAAACCCATTTCCAAGATTTGATCCAATCCATGATCCAAAGTCCCGCTGGATTACTTTTGAAAAACTGGGCCCAGGTGATTTATTTCCAAAGAGACTTACGTTTAATGTACATTATATGTATGTTTATTTGTAAAACGTCAGCATGATTATAGTTAAGGCTGCACGATATTAGAAAAATCTAACATTGTGATTTTTTTTTGTTTCGTGATATATATATTGCGATATGAAAACAGTTTCACCAGATCACTTAATATCTCTATTTGGAAAGAATTTATAATGTTAGATAGATTGGGATGATTTTGCAGTGGGAGTGCATCTCCATAAAATCAAATAAACAATCTATATTCTGCGACACAGTGGCGTTTCTCCCACTGTCCAAAGACATGCAGTACAGGTGAATTGGGTGGGCTAAATTGTCCGTAGTGTATGAGTGTGAATGAGTGTGTATGGTTGTTTCCCAGAGATGGGTTGCGGCCGGAAGGGCTTCCGCTGCATATAACATGTACTGGATAAATTGGCATTTCTGTATTTGCATGTGTTGTATATTCATGCACTTGTTTAGTCAGAGATTGATGAATTAATATTTACTATTTGCATCTCCATAAAATCTAATAAACAATCTATAAACCTTTTGGGGTCCCCCAACACATTTCCGTTGTGGTCTGTGCTATTTGGAGTGCATTTCTGTATTTGCATGTGTTGTGAGTATTTTCATGCATAACTATCTATAAATACAATCAAGAAAAATATACAATTTTATCGTTTCCTGAGTCTAACAGTATTTAAGTACAGTGAACGATAAAAAATAAAAATAATTCAATAAAATTAATCGTAGTTAAGGTCACAAACGATACAATTTTTTTATACCTGATTGCTTTTAAATTCATTATACCATCACAGGCATCAAAAACACATGCAAATGATAAATGATGATATAAAATGAACGTTGCATATCCTGCAATGTGACTATTGCGAATGATCACATTGGGATATCGATGCTGAAACAATATGTTGTGCAGCCCTGATTATAGTGCTTAACCTCTATTGTTTTCCACAGAAGAAAGTTCTAGATGTTCATATGCATTTGGAGCAACGTTTGGAATGATGCAAGGGTGAGTACACAACTCTTGTTTTCAGATATAATTTGTATTTAAATACATGTGTGCAAAGCAATTTAAGCCTACTGAAAAAAAAACATTATGTTCATTCCCCTGTAATCGAACCTGTGACCTTTGTAATGCAACCTCCGCAGAAACTCAAATACAAAGTGAAAAATCCATTTACATTTTGCACGAGCAGCACTATAAGCAGAGCTTTAATTAAACTTGTATTTGAATATTGAGATCTCACGACCGAACTATGATGCAAGTTGTGACTGCGTAACGCAGAGCAGAGATAAAAACGAATTGCGCACGTAGAGCTGCGTCTAATGAAAAACTTTAAATCTGCATTTAGTCAGCAACTACTGAAATTACCAGGATTAAGAGTTTGTCCACAAGGACCGGGCCAGAGCTTGTTGCTAGGCTACAAGATCCTTCAGAGAAATCGATGAGTCTTGGCCCTTCTTCACTGCACTAACCTGATGGGACCAAGCCGACCGATTTTCACACCAATGATTTCTGGCCCTTGTAAATGAGAACATGACTTCTATTTCTTCGCTGATGGAGAACTGCCATCGCTTTCCGAGCGAGAGGGAGGGAGGTTGAGGAGCTCGGCCATGCCGTGAGAGCCGGGGAGACACTAACCAAGAGATCAGACCATGGAGACACTCGAGGATTATCTACAGTATGCTGAAGAAATCCTGAAATCCCCCTCAATCCGCTTTGAAACAGCGGAAGCCCAGAATCAAACCGAAACACGGGCGCTAACTAGCTGCGCGGCGTGTGTGCGTAAAGGTTGCATTAGGAACGATAACGAGGTGTTGTGTGAAAGTTTAGTCAGAGGTGTTAGCGCGAGGACATTAACAACCCGTAGAGAGAGAGAGAGAGAGAGATTCACACCAAAAATCAGTAGCGTTTGCTGTAATATTCCACCAAAGAACCACAAAAGACTTGCTTTAGGTTGCAAAAGAGGTTTTATTCAAAAGTATCAGGGTGTAAGACTTTTATTTGGCATCATTTTTCATACAAATCTGAGAGAGCCACATTGAAAGCGGCCACCGAAAGCAGGAA
This sequence comes from Danio kyathit, assembly GCA_903798195.1. Classification (NCBI taxonomy): domain Eukaryota; kingdom Metazoa; phylum Chordata; class Actinopteri; order Cypriniformes; family Danionidae; genus Danio; species Danio kyathit. Next base: position 44,423,618 of record LR812529.1, read on the forward strand.
TTCATACGAGAATTGATTGCGTGAGACTCCAGTGAATTATCTTTTGTAAGCATTGAAGTGATGCGTACGCAAGAAGCACTCTCAGTAATATATTTTATTAATGAAAAACATTTGCATCTCATTTCACAAGATCATGGCTTATTAGCTGTATGGCTCTCCCCCGAATGAAAATGCATATTCATTATTACCTCCTCATTAATATTGATAAAGGCACACAGTACATTTCACTTTCATGTTCAGCAATGATAGTAAGTGCACAATAGAAGGAAAATGACTTTGATATGGCAATACACTTTGAATATTACATCTGCAATACACCGACGTCTGCGGCAGAAATATATTTACATTACAGTATCTGTGTTGGGATTGGACACAGTGTCAGATATTGATTTGTATTTCCCCCCCCTGCGCGCTGAATTTTATTAATGGCAAATCAATGGAAAGAGGTTACAGCATCGCACACAGTACAACTCAATTTAAAGAGGGAACACAATCCGGATCACATAGCAAACACAAAATATTGGATCTCAAAGTGTTTCTTGGAGCAATTTCACTCTTTTGTTGAAAGAAAAATTAAATAAAACAATTGATTTCCTTTCCAAAATTGTTAACCTCATTAAATATGTTTGTGCACTTGGCTCCGAGTAGAACTAAGCAGAGTTTAAGCGAATTATTTCCGAAGACTTAATCTATGCCTTTAAGCCTAGCTGTCATTTTTTCCTCCCCATTTCAAATTAAAACATATTGCATTGAAACAAATCTAGTTAAAAGCGTATTACGATCACAAAAAAAAAAAAGCCCTGGCTAAATCCGTTCCGTTTTCTGACAAACTTATTATTGTTTCCTCTCAATGCAGAAGGATAGACTGAGTACAATTTGCACAGATTCAGCACTGTTGTCCTCGGCAGCGCGCCGTAGGAGTTTAGGCTTGCATGGCACCTGGATAAGGGGGCTTTTTGTCATGCTTGTGTAAGAACGTGATACATAACTCTTTTATCGGCAGCGCCTGCCTGCTAAGCTTATCCCGGCTTTAAGGCTGCTGCACAAGTTGTTCTAATGAGGCTCCCCGGGCCGGAAGGATCCGTCGGACGAAGACGTGCCCAGCATCCCAAATACACACACACACACATGCGCGCACATTCAGACAAGGGTAGGGGTCCTGTCTCAACCCTGGCCTCCTACTTCTACGTCACACTGAGTAGATGTGGGCCGATGCCTCAGCTCTGCAATGGTATTCTCCTTCCCGTAATGGAGGGGATTGTGTTATTTTGCTCTCTCTTTCTCTGTGTGCGTCTTACTCCTCTGAAGTGTCATTAACCTTGAGGCGTGATGCACAGTATGCATACCGAATTCATCCTTCCCTGAGACAGAGAGGCTCGTAAACCTGATTACGATAAACAAACAAGCTTCTCGATACACACATCTGCACTGGTTATGTTTCCCTTGTGCAAAGACACGCTCTATAGCAAAGAACTCACCTATAGTGAGCTGCCTACGAAGGAAGCACTTTAAGGGATCAAAAGGCGTGAAGGCTGTTCCAAAAGGTAGGCAATTTAATTATGCTGCCTTCTAAGATGGCTCGTTTTTGGCCAAAATGTAAAGTAGCACCACGTGCATTTTTATGCCAGTCCTAGAGAAGAGATCGGAGGAGGTAAATCCCTGAAAGCACTTCAAGACAATTTATAATTACATCTGTGTGTGCATATGAGCATATCTAAATAGTAAAAGTGTACTAAAGCTTTGTAAATCTTTATACTTCGCAACTCTCCTTCAAACCACTAGGGCTTTTCACATACAGTAGAGATCAGAATTATTAAACCCCCTTTGAATTTTCTTTCCTTTTTTAAATGTTTCCCAAATTATGATTAACACAGCAAGGAAATTTTCACAGTATGTCTGATAATATTTTTTCTTCTGGAGAAAGTCTTATTTGTTTTATTTCGGCTAGAATAAAAGCAGTTTTTAATTTTTTTAAAAACCTTTTAAGGTCAAAATTATTAGCCCCTTTAAGCTATATTATTTTTTCAATAGTCTACAGAACAAACCATCATTATACAATAACTTGCCTAATTTCCCTAACCTGCCTAGTTAACCTAATTAACCTAGTTAAGTCTTTAAATGTCTCTTTAAGCTGTATAGAAGTGTCTTAAATAATATCTAGTAAAATATTATTTACTGTCATCGTGACAAAGATAAAATAAATCAGTTATTAGAGATGAGTTATTAAAACTATTATGTTTAGAAATGTGTTCTCAAATCTTCTCTCAAATGAGTTGACCTGTTATGCAGAATGATGGAAGACCATTTAATTAGTTTTTTAATGTTTTATTTTAACTAAAGTTTTATTAAAATATTGATAAAATGTGAAAAAATAATGAGCCAATACATTTTTTTTATGCTTAAAGTACAGTTGAAGTCAGAATTATTAACCCCCCTGAATTATTAGCCCCCCTGTTTATTTTTTTCCCCAATTTTTGTGTAACGGAGAGAAGATTTTTTTCAACACATTTCTAATCATAATAGTTTTAATAACTCATTTCTAATAACTGATTTATTTTATCTTTGCCATGATGACAGTAAATAATATTTTACTAGATATTTTTTAAGACATTTCTATACAGCCTAAAGAGACATTTAAAGGTTTAACTAGCTTAATTAGATTAACTAGGCAGGTTAGGGTAATTAGGCAAGTCAAGTTGTATATCGATGGTTTGTTCTGTAGACTATCGGAAAAAATATATAGCTTAAAGGGGCTAATGATTTTGACCTTTAAATGGTTCTTAAAAAATAAAAAACTGCTTTTATTCTTGCCGAAATAAAATACATAAGACTTTCTCCAGAAGAAAAAATATTATCAGACATACTGTGAAAACTTCCTTACTGTTAAACATGATTTGAGAAATATTTAAAAAAGAAAAAAAGTTCAAAGGGGTTTAATAATTCTGATTTTAACTGTATAGAACAATTAATTTAGCACCATGAAAATATCTGAGATCAGTTGCGAGTTTAATACAAATAGTTTGTTTCAAATCAGTCAACTATGACAGTCAGAGTGTTTGGCTATTCTCTTGAGCTTATGCAACCCTTGTATTATGTTCTTGTATTATGCTCTTTTGGAATTCCAGCAAACGATGCATGCATTGTAAAAACATTTACATCATCGATGTATGAAAATACATGAAATTACTTACAATTAGGCCGACACGGAATCTGTGGGTGCAGAAATCTGCAGATTTTTACAACGCAATCTCACGGCAATTCATAACTTTTTGATTTAGTGGCTAAAGCCGCAGTCACACTAGAGTTTGAGTTTGCGAAATTCTGTCGTACGGCGCTGCAAAAAGGGGCGGGATTAAACAAGATGATTAGACATTAAAAAAAGCGAGCGATTGCTCCATTTTTTAAATCTCTGTCCAGAGAGGTCATGTTTTGATCCTGGATTGGTCTCACGCAGTCAAGTGATGCGATTTCGCAGGTCAGAGTTCACCAAGCTTGAACTTTGCACTGCAGCAACCTGCGAAACTCGACGCATGACCCTGCGTTTCCGGTCTGACGCATTCGCGTGCGCATGAATGGAAGTCTATGGGGAGTAAAGTCCAGTGTGACCGTGGCTTTATTCGTATGAATTCGTACGATTTGCTCATCACCCAATGACGGTTGGAGTTAGGTGCCACGCCTCCTTTTTAAAATCATACATTTTCGTACGACTGAACTCTGAATTAGCCACTAAACTGACAAAATGTAGAATACTTACATTTCCTCGTGAGATCAGGTTGGATTTTTAGCACTTCATAGAGTCTATGTTTTTACTGGTGATTTTAGATTAATCCCACTAATTTTATTGTGATATAATAATTGTAATATTAAAATGTTTAGATGATTTATTTACAATACAGTTTGTAAAGTCTTTTTTCTGTCTTTTAGTATAGATATATTTTATGAGAGACTTGTTTTGTTTACCAAATAAGTGGATCTAATGGGTTTTGCATTTTAAACATTAAATAAAAGTTCAAATGCATTATTTTTTATTTCAGAAATTAAGTTTTTAGCAATTGAAATAAAATACTTTATTATTGTGGGTCAAATTCGTGGTTAAATTGACCAGCAAATTTTAACAACCTAGTAAAATTTGGTACAACAATTTCCCAACAAATCAGAATGACAATGATGATGCCTGGTAGCTTATTTCCATCAACTCAACAATCTAAACAAGCCTGGAACATAATAGAAGGGTTAACAGATTGTATTGCTCTCAGTCACCAACACCTACATATTATTGGTTGTTAGCGTCAGTTTCTACTCGACTGCTAGGATAAACATCTCAGGCAGTAGCTGCCAATCAGGGCTGTACACAGCGAGGCATCTTGATTCAGAAACAGACATAAGCACATCCAATTTAAATCAACAAAAGTGCCATTAGCTCAGCTGAAGAGAGGGAAGCCGCCTGATGAAGAGCGCAGAAAGGGCCACGCTTCTCGCATAGTAAACGTGGACCGATGCGAACGGCGTCCTCTTTGCATTCAGTCATAGCATTTTGTTATATCTGTATTATTTAGAACGTAGGAACAGCGAGTACCACCTAGTCTTGCGTTCCCTTCACACCCCTCCTGACAGCACGCCAGCGCGATTCACTCAAATGAATAATGTAACTTTGTGCCTGGAACAAAGTGAGGAGCTTACAGCGGCATAGCGCCTGCCACGGCTGCTGATTCGGGCAGAGGAAGATAATGCAAAAGACAGCGAGCGCGGGAGCAAGGAAGAACGCTAAGCTGCTTCATCAAATCTCCCAAATGAGACGAAACACACAAAAGCTGCTGAAAGGGTGTGCGAGTCAATCTACACAAAAGAAAAACATCAGGCTCGCGGCTCCGTCTGTATGCACAAGCCAGTGGAGGAGACAAAAAGTCCCCCCCGTTTCCAGCCCAACTAGACAAAATGGCTCTTTATCGAAACCAAACGATATAAATGGAATCATTATGCGCAATGGTTGCACACACACGCTAATGAAAAAGACAACAAACAGATCAATAGGGCGTACCTCATTGCGCAAAGAGCAAGAGGCATTGTGGGAACGAGAAGACGGATTATAACACAGATATTTTCCCATTGTCTGTGCTTCGAGCCGTCGAGAGAAAGGCACATTAATGAAGACAAATGAACGATTGTTTGTCTCTTGCAACCTCGAATTAAACGGGTCTGGGGAAGCTCGGCAGCAGTCTCACATTCCGCGGATGAAGTGAAAGGGCTATTCTCGCCGCAATCAGTGTTCATCTGAGCTCCCTCCACCCGCCTGATGGGCCGGCCAAAGATAGACAGGATTTCAGGGGGAGGAGGTGTAATTGATTAACTCATGGAAAGCTGATTAAGATTAACTATCAGTGTGAAACCCAGAAAGCTTTTCTAGCTGGCGAAAACTTCATGCTGAACTTCATTTCTGCCCAATGACATTCTGCCAATCCTGCAGCGGCTTGGAGAAATAGTGGCAGATTTTTCTCCAGCTCACCACAGGCGCATTTATTTTATCAAAAACACAGTAAAAACAGTGCTATCTTTAATTCACACTTTTAATAATTAGGGTTTAGGTTCTTTAAACCTTTTTTTTTTGTCAGGAATAAGAACATTTTAGTTATGTAAAGACTTTTTTGTAATATAAAGAAACTTTTGTGCAACAGAAATGTTCTATGGATGTTAAAGGTCCTTCATGAAAACATCAATGACAAAAATAATCTTTGTTTTTAAGTGTACAATAACTTGCAGTCTATTTATTATACAGTGTGTGATTCTGGACCACCAAACTAGTCATAAGTAGGCCCACAAGGAATCTGCGATTGCAGAAATCCACAGATTTCTGCAGATTTTCAGCCCATCATTGTGTCTATTTATTTAGTTGTGTGTAAATGTGTGTACATTTATATTTATTCAGTTTTTAAATTAATTTCAGTAATATTACTGACTAATATGAAAATGTTCCTATGATTTACTTACAATACAGGTTGTAAAGTAATAATTTCTGCATTTTAGTATATATGGTAGATATATTATATGAGTGACTTGCTTTGTTTACCAAATAAATGGATCTAAATGGATTTGCATTGTAAACAATAAATAAAAGTTAAAAATCTATTACTTTTTATTTAACATATTACGTTTTTAGTTACAATACTGCCAAAATCACTCCACATAAATCCACAATTTTTTTTTTTTACAATATTCTGCGCAGAAATATTAAAACATGTCCCTAGTCTGCCCCTAGTCATAAGTGTCAATTTTTGGAAATTGAGTTTAAACATCATGAATAAATCTGAATAAATATGCTTTCTATTAAGTTTTGATTTATTCATGGGATGAAATTTACAAAATGTCTTCATGGAAGATGATCTTACTTAATATTCTAATTATTTTGGCATACAAAAATCGAGAATTGTGACTCATACAATGTATTTTTGTTAATGTCAGTGTATTTTTAAAAATATACCCATGCAACATAAGACAAGATAAATTTTGTGGTTCAGGGTCACATTTTGTTTAGGTGAATTTTCAGTAGACAGTATTCCAGTGTTCAGTATTGTATGATCCTTCGGAAATTTTAATATGCAGATTTGAAACAGATTTTTATCAGTCTGGGTGGCGCAGTGGGTAGCACAATCGCCTCAGAGCAAAAAGGTCGCTGGTTCGAGCCCCAGCTGGGCCAGTTGGCATTTCTGTGTGGAGTTTGCATGTTCTCCCTGTGTTGGTGTGGGTTTCCTCCGGGTGCTCCGGTTTCCCCCACAGTCCAAAGACATGCGCTATAGGTGAATTGAATAAGCTAAATTGGCTTTAGTGTATGTGAGTGGCGACCCCTGATTAATAAAGGGACTAAGCCAAAAAGAAAATGAATGAATGAATGAATGATTTTTTTATCAGTGTTGTAAATAGCTTTGTGGAAACTGTGATACTTTTGTTCTTTGGATCACTTTAATGCACATTTGCTTTATAAAATTATTATTTCGCTCAAATTCAATTAATTAAATCAAAACTCAAATTCGTTACTAACTCGATTAATATGATTCGCTTCGTTTTGACCCGATAACGATCTCATCTTCAATTAAGAAAGTAGCCCATTAAGGAATAGATGGCCTGAAATGAAAACTCATAATTTTTCACCCCTATTTTTTATTCTGTGAAACAGAAAAGGAGAAGCAAGAATGTTTGAGTTTCCGATTTTCATATAACTTCAAATAACTGTTCCAGAAGGTGTAATTTCTTAAATAAGCAATACCATAGATCAAACTTTTGACTTTCTAAAGAAAGTTTTGATAAGCAGTTCCTATTTTTTTTCTTTCAGTTAGTGTGAAAAATACTAATATGACAGAAAAAGTGTTTCTAATTTCAGTTTGACTTGTTTTTCAGTGCATAATATATTTATATTCATTTTTATTTTGATCTATTTAAAAAAAATTATATTCCGTTTCACTGCACAGTGATACATTTTGAAAAATCTCTCAAGTAGTGTTGCTTGTCAACATTCATGATATTTAAAGGATCATTAGATATTTTAAAGGAAAAATACTAAGAAAAGTATGTTTGCTGTTAAAATGCACAGTTGAAGTCAGAATTATTAGCAACCCTTTGAATTTTTTTTTAAATATATATTTCCCAAATGATGTTTAACAGATTAAGGAAATTTTCACAGTATGTCTGATAATATTATTTCTTCTGGAGAAAGTCTTATTTGTTTTATTTCGCCTAGAATAAAAGCAGTTTTTAATTTTTTAAAACCCATTTTAAGGTCAAAATTATTAGCCCCTTTAAGCTATATGTTTTTTCAATAGTTTACAGAACAAACCATCATTATACAATAACTTGCCTAATTACCCTAACCTGTTTAGTTAACCTAATTAGTTAAGCCTATAAATGTCACTTTAAGCTGTATAGAAGTGTCTTAAAAAATATCTAGTCAAATATTATGTACTGTCATCATGGCAAAGATAAAATAAATCAGTTATTAGAAATGAGTTATTAAAACTATTATGATTAGAAATGTGTTCTTCTCTCTGTTAAAATTGGGGAAAAATAAACAGGGGGGCTAATAATTCAGGAGGGCTAATAATTCTGACTTCAACTGTAAGCCATATATATCTTTTAGAAAACAATTCTTAACAATTGCTTAATAAAAGTATTAATTCACTTTTAAATAAGACCGGCAGCTTATTTCATAGCATTAAATGATAGACTACATGTTTTGTACAGACAAAAGTAAGTTCCAACCAAAATACCACAGCTGCCACATAAAATCAGAATTAATGTCATGTTATAATCATAATCCAATCTTAATTGTACCATATTTTCAGCACATTTTGCACATAATATGATGCATTTTAGATTGAAACAAGATGTTAAACAGAAAACAAGGGTCAGCAGGGTCTGACATTACACACCAAAACAGACTGATGTGTTTGAGGAAGAAAGCTAATTAGTTCTTGAATTTCAATAGAAATAGTAAAATGCACAGGTGAATGATTCTCAACACCAGGAGTATGTGTTTAAATAAACAGCACCAGTTGTGATATCATGTTGGCTTTAATAAAGCTGGTTGCCACAAGTTTATTGCAGTGATGACTGCAATAGCAACTACGATTTTTTTGGTTGGAAACTACGGTTACCATGGTGAATTTTCATTAAGCATAGCATGTCTCATTATAACGGTGATGCAGTCTCTGTTAAAGCTGCTCTCGAATCACATCGATCATTTCTGATAGCTGAACTCTGCATAAGTGTGTTTGCATCCACAAAATATTCCAAACTATTTAAAACAGCCTGTTTCCAGACAACAATTTGCAGAAACGAGCAGCACTCTGAGGGTGGCTTCAACAGCCGAAGAAGCTTGAATTGGTTCTTCTTTCCCATCTAAACCACTCGCTGTGAGTTTATTTCAAACTACGAAGAGGATATGTGATCTGCGGCACCAAATGAATTAAATACTTGACCTCTATTTGAAGCTGCTCTGGAAGGTCTGACAACATTCAGAGGCCGGCGGCGATCTGAAAAGCGAATGTTTAAAGCACATGCCAACAGCACTTCGTCTAAAGAACATTTCCATTTCCTATTACCTGGCCATATTCACATGAGGGAGACGGCGGGCTGTTCATTTAGTGTTTTTCTACCTTCTTGCTTTGGGTTTTTTTCTTTTCTGTCTTCAATTGGCCCTATTCTCACCAATGAGGCTGCCAAGTCTAGTTTCGTCAACTTTTGTGCAATCGGGCCCCCTTCTAGTATGGTGGCATGCTCCGTTTTCATCTTTCACACATTAAATTGGGAATTAAACGTCTGTGGGTTTTATCTTTCAATCTCTCCGGCCTGCCCTCTTACTTTGACACGTTCTTTAATGGTTTGCCCGTGGAATCGCCACCCACTGGGCTCCTTAACGCACGTGTCCAGCCGCTTGATGTATGAAGACTCGCACAAATTGGCAATCAGGTGAGGTTGGCTTGGATAGAGGCTCTGCTCGCTGGCATCCTGACTCCAATTCCCTTTTCTGGCTCCAGCGTCTGTTTTCACCAGGGCCCTGACAGGTGCTCCTGACAAAATCCATTACCTTTGCAATTACACAATCTCACTTTCCCCGCTCACCCTTCTCTACCACAGACTGCCATCGTCTCTCTCTCTTTCTCTCTCCTGTCCGTTCGGACGATTGGCTAATTAGGGGAACTTAAGAGGAGGAAACCCACTTTAATTTTCATTACGGTGAGGAGACATCCTGACTGTCACTGCCGAGAGGGACCGCTGCCATCAACGGGGAAAAAGCGACGTCTATGACCTCTCTCTTTGACTCTCATTTAGTCTCTCCCTTTCGCTGTCTGATGTGGAGAGCTGTGAAAGTTTTCATGGTGTAGTTGAGAAATGAAGCATGAGACGCTTCGTTTCGGCCCGATGGCGATCTCATCTTCAATAAAGAAAGAAGCCCATAAAGGAATAGATGGCCTGAAATGAAAACTTTGTCATCATTTATTCACCCTCATGTCATTCCAGTCGTCTATTATTATTTTTTATTCTGCGAAACAGAAAAGGAGATGCCAGAATGCTTGAGCATCCAATTTTCATACAACTATCTTAAAAAGAAATGTTCCAGAAGGTCATTTTTTTATTAGCAATACCAGAGAAGAAACTTTTTGCGTCCTAAATAATGTTTCGGTAAGCTGTTCCTAAATATTTCTGTCTCTTGGTGTAAAAAATACATTAAAAAGATTTAAATACGATAGAAAAATCGTTTCTAATTTTAGTACGACTTGTTTTTCAGTGCATAATTATATTTGTTTGCATTTTGATTTAGTCATAAGTGTCAATTTTTGGAAATTGAGATTTGTACATCATGAATAAATCTGAATAAATACGCTTTCCAATGGTGTATGGTTTTTAGGATAGAATAGTATTTGGCCGAGATACTTCTACTTAAAAAATCTGGAATCTAAGAGTTCAAAATATATATAAACATACTGTGAAAATTGCCTTAAAAGATGTCCAAATTGGACAATGGTTTGTTAGGATAGAATACTATTTGGTCGAGATACTTCTATCTATCTATCTAAAAAAAAAAAAAAAAAAAAAAAAAACTTTTGGCTTCCTAAAGAATGTTTTGGTAAGCAGTTCCTAAAATTTTCTTTCTCTTGGTGTGAAAAAAATAAAAAATAAAAATACGACAAATATTGTTTCTAATTTTAGTAGAACTTGTTTTCCAGTGCATTATATAATTATATTTGTTAATTTATTTGAAAATAAATATATTCTGTTTCACTGCAGAATATTCTCCAGCTCACCACAGGCACATTTATTTGATCAAAAACACAGTAAAAACAGTACTATCGTTCATTTACACTCTTAATAATTAAGGTTCATGTTGCTTAAAGACTCTTTAAGAGAATGGTTGTTTGAACTTTTTTTTGTCAGGAATAAGAACATTTTGGTGATCCAAATAATCAATAATTAAACCTAAAGAAACTTTTGTGCAACATAAATGTTCTATGGATGTTAAAGGTCCTTCATGAAAACATCAATGGCAAAATAGTCTCAATTTTAAGTGTACAATAACTTGCAGTCTTTTTAATATACAGTACGTGATTCGGACCACAAAACTATAAGTGTCAATTTTTGAAAATTGAGATTTATACATCATGAATAAATCTGAATAAATACGCTTTCCATTGGTGTATGGTTTTTAGGATAGAATAGTATTTGGCCAAGATACTTCTATCTAAAAAAAACAACAACTTTTGGCTTCCTAAAGAATGTTTTAGTAAGCGGTTCCTAAATGTTTCTTTCTCTTAGTGTGGAAAATACATCAAAAAGGTAAATACAACAGAAAAAGTGTTTCTGATTTTAGTCAGACTTGTTTTTCAGTGCATATTATTATTACATTTGTTTATAATTTGATTTATTTGAAAATAAATATATTCTGTTTCACTGCACACAGTGACACACTGTTGGCGAAAGTTTTGAAAGTAATGCATTGCAATATTGAGTTACACCCTAAAAAAGTAACTAGTTGCATTACTTAGTTACTTTTTTTAGTAAATAATTCGCTACGTTACTTTTGCGTTCATAATTTATTACATGGCTGAGGCTTGATCTCTTTCTTTCTTTTTTAATAGAGGAGCTCTGCAATTAACAACGCACTGTATAACCTACACCTTCATTATCCTTTAAAAAACCCATAAAAAAATAATAGGATGTTATCGAGAACTTCCTGAACCCAGAGCTCTACATGCCGTATACACTGTACAGATTATTAAAAGTTTAAAGCAATGTGTTTGCTACTTTTGTACTATTTGTCTTGAGTAAAATCACTGTCCATTGAGACAATCCCTTTTTCCTTTTTTTCGATGCGTTCAAAAAGATGAACACATTCTCTCAATGACTGCATGATGCATTGTGACTAATTTTAATTCAGCTATTTATTTTTTAAACGCTAATTAAACTAAAAAGTAACCTGTGTTACATTTTCAAAAAAGTAATGCAAATATTATTACTTGATTTTTAAAAAAGTAATGTGTTACTTTACTAGTTACTTAGAAATGTAATATTATGAGACATCACATGGTGACATACATTTCCAAGTAAATAAAATACACTGTTAACTTTTTAAAATCTCTCAAGTAGTGTTGCTTCTCAACATTCATGATATTGAATAATGAAAGGATCATTAGATATTTTAAAGGGAAAATACTAAGAAAAGAAGGTTTTCTGTGAAATAGCACAATGTAAGCCATATATACCTTTCAGAATACAATTCTTAAGTCGTAATTGAGGTTTGAGTAAGGAACATTGACATCAAATCTCAGTTGCACTAGTTTAATTAAAAAGTGGTGCCTTTGGATACAGCCTTTTAAAGATGTTCATTAAAAACATGCCAAATTAAATTGAGGGGAACATCTTTAAATAAATCATTATCTGTATAATATTAATAATATAATTAGTATTTTTTTTTCTCTTTGGATGTTTGCTAGTAAAAGCATTACCCAGTTTGATTGCATGGAAAACAAGAAGTTTGGAAAAATCTCCATTTGTGCTTTACAGAGTAAAGAATATAATTTTCATTTAACTTTCATGACAAAATTCTCACTTTGCATGTCTATTCCTTTAATCTCTACAAACATCGTGCTTGTTCTTTCTTCTTTTTTCTACAAAAACATTGAGGTCGTAATTAAATTTCGCCCGCTGACAGGAGTTAATAAAAAGCGAGTTCAAAACCGGACGAAATCTGCAGGAGCAAACCTTTCTCACGACATGCGATTTAAGAGAGGTGCTATCAGAGGCGGTGAGAGACACGCGGCCAATTAGCATGCCTGCAGATAATAATTTGAGGTCATTTGAATCTCTTGCTCATTAAACCAGGTCCACCCACAGACAGAGCAGATCCGTGGCTGCGATAAACAGACACTCACCTCCGCGAAATCGATTCGGCCTGCTCTCGTTCGGGATGTTCACCTAATAGATGTGAAATTCGACTCACCAGCTTTTTAAGCATGACTCCGGGGGTCAAAACAAATTCTAAAAGAAAGTAAAACGCAATCAGAATTAAAGCCATTTCTGACATAAATACAGCCTCCGAGTTCTTAACTAGTGAATACAGGAGAAAGCTGATTATAGATTCCCCCCATAATAAAAACAAAGCTAAGCTAAAATTGTTTTCATAAGCCTTTGCTTTAAGGCGATTAGCCGAAGTTTCAGTCTCTGACTTTTTTTTTTCTTTCCGCCTTTTGTTTCGGTGACATCAGATTTAGGGCATCCGTCATCCTGGACTGCTTCCTGTTGAGAAAGATTAATTGCGTCGCCCCATCCGCGCGTGCATGAACTGCATAATCACCTCGGCTAATGAGGCCTGCCATTTACCGCCACAATTACTGCTATTTTCAAACCCATTCAAACCTCACACCCAAAGGCCAAAGTTTTGGTCAGACCAGTTGCCATGGTGAGTTTTTTTAATTCCGCTTTAATTGAATATATTAATGCAGATCTGATGGTTATTCACACAGGCTTGGGGGTAGACGCGCATAAATGTACTAAAAATAGTGACAATTATAGATCTACGCTCGGCAGAGGGGGACGGCCAGAGAAAATGGCTCCTGCTGAAGTTATGGGCCGACATTTGTGTTGCACGGCCAAGTAAATCATAGTAAATTACTCCTATTCGAACGCATTAATCTTTGAGAGGAAAAAGAGCGCCGGAAATGTATCTGGAAATAAACTTCCTATTTATCACCCTACAGCAAAGCTTGTGCCTTGAGGGAGGACAGTCCATGTGAACAACCTGAAACAACCTGAGACGGCCAAATCGTTTTTTTTTTCTTATTGGAAAACGTTTTACAGCCACAACTATCACGGCTGTGCCAGCCAGTTCTGGTGTGGTATGATTGGTGAGGTCCAATTCACAGCGTGAATAAGCCTCTCTCTGGCTGATTACATGCTTTGATGTAGTGTCGTGAACACTTTCCAGGCTCACTTCTCCCTAGGACACACAAACGACACCCAGACGTTTCATTCAAATTCATGACGCGTCTCCTCCAAGTTCCGCACAATAATTGAGGGGAAGTCAGGTGAAACTTGCCCGGGGCCAGATTTGAAATGTTATTGAGAAATGACAGATGGTAGCCATCCTTTACCGTGGCGGCATTTGCGAATGGACCGCTTGGATCTCTCCGGGGGTCCTTAATTACCTTGAAGGCAGTAAATAGGCAAACTGGTAAAGATAAAGGCACCGTATCTAGGTGCTCTAGACCCCTGTTTGCCCAAATAATCAATTTCCCACGGTAAACTATAATTAGAGTTAGTCATTGCTTCTAAAGCCGCTATAATAAACACAAAATTGCATTCACCAAAAATATATCCAGTACAATACTGCACATCTAAAGACGTTTTTTTTTCCTGAATATTGGAATGAGCAGACTAAAAGTGTCTCACTGCTTCCAGACGTATTTGCATTGAATAAGTAAATTTTGTTAAATGGTAATCAAGAGTCAACATTGAGCATGTGTTGAGGAGGATGCTTGCAATAGAATATGCATTCATTTGAGCCTTAATCATGAAGCTTTGATACGTAAAATCATTTAGCAGCACCAAAATGAACTCATCCGCCTACTTGGATGTATTTGTTTTCACTTTAAAAAATGCATTAGATAACAATATCTGATTATGCTCAATTCAAGAATTGTAACTGACTTTACAAACACTGCTTTTTGAGTAATTTTAGTTGATGTATGAACTCACATTAACTATCTATTGATCTTTTTATATACATTTATTTCTATTTTTGGGTCCACTTTATATTAAGTGGCCTTAACTACTTTGTACTTGCATCAAAATATAAATACAATGTACTTACTGTGTCCATAATGTATTGCAGAGCACTTCTGATGCTCTTGAGCTGGATACGGGCAGGGTTAGGAACAAGTTTGGTTGTGTGGGTAGGTTTAAGGGTGGGTTAAGGTGTAAGGGATGGTCAACACGTATTTAATCAAGCATAAGTACAATGTAAAAATATGTATTTACACAATAAGTAGATTGTAACAAATGAGTAATTTCATATTAGATATTAGTTAAGGCCACTTAATATATATATATATTAATTTAGTTAATAAATGCCACCTAATATATTTTCTAATGCCATTCAGACACATTAAAAGTGTTCAAATATGTTTTGGGACTGCTAAATGTGAAAGTACATTTTTTAAAGTGCACCAGTACTTCCCTGCACCTCTGACTGCTCTTTCAGTGTTTAAAGTGTAAAAAAAACAAGCCGATCGTCTTATAAGTAAGTACATTAAAATCATGAACAGGGTCCTGATATGGCCTCTATTTCTCAGCCCTGAGATCTGGGCCAATACTGAGGTCACGTCCTGCATTTTTTTTCCCTTTGTAAGCTACTAAAACCGTGCGATTCTTCCCAGTCCAGGCATCGTCTCAAACCTCAGTCTCATAGTCCTGCTGTGGTCGTTCCTCTTCCTCCTTTTTCTTCTTTTTCCTTCCACAGAGGCCATGAAGGCCACAGAAGCAGGCAAAGGTGAACTGAGGCATAGTCTACCTATCTCTGGATCTCCACCGATTTATGAAACCTGTAGAGATAGGAAGAGAGAAAAGAAATGTAGATACCAGTGAAAATGATGAATCTTTGATACTCGCAAATCTCAGTGCTATCCAAGCGAACATCTCTTCTCAGAAAAGAGATTAAGTGCTAGGGATTTTATCTTGATGTAGGAATATTTCACATTTGGGAGAGAATAAATTGCACCTGCGGATAGGGTTGTTCATTTGCATACATTATTTATTTGTTGTTGAGCCATTTACTCTAAATAAATTACACTAAATAAATAATTATGGAAATCAGGTAACAGCACAAACACATCCAAAAATTAGTGTTGCACTCAATTTCAACTACTTAAGATGATAAAAGTACTCTCAGTTGTAACCTGAACCTGGAAATATAATAGGTTATAATGTTTTTATTATTAAATCATTTAAAATAACTATGAAAAATGTAATTTAATGCTAATATGAAAAACATTTAATAGGGATGATTAAATATCAATTTGGTACAAAGATATAAAAAAAAAAGTGCAGTTTGAGAGCGCTTTTAAATACACATTGAAACAAATCAGAATTAAACATTTATAGTAGTTCTAACAATTTATTGTGGGCAAGAAAATTAGTGAACTAATAAATTGAATATGTTTTGGCTACCGAAATCGCTGTCTTAGGATCAAAAGGATTAAGTTATTTATTTATTTTTTTTATTTAAAAATGTATCTAGATTTATTTATTTTTAAGTATTATCAGGGCTTAATTTGTGCTGGAACAAGCCGGATCTGGATCTGGCCCCTCTGAAATCTGACCCAGCACCTCATTTTACCAATCCCCCTCCTCACACTCACACTTTCTTCTGCGACTCCCCAACCCTCTTCACTTTTATCCGCGACACCTCCATTTCGTCCGCAATTCCCTCTCCTCCCCTCTTCATTTTCGTCCACGACCCCTCCCACCAACTTTCACTTTTGCCTGCGACCCCTCTTCCTCCTCTGGTAACATGCCGGATCCGTTGCCCCGATCTGTTCCGTGACCTCGCAATTTACAAATTAAGCACTGAGTATTATTATTTTCTGCAAAAAAAAAAAAAACTATACCATTCAAACCTCGCTTATTTCTTTAAAATTAAATTTTCTTTTTTTTTGGCAAAGGGCATCTTGAATTTTCGTTTTTGGCTAAAAATTTACATATATTTCCTCACCAATAAAATAAAAGTTGCTTTGGAAAAAAAAAATCATCTGCCAAATATGTGCAAAATGTTTAGTTTTCGGCAAAGTGCATTCAGTTTGAAAGTCTAAAACTTTTAATTTATTCATGACTAGTAAAATTTAAAGTAGGTTTGGAATCTATTTCAAGAGTTCACACTTAGATATTGCTTGATAATAATAATAGGTTTGTCATGCTGTCCCAGGAGAGAACCCTAAGCTTAGTGATAATTGAGCCCAGGGCTCCCGCCTGGTCAATGAGCATGTAAGGGGGTACTAGATCAGGTAGTTCTCGAGAAAGTAACAGAGGCTGTGATATCTGCTACCAGATCTATGGTAGCATATATCTATCAGGCACCCACATGAAAATATACTACAGTAATTTATAGTAAATACGATAGTGTCTTCTTAACCATACTGACGCCTCCAATAGAGATAGAGATGTTGTGCAATCACCTAAAATGTTGCTAGAATTGTTTTTTATGTATGAGCGATATATATATTGGATCACCAGAAATGATTGAGGTGAGGTCCATGTGTTGTGCGATAAGTCGATATATTAATTATTGTGACAGGCCTACTAGTGCTGCAAAAGCACAAGTAAAGCATGGTTAAACTGGATTGCAAAGTGAATCGTTAAGTGAACAAGATGTGTGCTAAAATACCATGAGCAAAAGAGTGTTGTGAATTTGCCACTTTATTCTCTTAAAACAAAGCTGGTGAAACGCTGGATGTCATGCAAGAGTCTCTCAATTATGAAGTTCAGTAATGTAATTCTGAAGGACCGTAATACAGGCGAATCGTGCTAAAGCGGCATCTCAGTGTGACTGGCGCTGCGTTATCTGCGCTGCATTGTCTCAGGCTGTAGGTTTGCTTGTGTTCTGCAGAGAGGAGATTACATGTTGAATGCATTTCGGACTCGGCTGGCTGAGTCGAGCGGCTCACGCGCTGATGAGCTTCCTGAGAGAGGACAGGGCGAAATCGCAGCTATCATATCCTGTGCAGACTGCAATTAACTCGAGTGCGGCTTTCGCTGTGGGAATTGAGACGTCTGAAATCTTGAGTCTTAAGCTGCGCGGAAGCAGGAAGGTCAAGAACCGCACACATGCATGTGAATATACGGACATCGGTATGTTCATTTATAGATCCCCTTAAAAAGAGTATGCAGTTGAAGTCAGAGTTATTAGCCCTCCTGTATATTTTTTCCCTCAATTTCTGTTTAACGGATAGAAGATTATTTTCAACACATTTCTAAACATAATAGTTTTAATAACTCATTTCTAATAACTGATTCCATTTTTGGTATGATGACAGGGCTAATACTATTGACTATAAAAGAAAATTAAAAACTGCTTTTATTCTAGCCAAAATAAAACAAACTATACTTTCTCCAGAAGAAAAAATATCGTAGGAAATACTGTGAAAAATCCCTTGCTCTGTTAAAAATAATTTGGGAAATATTTGAAGAAGGAAAATTCTCAGGAGGGCTAGCCATTTTGACTTCAACTGTATGTTCTGTGTCACGTATGCTAAACAGTTTTGTTCATTCACATTTGGAAAGGTGCTATAGGAAATTAGACACTGTGTGTGAAGATGTGTATTGGAACATGGACAGAAAAGCAATACGGTCTGTGCTGAATGGATTTGACTTTGCAGAAGCGTGGACAGTCCCCATGGTCCCATTAGGGTACTTGCCACTAATGGTTAAGGGCACTCCAGTGATGAGAACTACACATGTAAGCATCTTAAAGCCACTAAACCACAAGCACCCGCATCCTAGACGAGCACAGGCCTCCATTTGCACTCCTGAGGGTCCCTGGTTTAGTCAAACAACTCATGAATTAGTCAGACTCTACATGTAGTGTTGCCATGTCAAAATTGGCTGGTGAGGAAAATATGCACTCTAATAAATGCTGGGTTATTTTTACCCAAATTGGGTGAAATGTGGACAAACACTGGGTTACATTTGGTCCTTTAAATTTAATAAAAAAAATAAACAAGTGGTTGGTTTTGGCCATATTTACCCAATATTGGGTTGAAATAATAAATTTTTAGAGTGTATTGACGAAATAATTGAATTAATATCCTATGAATTAATGTCTTTAAAACCATTTTAGTTAGTTAAATTGTCATAAAACCATTCTTATGTAATTATTGTGTAATCAAAATTTTTAATACCCATTACAGATGTACAATAAAAATTTTTGGGTTATTTTAATAATGAGAATTTTTTTAACCCAATGGTTTGTCCATACTTGAAGTAATGTTCAATCACCATTTAGCTATTTATGTGTAACATTTAACAAAACACTTACTCTGACCTGCGCATATTGAAATGTACAGGTCGCAAAATGATATTATTATATGATTTTCACTTCTATAAAAAAGTCATGGTGGCAAATATTTAAAAGCTTGTTGGGTTTCTCAACCATGTTCCTGGAGAATCACCAACACTGCATGTTTTGGATGTCTTCTTTGTCTGTCACACCCATTACAGGTCTTTCAGTCTCTGCTAATGAGCTGATGATCTGAATCAGATGTGTTTGGTTAAGGAGATATGAACAACGTGCATAGCTGGTGGTCCCCCAGGAACGTGGTTGAGAAACACTGGTTTGAAGGATAGTAGCAAAGTCATTAAAAATTAGTATATAACTTTCAAAAAAGCTAAAAATTACTTTTAAATTGTAGTATATCATGTCAACAACCAAAAAAGTTGTGGTCTCTGTATAAATACGGGCCTCATTCAATCAGTAAATGTACTTAAAAATGGATCTATGAAGTTACACAGACTACTTTTGTATCCATTATGACCTCGTATTCTAAATAGCAGACATCTTATGAAATAAAAATGGAAATTTTATTTGATTTTTATCCAAAAAAGAAGAAAAACAGATTTGAGAAGCTCACAGATACTTTGAGCCAAGACTGAGCGTTCCTCGTGGAGTTCAGTTCAAGGCTAAAGTCCAAGTAAATGTGGCACGTCTGTGATTATTTTCAAATCGAGGTCAGTTCGGCAGGGCTTCTGGGAGAGTGTCTATGCGCACGGTACTTGAATGGCACTCTTAACAGTCTGCGAATTGAGTGGAAATGCGCCGATCGCTGAGTTCGCAATCGAGGAGTGTTATTATTGCTATTATTTTGTGTCAGGTGCTGTTCTGTAGTTATAACAATGCAGGACGAAGATGCAACGACTGTCAAACCTACAGTTGAGGGCAAAGTTATTAGACCTCTTATGAAATCTTTATTCTTATTCACGTATTTCCCAAGTAATGTTTACCAAAGCAAGGAATACTTTTTTTTCTGGAGAAAGTCTGGAAAATTCATATATACACTCACTGGCCACTTTTATTGAAATTTTCTAATAAGCCAATCACATGGCAGAAACTCAATGCATTAAGTCATGTAGACATGGTCAAGACGATCTGCTGCAGTTTAAACCGAGCATCAGAATGTGGAAGAAAAGTGACTTTGAATGTGGCATTTATGTTGGTGTCAGACGGGCTGGTCTGAGTATTTCAGAATCTGCTGGGATTTTCAAGCACAACCATCTCTACGGTTTACAGAGAATGCTACGAAAAAGAGAAAATATCCAGTGAGCGGCAGTTCTGTGGGTGCAAATGCCTTGTTGATCCCAGAGGTCAAAAGAGAATGGCCAGACTGGTTTGACCTGATAGAAAGGCAACAGTAACTCAAATAACCACTTGTTACAACCGAGGTATGCAGAAGAGCATCTCTGAACACACATCACGTTGAACCTTGAGGCGGATGGGCTACAGCAGCAGAAGACCACACCGGGTGCCACTCCTGTCAGCTAAGAACAGGAAACTGAGGCTACAATTCACACAGGCTCACCAAAATTGGACAATAGAAGATTGGAAAAAAAGTTGCCTGGTCTGATGAGTCTCGATTTCTGCTGTGACATTCAGATGGTAGGGTCAGAATATGGCATCAACAACATGAAAGCATGGAGCCATCCTGCCTTGTATCAACGGTTCAGGCTGGTGGTGGTAGTGTAATGGTGTGGGGGATATTTTCTTGTCACACTTTGGGCACATTAGTACCAATTGAGCATTGCGTCAACACCACAGTCTACCTGAGTATTGTTGCTGACCATGTCCATCCCTTTAACACGCCATGTCATAAAGGGCGAGTCATCTCAGACAGGTTTCTTGAACATGACAATGAATTCACTTTACTTAAATGGCCTCCACAATCACCAGAACTCAATCCAATAGAGCACCTTTGGGATGTGGTGGAAAGAGAGATTCGCATCATGAATGTGCAGCTGTGTGATGCTATCATGTCAATATGGACCAAAATCTCTGAGGAATATTTCCAGTACCTTGTTGAATCTATGCCACGAATGATTAAGGCAGTTCTGAAGGCAAAAGGAGGTCCAACCCGGTACTGGTAAGGTGTACCTAATAAAGTGGCCGGTGCGCGTATGTTCGCTATCATGCTATCACGTCAATGTGGAGCAAAATCTCTAAGGAATATTCCCAGTTCTGAAGGTAAAAGAGGGTCCAACCTGGTACTAGTAAGGTCTACCTAACACATTCTTTTATTATTTGGCTAAAAACAAACCACTGTTATTCAATAGCTTTCCTAATTAACCTAAAGTGCTAACTAACAAGTTTATCCTTTAAACTGCCCTTTAGGCTAAACACTTGCAAAATAACTAGTAAAATACTATTGACTGTCATCACGGACAAACCCACGTACAGCTGCACCATACTTGTCATCTGACAGCCGAATATTCACACGTTGAGTTTTGGTGGAGTGGTTCGCTTGTGATGGTCTGCACACATAAACAACCTTACCAATTCCAACACCACTGGATTTTTATTTGTCCAGATCACTTCTGCTTTCAGATATTCCCCCAGGTAGCACCTCTACCCTAGCCCTGATCACAATAACAAGCAGAGGTGATATCGCGCCTGGGAGGAAATAAAACATTAACATTTCACTCTCCCCGCGCCGCTCCCAATGAGTCTAATTAAGAGAGGGAAGCTGGTGATAAATACTGCAGGGTTCGTTAAAAACAGCCTGACTCAGCAGACGGTCCTGGCGGTTTGGCGCTGTGCTTTTGACGCTCGGGTAAAACTGCCAGCCGCGGGGACAAAAACCAGCCACAGTGCAACAGGGGGCTTGCAATCCTACAGACACATTGCCCAAGGGCACAATGTGTGTGTGTGTGTGTGACAGCGAGAACGAGAGAGAAAGGCAAAGAATCATGGATTATTGTCAGTATTGTGCAGGGTTGCCACATCCTGAATGCTGTAATGTCATACTTGTCAACGAGAAGAAAAAATGTTTCTATTCATCGCCAGCTACATATCTAATTAGCCCATCACAAGCGTGACTGCACTCTGGGACTCAATGCTAAGTTCATTATGAAAATGGATTCACGATAGTTGAGGTGCTGGTTTGCGCTGGCAGAGAACTGAAACATAACACACAATGATCTACAAAAAAAAAAAACTATCTGGAACAAGGAAACACGCTGCGATGGTGCTACGGTGCAAGAATTTTTAATGGCTGCAATCATACTGGCAATGTACATTAGCTCATCTAATTTAGAAAATGCACACGTATACATGCACGGATTATTACTGTGTATTGTGTGTTGTAAGAGATTGGGGGATTCAAGTCTAACTAGATGACGAGGTCTTGCATGGTTTCCTTCGCTATTTTCTGAAAGGACGCATTACAGTGTGTCCTAACCAGCTGTGATCACAAAAGCCAATACGTGATAAGACATTTTGTCTGTGGATTGGTTTCAGATTCCAGTCTCACTGGTCCAGATCCTCTAATAAATATCAGGTCTATGGGTCAAAGACGAATAGTGTTTTCCAGCAATAAATGTGCAATACAGCTTTAAATTCTTACCCACAGATTTTATCAGGCATATTCACTAGAATCATTTGATGAATTATTAAAAGACTCTAAGGATCACAGTGCAGCCTCAAAATACTAATTATGTAGGTTTTTTTTTAAGTCTTTGCCACTATCAGAGTTTAATTTTGAACATTTAAACAAGCCAGAATTCAGTGTTTTCTTGACACACTTTAATTTTTCTTGTTAAAAAGTCTTTTTTTGTGCTGTTTAAATGTTAATTTTCCTGTCAGCTACCTCAATTTAGATTCATGAACTGAAATTCATTTAAAAAAGCGAACAGATGGTGTAGTTTCAGCTTTGAAATGCCATTCTTCTGAAACATCAGCATGAAATGCCACTGCAAGCTGTAATCTGACGAGCGAAATAGGATTTTCAATGAGAAACAGTGAAGAGAGAGACTTTATCGATTTTATCAGCTGAAGTGAAAGAATGATGAAAAATGGAGATGGTTGGTGGAGAGTGAAAACTAAAGCTGAAAAGTCATTTAACAAGTGATGTGTCTTAAAGGTGCTTCATGTATGTTTGTGATGTCTTCTAAAGCATATAGATTCCATAGTATGTTTATATGATATTATATAAAGATATCTTTTTTCAGATGTTTATCTGAAAATCAATGCTATAGTCAGATCTTCTTCTTTAAAAAGTGTGTTTGTTATATGAACGTCTTAGTTTTGGTCTGTGTAATGCTGCCCATGACCAGATTACCCAATTATATTTCAGCACCATCGGTTGCCTTGGTGGAAAACACAATGTATTCTATTTCAGTCTTGAAGGCAGCCTCAATGTGTGCAGGCTCAGCCAAAAATGCGATCTCTGGAGGACAGTAGCAGCCTCCGAAATGAGACGCAGATTTAGAATTAGAAAAATCAGGATGACGTGTTTTTTAATTAGCACATAATACAAATACTACAAACGTAAACATAAGCAGAGTACTTTACAGTGTAATGCTGTGTTCACACCAGACGCAGAAGAAGCGTCAAGCGCGAGTGATTTACATGTTAAGTCAATGCAAAGACGCAAATAGACATCCTGCGGAGCGATACGCTCAAATGAGGGGGCGAGCATAATGCGATTGAAAATTGAATAACGCTTGAATTGAAAAATCTGAACCTCAGCGGACATTCGCGCCACGTTAACCAATCAGGAGCTTTCTCTTGTAGTGGCGTGCTTATGATGTAGCACCTGTTGTTGGTGTCCCGGGGGAAAATCCTCCTGCCGACACCGGACAACAGTTGATCAAACTGGGCTCGGCTCAGTCAGAAGCACTGCTGAAAGCTTCCATCATCCAGGTTAAGTTTCTGGAGGAGTTTATGAGCTCACAGAGCTGGGTGCACTAAAATCTAAAATGATCTAGTGGACTCAGACACTGCTCCAAACGAATCAACGCTGTTTTTCAGCCTTCATAAAGCACATAAACACAGCTATTCTCTCAACAAAATCAATGTTAGCCATTTAGCAACGAAGCTAGATTCACCAGGTCGACAGAAGCCCTGCCCATGACGCAAATCCGCGTCTATTGTGAAGTAAATTTGACGCGCGAATAAGGTTAGTAAACGCAAAATGTTTACACGTCTATTTATGCGCGAATAGCACAAATTATCTGCGCGTGCCGTGTCTGGTGTAAACACAGCATAAGGCTTGTTGATCATGCATGCTCGCTCCTGTTGGTGTCACTAATCTGCCAACCTGCGTTTGCACAGAGTCATCATCGCGGAGGCTAAAAATGTTTTAAAAAGCGAGAATTTAGTTTTTCCAATGTTTTGAATTTGGATGGCAATACTTAGTTCGACCACTAGGTGTCAATCATACATACTGCACCTTTAAAGACACATTTGAATTTCAGTTACTTAAAATGGGGGTATACTGTCTGCACAGGTAGTGTTTTTCATAGTGTTTTTATATCGTATCTCAGTCAGGCAGTGAAAATCAAAGTTTTTTAAAGAAATCAGATCTTGCGGCGATTTTGTATGGGATGACAGTCCAGCAGAAGCGCTTGGGCTGGCTGACTGAAAATTAAAAGTCTGTGTGCATATAGCCCATTAATCTGGAAACTTGCTTGGTTAGGAATGAGTCTACTAAAACACTTTTCATAAAACCTTTCAGTAAAACTCAAGTCCTCATGTGGTCGGTTGGTTCAAAATCGTCTGGTGATCATTGGTCCATAACCATCAGTTGCGTTTCCACTCTGTACCCAATGGCTTTGAACCCTATGTGACACGGCAGAAGAAAATCACATAGGAATAGAAAGCCATAAAACACAGCAGTGACCAAGTGAGACCGCCAAGACGCTCCAGCCATCCCATCATCCTTTCTTCCTTCTCGACCTACGCCTTTCCCCACCTCAGAAGGGCTCCGGAGAGACTCTCAATCACTCTCTGTGTGGCTCTGACAAGCCGGCTGAACGGACCAGTGCTCCCACAATCCCTCAGCATCGGTCTGTCTACCACCGAGAAGAACTCCAATGTGAGTTTAGCTAGATGCGGCGGTGTCAGATAAGACCACGGCCCGAAGCGTTGACAGCAGGACCACGTTCACCGCTGCAAAACATGAAGACTGGATCGTCTGATATCTGCTCCTTGGAGTAAGTGGCTCCCTGAATGTCAATTCTCCATGGGGAGTTTCACAGTTCCTGACAGACCAGCGAAGGAGCTATACTAACACGCGTTTTAATAAGCCTTTGCAAAATGGGAATATTCACCGTTCAACTTGGCATTGTTTTCACCCTCTTTTTAATATAAGTCACAAAGACTACTTATGAGGCAAAAAATATAAATCCTATAATAAATTATTAATTGGGATGACTCCACTTAGCGTGCCGCTAGCAACAAGCATCAGCATTACTGCCTTGTTGTTTGCTTCTAAAGCACAATGACCTTGTTTTAGCTTTTCAAAGACTTAAGCACCGCAGAATTAGTTTTCTATTAAAGCCATCGTAAGAGTGTTGCTAGAACATTAAATGGAGAATGAATGGGGGGGGGGGGGGGGGGGGGTTATTTCTGAGATACTGGTTGGGTTGTTGAAGTGTGTTACAAATAATATCAGGTGTTTGGAGGAGTTAAAACTAAACAAGAATATGGAAAAATCAACCAAAAAGGCAAACCGGATGCATAACTGGAGAGATGTAAAAAACAGAAGTGCCTTAATGACTTATTTGGCTGCTGAAAAGTCATCTTTGCATGTAGTTTTAAATCTATTCAGATACAAAAATAGTTATTTTAACTAAAAACTTTGGGAAATTTTGGGGGTATAAAAAAAATGAAAAACCATCAAAAAAAATTATAAATTGGGCACGTTTTTGAAAACAACATAGTTCCAGTGTAAATTACAATTAATGCGACATGAGGATTCATCTAAAGAACTGTGTGTACATTGTTTCTTTTTTCATTAGATTTTATTTGTGTTGTTGTGCAAACATATCCTAGATCAGTGGGATAAACCCAATGTTTTTAGCACCGTGGACCGGTCAATGCTTGACAATTTTACAGCAGCCCAGGGGGTTTGTTTACATATACTGCTAGGCGATCATCAACCGTTTTCTCAGAGGATGCTGACAAAACATTGCTGTGACTCTGATACAAATTTTGTTTATGGAGAAAATGAAAAAGCACTGCAGTGTTTGGGAGTTCTGTATTTGTCTGGTGTGTTTCCCATACAAAGTATGAAGCTGATCGGTCAGTTCTTGTCAAGTGATTTGCAGTGCACTTGCGGCATTCATTCAACTGGGTGTGTCCGCAAGGCTCCATTGGAAATAACGAACTTGCACGCAGAAAAGATATGCAAACGGCCCCTAAAAGGTTGCCGTCATTTGCTATCTTCAGCAGTTGATCTTCTTGCACATACATGCTGGATTCACCTGATTTGTTGACAAATGGGTTGCGGATCCATTCCTTGCCAGTTCGCTGGTCTTCACTAGGCCTTTTCTCTATTACAAAGAAACTTTCCAAAGACATCTGTTTCTTAATTTTTTTGCTAGCTTGTGGGTTAAATTTGGGTGCTCAAGTGACCGAGATTTAACCGAGAGAATTCATTTTTTTTCAAAATAAAAGATTGTTCAGACTTAGATAATAAATAATGTGGAAATAATTAACGATTTCTTGTGCATCATAGTACCAGACTGCCGCCTGGTGGTTGGGGACTACTGTAGATAGATAGACAGACAGACAGACAGACAGACAGACAGACAGACAGACAGACAGACAGACAGACAGACAGACAGACAGACAGACAGACAGACAGACAGACAGACAGACAGACAAGATAGATAGATAGATAGATAGATAGATAGATAGATAGATAGATAGATAGATAGACAAGATTGCGAAACAGAATAGATTGGCTATTTGTTGGAGAACAGCTTAATCCTCACTTCCTATTCAGCGCAGGAGTTCCTTCTGACTTTGTGAGCTCCACTGAAAGACAGAATGAAAAGAAGAGAGGGAAAAAAACAGATTTAAGTCCTTCCCTGCCTTCAGCATCCTGGGGGAGATAGGTTTGTGCAGAAGGGGGATCCTAAGCTGATTTGTGCCATTATCAAGATCTCTGTGGCAACAGACAGTAGCCTTATTTATTTATTTCCCAGGAAGACAGAACGATAAGCCACGGTTTTTCCAGGCGTGGATGTGAGGGACCAAATCCGACAGCTAATCCTAACGGTCAACAGAGAAACAAAGTTTGACCACAAGCCTATTACCGTTGTCTTTCTCTATAATTTAAAGCCATCTATCTGATCCCAGAGCTCTCCGTCACGAGGAACGTGGGCTAAAGGGCACGCAGCAACGATGTGATATATTGTTATGGGGTCGGCCGTGATAAATTTTATTACCCCCTTTCTAGCCACTGATCAAATTCCGGTGCGAACAACATCATGTTTCGATCAGGTTATCGGTCGTTTTTGAAAAAGATCCACGGAGAGGGCAATTGATTGGTTTTGTCTCGTGTGCGTCAGTGCTTTCAAAACGCAATGAGGGGGAACGAACGAGCAAACAAAAAGAAGTCAATCTCTCTCCTTCCGCAGATCTATTTGGCCGGTGAAGAATGAAATGGACGGCGGCCAGAAAAGCACCATGAGAAAAGAGAAAGTGTCTGGTTAAGAAGTGAGGCCGAGCGCCATTGATCAGATCTGTCTCAAACCTGTCTGAAAAAATAAAGAGCGATGGGAAAAGGGGGGAGGATGTGACTCATACGCTAAACCAAAAAAAAAAAAAAAGAAGGAAAGTTATAATGAAAAGCCACACTGTTTGCATATGCATTGAGGCGGCAAGCTCTCTTTCTCTGAGTGTGTGTGTGTGTGTGTATTAAGGTTAAGACAACTCTGGAAATTCAGTCGACGAGCTACTGAATTTCACTTCTGTACAAAACAGACACGGATAAAAGCATTTGGGAATCCACCGGCTGCTTATGTTTGCAGCACAGGGATCTTGTCTCCTGGAATAGCACAAAGATTTCACCATCAACAGCTACGTGTACCTTGACTCGAGAACACAATTAGAGTATATTTTTCACAAAAACAAAATGCATTATAGTAGCTTCTAGAATAAATTAGGAATAATCCACCAAAAGGAAAAGAAGAATATATATATATATATCTACAAATATACAAATCAGTGTCTTCTATAAAAATATTATATAAAAATATCTTGCAAACTAAATTAGAGAATATCATTTAGAAAAATGGCAGCACAGTGGGTAGGACAATCACCTCACAGCAAGAAGGTCGCTGGTTCGAGCCCCGGCTGGGTCAGTTGGCATTTCTGTGTGGAGTTTGCATGCTCTCCCTGTGTTGGCGTAGGTTTCCTCCGGGTGCTCCGGTTTCCCCCACAGTCCAAAAACATGCGCTAGGTGAACTGGATACGCTAAATTGGCCGTAGTGTATGTGAGTGTGTGCACGATTGTGTGGGTGTTTCCCAGTGTTGGGTTGTGGCTGGAAGGGCATCCACTGCGTAAAACATATGCTGGATAGTTGGCAGTTCATTTCATTAATAAAGGGACTAAGCCGAAAAGAAAATAATTAATTTAGAAAAATTTACTACTTATGTGCTTCTTGAATAAATAAATACAATCAGTCTGAAAATATTTAAATAAAATATATCACAAAAACTTTTTTTGTATGTTGATAGAAATACTGAATATAATGTAGCGAGCCTAATCTCACGAAGAAACGTAAGTATTTTACATTTTGTCAGTTCAGTCGTACGAAAATGTACGATTTTAAAAAGGAGGCGTGGCACCTAACCTAACCCCACCCCTAACCCCAACCGTCATTGGGTGATGTGCAAATCGTACTAATTTGTACGAATTAGATCGTAAGAATTCATACGAATTAGCCACTAAATCAAAAAGTTACGAATTGCCGTGAGATTGCGTTGATGTAGCCGCTCCTAAAATAAAATAGTAAAACTATGTATATGAAAATATACTATAAATATTAATTTAATGAAAACAAGTAAAAATAAGTCATAATCTTGAAAAAAAAATACATTTAGTGGCTTCTAAAACTAATTTATATTAATTAAAAGCAATTACAAGAATACAATTTGGTGGATTCTCAAATAAATTAACATTAATTAAAATTACATCACTGATGAATATATATATATATATATATATATATATATATATATATATATATATATATATATATATATATATATATATATTATTATTACTATTATTATTATTAAAAATAAATAATACTTATTCACATAAATTATTCAGTCACACAAAAAAACACCAAACCAGCTAAAATTAAGTCAAATGTAAAACTATTATTTTACTCTAACTAAACTAATCAAAATCCACTACGTTAGACAGTTGGAAATTAATTGTACAAGTACAGTTGAAGTCAGAATTATTAGCCCTCCCTTAGATTTTTTTTCTTTTTTGAAATATTTCCCAAATTATGTTTAACAGCAAGGACATTTTCACAGTATGTCTGATAATATTTTTTATCTTCTGGAGAAAGTCTTATTTGTTTGATTTCAGCTAGATCAAAAGCAGTTTTAATTTTTTAAAAACCATTTTAAGGACAAAATTATTAGCCCCTTACAGCCATGTTTTCTTTCGATAGTCTACAGAACAAACCATCGTTATACGATAACTTGCCTAATTACCCTAACCTGCCTAGTTAACCTAATGAACCTAGTTAAGCCTTCAAATGTAACTTTTAGCTGTATAGAAGTGTCTAGTAAAATATCTAGTAAAATATTATTTACTGTCATCATGGCAAAGATAAAATAAATCAGTTATTAGAAATGAGTTATTAAAGCTATTATGAATATAAATCTGTTGAAAAAAAATCTTCTCTCTGTTAAACAGAAGTTGAAAAAAAAAAACGGGGATAATAATTCAGGGGGGCTAATAATTCTGACTTCAACTGTATATGATCTGGTAGAAATTGTATTTTTACACCCCTTTTAGTTCATTCATATCTGAAAAACCCACTTCACACTACACATCTACGATGAAAAAACATCATTAAAAGTTTTCTTTAACAGTTTTTCAATTAATATCAGAAATGGTGTGAAAACAAGTATACCCCCGGGCCTATTTTAGCTATATTTGGTGTCAGTGCTGGTGCAGAATTATCTAAAAATCAACGTACAGTGATTAGATTTATAACCCTTTTGGCACATAGATTGATTTTACTGAATTAGAAATGAACAAAAAAAAATCTCCCGTTGCTCCACATTGATAAAAAATGTGTCTCGCCTGCAACTTGAGAAGCTCAGACTTTACCTTCAAATAAAACGGAAATAAAATAAAATGGAATCCATTTATTGAGTACTTTACCAAGAGAGCAGTGATTGAACCCTAGTAGAAACAACTCAACCCCCCCCCCCCCTCCTCTGTTTAGCTTTTACTTTTTTTCCTCTTCCCCCCACTTTTCTCTGTATTTTTTTTTTCTCTTATACATATTATATTAACATGATGTTACAACTTTTTGTTTAAAAAAAAAAAAGAGTATACATATGTAAAAGTTATAATTTTCTGATGTAAAAAATATAATAAAGAGAATGTAAAA
The DNA here is from genome assembly GCA_903798195.1 of Danio kyathit. Classification (NCBI taxonomy): domain Eukaryota; kingdom Metazoa; phylum Chordata; class Actinopteri; order Cypriniformes; family Danionidae; genus Danio; species Danio kyathit. The sequence continues at coordinate 44,454,293 of LR812529.1, forward strand.
AATAAAACAAGTTTCAAACAGACCTCAAGTTCTGTTCCCGATTAATCTGGGCCGCACATCCTCTCTCTTCCACCAGCCTCCAAGAAACTACAGCAAAACCTCTCGAAACTTGTGCATTTTTTAGACAAATGCAACACTTTTCTCTCCTGTTTCCTCCTGCTCACCGTCCACAGGTGAGTCTGGACAGCTGGTCAAACTCTCCCTCCCTTCGCTCTAAGTGAAAAATGGAAGAGCGAGACCGAAAGGGGGGGGGGGGGGACAAGAAAAAAGCGCTGGTTGTTCAAACACACAAAGCTGGGCAGGGAAAGAGGGACAGGAGCCGGACAGAGGCAGTGTTTGTGGAGCTGGTATCTCACTGAGGCATTTGAGGCACCAGGGGGGCCAGGTATTACTATCCATCACTGCCCTCAGCCCTCTCACGCTGGGTCCTGGCCCCTGTAACAAAGCCTCCATTGAGGACACTTACAGCGCCGTTTTTTCTTCTCTTTTTCCCTCTTCTCCAACCAAACAGCTCTTTGTAGAGGCCAAAACTAGCATTGTGAACGAGCGCTACCTGTCCATCTGGGTTAAGTCAATGAAGTGGCAGCAAATAATAAACCACAGGGTGTGATGTCCTCTTTCAGATATGACCTTAAAAACACAAAACTGTGGTTAATGCTGCTTTAGCATGTCTGGACTCGAGTGCTCCCTCTAGAGGAGCGCCATAGTACTTTAGAGCCTGTCTTTGTTGGAGTTTTTTTTTTTTTTTTTGTTACTCATTTAGCACACACATTTTTACTGAGGCAGCTTATTTATACTAGAGCTATCATTCTGCTGTGGCAACCTGCAGTTTAATGTCGACCTCAATGGAGTAATAGAGAACCTCTTACACTCCAGTTCTTGGTTTCTTTGCCTGACTCAGAACTATGTCTGGGATAATAGCTATTGTATATATATAATACTGCTATTAGCTTTCTTAAACTATGTACTGTAGAAAGTAATGGCAAGCAATAACATAAAACACTGTGTGTAAATGGATATGTATACATTTCTGCAGAAAGTTTATTATCGACAACTATATAAAATGTTGTGATTTTACAATTAATTATTAAGAAATACACGTTTTTAAACACAATTGGAGCATGTTATTGAAAAAGTTATGTAACAATCTAGTGGATTATAATAAAATTCAAATCAAAAAAGAAGAATTATGTGTTTATTATTGATAAAAATATGCAATTTAGTGGTTGATACAATATATTACTAATTAATTAAACATGGTTGAACAAAACAGGATCACATTATTAACAAAAATAGACAGTTTAATGGCTTCTAGGATAAATTATAAATGTAAATATCTGACTTCCTGTTGGGTTTGAGATTTCGCTCCAAGAGACTTTTTTGTAGGCATTGGCATGTGTGATGTGCGTGCCAATTTCTGTACGTGTGCATGAAACATAGCTTGGTGGCCACTTCGTCAAATGTGCATAGGTGGTGCTGTCAAGCTATTTGTGCCGCACCTATTTACGAAACCTATAACAAACTTAAGTTTTGACACTTCTGGCGCATGCAAAGTTTCGTGAGTTTTCAAGCATGTTTAGACCCCTTAAAATCACGATTCATTCTAAAGAATATTAATAATCATAATAGTAATAATAACAATAATAATAATAATAATAATCAACAAAGCAATTCCAATAGGGCCTATGGACCGTATGCTCGGTCCCTAAAAATTGGATTTTAAGCTAAAAAAAACTAAAGAATTCGATTTTAAACATCCAAAAGCATATGAAACCCAAACTAATGAGGACTTAAGGCCGATTTATACTTCTGCGTCAAGCGCACGCGTATGCTACGGCACAGCCTACGCATGGACGCATAGCCCCTCGCCGTGGCCGTCGGCGTCGTTGACGTGCACCTCTCAAAAAATGTAACGCGTAGCGCAAGCTCTGTGATTGGTCGGCTTGGTAGCGCTGACGAGTGTGGGCGGAGGTGAGAGCCGCGCGCCCGATGCAGCGAGTGTTTACAAGTGTGGAGTCCCGTGAAAGAGCTCCAGATGGAGACTGTTGTTTTGTGTTTACCTTATGATTAAAGTTGTTCCACGTCCGACGGTTCCCGCCTCAAAATGAGCGAGTTTGAGCCACTTGTACATTAAGGAAGTGTTCAGAAAAAACAAAAAAAACAGCAAAGAAACTCGACACAGAGAAACATAAACACCTACTGCCAGCTAGCGTTTCGGAAGTGTATTGCAGAGAAACAGAAACAGCGCGCAGAAGTATAAATGCATGGCTACGCGTGAGGCTTGCACCGTGGGTTACGGCGATCACTTGACGCAGAAGTATAAACCAGGCTTTAATTTGCCAAAAATAAAACTTAGGATCTCCATAAACATTCAGAGCAAAATATTTTATCTGAAGCAAGTGCTACCTCAATATTAGAAAAACCTAATACATAATTTTAAGGTTTGAGTAAATGTGGCATCACCAGTAGTATTGACTATTTGATAAACACAATCACTTCAACAGCACAATTGATGATGTAATGCAGACCTACTTAAAACACTTCAACTGCTGGGTGTTATTAGCCCAAACTGCTATAGGCCACCATAACCTTGCTGAGCAGCATTGGGATATGGCGAATTGATCTTTCACTGGATTAAGCAGAGCGGGGATATGAAAGAGGGACAGATAGCAGAGAGAGGGAGAGAGAGAGAGGACTCTCCATTGGGTCTTTGTGCTGCCCAGCACTACAGAGCAGCTGCCTCCAGCGTGAGCTCTTTTCAGATGCGCACAAGCCTATTGATAAAACACCATGTAATTATATACACACTTCTTATAGAACGGCTTAACCGCTACTTCTTAATAGTCACAACATAATTATACAGTCCCATTTATCAAGCTCGCTAATCATATGGAAAGATCCTGGCCCACATAGTAAAGCTCTCCACAGAGAGCGCATACACGAGCACAAATCTGAAATGAGGAGCTCAAAAGGAGGAAAATGTGAATGTGAGCCCATTTCGGTCTCCGGTGGAGGGCGTCTGAGATGCTGGATCTGATCGCTCTTCAATAAAAACAGTGCTGTGCAGGTAAGTGATGTTTTGCTGCGCTCCTGAAGGATTATCTTCAAGTAACCAGGTACAAAACCAAGCAGCGGAACCAGGTAAGAAAAGGTCACAAAGCTTTTACAGAGATGCCACAGATTCAGAGTTTCACTGCGAGACTGCTGAAGCCGAACCGGATGTGAAGGGAGGGAGGTGAGTATAAAAGAAGCTCTGTATTCGTGAGTGAATCTGATTCACAGATAACTCTGATCACCACACGGCTCTGGGGAATTCTTCTTTCGGATTGGCCAATCATGGAGTTCTGCAATGGTTATTTACATAATGGTCGGTTGTCCCAGGGAACAGAAGCCCTCAACTCAAATCTACACTCGGAAAAATCAAGGAGCCACAAAGAACCAAAACAGTGCCATAGAAGAACTTTTTTCGGTTCCCCAAAGAACCTTTTAGTGAAAGGTTTTTCAAATAACCATTTATTTTTCATACACTCTGGGGTGTTTTAAACAAATTTTGGGGCAATTATGGACATTGGGTTAAACTTTTGATAAAATTAAACCAACAGCTGGGTTTGTCCATATGTAATATGCATTTATATAGTGCATTTATTGTGTATGGCTATAAGCCCAAAGTGTTCACAATCATAAGGGGGGTCAGTAAAAATCACCAATGGGGGTCTCTCCACACCACCTCCAGTGTGCAGCATCCACTTGGATGATGCAAGAGCAGCCACAGAACAATGGCGCCAATGCGCTCACCACACACCAGCTATTGGTGGAAATAAAACCTATTCGGTGGAATGGGAGGCCATGATGGGTAAGGGCCAATGGAGGGAATTTGGCCAGAACACTGGGGTTAGACCTCTGCTTTTTACGAGAAGTGCCATGGCCACAGAGAGGACCTTGGTTTAACGTCTCATGCAAAAGACGGCACTCATTGACAGTATAGTGTCAACGTCATTATACTGGGGCATTAGGACTCACACAGATCACAGGTTGAGTGCCCCCTCCTGGCCTCACTAACACCACTTCCAACAGCAACCTAGTTTTCCCATGTGGTCTCCCATCCACATACTGACCAGGCACAGCCCTGCTTAGCTTCAGTGAGCACCTGGTCTTGAGCTGCAGGGTGATATGGCTGTGGCCAATCTGCCCCAAAGTTAAGTTGAGAAATCCCAAACATTTTCAGTGTGAAGAACATTTAAATAATCTAAAGAACATGTATCTACTATACAGAAGCATAAAGAAAATTGTTAAATAGATAAAAGATTTCTATGGATGTTAAATGTTCTTCATGGAACCATCAATACAAATAAAGGAAATTAAGTTATTAAGAGTTCATAGTTCACATCCATTTTTTAGTTAGTTGTTACAATAATGTGTTTATTTACTGTCTGTATAAATTTTACCCTTTACAATTAAAATTGATCTTGTGTCAGCAAGGATTTATGCCTGCAATTTGCCTGGATTCAGGTCAATGCAACACAATTTGTGTGAATTTAGGGAAAACCTCTGATCATTGAGGCGGAGCTTTCATAAAAAGCATGTTTTGTAGCTCCTCTGGTTATCATTTCCGCACAAACGCTTTATTTGCATAAGGAAAAGATACTGTTACTGGTTGCCGATACAGATGGCTCCTGGGAACTATAATTCAGCATCCAGCTAATATGTAGCCAGTTCACAGCAAAGTATCTCTCATCAAGGTCAGAAGTTAAGATTCATACCGTATATTATAGTTTTTGTTTTTGTACACTGTCACTTTATATGGTAATCAAGTCCCCTGGTGAATGCAGAACGCCCTCTTTTTCTCTTCTAATGAGGACATCCTGTCACCCTCTATAAGTTAGGAGACAGGGAGGTCAAGGTGAAATCAGAACATAACGGAAGGGGAATATGAAAACACCCTCAACCTGCTACCTGTTTGTAATAGAACAAAACCTTTAGAAGTTTTAAAAATATCTATATATATATAAAATATAATAGATAAAACAGATGCTGCATATTTTAAGGTATTCTGAGAGTATAAGATGTATAAAAGATGACAATGGCCTTAAAAGTAATGAAATAATGATTATTTATGTAAACATTATTATGAAATAATTAATAAAATGAATATCTATATTTAAAATATGGCTAATTACAAAAACATTTAGAATATATTAGTATGTAAAAGACAACATTGTGTTTAAATTGCAGTTCTTCAATTTGTCCAAACTTGTTTTTGGCTTTTATTTCAAGCTCAGCTTGCAGTAGGCAAGCAAACACTTCATAATTGCAGTGTTGACTTGAAAAGCTAATAGTTTAGAGCTAATAGGCTTGATTTTCTAATGAAATTCTAAGCAGAAGTAATCGTGAGAGGCAGTAAGTATTTATTATGTTCTGGCATGAGTCAAAAGTGCCAATCTGCTTCATTTGGCTGGGCCGTGCTCTTCACGCGAGGAATTCCCCACCAACCGTGGGCGCTGTTAACTACGCAAGTAAACATACTTGTGCATATGCGAGCACAGATATGAAAACAAGCCACGGCCTCTTATACAAGTCACTTTAGAACACCAGTGGGGCCCATGGATTGAAGAGGAGGAGCGGAAAGATGAAAAAAGAGATATGGGGAAGCAAGAACTCTCACTTCTAATCAAGGTAGCCGCCTTCTCAATCTCTCACAGTGGGGTCCCTGGTGACAAAACACAGCACGCAGCTCAAACGCCCTCCTTTAACAGAGTACCTGACCTCCCACCAACCACTGTCCTCTATTGCATTCAATGTTTCTTTTCTCTGCTTCTTTCTTTTTCACTCCATCTCAGTCTTTCTCACCGGCCCTACCCCCTGCGCCTCTCTCTCTCCTCTCTCTCTCTCTCTCAGTGCGAATGGATGGGCTGTTGGCGATTCATTAATCTTGATGCAGCACCTGCACTCTGGCCGAGTGGGAGCGTCCGCCGCCAAATGTCACATTTCATCGGATTAAATTAGCTTTATCTCTGGCAAATGCCTTCCCCTGCAAGATCGCGCTGATTTTTTTTTCTTCGCACCTCCCAGGAGCAGGGGGACGGCAGGGGAGGCATCATCATGTATTCATTCACTTCAGGAACGTTGGCGACGAGTTAGCCTAATTGACGGGAGAGAGTCATTACCGGGAAAATGAGAGAATAGATAAATAAAAATGGGGGAGGGAGGCGTCGAAAGGAGGCTGGTGGGCGACGCGCCCCTCTTCTCAGAAAATGAGTAAGAGCCAGGGAATGTTAGGGAGTTGAATGGGCCTCAGTATGACCACCTTCTGTATGCTGGAGAGCTCTCATCATTCAAACGTAGGATGCGCAACTCTCTCCCTCTTTTTCGATACGAGAATGGCAGCTGCTTTGCTCTAGGCAGGGTTCCCCCCTCAACAACACAATCAAATCACGTTTGCCTGACAAAAAATAAAAGCATCTGAACCAAGTTTAAGACATCCTAGATGTCAGTTCTATAAATATGATGAAGACATTAACAAAAAAAAACTGGCTTGCACTGCATAAACCCCTGATTGGCTCATGCATTACAAGTGTAATTTGTACAATATTTTGTATTTACCACCTTGGAAAAAAATCCATTTATAATGATATAGTTCACCAAAAGATAAAAAATTATGTCCTCATATATTGACTTTCATGTCGTTCCAAATCTGAATTACACACACTAATTAGATTTACACAGAAGAAAATTGTACATAAAAGGTGACTGTGAAGGTGGTGAAGGTTTTTTTTTTTTGGGGTGGGGGGTGGGGTAAACCATCCCTTTAACTTCGTCAACTTGAAAGCCAAATGACAAAACGGACAGAATGATGGCTGTCAGAAAGAATGTGCCACGCCCTGAATATGCAGCTGGGCAAGGGGAGGTGTAAACAGTGATTGGACGGGAGACTGCAAAAGTCACGCCACCCTTCTCAATGGGTAACGCCCACAGCAACAGGCAACAGAATGACGTAATGGTTAATTGCCTATGGGACCAAAATTGTATGTTGAAAGCATTTTTAGTAATCATGTATACTTTAACAGCTAAAAACTACGAATGCTACTCAATAAAATCATCGGAATAACAGGAAAAAGCATTGAGCAATATATTTCACGAATCTTTCCGATTTAGAAAAATGGACTACTCTACATTCAAGTTTACGTGTCTTAGCCTAGAGCAGCGTCTTAAACCTGTCTTCGGGGTCATTGAGTTCCTTGGAAAATGGCACAGAAAACCAAACATGTGCAGCCGGAGAGTTGTGGAAAGGACAATAGGGGACTGGGAGACATTGTTCGAGGCGAATGATAATCTCTCGCCAGAGTCTGATACTGACAGCGGGGCTGTCAGGGGTGTCATCTTAAGTATCTGAGTGCGGAGGTGTGGAGGAATTGCCATCTCTGGACACCTGCATCTCTGTGAGACCGCCAGACCCTGTCGCTTCCGAGCTTCCACTCTGCCACTCTTAGTATTTTAACACAGAAATCACTATTTTATACTATGCACTGGCTATTGTTACTGCTGGATTGTATTTTGTGTCACGCAGCGTGCGTACAACTATCCCTCAACCTTTTGGACCCCTTTGTTCGCGTAGACAGGCATTCACACAAGAGGACAGGATTCTGAAGACCTGCTGCTTTTGAGACGACAACATATATCGTACCCTCCGTAGGTGTCCGTCCCCGCTGCAAAGAAGGGATAGATCCAACCGTAATGTGTCTGAACCAATTTAGCTACTGTCAATCGTCTCTCGCAGCATGTGTGTCCGACTCCCCTCCCCTTCCCTTTGCTCAAACACACACACACAAACACATTATACTTTCCATCTCGAAGCAGCAGGGAAACCCTGAATATAGAGGGAATCCTGTTTAGCTGTGAAAAATCCGCTTTATGATGTCTTTTGACTCTCCGCTACCATCTACGGTTCCACTTGTTATCTTATACAAGCTTAAGCTGCATTTGCTGACATTTTGCGAGCAGTAATAAGGAAATGTGTCAGTCTTTTATCTCTGCACCCATGCAGCAAATGAAGATAAACTTCAGTTGTCTATGCTGCTGCACGTACCCAGTAGAAACCAATCAACTTAACAGCAACAATTCTAGACTGAGAACTCTATAGTAATCTAAGTAGAAGATCTTTTAAAAGCGATGCTCAACAATACAATGCATTTTAACCATTACATGCTGATATAGAGATGATTACCAGGAAAATTAAGAAAATATATATGACACTACATCTAAACCAAAATATATATATTATACGTTTATAGATTTGTATTATACATTCAGACATTAGCACCTAATAAAGATGAAGGTCTTGGTGCAATATGAGGGTGATCCGATTTAGGGATGAGGTGATACTGAGGGAAAAGCTTACACCATTTTATGGGACAAATGGAGAGAAGGCAGTAAAGCATGGTAAAAATGTACAAAAACTGTCCTGCGTAAATCTATGTGAAATCTTTGCTTGATTTAAATCTTTCCTTGTCTCCATTAAAATACAATTTTTTTTTAATTCAGTTCTAGTTTTTACACGGAAGTCTGGTCATGCGTAACACCTTTTTCCATGGAGTCTTGGTGCTTGTCCTGATTTAGCTTGGGATCTATTTCTGTCCAGCCCTAGGGATACGACTAAATTTGCCATAGTGAAATAAAATTCATGTCAGAGAGTGCTTGAGATTAAAGTTTTAAAGTGCATAATAATATATATGCATGTGTATGCATTTATTAACGCTTGTCCTATGGCTATGCAAGGATGCACAGCGGCACTACGTAAAGCATATGTCACTGAAGCACCGGTCAGTGAATCTCTCTTTCTGCAGAACCTTTTAGACCCTAAAGGATTTTTGCACGCTGAACTTTGAGATAAGGCAACCACAGCAACACTCCAAGAGTGGAAATGCATCCCAAATCAGACACACACACACACACACTAGTAACAAGCAACTGCATCCAACCACCAAAAACACCTGCTAGAACCCAGCCATCACACACCAGCGGAGACCACATTTACACACACTCACCTACAACGCAATGAGGAAAAACACAAAAATCACACTTATGCCAGATGGCAACAGAAGAGTTTGAGAACAGATAAACAAACACAATGGTGGACATTCACATTAAGAGAGAGATGTCAGAGACAGAGTGGGCAATGGCTTTGGGATGCATTTGACGGGACTCACCTCTGCCTTCCTCTGTCTGGCGAGCAGTGAAAAGGACTGGCTTCCAGCAGCACTGTTGCCGCACACAGAGACAATGAGGCAGGGTGAGAGAGAGAGAGAGAGAGAGAGAGAGAAGGAGGGAGGGGGATGAGAGAGTGAGAAGTGGATGAAGGAGAGTGAAAGAGCAAGAGGAGGGAGCCGGAGAGGTTCTGAAGTAGACGGCCAATCAATGTAGAAATCAGCACGAGAATCTGATGAAACAGCCGTGGATTAGCGATCAGCGGCTTTCAGCTACCGAAAGGAGGAGGGGAGAGAAAGTGCCCCAGTGAATGACTTAACGTCGAAAAAAATGGGGGGTGGGGGGGGGGGTGTAATGAAAAGGCTTGGAAAAAGTACAATACAGCCCAAGAAAAGGGTTCCCAGACTTGCCCAAGTTTTTTTCAGTGCCTTGGAATGTACGCAAAAGACCAATTCCTGGTATGCTGGTTTCGATTTTTCATGTTTTCTGGTTAGGACACAAAATGTACGAGGACATGCCGATTATCTAATTTTGTATATCATGAGCAGATTCACAAGGTTGTAAGAGTCTCCAGATAAGTTCTGTCCCTCATTCTGCGTGTTCCTTTTAGGATAGGTTTATCTAGTTCTTAGATTAGGGCTCAGAAACATTGTTTTCACTTTCATCTCTTTGGAGGTCTCCATTTCTTCACTTCAACATATCCAGATTACTAAGGCCCAAGGCTTGGGTGGTTGTGCCCCCTCAGAGAGATAATAAAGTGATTTGGATGAAGGGGAAAATGGCTGCTCTTGCAAACAATGCACCAGGTGTTGTGTCCAGATTGGTCCAACTTGGTCCTGTGGCACGGCTACAGTGGAGTCCACGGCTCCAATTATTTTGGTCTCAAAAGGAGGGAGGCCGAGTGAGGAAAAAAGGCTTCTTTTCGAATCTTGGCTCAGAAAGGAATTAATTAGATTGAAAAGTGCTTTTCAGAGCACAGTCCTGAGAATTCTTCACAATGAGCAGCCAAAATGTCCCAAATCGAAGACAAGAGAGAGGAAAGGGGGGCTTGGAGACACAAGCAAGAAACAAGAGATCGAATTAAACAATGCAGAACAAGTTGAGAACTATCTGAATACAAGGAAAGTGCAAGAACATTCGTCCCCCCTCAGGATTTCAGTGCGGCTCTTTTCTTTTCGCTGTGGCATTCAAAAATTCTCTGCTTTAGATAATCCACCTGGAGAGGACCGGCTACTTGCAGCCCTAAACTCCACATCCGGACAGAGCTCTCTTCGTACCGCGGTTCCTCTTTGGTTCTCGTTGCTCGCCGGCCGATCATTTTCTTTTCCTTGGTCATGACAAAGCGAGTGGGATAGCGATGTGTGGGAGAACTCCGAAAAGAGAACAGGGGGGGGGGAAATAAAATAATAATAAAGCGAAGGGAGGTTGACATGAAAATGACAAAAGGATGGAAGAAGATGAATGAATTCATTCGGAGAAGTGGGTCTGTTGGTGGAGGACGGGTATGAGGGAGAGGGAACAGTGTGGGGCGTCCCGTCCCACACTCACTCCCCCGTGCCAAGAGAAAGGAGTGGTGAAGTGGTGGAGGTGGTGGTGATTCAGTCGACAACCTCGTTTGTCCTCTCACTCGCTTGCTCACTTTCTTTCCCTATCCACGATTCAAGAAGAGAGCCAGCTTACAGGAATCCTCTCGGATCTCCTCCCTCTTCCCCTCCCTCTCGCACACGTTCGGTTCATTATCATTCACTGGTTCTTACTGTGACACGCTTCAGTAACCCACTCACTCAGACGAGGCAGAAGAGATGCTGAATTCTAATGCTGGAGTCAGAGAAAGAGGTAGAAAAGGAGAAGCAGGAGGGGGGGGCAGCGCTGTGGACCAGCAGGTGTCCTCTCTCTCACTTTCTGCTCCATCTGTCTGTAAAAAGAAGCAGAGCCCTTCAAGAGGCTGTTCCACTTTATTCTGTTAGTCTCTCTCACTCTCTCAAATAGCCTCAACACACTTCACCCAAGGCCAGAGTTGTACAGTCCTTCTGAACGGCTCTGGAATAGGAAAACGATGACGAAATGTATTACATCAACAGGTTTTGTAGTTGTTAAGCTCAGTTTTACAAAAAGTAAAACTTAAAAAATTAACTTTTTCACAGAAAAGTATAGTTATTAATACTTGTGCATTGGGGGAGTTGTTCTACAGTGTTCAGTGTTTCGGCTTTCAGCAGTGACATTTACATTACACTGAACCAAACTAAAGCTTACTAGAACTTTATTTATGTTATGGTGCTTTGACACAATATACATTGTAAAAAGGGCTATGGAAATGCAGATGAATTGAACTGAATTACTACTACAATAAAATAACTGGATGCTTTTTTTTCTAAAGAAAACTGAGTGTCACTTGTTCAAAAGACGCCTACAGTATGTGATGTGAGGACATTTAGTCCACTGTATCGCCACAGACATTGTGTTTCGGCTCTAGGGAATAAATGGAAGATTTAATCTGAAAGGAGATGGAAGATGATTGGTATTATATAAAAACATTTAGTAGTTCATTCAGTAGAAAGCTAAACTAAAATTGAACTTCACACTGGTGGTACTCAACTCTTCAAAATTTAAAGGGTGATGAAAAGTGTTTCATGGTCAATGCTAGTGTATTCTGAATTATTGCTTTTTGGTCAATTTCTGGTGCAGTTCTTATGTGCAATTATAAAGCTTTACCTTCATCAGGTTTAGTTGTGTCCTTGTGTATGCCTGTGGAATATGACGAATAAGATACTAGAATAATATTAACGTTTCAAGAGTTCACACTTAGCTGATGATTTATAAGCTTGTTTGGCATGCTGTCCCAGAGAGAGCCCTGAGCTCAAGGCATCCTCGAGCCCAGGGCTCCCTCTCGTTCGCAGGGCGAAAGGGAGATTGAGCTCAGGTAGATCTCAAAAACTCCCTCGCTGATGTGGCTAAAGGTGAACTGCTTTGAGAAAAATACTGATGCTGGAAGCTAGGCTAAGGTGCCCATTTGGCCAAGTCGGTTTATGTTAATGCATGTCTTTGGATGGTGAGAGGAAACCCACGCGAAACACGGAAGACTATGCAAACTCCACACAAATGCCAACCGGCCCAGTACGACCAGATCCATGGTGTTCTTCCTGTGGGGCAACAGTGCTAACACTGAGCCGCCGTGCCGCTCAATCTAGGTAAAGGGGGAGGAGAAGGGACGAAGGGGGGTTTCTTCTTCAGACGAAGATGGTTGTAATAAAGACTGTGGTTATTTATAGTGACTTAGGAATCATCTGATTGGAAGATCATGTATTAGCTAATGCTAATGGGACCGGCTGTGGTCAATCATAAGCACATGATCCTCTTGAAATTAGTTTATAAATAAACTTCACTTTGAAGTTTCTATGGTAGACTTCATATAAGGGGTTACCCTCATGAGATTTTATAATAGATTACCACCAAAACACATATTAAATAGAATTTTGCATTTCTGAAGATGATAGGGGTAGTCACCTGTTCAGAAGTCAAAGTGGCTGTGAAAGTGTTCATTCATATCCTGGTTCAAAACTAGTCTGTCCTTCTATAACAACAAGAACTTTTAGCATTCCCATATTATTCTTAATGTTTATGTTGTTCAATCAACATTCTTCTTTCTAGCGCAATAAAAATAGAAGAACTATAGTTAAATTTAAAGCATTTCCTGCTTCATAACTAAGTGGTGCACAAGCTGTCAGAATATTTCATAAAATCATAGAATAATATTAAGCTTTAATATCAACCTGTAAATAATATTATTCTATTATAATATTATAGAATTATATTACTTAAGCCATAACTGTGAAACATCTAAAGAGGAACCTCTGAAAATAAAATTTCCGTCCTGTCAGAAACTATGGGTTACCATGGTATTTATTCTTTGTGTCAGAGTACAGACTGTTTTCACGTGAGTCTCTTTGCATACCTATGAATCACCAGCTAGTTAAGATAACTCCCAGCGAAGTCTGAGAGGAAGTTCGTCCAGCACGATGCTTATACTTGCCATAATTAGATGGCTTCAAACTCTCTTAGCCGTGCAAATCCCACTAAAGGGCAACTGTGCGCTATTCTAGGGTATTTGTTATCCGTGTTGACGTTATGAGAAAGTTTGCTTATCTTAAATGTCAGAATATAAAGGGATGCCCTCGCCGGCTCCTCCGGCGGATCCAGGTTATTATTATTAAAAAAATCATTGTCATTCACCGTATTAAGAGCCAGTGCCCTTTTCACAAATATGATTGACAGAAGTGAGGGGCCAGAGGCACGGGGAGGGGAAAAGGGGCTCGAAGAGTGACAGCCAACGATTTTGTCTCTCTCTCTTCCTCCGACACTTGCTTCACGCTGCTGTGTATACAGACATTATAAATGCAATAAAACTGTCATTCGGAGACCGCGGCCATCACTTCGACTTGATTCCCACAGGAAGCGATTAAGGTGCTCGCACACACTTCCAGTTCCTACACCTACACCATCTGCGCCTCGACACCCTTCACCTAACCCCCATTTAATTAAACCGGGATTCAGCGAGTGATCACACACAACACACTGCCGTTTCAACAGCACCATGCCAGTATGACTGTTTAAAGCTGAATCTTGTTAGTCGATCCAGTGCTGAAGGCACACGGTACTCTGACTAATTTGAAAACTCGGTCGTCATCCGCTCTGACTTTTCACACCAAGTACAAGCAAGCGAACAGCCGAAGCCATCACCGAGCTGATGAAAAGGAAATTAGCTGACAGCTAGAGCACCTACAAAGACTCAACACTCGCTCTTCGTGGTAAACAAAGCGCTGCTGTAGGATCACTCTTCTTCTTTTCCACGCCAACCTATTCTCGATCAATGGCTCTGTAATAAAAGCAATTAGAAAAAGAGGTGGGGGGGAATGGAAGGGTTCAGAGCTGCCACCTCCGTCGACTGAGCCCTCAGCGAAGTTTATCGTTGAGGATTATTGGGAAGGACACATCACAGAGCCGTCCCACGCACTCCAAGCCAACCGGCGATGTCTCCAGACGCCAGTACTCTACCTTGTATTCCCTTTCATGCGGCTGCTGTTAGGTTACGTGCTGATGAAAGGCATCAGTGTAATCCTGCACTTCATCTCCACTTTACCGTTGGATGCCATAGTCGCAGTGAGGGGGAATGATGAGCCCTTCCGAGCAGGAGGCCTTTGAGCGTGTCAAATATATGCCAGAGATCATGAAAGTCCACCGGCTGCCTTAATCAGGGTCTCTAACTCACTTCATCTTCGTGATATTTTCCACCAAGCATCTGTACTATCATCTGTGAATGTGATTGTTGTGTTTTAGTGGCTTTACACCTCAGCGATTACATCTGTTGGAGTTTCAGTGAAGGTTACTCAATTTCATGATGATGGCCCTGCAAAGGTGAATGTGTTAGACTTGCCATATGTGAAATAGACTAAACTTTGAGTGTACTGTAAAGAAGTTAAGCACTACCAAGACTAGCGAATAGTATTTGTACCTTGATATTTTTTCAACTATGTTCTAGGCTTTTTTTTTAACATAGATTTTACCTCTTTTTTTATATTTCGAGAGTTCGCCTTAGCTGATGATTGAATATAAAGCATGTTTGGCATGCTGTCCTGGGAGAGAGCCCGCTCATGAGATCCTGAGCCCGGGCTCCCTCCCGTTGCAGGGCGAAAGGGGAGTTTGAGCTCAGGTGGATCTCGAGAACTCCCCTGCTTGATAATGGTGGATGTAGATTATGAATAACTATGGAGAGAATATGCTGAATTAAATGCTTGTCTGTGGTGTTGATTTGGGTAGGTCAATTTACTTATGTTACCAATATGTTTTTGGTCTGTGGGAGGAAACCGGAGAGCCCGGGGAAAACCCAGGCAAACACGGGGAGAACATGCAAACTCCACACAGAAATGCCGACTTGGCCAGGTAAACATCTGAGCCAGTGACATTCTTGCTGTGAGGCAACAAGGCTAACCATTGGGCCTCTGTGCTGCCCTGTCAAGGAAAGGGGAGGAGTAGGGGTGGAAGGGGGGATTCTTCAAGACGAAGATGGCTAAGGTAAGATACTCTCTTTATTTATAGTGATTTAGGAATCGTCTGATTGGTAAACCATGCATTAGCTATGCGGGACAGCTGCTATCAATCATAAGCACGTGCTCCTCATGAAATTAGTTTATAAATAAACTTCACTTTAAACAGTACCTTCATCTTCAATATTAAAAACTACTAATGAGCAACATTTAATGCAGTTTCAGTTAATCAAATGTCTGAAGAAGGTCATTGCATTAATATTGCATGTTTTTCAAGCTAAGGATTTTTCATCACTGAATGTGATTTGTAGTGAAATAACAAAACAATTAAATTTATATTGTTAAATAACACCAAAATTAAGTCTAAGTTAAAGACAAAGGAGAAAAAAAGCACCTGTAGTCAAAGAAACACCAATAACAGCTGGTAAGATACTTTCTACATGAAAGAACAAGTGGTTTTATAGGCATAAGTAGGGCAAAAAGTACTGCTAATCATAGTTTCTGCAACATCTGGACTAAAAAGAGCCCCGTTGCTCTCAGCGAAAGTCAGACTGTTATCTGTCGCATTTGCTTTTAGAATTTGGAAGAATGTATTTGAATATTAAAACACTTCCTGTTGTGCTTCCCTTGCTATGAATTATCAAAGCTCAGCAGGAGGCAGATCTAATCAACCACTGTCTTCCTCCATCAACCTCCATCAGTCCAACTGTCTCCAAAGCTGCTCACAGAGGAACGAAAACGGGGCTAGAAGTTTGTCAAGTTTTCAGAACAGTGAGACCTGTAAGCTGAATGAGAGGCCCATGAGGCTTCCACCGACCCCTAGAACAACGAGGAGCCGTCATGAAATAGATGCTGGAATGAAGAATATTCTCTGCTTTAATCAGAATTTCTGAGAGCATCCGTCAGAGGTAAACAGTGTTTTTTGAAGTACACCATTGGTTGCGTCAGATGAGGGCTATACGGACGCATCTCTGCATTTCTCGGAAGAGGAATTAAGCCTTGCTCTATGAAGCCATTTGCATACAGGCAATTTTCAAATCCATTTGTGAATAAATACGAAGCCAGACATTTGCCAGCTGGTTCTTTCATCAATTCCCTAATAAACCCACGGAAAGCCGGAAAGGGGGCAGAAAAAAGGATCTTATTAAGGCTTTGTATTAGTCAGATATTAAAACCCAATCTTTAATACGAGCCAAGGGGCATTTCACACCCAATGTGTAAATTTCCCATGAATCACTGAGGGCATCACTTCACACGCCGGCTGAGGGAAACCCCCCTCAAGGGAAACAAGTCAACTCTTTCATTTCGCAACTCCTTTTCTCTCTCCCCGCCGCTGTCTCCTTTTTTCTTCCACTTTCATCAGTCTGGTGTCACTTGAAAGGCAGCAGCAAGAAACAGTAGAGGAGAACTCTGGGTATCAGGGCTTCCTTTAGAAGATGCTCTGCGTGAATGCAGCTGGGTGCACGAGTTAACCGAGTGAATCGGCCAGTAATCCGTTAGGGATACAGGCAGGTGCAGGTGCCACCTTTTTAATGCAGCAAACTGGGAAGAGGAGGCTGGGACCGGTGCCACCCAATCTCATAATGAACGCTACTTCCTGCACCCGCAGCAGACACGGTCAGCCGTCGATTGTCTTCTTCCGCCCTTTGTACTCGTCTTTCTCGCCCTGTGGACGTCTGACTGTGGGACTGGCAGTCACGGTGAGCGAAGCGGGAAAATGCGATAGAGGCGTCTGTGAAATTCCTTTCATGGGGGACTAGGTTGCACATTTCCCCCTCTTTTTCTGGAAGCCACAGCTAATTTTACACACACCCTTATCTGGCCCCCTTTTGCTGGCAAGGCGCCTGCTTCTGCATGGGTCGGAGGCACTGGGCCATTTGCCACGCTCCAAGATGGAGCGAGAGAGAGATGCTCCTTGGGGTCTCTCCCTGCGCCGAGGATGTGGGGTGGCTCTCCTCCTGTTTCCATGGCAGCGCCTGGCTTTATTAGAATCCCATTCCAGATGCGGCACAACAGCCTTTCTGCCCCTGCCCCCTCTGTGCACCAGCTATCTTTCCCCCAGCCTCGTGCCCCCTGACTGTTTTCCAGCGCTTAAGAAACTTGTCAAAAGTGAGGGATGGCACGGTGCGTTGATAAATGAAGCGTAATGGGATAACCACCGTGCGATTTCACACTCCGATAGCCAATGGCACTGCCACTACTCAAGGCAAGCCATTGCCGGTTCCATTGGTTGGGGGGTGGAAGCACCCGTGACCGAGTCTGTCACCAATATCCCTCGGGCCTCAACCTCTGCATAAGACAAAATAGCTCAAGGGTGGGTCAAAATTACAGAAATACAGGATAGCAAAATACATAACTATTAAGGGTGTGACGAGACGCTTACTCCACGAGACGAGACACAAGATTGGGTTCACGAGATGAGATTTTTTACCCTATTTTTAAGAATTCCTCAATGATGAATATATGAATGGAAAATAGTTTTTTATGCAAATAAAAAAAGAAAAATCACAAAATAAAAAACTATTTAGTTAATCAACTTGTAATGAATGCTATTTTACTTTTATTTTAATAAAATCTATGCAGTAAAGGACATGCAAAGACTGCAAAATATTTTGCTAATAGCCTATGTGAATGGAAAATAGTCTTTTTATTTATAATTTAAATTTAGCAAAATATATATTTTTTTAAATCACAAAATGCAAAACAATTTTGGTGCTTTTTAAAAAATTTAATAAATGTTATTTTATTTCTATTTAAATGAATTCTATGCTGTCAAGGACATGCAAACACTGCTAAATTTAGCTATAAACTCTAATGACTGGCTTCTCCCCTGTACAGTTTCACATGAGAAATCAAACTCCTTTCCACAAACTGAACGTTAAAAATGTATGTAATTTTTGGTATCTCTTTTTATAAGATGAGTTTCATTTTCATTCAGCAGGATTTCATTCATGCCCCCGGGACAATCTCTGAGCTACTGGATACGACTATGAAGTACGGACTGACAGGAGAGAGTTGTTTTATTGTGGTTTGATACTGCACGCCGAATGAAAAAAAAATGTCAGCGTTTCCCAGACAGCATAAACATGTGCACGGTAATGATCATGAGTCTCCAGGAGTTCATTCAGTGAGTGTGTGTGTGTGCAGAAAATAGTGACAAACAGCTGTGTGTGTATGTCCTGTCGCAAAATGCGGCTAAAAGTCCTTCACGATGTTTGTAGTTTGATTACGGTCTTTACATGTCTGTACTGCACTTCAATAATGCGACTAAAATGGAAATACTCCACGTCTTAATTACATTTGTGTTTGCGACGATTATGACTTTTAGGATGGATACGAACCATAATGTGTGTGGCAGCAGCTGTAGCCTCTGTTGGACATGGCAGCTGCTGAATTCCAGTGAAAAAAGTGGTTACGTCAAACCTGCCCGCCCAACCGAGTGACATGCGCAACTCCGAGGCCAGCCTGGGTTGCCAGGTGTGTGCAAAGCACTTGCTTTGCAGTTCAAATCCAATCGTGCCTCCAATCTTCAATGCTAATTTCACCCTCACGCCTAACATCACAACTCACGAGACAACTTTTCACCTTGACGAGAAATCTTATCGCGATTTATTCTCGTGAGATCTTGTCACACCTTTAACAATTATAGAATTGTCTCCCTTTGAACTCTTGGGTGTGGATTGGAACTGGATTGGACAGAGTACACAGGACAACATTGCAATTACAGGAAAAGGAATTTACTGAACTGCATCAGAATTCAAACTAGTAATATAAATATAAAAAACATACATGTAAATCTAACTATGCATCCGTTCATCTATCTGTGAATCAACATCACTTTATATTACAATTCAAACAGCATTTCAGCAATCAAAAAGGATAAACACGTGTAAATGAATTGAACTGTCTTTATGTAATGCCAATCAATGTTGCAACTGGATAAGTACATCTTTTTTTTTTTTTTAAGTTCCAAACATGAAGCCAATGTTCAGAGTTTACTCTGACTACTACTTTTTTCAGCAAAAAAACCAAGATAAAACATAATGATTGTCTTTGAATTTCAATAATTGCAGTTGTACTCATTCATTTCATTCATTTTCTCAATTCTATTTTTGTACCCCTACCCCTTCCCCCTGGCCCTTAAAACAGAGTGTGAATGGGAAGGGCTGTGAAATGGGACAGCACTACAGCACCTGCACACCTCATCATATGTCATCGCGATCTCTTGCTTCATATGAGATCAGACGATGGCGACTGCTGTAGTTATTCCAGTTGTGTTATTTTTTGGTGTTTATCTTCAGGAAATCACTTAAGGCATATATTGTGATATCATAACTATCTCATGTGGCAATAAGATCTTAACTATACTGCGCATTTACACAGTGGCCATATTCATCTATGAAAACACACTAAAAACAACATTAACATTACAGCAGACACTGTAAACAGCTCATTCCCAGCCACTAGACTTTTCTGACAGGGTATTTGAGCGTCATCGAGTGTCAGAATGTTGTGGGACTGCTGTACAGGAGTTATTATTATGGATTATAGATAGCGAAATTTAGCGGTTTTTATTTTAGCGGGGTTTTTTAAAGCATGACGGTTAAACACGAACGCAGTTATGAATATATTAAAACATGTGCTTGTTTGTTGTAAAATTCGTAATAATGACAAAAAATACTAATTTGTGGATCTCCTTACTTCCGGGTGCAGCTATGCTGCCGCTGTGGCTGGTGTATTCTGGGAAATTTTCTTACCCCTTGGTTTTGAGTGTGGTCCTGAAAAATCTTCATTCAAAGAGCTATCTACTCCTTCCCCTTAGCCCTACGCCTTCAAGCTAAAGACAATTGGGACACCCCTACCCCTTATTGGGAACACGCAAAACGAGGGGGTTAAGAGGAAAGGCTAAGGGGTACAATTGGAATTGGGCCTAAACCACCAACTTACCCAGCACATGTTTTATGCAGCGGATGCCCTTCCAGCTGCAACCTAACACAGGGAAACATCCACACACTCATACACTATGGCCAATTTAGCTTATTCAATTCACCTATAGTGCATGTCTTTGGACTGTGGGGGAGCACCCGGAAGAAACCCACGCAAACATGGGGAAAACATGCAAACTCCACACAGAAATGCCAACTGACCCAGCCGGGGCTTGAACCAGCGACCTTCTTGCTGTGAGGCGATCGTGCTACCCACTGCGCCACTGTGACACCCTGCAGTTGTACTTTGCATTCCGATTCCAATTGCAATTGTGCATCCTGTTTGCATCACAGCTCAACTTCAACAATGACTCACTTCAATCCAGAATGTTGCATCTAAATCTTAACAAGGCAGGAGAAAAAATGGAGACTCTGTTGAGGTGCTTCCGGAGCGTGTTGTTTTCTGTCATCAGAACTACTTTCCAATCCAAATATGTTACACATCCCGAGCTGAAAATAAAGAGTGATGGAAAATGAGATGATTTAGCAGGCTATTATGGGCTATTATTTTTGTTAGACAGCCCTCTGGGTGTGGGGTGCCAAAACGTGGGCCTGACACCCATTAGCCAAACTCATCCATGTGCATGTCACGGTCAATAAGACCCCACTAAAATGTCATCGCCCTAATAGCTACTTACTACTGCCAGAGCACACACAGGACCCATCTCACGGTCCTCTTATCACCATCACGATGCTTCGCAGGCGTCCCATGCAGCTTAGCGGGAGATAATAGCTTTCCAAGCATCGATTCAGCGTCTGGAAAAGAAAGACCAAATGATTTTTTTTCTGTTCATGCAGACCGTTAGCATGCTAGTCTTTCCCACTTCCTTACAGTATTGTACAGAAAGGACAGCGTAGGGAATAGGGATGCAGTGGGATGATGGCTGGAATACTAAGCACTCCGCTGGGTATTACAAAAGCCTGTCTTACAGGCGGAGTTAAATTTGTTTGTATTGCCAGCTCAAATGCTAAGGTTTAGCCAGAATGTGAGGAGAATTCTTAAGTTGGCAGATGTGAGGCGACCTTGTCACACACAGGAAGGACGGCCGTTTGCAACAGGGAGACTACGGTTATAGATATAATGCATTCATGCCGGAATATCAGGCTCATATTGATGAGGGCGATGAAGCTTTGCCATTCCTAATGAGCGGCGTGTGAGAAAACTGAAAATGCAGAGATGTGAATGTAGCCAGTGTTGAATTCATACACATTTGCTATTGTTCTGCAAGGTGATTTTGATATAAAGCGTATTGCTGCCAATGACATGCCTGTATTTTAAACAGAAAGGCATTGCATGCATGCAACAGAGATTCACTTCACTTCTTAAATTAGATTTATTTCTTAGTTTTTGCATGGTTTATGTGGCTTGTGTGTATATACGATATATAAAAACACATCGATGCATTTAAGCTTACATCAAGGTAATAATAATAGTCAACACTAAGAATCAGCGCTTCAGATTTTTAACTGGTAAATGATGACAAGTATTTTTTAGCAAAAAAGATTGAATATACTGTATGTAGATAAAGATTACATACAGTATATACATATTTTGAATTACAGCAAAAATTATTAGCCCCCATTTGAATTTTTTTCTTTTTAAATATTTCCCAAATGATGTTTAACAGAGCAAGGAAATTTTCACAGTATGTCTGATAATATTTTTTATTATTAATTATTACTATTATTTGTTTGATTTCGGCTAGAATAAAAGCAGTTTGAAGTTTTTTAAACACCATTTTAAGGTCAATATTATTAGCTATATATTTTTTGATAGTCTACAGAAAAAAACATCATTATACAATAACTTGCCTAATTACCCTAACCTGCCTAGTTAACCTAATTAACCTAGTTAAGTCTTTAAATGTCACTTTAAGCTGTATAGAAGTGTCTTGAAAAATCTAGTCAAATATTATTTACTGTCATCATGGCAAAGATAAAATAAATCAGTTATTAGAAATTAGTTATTAAAACTATTTTGTTTAGAAATGTGTTGAAAAAATCTGCTCTCCGTTAAACAGAAATTGTGAAAGAAAAAAAAACGGGGGGCTAATAATTTAGGCGGGCTAAAAATTCTGACTTCAACTGTATATATATCATATAACATACAGTTAAAGTCAGAATTATTAGCCCCCCTGTTTATTTTTTCCCCAATTTCTGTTTAACGTAGAGAAGATTTTCTCAACAGATTTCTATTCATAATAGCTTTAATAACTCATTTCTAATAACTGATTTATTTTATCTTTGCCATGATGACAGTAAATAATATTTGACTAGATATTAAGACACTTCTTGTGTGTGACTAACTTATCTGTAATTACAGTACATTATGCGATTTGATTTATGTAAACTTTAATCTACAGTTTAAATAAATGACTTTTCTTTGCATATTTGTAGTAGAAAATAACTAGAATAATAGAAATTGTAATAGAAAAAATATTGCCGAAAGCAGTACTTTGGAAAATAAATATTATATACAGAAATAATATGAATCTATAAAACAATGGACAGAAAGATGATTTTTAAACTCTATAAACGAGTAATAAAATTTCTTCTGAAATTAATTTAGAAATGTTTCCGTCAATGAACTTTTTTTAAAAATAAAATAACAAAAAAGGTTATTTTTTTTTTCAGACATGCTTATATTAGTTTTAAAACAATGCAGCGCTAATGTTTACCTTAAGATGAGTTCATCTGTCACTTTTTATTTTGAAAACCTTAATCTAGTTTAAATAAGTGGCTTTTATTTAAACTTTAGTAGTAAAAAGCAGTAGTATAAAATAGTAATATTGCGTAGATTTAAGAAATATTTTGGATAAAAAATAAAAAAATAAATCCATAAAATGACATAAAAAAAGCACAAAATAAGCACATTTGCATAAGCAAACCATAACAATATAAATTACCTGACAAAAGTCTTGTCGTCGATTCCAGTTGTAAGAGCAACAAATAATAACTGGACTTCTAGTTGACCATTCGGAAAAGTGGCAGAAGGTCGATTTGTCTGATGAATCATCTGTTGAACTGCATCCCAATCATCACAAATACTGCAGAAGACCTATTGGAACCCGCATGGACCCAAGATTCTCACAGAAATCAGTCAAGTTTGGTGAAGGAAAAAAAGGCCAAGGTGCTCAAGGATTGGCCAGCCCAGTCACCAGACATGAACATTACTGAGTATGTCTAGGGGTAAGATGAAGGAGGCGGCATTAAGGATGAGTCCAAGAATCTTGATGAGCTCTGGGAATCCTGCAAGAATGCTTTCTCTGCCATTACATGACTTATTAATAAGTGATTTGAGTCATTGCAGAGATGTATGGATGCAGTCTCCAAGCTCATGGGAGTCATACGCAATATTCATTTATTTTCCACCCCCATGACTTTATATTCTACACTGTACATTATTTCTGTTAAGTGACAACTTTTGTCTAAGCAAAGTCAGACCTTACTGTCCTAATTAAATAATTAAAAATCAAGGCATGATCATATTTTATTTTGGTGAAATAAGTGTAATCTAGAGGCCTTTGCCTTTCATATAAGCCACTTCTGATACCAAATGATCAACTACAAGTCAAGTATTATCTGTTGTTCCTAAAACTTGGAAAGGTGACAAGACTTTTGTCAGGTAGTGTATTGTACTACTTAAAGGGATAATTCAAGTTGAATTTTATCCCTAATTATTCTCTATCAAGTGGTTCCAGACTTTTCTGAGTTTCTTTCTTGTTTTGAACACTAAAGTTTGAAGAAAAATGAAAACCTGTATCCACTGCCTTCCATTGTAGGAAAAGACATATACTATGGAAGTTGATGGTTACAGGTTTCCAGCTTTCTTCAGATTATCTTAGGTATTCAGCAGAAGTGGATGATGAGCAAATGATGACAGGATTGTCTATTTGGGATGAACCATGCCAGTACAACTCACTTTGTTAATCATTTCAACCTCAAAAGCAGAGATCATGACCATAAGGCAATCTGAAAGTATCAATAAAACACTGATCAAACTAAAGCAACTGTTAATTAACAGATTTAACTTGCACATGTTACCAGTTTATCATTCATTCATCTGTAAAACCAAATCCTTAGCCCTGAGCTCTATCTTTTCAGCAGTATAATTTGGAGCATCAATGACTCAATGATCATCTCTTGTTTCCAAGACACTGATTAATCCAATCTGCCAAATGCATGTAAAATGTAACCAATTAAAAGACAATTCAACCATATCATGTAGAGCACAGCTAAAACCTCGTCAGCCTCGTCTTTCACCAAACTTGGCGTCGAGTTGATAGTTTTAAACAGCGTCATCTCAACAAGTATGTGCTTCATATTGCCTGCGCGAGTAATAGAAGCAGCTGAATGTGTTCTTGGTGTTTATGTGCGAGAGTGACACTGGAAAATGCATAATTCATTTTCATTTGTGAGGAATAAATTAATTCATAATACCTCACTGGCCACTTTTATTGAAATTTTCTAATAAGCCAATCCTGGCAGAAACTCAATGCATTAAGTCATGTAGACATGGTCAAGACATCTGCTGCAGTTTAACCGAGCATCAGAATGTGGAAGAAAATGACTTTGAATGTGGCAATGTTGGTGTCAGACGGGCTGGTCTGAGTATTTCAGAATCTGCTGGGATTTTCAAGCACAACCATCTCTACGGTTTACAGAGAATGCTACGAAAAGAGAAAATATCCAGTGAGCGGCAGTTCTGTGGGTGCAAATGCCTTGTTGATCCCAGAGGTCAAAAGAGAATGGCCAGACTGGTTTGACCTGATAGAAAGGCAACAGTAACTCAAATAACCACTTGTTACAACCGAGGTATGCAGAAGAGCATCTCTAACACACATCACGTTGAACCTTGAGGCGGATGGGCTACAGCAGCAGAAGACCACCCGGGTGCCACTCCTGTCAGCTAAGAACAGGAAACTGAGGCTACAATTCACACAGGCTCACCAAATTGGACAATAGAAGATTGGAAAAAAAGTTGCCTGGTCTGATGAGTCTCGATTTCTGCTGTGACTTCAGATGGTAGGGTCAGAATATGGCATCAACAACATGAAAGCATGGAGCCATCCTGCCTTGTATCAACGGTTCAGGCTGGTGGTGGTAGTGTAATGGTGTGGGGGATATTTTCTTTCACACTTTGGGCACATTAGTACCAATTGAGCATTGCGTCAACACCACAGTCTACCTGAGTATTGTGCTGACCATGTCCATCCCTTTAACACGCCATGTCAAAAGGGCGAGTCATCTCAGACAGGTTTCTTGAACATGACAATGAATTCACTTTACTTAAATGGCCTCCACAATCACCAGAACTCAATCCAATAGAGCACCTTTGGGATGTGGTGGAAGAGAGATTCGCATCATGAATGTGCAGCTGTCTGATGCTATCATCAATATGGACCAAATCTCTGAGGAATATTTCCAGTACCTTGTTGAATCTATGCCACGAATGATTAAGGCAGTTCTGAAGGCAAAAGGAGGTCCAACCCGGTACTGTAAGGTGTACCTAATAAAGTGGCCGGTGCGCGTATGTTCGCTATCATGCTATCACGTCAATGTGGAGCAAAATCTCTAAGGAATATTCCCAGTTCTGAAGGTAAAGAGGGTCCAACCTGGTACTAGTAGGTCTACCTAACACATTTTTTATTATTTGGCTAAAAACAAACCACTGTTATTCAATAGCTTTCCTAATTAACCTAAAGTGCTAACTAACAAGTTTATCCTTTAAACTGCCCTTTAGGCTAAACACTTGCAAAATAACTAGTAAAATACTATTGACTGTCATCACGGACAAACCCACGTACAGCTGCACCATACTTGTCATCTGACAGCCGAATATTCACACGTTGAGTTTTGGTGGAGTGTTCGCTTGTGATGCTGCACACATAAACAACCTTACCAATTCCAACACCACTGGATTTTTATTTGTCCAGATCACTTCTGCTTTCAGATATTCCCCCAGGTAGCACCTCTACCCTAGCCCTGATCACAATAACAAGCAGAGGTGATATCGCGCCTGGGAGGAAATAAAACATTAACATTTCACTCTCCCGCGCCGCTCCCAATGAGTCTAATTAAGAGAGGGAAGCTGGTGATAAATACTGCAGGGTTCGTTAAAAACAGCCTGACTCAGCAGACGGTCCTGGCGGTTTGGCGCTGTGCTTTTGACGCTCGGGTAAAACTGCCAGCCGCGGGGACAAAAACCAGCCACAGTGCAACAGGGGGCTTGCAATCCTACAGACACATTGCCCAAGGGCACAATGTGTGTGTGTGTGTGTGACAGCGAGAACGAGAGAAAGGCAAAGAATCATGGATTATTGTCAGTATTGTGCAGGGTTGCCACATCCTGAATGCTGTAATGTCATACTTGTCAACGAGAAGAAAAAATGTTTCTATTCATCGCCAGCTACATATCTAATTAGCCCATCACAAGCGTGACTGCACTCTGGGACTCAATGCTAAGTTCATTATGAAAATGGATTCACGATAGTTGAGGTGCTGGTTTGCGCTGGCAGAGAACTGAAACATAACACACAATGATCTACAAAAAAAAAACTCTCTGGAACAAGGAAACACGCTGCGATGGTGCTACGGTGCAAGAATTTTTAATGGCTGCAATCATATTGGCAATGTACATTAGCTCATCTAATTTAGAAAATGCACACGTATACATGCACGGATTATTACTGTGTATTGGTGTTGTAAGAGATTGGGGGATTCAAGTCTAACTAGATGACGAGGTCTTGCATGGTTTCCTTCGCTATTTTCTGAAAGGACGCATTACAGTGTGTCCTTACCAGCTGTGATCACAAAAGCCAATACGTGATAAGACATTTTGTCTGTGGATTGGTTTCAGATTCCAGTCTCACTGGTCCAGATCCTCTAATAAATATCAGGTCTATGGGTCAAAGACGAATAGTGTTTTCCAGCAATAAATGTGCAATACAGCTTTAAATTCTTACCCACAGATTTTATGAGGCATATTCACTAGAATCATTTGATGAATTATTAAAAGACTCTAAGGATCACAGTGCAGCCTCAAAATACTAATTATGTAGGTTTTTTTTAAGTCTTTGCCACTATCAGAGTTTAATTTTGAACATTTAAACAAGCCAGATTTCAGTGTTTTCTTGACACACTTTAATTTTTCTTGTTAAAAAGTCTTTTTTTGCTGTTCAAATGTTAATTTTCCTGTCAGCTACCTCAATTTAGATTCATGAACTGAAATTCATTTAAAAAAGCGAACAGATGGTGTAGTTTCAGCTTTGAAATGCCATTCTTCTGAAACATCAGCATGAAATGCCACTGCAAGCTGTAATCTGACGAGCGAAATAGGATTTCAATGAGAACAGTGAAGAGAGAGACTTTATCGATTTTATCAGCTGAAGTGAAAGAATGATGAAAAATGGAGATGGTTGGTGGAGAGTGAAAACTAAGCTGAAAAGTCATTTAACAAGTGATGTGTCTTAAAGGTGCTTCATGTATGTTTGTGATGTCTTCTAAAGCATAGGTTCCATAGTATGTTTATATGATATTATATAAAGATATCTTTTTTCAGATGTTTATCTGAAAATCAATGCTATAGTCAGATCTTCTTCTTTAAAAGTGTGTTTGTTTATGAACGTCTTAGTTTTGGTCTGTGTAATGCCGCCCATGACCAGATTACCCAATTATATTTCAGCACCATCGGTTGCCTTGGTGGAAAACACAATGTATTCTATTTCAGTCTTGAAGGCAGCCTCAATGTGTGCAGGCTCAGCCAAAAATGCGATCTCTGGAGGACAGTAGCAGCCTCCGAAATGAGACGCAGATTTAGAATTAGAAAAATCAGGATGACGTGTTTTTTAATTAGCACATAATACAAATACTACAAACGTAAACATAAGCAGAGTACTTTACAGTGTAATGCTGTGTTCACACCAGAAGAGAAGAAGCGTCAAGCGCGAGTGATTTACATGTTAAGTCAATGCAAGACGCAATAGACATCCTGCGGAGCGATACGCTCAAATGAGGGGGCGAGCATAACGCGATTGAAAATTGAATAACGCTTGAATTGAAAAATCTGAACCTCAGCGGACATTCTCGCCACGTTAACCAATCAGGAGCTTTCTCTTGTAGTGGCGTGCTTATGACGTAGCACCTGTTGTTGGTGTCCCGGGGGAAAATCCTCCTGCCGACACCGGACAACAGTTGATCAAACTGGGCTCGGCTCAGTCAGAAGCACTGCTGAAAGCTTCCATCATCCAGGTTAAGTTTCTGGAGGAGTTTATGAGCTCACAGAGCTGGGTGCACTAAAATCTAAAATATCTAGTGGACTCAGACACTGCTCCAAACGAATCAACGCTGTTTTTCAGCCTTCATAAAGCACATAAACACAGCTACACACAGCCATTTAGCAACGAAGCTAGATCACCAGGTAGACAGAAGCCCTGCCCATGACGCAAATCCGCGTCTATTGTGAAGTAAATTTGACGCCGAATAAGGTGAGTAAATGCAAAATGTTCACACGTCTATTTATGCGCGAATAGCACAAATTATCTGCGCGTGCCGTGTCTGGTGTAAACACAGCATAAGGCTTGTTGATCATGCATGCTCGCTCCTGTTGGTGTCACTAATCTGCCAACCTGCGTTTGCACAGAGTCATCATCGCGGAGGCAAAAAATGTTTTAAAAAGCAGAATTTTGTTTTCCAATGTTTTGAATTTGGATGGCAATACTTAGTTCGACCACTAGGTGTCAATCATACATACTGCACCTTTAAAGACACATTTGAATTTCAGTTACTTAAAATGGGGGTATACTGTCTGCACAGGTAGTGTTTTTCATAGTGTTTTTATATCGTATCTCAGTCAGGCAGTGAAAAAAAAAGAAAGAACAGATCTTGCGGCGATTTTGTATGGGATGACAGTCCAGAAGCGCTTGGGCTGGCTGACTGAAAGTTAAAAGTCTGTGTGCATATAGCCCATTAAGCTGGAAACTTGCTTGGTTAGGAATGAGTCTACTAAAACACTTTCATAGTCTCAAGCCTCATGTGGTCGGTTGGTTCAAAATCGTCTGGTGATCATTGGTCCATAACCATCAGTTGCGTTTCCACTCTGTACCCAATGGCTTTGAACCCTATGTGACACGGCAGAAGAAAATCACATAGGAATAGAAAGCCATAAAACACAGCAGTGACCAAGTGAGACCGCCAAGACGCTCCAGCCATCCCATCATCCTTTCTTCCTTCTCGACCTACGCCTTTCCCCACCTCAGAAGGGCTCCGGAGAGACTCTCAATCACTCTCTGTGTGGCTCTGACAAGCCGGCTGAACGGACCAGTGCTCCCACAATCCCTCAGCATCAGTCTGTCTACCACCGAGAAGAACTCCAATGTGAGTTTAGCTAGATGCGGCGGCGGTGTCAGATAAGACCACGGCCCGAAGCGTTGACAGCAGGACCACGTTCACCGCTGCAAAACATGAAGACTGGATCGTCTGATATCTGCTCCTTGGAGTAAGTGGCTCCCTGAATGTCAATTCTCCATGGGGAGTTTCACAGTTCCTGACAGACCAGCGAAGGAGCTATACTAACACGCGTTTTAATAAGCCTTTGCAAAATGGAATATTCACCGTTCAACTTGGCATTGTTTTCACCCTCTTTTTAATATAAGTCACAAAGACTACTTATGAGGCAAAAAATATAAATCCTATAATAAATTATTAATTGGGATGACTCCACTTAGCGGCCGCTAGCAACAAGCATCAGCATTACTGCCTTGTTGTTTGCTTCTAAAGCACAATGACCTTGTTTTAGCTTTTCAAAGACTTAAGCACCGCAGAATTAGTTTTCTATTAAAGCCATCGTATAAGTTGCTAGAACATTAAATGGAGAATGAATGGGGGGGGGGGGTTATTTCTGAGATACTGGTTGGGTTGAGTGTGTTACAAATATCAGGTGTTTGGAGGAGTTAAAACTAAACAAGAATATGGAAAAATCAACCAAAAAGGCAAACCGATGCATAACTGGAGAGATGTAAAAAACAGAAGTGCCTTAATGACTTATTTGGCTGCTGAAAAGTCATCTTTGCATGTAGTTTTAAATCTATTCAGATACAAAAACAGTTATTTTAACTAAAAACTTTGGAAATTTTGGGGGTATAAAAAAAATCAAAACCATCAAAAAAATTAATAAATTGGGCACGTTTTTGAAAACAACATAGTTCCAGTGTAAATTACAATTAATCGACATGAGGATTCATCTAAAGAACTGTGTGTACATTGTTTCTTTTTTCATTAGATTTTATTTAGTGTTGTTGTGCACATATCCTAGATCAGTGGGATAACCCAATGTTTTTAGCACCGTGGACCGGTCAATGCTTGACAATTTTACAGCAGCCCAGGGGGTTTGTTTACATATACGCTAGGCGATCATCAACCGTTTTCTCGAGAGATGCTGACCAAAACATTGCTGTGACTCTGATACAAATTTTGTTTATGGAGAAAATGAAAAAGCACTGCAGTGTTTGGGAGTTCTTATTTGTCTGGTGTGTTTCCCATACAAAGTATGAAGCTGATCGGTCAGTTCTTGTCAAGTGATTTGCAGTGCACTTGCGGCATTCATTCAACTGGGTGTGTCCGCAAGGCTCCATTGGAAATACGAACTTGCACGCAGAAAAGATATGCAAACGGCCCCTAAAAGGTTGCCGTCATTTGCTATCTTCAGCAGTTGATCTTCTTGCACATACATGCTGGATTCACCTGATTTGTTGACAAATGGGTTGCGGATCCATTCCTTGCCAGTTCGCTGGTCTTCACTAGGCCTTTTCTCTATTACAAAGAAACTTTCCAAAGACATCTGTTTTCTTAATTTTTTTGCTAGCTTGTGGTTAAATTTGGGTGCTCAAGTGACCGAGATTTACCGAGAGAATTCATTTTTTTTCAAAATAAAAGATTGTTCAGACTTAGATAATAAATAATGTGGAAATAATTAACGATTTCTTGTGCATCATAGTACCAGACTGCCGCCTGGTGGTTGGGGACTACTGTAGATAGATAGACAGACAGACAGACAGACAGACAGACAGACGACAGACGACAGACAGACAGACAGACAGACAGACAGACAGACAGAAGACAGACAGACAGACAGACACAGACAGATAGATAGATAGATAGATAGATAGATAGATAGAGAGATAGTATAGATATAGACAGATTGCGAAACAGAATAGATTGGCTATTTGTTGGAGAACAGCTTAATCCTCACTTCCTATTCAGCGCAGGAGTTCCTTCTGACTTTGTGAGCTCCACTGAAAGACAGAATGAAAAGAAAGAGGGAAAAACAGATTTAAGTCCTTCCCTGCCTTCAGCATCCTGGGGAGATAGGTTTGTGCAGAAGGGGGATCCTAAGCTGATTTGTGCCATTATCAAGATCTCTGTGGCAACAGACAGTAGCCTTATTTATTTATTTCCCAGGAAGACAGAACGATAAGCCACGGTTTTTCCAGGCGTGGATGTGAGGGACCAAATCCGACAGCTAATCCTAACGGTCAACAGAGAAACAAAGTTTGACCACAAGCCTATTACCGTTGTCTTTCTCTATAATTTAAAGCCATCTATCTGATCCCAGAGCTCTCCGTCACGAGGAACGTGGGCTAAAGGGCACGCAGCAACGATGTGATATTGTTATGGGGTCGGCCGTGATAAATTTTATTACCCCCTTTCTAGCCACTGATCAAATTCCGGTGCGAACAACATCATGTTTCGATCAGGTTATCGGTCGTTTTTGAAAAAGATCCACGGAGAGGGCAATTGATTGGTTTTGTCTCGTGTGCGTCAGTGCTTTCAAAACGCAATGAGGGGGAACGAACGAGCAAACAAAAGAAGTCAATCTCTCTCCTTCCGCAGATCTATTTGGCCGGTGAAGAATGAAATGGACGGCGGCCAGAAAAGCACCATGAGAAAAGAAAAGTGTCTGGTTAAGAAGTGAGGCCGAGCGCCATTGATCAGATCTGTCTCAAACCTGTCTGAAAAATAAAGAGCGATGGGAAAAGGGGGAGGATGTGACTCATACGCTAAACCAAAAAAAAAAAAAAGAAGGAAAGTTATAATGAAAAGCCACACTGTTTGCATATGCATTGAGCGGCAAGCTCTCTTTCTCTGAGTGTGTGTGTGTGTGTATTAAGGTTAAGACAACTCTGGAAATTCAGTCGACGAGCTACTGAATTTCACTTCTGTACAAAACAGACACGGATAAAAGCATTTGGGAATCCACCGGCTGCTTATGTTTGCAGCACAGGGATCTTGTCTCCTGGAATAGCACAAAGATTTCACCATCAACAGCTACGTGTACCTTGACTCGAGAACACAATTAGAGTATATTTTTCACAAAAACAAAATGCATTATAGTAGCTTCTAGAATAAATTAGGAATAATCCACCAAAAGGAAAAAGAATATATATATATATATCTACAAATATACAAATCAGTGTCTTCTATAAAAATATTATATAAAAATCTTGCAAACTAAATTAGAGAATATCATTTAGAAAATGGCAGCACAGTGGGTAGGACAATCACCTCACAGCAAGAAGGTCGCTGGTTCGAGCCCCGGCTGGGTCAGTTGGCATTTCTGTGTGGAGTTTGCATGCTCTCCCTGTGTTGGCGTAGGTTTCCTCCGGGTGCTCCGGTTTCCCCCACAGTCCAAAAACATGCGCTAGGTGAACTGGATACTAATTGGCCGTAGTGTATGTGAGTGTGTGCACAGTGTGTGGGTGTTCCCAGTGTTGGGTTGTGGCTGGAAGGGCATCCACTGCGTAAAACATATGCTGGATAGTTGGCAGTTCATTTCATTAATAAAGGGACTAAGCCGAAAAGAAAATAATTAATTTAGAAAAATTTACTACTTATGTGCTTCTTGAATAAATAAAAATATCAGTCTGAAAATATTTAAATAAAATATATCACAAAAACTTTTTTATGTTGATAGAAATACTGAATATAATGTAGCGAGCCTAATCTCACGAAGAAACGTAAGTATTTACATTTTGTCAGTTCAGTCCGAAAATGTACGATTTTAAAAAGGAGGCGTGGCACCTAACCTAACCCCACCCCTAACCCCAACCGTCATTGGGTGATGTGCAAATCGTACTAATTTGTACGAATTAGATCGTAAGAATTCATACGAATTAGCCACTAAATCAAAAAGTTACGAATTGCCGTGAGATTGCGTTGATGTAGCTGCTCCTAAAATAAAATAGTAAAACTATGTATATGAAAATATACTATAAATATTAATTTATGAAAACAAGTAAAAATAAGTCATAATCTTGAAAAAAAAAATACATTTAGTGGCTTCTAAAACTAATTTATATTAATTAAAAGCATTACAAGAATACAATTTGGTGGATTCTCAAATAAATTAACATTAATTAAAATTACATCACTGATGAAATATATATAATATATATATATATATATATTATATATAATATATATATATATATATATATATTATTATTACTATTATTATTATTAAAAATAAATATACTTATTCACATAAATTATTCAGTCACACAAAAAACACCAAACCAGCTAAAAATAAGTAAAAGTAAAACATTATTTACTCTAACTAAACTAATCAAAATCCACTACGTTAGACAGTTGGAAATTAATTGTACAAGTACAGTTGAAGTCAGAAATATTAGCCCCCCTTAGATTTTTTTCTTTTTTGAAATATTTCCCAAATTATGTTTAACAGCAAGGACATTTTCACAGTATGTCTGATAATATTTTTATCTTCTGGAGAAAGTCTTATTTGTTTGATTTCAGCTAGATCAAAAGCAGTTTTTAATTTTTTAAAAACCATTTTAAGGACAAAATTATTAGCCCCTTACAGCCATGTTTTCTTTCGATAGTACAGAACAAACCATCGTTATACGATAACTTGCCTAATTACCCTAACCTGCCTAGTTAACCTAATGAACCTAGTTAAGCCTTCAAATGTAACTTTTAGCTGTATAGAAGTGTCTAGTAAAATATCTAGTAAATATTATTTACTGTCATCATGGCAAAGATAAAATAAATCAGTTATTAGAAATGAGTTATTAAAGCTATTAGAATATAAATCTGTTGAAAAAAATCTCTTCTCTGTTAAACAGAAGTTGAAAAAAAAAAACGGGGATAATAATTCAGGGGGGCTAATAATTCTGACTTCAACTGTATATGATCTGGTAGAAATTGTATTTTTACACCCCTTTTAGTTCATTCATATCTGAAAAACCCACTTCACACTACACATCTACGATGAAAAACATCATTAAAAGTTTTCTTTAACAGTTTTTCAATTAATATCAGAAGTGGTGTGAAAACAAGTATACCCCAGGCCTATTTTAGCTATATTTGGTGTCAGTGCTGGTGCAGAATTATCTAAAAATCAACGTACATGATTATATTTATAACCCTTTTGGCACATAGATTGATTTTACTGAATTGAAATGAACAAAAAAAATCTCCCGTTGCTCCACATTGATAAAAAATGTGTCTCGCCTGCAACTTGAGAAGCTCAGACTTTACCTTCAAAATAAAACGGAAATAAAAATAAAATGGAATCCATTTATTGAGTACTTTACCAAGAGAGCAGTGATTGAACCCTAGTAGAAACAATCACCCCCCCCCCCCCTCCTCTGTTTAGCTTTTACTTTTTTTCCTCTTCCCCCCACTTTTCTCTGTATTTTTTTTTTTCTTATACATATTATATTAACATGATGTTACAACTTTTTGTTTAAAAAAAAAAAAGAGTATACATATGTAAAAGTTATAATTTTCTGATGTAAAAATATAATAAAGAGAATGTAAAAAAAAACAAGTTTCAAACAGACCTCAAATTCTGTTCCCGATTAATCTGGGCCGCACATCCTCTCTCTTCCACCAGCCTCCAAGAAACTACAGCAAAACCTCTCGAAACTTGTGCATTTTTTAAGACAATGCACACTTTCTCTCCTGTTTCCTCCTGCTCACCGTCCACAGGTGAGTCTGGACAGCTGGTCAAACTCTCCCTCCCTTCGCTCTGAGTGAAAAATGGAAGAGCGAGACGAAAGGGGGGGGGAACAAGAAAAAAGCGCTGGTTGTTCAAACACACAAAGCTGGGCAGGGAAAAGGGACAGGAGCCGGACAGAGGCAGTGTTTGTGAGCTGGTATCTCACTGAGGCATTTGAGCACCAGGGGGCCAGGTATTACTATCCATCACTGCCCTCAGCCCTCTCACGCTGGGTCCTGGCCCCTGTAACAAAGCCTTCATTAAGGACACTTACAGCGCCGTTTTTTCTTCTCTTTTTCCCTCTTCTCCAACCAAACAGCTCTTTGTAGAGGCCAAAACTAGCATTGTGAACGAGCGCTACCTGTCCATCTGGGTTAAGTCAATGAAGTGGCAGCAAATAATAAACCACAGGGTGTGATGTCCTCTTTCAGATATGACCTTAAAACACAAAACTGTGGTTAATGCTGCTTTAGCATGTCTGGACTCGAGTGCTCCCTCTAGAGGAGCGCCATAGTAATTTAGAGCCTATCTTTGTTGGAGTTTTTCTTTTGTTACTCATTTAGCACACACATTTTTACTGAGGCAGCTTATTTATACTAGAGCTATCATTTTGCTGTGGCAACCTGCAGTTTAATGTCGACCTCAATGGAGTAATAGAGGACCTCTTACACTCCAGTTCTTGGTTTCTTTGCCTGACTCAGAACTATGTCTGGGATAATAGCTATTGTATATATAACTTGCTATTAGCTTTCTTAAACTATGTACTGTAGAAAGTAATGGCAAGCAATAACATAAAACACTGTGTGTAAATGGATATGTATACATTTCTGCAGAAAGTTTATTATCGACAACTATATAAAATGTTGTGATTTTACAATTAATTATAGAAATACACGTTTTAAACACAATTGGAGCATGTTATTGAAAAAGTTATGTAACAATCTAGTGGATTATAATAAAATTCAAATCAAAAAAGAAGAATTATGTGTTTATTTTGAAAAAATATGCAATTTAGTGGTTGATACAATATATTACTAATTAATTAAACATGGTTGAACAAAACGGGATCACATTATTAACAAAAATAGACAGTTTAATGGCTTCTAGGATAAATTATAAATTTAAATATGACTTCCTGTTGGGTTTGAGATTTCGCTCCAAGAGACTTTTTTGTAGGTATTGGCATGTGTGATGTGCGTGCCAATTTCTGTACGTGTGCATGAAACATAGCTTGGTGGCACTTCGTCAAATGTGCATAGGTGCTGTCAAGCTATTTGTGCGCACCTATTTACGAAACCTATAACAAACTTAAGTTTTGACACTTCTGGCGCGTGCAAAGTTTGTGAGTTTTCAAGCATGTTTAGACCCCTTAAAATCACGATTCATTCTAAAGATATTAATAATCATAATAGTAATAAAACAATAAATAATAATAATAATCAACAAAGCAATTCCAATAGGGCCTATGGACCGTATGCTCCCTCCTAAAAATTGGATTTTAAGCTAAAAAAACTAAAGAATTCGATTTTAAACATCCAAAAGCATATGAAACCCAAACTAATGAGGACTTAAGGCCGATTTATACTTCGCGTCAAGCGCACGCGTATGCTACGGCGCAGCCTACGCATGGACGCATAGCCCCTCGCCGTGGCCGTCGGCGTCGTTGACGTGCACCTCTCAAAAAATGTAACGCGTAGCGCAAGCTCTGTGATTGGTCGCTTGGTAGCGCTGACGAGTGTGGGCGGAGGTGAGAGCCGCGCGCCCGATGCAGCGAGTGTTTACAAGTGTGGAGTCCCGTGAAGGAGCTCCGGATGGAGACTGTTGTTTTGTGTTTACCTTACGATTAAAGTTGTTCCACGTCCGACGGTTCCCGCCTCAAAATGAGCGAGTTTAGCCACTTGTACATTAAGGAAGTGTTCAGAAAAAACAAAAAAAACAGCAAAGAAACTCGACACAGAGAAACGTAAACACCTACTGCCAGCTAGCGTTTCGGAAGTGTATTGCAGAGAAACAGAAACAGCGCGCAAAGTATAAATGCATGGCTACGCGTGAGGCTTGCACCGTGGGTTACGGCGATCACTTGACGCAGAAGTATAAACCAGGCTTTAATTTGCCAAAAATAAACTTAGGATCTCCATAAACATTCAGAGCAAAATATTTTATCTGAAGCAAGTGCTACCTCAATATTAGAAAAACCTAATACATAATTTTAAGGTTTGAGTAAATGTGGCCAATCACCAGTAGTATTGACTATTTGATAAACACATCACTTCAACAGCACAATTGATGATGTAATGCAGACCTACTTAAAACACTTCAACTGCTGGGTGTTTTAGCCCAAACTGCTATAGGCCACCATAACCTTGCTGAGCAGCATTGGTATATGGCGAATTGATCTTTCACAGGATTAAGCAGAGCGGGGATATGAAAGAGGGACAGATAGCAGAGAGAGGGAGAGAGAGAGAGGGACTCTCCATTGGGTCTTTGTGCTGCCCAGCACTACAGAGCAGCTGCCTCCAGCGTGAGCTCTTTTCAGATGCGCACAAGCCTATTGATAAAACACCATGTAATTATATACACACTTCTTATAGAACGGCTTAACCGCTACTTCTTAATAGTCACAACATAATTATACAGTCCCATTTATCAAGCTCGCTAATCATATGGAAAGATCCTGGCCCACATAGTAAAGCTCTCCACAGAGAGCGCATACACGAGCACAAATCTGAAATGAGGAGCTCAAAAGGGGAAAATGTGAATGTGAGCCCATTTCGGTCTCCGGTGGAGGGCGTCTGAGATGCTGGATCTGATCGCTCTTCAATAAAAACAGTGCTGTGCAGGTAAGTGATGTTTTGCTGCGCTCCTGAAGGATTATCTTCAAGTAACCAGGTACAAAACCAAGCAGCGGAACCAGGTAAGAAAAGGTCACAAAGCTTTTACAGAGATGCCACAGATTCAGAGTTTCACTGCGAGACTGCTGAAGCCGAACCGGATGTGAAGGGAGGGAGGTGAGTATAAAAGAAGCTCTGTATTCGTGAGTGAATCTGATTCACAGATAACTCTGATCACCACACTCTGGGGAATTCTTCTTTCGATTGGCCAATCATGGAATTCTGCAATGGTTATTTACATAATGGTCGGTTTCCCAGGGAACAGAAGCCCTCAACTCAAATCTACACTCGGAAAAATCAAGGAGCCACAAAAACCAAAACAGTGCCATAGAAGAACTTTTTTCGGTTCCCCAAAGAACCTTTTAGTGAAAGGTTTTTCAAATAACCATTTATTTTTCATACACTCTGGGGTGTTTTAAACAAATTTTGGGGCAATTATGGACATTGGGTTAAACTTTTGATAAAATTAAACCAACAGCTGGGTTTGTCCATATGTAATATGTATTTATATAGTGCATTTATTGTTATGGCTATAAGCCCAAAGTGTTCACAATCATAAGGGGGGTCAGTAAAAATCACCAATGGGGGTCTCTCCACACCACCTCCAGTGTGCAGCATCCACTTGGATGATGCAAGAGCAGCCACAGACAATGGCGCCAATGCGCTCCACCACACCCAGTTATTGGTGGAAATAAAACCTATTCGGTGGAATGGGAGGCCATGATGGGTAAGGGCCAATGGAGGGAATTTGGCCAGAACACTGGGGTTAGACCTCTGCTTTTTACGAGAAGTGCCATGGCCACAGAGAGGATCTTGGTTTAACGTCTCACGCAAAAGACGGCGCTCATTGACAGTATAGTGTCAACGTCATTATACTGGGGCATTAGGACTCACACAGATCACAGGTTGAGTGCCCCCTCCTGGCCTCACTAACACCACTTCCAACAGCAACCTAGTTTTCCCATGTGGTCTCCCATCCACATACTGACCAGGCACAGCCCTGCTTAGCTTCAGTGAGCACCTGGTCTTGAGCTGCAGGGTGATATGGCTGTGGCCAATCTGCCCCAAAGTTAGTTGAGAAATCCCAAACATTTTCATGTGAAGAACATTTTAATAATCTAAAGAACATGTATCTACTATACAGAAGCATAAAGAAAATTGTTAAATAGATAAAAGATTTCTATGGATGTTAAATGTTCTTCATGGAACCATCAATACAAATAAAGGAAATTAAGTTATTAAGAGTTCATAGTTCACATCCATTTTTTAGTTAGTTGTACAATAATGTGTTTATTTACTGTCTGTATAAATTTTACCCTTTACAATTAAAATTGATCTTGTGTCAGCAAGGATTTATGCCTGCAATTTGCCTGGATTCAGGTCAATGCAACACAATTTGTGTGAATTTAGGGAAAACCTCTGATCATTGAGGCGGAGCTTTCATAAAAAGCATGTTTTGTAGCTCCTCTGGTTATCATTTCCGCACAAACGCTTTATTTGCATAAGGAAAAGATACTGTTACTGGGTTGCCGGATACAGATGGCTCCTGGGAACTATAATTCAGCATCCAGCTAATATGTAGCCAGTTCACAGCAAAGTATCTCTCATCAAGGTCAGAAGTTAAGATTCATACCGTATATTATAGTTTTTGTTTTTGTACACTGTCACTTTATATGGTAATCAAGTCCCCTGGTGAATGCAGAACGCCCTCTTTTTCTCTTCTAATGAGGACATCCTGTCACCCTCTATAAGTTAGGAGACAGGGAGGTCAAGGTGAAATCAGAACAAACGGAAGGGGAATATGAACACCCTCAACCTGCTACCTGTTTGTAATAGAACAAAACTTTAGAAGTTTTAAAAATCTATATATAAAAAATATAATAGATAAACAGATGCTGCATATTTTAAGGTATTCTGAGAGTATAAGATGTATAAAAGATGACAATGGCCTTAAAAGTAATGAAATAATGATTATTGTAAACATTATTATGAAATAATTAATAAAATGAATATCTATATTTAAAATATGGCTAATTACAAAAATTTAGAATATTAGTATGTAAAAGACATTGTGTTTAAATTGCAGTTCTTCAATTTGTCCAAACTTGTTTTTGGCTTTTATTTCAAGCTCAGCTTGCAGTAGGCAAGCAAACACTTCATAATTGCAGTGTTGACTTGAAAAGCTAATAGTTTAGAGCTAATAGGCTTGATTTTCTAATGAAATTCTAAGCAGAAGTAATCGTGAGAGGCAGTAAGTATTTATTATGTTCTGGCATGAGTCAAAAGTGCCAATCTGCTTCATTTGGCTGGGCCGTGCTCTTCACGCGAGGAAATTCCCCACCAACCGTGGGCGCTGTTAACTACGCAAGTAAACATACTTGTGCATATGCGAGCACAGATATGAAAACAAGCCACGGCCTCTTATACAAGTCACTTTAGAACACCAGTGGGCCCATGGATTGAAGAGGAGGAGCGGAAAGATGAAAAAAGAGATATGGGGAGCAAGAACTCTCACTTCTAATCAAGGTAGCCGCCTTCTCAATCTCTCACAGTGGGTCCCTGGTGACAAAACACAGCACGCAGCTCAACGCCCTCCTTTAACAGAGTACCTGACCTCCCACCAACCACTGTCCTCTATTGCATTCAATGTTTCTTTCTCTGCTTCTTTCTTTTTCACTCCATCTCAGTCTTTCTCACCGGCCCTACCCCCTGCGCCCTCTCTCTCTCCTCTCTCTCTCTCTCTCAGTGCGAATGGATGGGCTGTTGGCGATTCATTAATCTTGATGCAGCACCTGCACTCTGGCCGAGTGGGAGCGTCCGCCGCCAAATGTCACATTTCATCGGATTAAATTAGCTTTATCTCTGGCAAATGCCTTCCCCTGCAAGATCGCGCTGATTTTTTTTTCTTCGCACCTCCCAGGAGCAGGGGGACGGCAGGGGAGGCATCATCATGTATTCATTCACTTCAGGAACGTTGGCGACGAGTTAGCCTAATTGACGGGAGAGAGTCATTACCGGGAAAATGAGAGAATAGATAAATAAAAATGGGGGAGGGAGGCGTCGAAAGGAGGCTGGTGGGCGACGCGCCCCTCTTCTCAGAAAATGAGTAAGAGCCAGGGAATGTTAGGGAGTGAATGGGCCTCAGTATGACCACGCTTCTGTATGCTGGAGAGCTCTCATCATTCAAACGTAGGATGCTCAACTCTCTCCCTCTTTTTCGATACGAGAATGGCAGCTGCTTTGCTCTAGGCAGGGTTCCCCCCTCAACAACACAATCAAATCACGTTTGCCTGACAAAAAATAAAAGCATCTGAACCAAGTTTAAGACATCCTAGATGTCAGTTCTATAAATATGATGAAGACATTAACAAAAAAAAACTGGCTTGCACTGCATAAACCCCTGATTGGCTCATGCATTACAAGTGTAATTTGTACAATATTTTGTATTTACCACCTTGGAAAAAAATCCATTTATAATGATATAGTTCACCAAAAGATAAAAAATTATGTCCTCATATATTGACTTTCATGTCGTTCCAAATCTGAATTACACACACTAATTAGATTTACACAGAAGAAAATTGTACATAAAAGGTGACTGTGAAGGTGAAGGTTTTTTTTTTTTTTTGGGGGGGGGGTGGGGTAAACCATCCCTTTAACTTCGTCAACTTGAAAGCCAATGACAAAACGGACAGAATGATGGCTGTCAGAAAGAATGTGCCACGCCCTGAATATGCAGCTGGGCAAGGGGAGGTGTAAACAGTGATTGGACGGGAGACTGCAAAAGTCACGCCACCCTTCTCAATGGGTAACGCCCACAGCAACAGGCAACAGAATGACGTAATGTTAATTGCCTATGGGACCAAAATTGTATGTTGAAAGCATTTTTAGTAATCATGTATACTTTAACAGCTAAAAACTACGAATGCTACTCAATAAAATCATCGGAATAACAGGAAAAAGCATTGAGCAATATATTTCACGAATCTTTCCGATTTAGAAAA
This sequence comes from Danio kyathit, assembly GCA_903798195.1. NCBI lineage: Eukaryota > Metazoa > Chordata > Actinopteri > Cypriniformes > Danionidae > Danio > Danio kyathit. Next base: position 44,496,434 of record LR812529.1, read on the forward strand.
ATGGACTACTCTACATTCAAGTTTACGTGTCTTAGCCTAGAGCAGCGTCTTAAACCTGTCTTCGGGGTCATTGAGTTCCTTGGAAAATGGCACAGAAAACCAAACATGTGCAGCCGGAGAGTTGTGGAAAGGACAATAGGGACTGGGAGACATTGTTCGAGGCGAATGATAATCTCTCGCAGAGTCTGATACTGACAGCGGGGCTGTCAGGGGTGTCATCTTAAGTATCTGAGTGCGGAGGTGTGGAGGAATTGCCATCTCTGGACACCTGCATCTCTGTGAGACCGCCAGACCCTGTCGCTTCCGAGCTTCCACTCTGCCACTCTTAGTATTTTTAACACAGAAATCACTATTTTATACTATGCACTGGCTATTGTTACTGCTGGATTGTATTTTGTGTCACGCAGCGTGCGTACAACTATCCCTCAACCTTTTGGACCCCTTTGTTCGCGTAGACAGGCATTCACACAAGAGGACAGGATTCTGAAGACCTGCTGCTTTTGAGACGACAACATATATCGTACCCTCCGTAGGTGTCCGTCCCCGCTGCAAAGAAGGGATAGATCCAACCGTAATGTGTCTGAACCAATTTAGCTACTGTCAATCGTCTCTCCGCAGCATGTGTTCCGACTCCCCTCCCCTTCCCTTTGCTCAAACACACACACACAAACACATTATACTTTCCATCTCGAAGCAGCAGGGAAACCCTGGAATATAGAGGGAATCCTGTTTAGCTGTGAAAAATCCGCTTTATGATGTCTTTTGACTCTCCGCTACCATCTGACGGTTCCACTTGTTATCTTATACAAGCTTAAGCTGCATTTGCTGACATTTTGCGAGCAGTAATAAGGAAATGTGTCAGTCCTTTTATCTCTGCACCCATGCAGCAAATGAAGATAAACTTCAGTTGTCTAGTCTGCTGCACGTACCCAGTAGAAACCAATCAACTTAACAGCAACAATTCTAAGACTGAGAACTCTATAGTAATCTAAGTAGAAGAATCTTTTAAAGCGATGCTCAACATACAATGCATTTTAACCATTACATGCTGATATAGAGATGATTACCAGGAAAATTAAGAAAATATATATGACACTACATCTAAACCAAAATATATATATTATACGTTTATAGATTTGTATTATACATTCAGACATTAGCACCTAATAAAGATGAAGGTCTTGGTGCAATATGAGGGTGATCCGATTTAGGGATGAGGTGATACTGAGGGAAAAGCTTACACCATTTTATGGGACAAATGGAGAGAAGGCAGTAAAGCATGGTAAAAATGTACAAAAACTGTCCTGCGTAAATCTATGTGAAATCTTTGCTTGATTTAAATCTTTCCTTGTCTCCATTAAAATACAATTTTTTTTTAATTCAGTTCTAGTTTTTACACGGAAGTCTGGTCATGCGTAACACCTTTTTCCATGGAGTCTTGGTGCTTGTCCTGATTTAGCTTGGGATCTATTTCTGTCCAGCCCTAGGGATACGACTAAATTTGCCATAGTGAAATAAAATTCATGTCAGAGAGTGCTTGAGATTAAAGTTTTAAAGTGCATAATAATATATATGCATGTGTATGCATTTATTAACGCTTGTCCTATGGCTATGCAAGGATGCACAGCGGCACTACGTAAAGCATATGTCACTGAAGCACCGGTCAGTGAATCTCTCTTTCTGCAGAACCTTTTAGACCCTAAAGGATTTTGCAACGCTGAACTTTGAGATAGGCAACCACAGCAACACTCCAAGAGTGGGAAATGCATCCCAAATCAGACACACACACACACACACTAGTAACAAGCAACTGCATCCAACCACCAAAAACACCTGCTAGAACCCAGCCATCACACACCAGCGGAGACCACATTTACACACACTCACCTACAACGCAATGAGGAAAAACACAAAAATCACACTTATGCCAGATGGCAACAGAAGAGTTTGAGAACAGATAAACAAACACAATGGTGGACATTCACATTAAGAGAGAGATGTCAGAGACAGAGTGGGCAATGGCTTTGGGATGCATTTGAACGGGACTCACCTCTGCCTTCCTCTGTCTGCGAGCAGTGAAAAGGACTGGCTTCCAGCAGCACTGTTGCCGCACACAGAGACAATGAGGCAGGGTGAGAGAGAGAGAGAGAGAGAGAGAGAGAAGGAGGGAGGGGGATGAGAGAGTGAGAAGTGGATGAAGGAGAGTGAAAGAGCAAGAGGAGGGAGCCGGAGAGGTTCTGAAGTAGACGGCCAATCAATGTAGAAATCAGCACGAGAATCTGATGAAACAGCCGTGGATTAGCGATCAGCGGCTTTCAGCTACCGAAAGGAGGAGGGGGAGAGAAAGTGCCCCAGTGAATGACTTAACGTCGAAAAAAATGGGGGGTGGGGGGGGGGGGGGGGGTAATGAAAAGGCTTGGAAAAAGTACAATACGCCCAAGAAAAGGGTTCCCAGACTTGCCCAAGTTTTTTTCAGTGCCTTGGAATGTACGCAAAAGACCAATTCCTGGTATGCTGGTTTCGATTTTTCATGTTTTCTGGTTAGGACACAAAATGTAGGAGGACATGCCGATGTATCTAATTTTGTATATCATGAGCAGATTCACAAGGTTGTAAGAGTCTCCAGATAAGTTCTGTCCCTCATTCTGCGTGTTCCTTTTAGGATAGGTTTATCTAGTTCTTAGATTAGGGCTCAGAAACATTGTTTTCACTTTCATCTCTTTGGAGGTCTCCATTTCTTCACTTCAACATATCCAGATTACTAAGGCCCAAGGCTTGGGTGGTTGTGCCCCCTCAGAGAGATAATAAAGTGATTTGGATGAAGGGGAAAATGGCTGCTCTTGCAAACAATGCACCAGGTGTTGTGTCCAGATTGGTCCAACTTGGTCCTGTGGCACGGCTACAGTGGAGTCCACGGCTCCAATTATTTTGGTCTCAAAAGGAGGGAGGCCGAGTGAGGAAGAAAAAGGCTTCTTTCGAATCTTGGCTCAGAAAGGAATTAATTAGATTGAAAAGTGCTTTTCAGAGCACAGTCCTGAGAATTCTTCACAATGAGGCAGCCAAAATGTCCCAAATCGAAGACAAGAGAGAGGAAAGGGGGGGCTTGGAGACACAAGCAAGAAACAAGAGATCGAATTAAACAATGCAGAACAAGTTGAGAACTATCTGAATACAAGGAAAGTGCAAGAACATTCGTCCCCCCTCAGGATTTCAGTGCGGCTCTTTTCTTTTCGCTGTGGCATTCAAAAATTCTCTGCTTTAGATAATCCACCTGGAGAGGACCGGCTACTTGCAGCCCTAAACTCCACATCCGGACAGAGCTCTCTTCGTACCGCGGTTCCTCTTTGGTTCTCGTTGCTCGCCGGCCGATCATTTTCTTTTCCTTGGTCATGACAAAGCGAGTGGGATAGCGATGTGTGGGAGAACTCCGAAAAGAGAACAGGGGGGGGGAAATAAAATAATAATAAAGCGAAGGGAGGTTGACATGAAAATGACAAAAGGATGGAAGAAGATGAATGAATTCATTCGGAGAAGTTGGGTCTGTTGGTGGAGGACGGGTATGAGGGAGAGGGGAACAGTGTGGGGCGTCCCGTCCCACACTCACTCCCCCGTGCCAAGAGAAAGGAGTGGTGAAGTGGTGGAGGTGGTGGTGATTCAGTCGACAACCTCGTTTGTCCTCTCACTCGCTTGCTCACTTTCTTTCCCTATCCACGATTCAAGAAGAGAGCCAGCTTACAGGAATCCTCTCGGATCTCCTCCCTCTTCCCCTCCCTCTCGCACACGTTCGGTTCATTATCATTCACTGGTTCTTACTGTGACACGCTTCAGTAACCCACTCACTCAGACGAGGCAGAAGAGATGCTGAATTCTAATGCTGGAGTCAGAGAAAGAGGTAGAGAAAGGAGAAGCAGGAGGGGGGGGGGCAGCGCTGTGGACCAGCAGGTGTCCTCTCTCTCACTTTCTGCTCCATCTGTCTGTAAAAAGAATCAGAGCCCTTCAAGAGGCTGTTCCACTTTATTCTGTTAGTCTCTCTCGCTCTCAAATAGCCTCAACACACTTCACCCAAGGCCAGAGTTGTACAGTCCTTCTGAACGGCTCTGGAATAGGAAAACGATGACGAAATGTATTACATCAACAGGTTTTGTAGTTGTTAAGCTCAGTTTTACAAAAGTAAAACTTAAAAAATTAACTTTTTCCACAGAAAAGTATAGTTATTAATACTTGTGCATTGGGGGAGTTGTTCTTCAGTGTTCAGTGTTTCGGCTTTCAGCAGTGACATTTACATTACACTGAACCAAACTAAAGCTTACTAGAACTTTATTTATGTTATGGTGCTTTGACACAATATACATTGTAAAAAGGGCTATGGAAATGCAGATGAATTGAACTGAATTACTACTACAATAAAATAACTGGATGCTTTTATTTTCTAAAGAAAACTGAGTGTCACTTGTTCAAAAGACGCCTACAGTATGTGATGTGAGGACATTCTAGTCCACTGTATCGCCACAGACATTGTGTTTCGGCTCTAGGGGAATAAAATGGAAGATTTAATCTGAAAGGAGATGGAAGATGATTGGTATTATATAAAAACATTTAGTAGTTCATTCAGTAGAAAACTAAACTAAAATTGAACTTCACACTAGTGGTACTCAACTCTTCAAAATTTAAACGGGTGATGAAAGAGTGTTTCATGGTCAATGCTAGTGTATTCTGAATTATTGCTTTTTGGTCAATTTCTGGTGCAGTTCTTATGTGCAATTATAAAGCTTTACCTTCATCAGGTTTAGTTGTGTCCTTGTGTATGCCTGCGGAATATGAAGAATAAGATAACTGGAATAATATTAACGTTTCAAGAGTTCACACTTAGCTGATGATTTATAATAAGCTTGTTTGGCATGCTGTCCCAAGAGAGAGCCCTGAGCTCAAGGGATCCTCGAGCCCAGGGCTCCCTCTCGTTCGCAGGGCGAAAGGGGAGATTGAGCTCAGGTAGATCTCAAAAACTCCCTCGCTGATGTGGCTAAAGGTGAACTGCTTTGAGAAAGAAATACTGATGCTGGAAGCTAGGCTAAGGTGCCCATTTGGCCAAGTCGGTTTATGTATAATGCATGTCTTTGGATGGTGAGAGGAAACCCACGCGAACACGGGAAGACTATGCAAACTCCACACAAATGCCAACTGGCCCAGCGACGACCAGATCCGATGGTGTTCTTCCTGTGGGGCAACAGTGCTAACCACTGAGCCGCCGTGCCGCTCAATCTAGGTAAAGGGGGGAGGAGAAGGGGATGAAGGGGGGTTTCTTCCAGACGAAGATGGTTGTGGAATAAAGACTGTGGTTATTTATAGTGACTTAGGAATCATCTGATTGGAAGATCATGTATTAGCTAATGCTAATGGGACCGGCTGTGGTCAATCATAAGCACATGATCCTCTTGAAATTAGTTTATAAATAAACTTCACTTTGAAGTTCCTATGGTAGACTTCATATAAGGGGTTACCCTCATGAGATTTTATAATAGATTACCACCAAAACACATAATTAAATAGAATTTTTGCATTTCTGAAGATGATAGGGGTAGTCACCTGTTCAGAAGTCAAAGTGGCTGTGAAAGTGTTCATTCATATCCTGGTTCAAAACTAGTCTGTCCTTCTATAACAACAATAGAACTTTTAGCATTCCCATATTATTCTTAATGTTTATGTTGTTCAATCAACATTCTTCTTTCTAGCGCAATAAAAATAGAAGAACTATAGTTAAATTTAAAGCATTTCCTGCTTCATAACTAAGTGGTGCACAAGCTGTCAGAATATTTCATAAAATCATAGAATAATATTAAGCTTTAATATCAACCTGTAAAAGTAATATTATTCTATTATAATATTATAGAATTATATTACTTAAGCCATAACTGTGAAACATCTAAAGAGGAACCTCTGAAAATAAAATTTCCGTCCTGTCAGAAACTATGGGTTACCATGGTATTTATTCTTTGTGTCAGAGTACAGACTGTTTTCACGTGAGTCTCTTTGCATACCTATGAATCACCAGCTAGTTAAGATAACTCCCAGCGAAGTCTGAGAGGAAGTTCGTCCAGCACGATGCTTATACTTGCCATAATTAGATGGCTTCAAACTCTCTTAGCCGTGCAAATCCCACTAAAGGGCAACTGTGCGCTATTCTAGGGTATTTGTTATCCGTGTTGACGTTATGAGAAAGTTGCTTATCTTAAATGTCAGAATATAAAGGGATGCCCCTCGCCGGCTCCTCCGGCGGATCCAGGTTATTATTATTAAAAAAATCATTGTCATTCACCGTATTAAGAGCCAGTGCCCTTTTCACAAATATGATTGACAGAAGTGAGGGGCCAGAGGCACGGGGAGGGGAAAGGGGCTCGAAGAGTGACAGCCAACGATTTTGTCTCTCTCTCTTCCTCCGACACTTGCTTCACGCTGCTGTGTATACAGACATTATAAATGCAATAAAACTGTCATTCGGAGACCGCGGCCATCACTTCGACTTGATTCCCACAGGAAGCGATTAAGGTGCTCGCACACACTTCCAGTTCCTACACCTACACCATCTGCGCCTCGACACCCTTCACCTAACCCCCATTTAATTAAACCGGGATTCAGCGAGTGATCACACACAACACACTGCCGTTTCAACAGCACCATGCCAGTATGACTGTTTAAAGCTGAATCTTGTTAGTCGATCCAGTGCTGAAGGCACACGGTACTCTGACTAATTTGAAAACTCGGTCGTCATCCGCTCTGACTTTTCACACCAAGTACAAGCAAGCGAACAGCCGAAGCCATCACCGAGCTGATGAAAAGGAAATTAGCTGACAGCTAGAGCACCTACAAAGACTCAACACCTCGCTCTTCGTGGTAAACAAAGCGCTGCTGTAGGATCACTCTTCTTCTTTTTCCACGCCAACCTATTCTCGATCAATGGCTCTGTAATAAAAGCAATTAGAAAAAAGAGGTGGGGGGGAATGGAAGGGTTCAGAGCTGCCACCTCCGTCGACTGAGCCCTCAGCGAAGTTTATCGTTGAGGATTATTGGGAAGGACACATCACAGAGCCGTCCCACGCACTCCAAGCCAACCGGCGATGTCTCCAGACGCCAGTACTCTACCTTGTATTCCCTTTCATGCGGCTGCTGTTAGGTTACGTGCTGATGAAAGGCATCAGTGTAATCCTGCACTTCATCTCCACTTTACCGTTGGATGCCATAGTCGCAGTGAGGGGGAATGATGAGCCCTTCCGAGCAGGAGGCCTTTGAGCGTGTCAAATATATGCCAGAGATCATGAAAGTCCACCGGCTGCCTTAATCAGGGTCTCTAACTCACTTCATCTTCGTGATATTTTCTCACCAAGCATCTGTACTATCATCTGTGAATGTGATTGTTGTGTTTTAGTGGCTTTACACCTCAGCGATTACATCTGTTGGAGTTTCAGTGAAGGTTACTCAATTTCATGATGATGGCCCTGCAAAGGTGAATGTGTTAGACTTGCCATATGTGAAATAGACTAAACTTTGAGTGTACTGTAAAGAAAGTTAAGCACTACCAAGACTAGCGAATAGTATTTGTACCTTGATATTTTTTTCAACTATGTTCTAGGCTTTTTTTTAACATACAGATTTTACCTCTTTTTTTTTATATTTCGAGAGTTCGCCTTTAGCTGATGATTGAATATAAAGCATGTTTGGCATGCTGTCCTGGGAGAGAGCCCGCTCATGAGATCCTTGAGCCCCGGGCTCCCTCCCGTTGCAGGGCGAAAGGGGAGTTTGAGCTCAGGTGGATCTCGAGAACTCCCCTGCTTGATAATGGTGGATGTAGATTATGAATAACTATGGAGAGAATATGCTGAATTAAATGCTTGTCTGTGGTGTTGATTTGGGTAGGTCAATTTACTTATGTTACCAATATGTTTTTGGTCTGTGGGAGGAAACCGGAGAGCCCGGGGAAAACCCAGGCAAACACGGGGAGAACATGCAAACTCCACACAGAAATGCCGACTTGGCCAGGTAAACATCTGAGCCAGTGACATTCTTGCTGTGAGGCAACAAGGCTAACCATTGGGCCTCTGTGCTGCCCTGTCAAGGAAAGGGGAGGAGTAGGGGTGGAAGGGGGGATTCTTCAAGACGAAGATGGCTAAGGTAAGATACTCTGGTTATTTATAGTGATTTAGGAATCGTCTGATTGGTAAACCATGCATTAGCTAATGCGGGACCAGCTGCTATCAATCATAAGCACGTGCTCCTCATGAAATTAGTTTATAAATAAACTTCACTTTAAACAGTACCTTCATCTTCAATATTAAAAACTACTAATGAGCAACATTTAATGCAGTTTCAGTTAATCAAATGTCTGAAGAAGGTCATTGCATTAATATTGCATGTTTTTCAAGCTAAGGATTTTTCATCACTGAATGTGATTTGTAGTGAAATAACAAAACAATTAAATTTATATTGTTAAATAACACCAAAATTAAGTCTAAGTTAAAGACAAAGGAGAAAAAAAGCACCTGTAGTCAAAGAAACACCAATAACAGCTGGTAAGATACTTTCTACATGAAAGAACAAGTGGTTTTATAGGCATAAGTAGGGCAAAAAGTACTGCTAATCATAGTTTCTGCAACATCTGGACTAAAAAGAGCCCCGTTGCTCTCAGCGAAAGTCAGACTGTTATCTGTCGCATTTGCTTTTAGAATTTGGAAGAATGTATTTGAATATTAAAACACTTCCTGTTGTGCTTCCCTTGCTATGAATTATCAAAGCTCAGCAGGAGGCAGATCTAATCAACCACTGTCTTCCTCCATCAACCTCCATCAGTCCAACTGTCTCCAAAGCTGCTCACAGAGGAACGAAAACGGGGCTAGAAGTTTGTCAAGTTTTCAGAACAGTGAGACCTGTAAAGCTGAATGAGAGGCCCATGAGGCTTCCACCGACCCCTAGAACAACGAGGAGCCGTCATGAAATAGATGCTGGAATGAAGAATATTCTCTGCTTTAATCAGAATTTCTGAGAGCATCCGTCAGAGGTAAACAGTGTTTTTTGAAGTACACCATTGGTTGCGTCAGATGAGGGCTATACGGACGCATCTCTGCATTTCTCGGAAGAGGAATTAAGCCTTGCTCTATGAAGCCATTTGCATACAGGCAATTTTCAAATCCATTTGTGAATAAATACGAAGCCAGACATTTGCCAGCTGGTTCTTTCATCAATTCCCTAATAAACCCACGGAAAGCCGGAAAGGGGGCAGAAAAAAGGATCTTATTAAGGCTTTGTATTAGTCAGATATTAAAACCCAATCTTTAATACGAGCCAAGGGGCATTTCACACCCAATGTGTAAATTTCCCATGAATCACTGAGGGCATCACTTCACACGCCGGCTGAGGGAAACCCCCCTCAAGGGAAACAAGTCAACTCTTTCATTTCGCAACTCCTTTTCTCTCTCCCCGCCGCTGTCTCCTTTTTTTCTTCCACTTTCATCAGTCTGGTGTCACTTGAAAGGCAGCAGCAAGAAACAGTAGAGGAGAACTCTGGGTATCAGGGCTTCCTTTAGAAGATGCTCTGCGTGAATGCAGCTGGGTGCACGAGTTAACCGAGTGAATCGGCCAGTAATCCGTTAGGGATACAGGCAGGTGCAGGTGCCACCTTTTTAATGCAGCAAACTGGGAAGAGGAGGCTGGGACCGGTGCCACCCAATCTCATAATGAACGCTACTTCCTGCACCCGCAGCAGACACGGTCAGCCGTCGATTGTCTTCTCGCCCTTTGTACTCGTCTTTCTCGCCCTGTGGACGTCTGACTGTGGGACTGGCAGTCACGGTGAGCGAAGCGGGAAAATGCGATAGAGGCGTCTGTGTGAAATTCCTTTCATGGGGGACTAGGTTGCACATTTCCCCCTCTTTTTCTGGAAGCCACAGCTAATTTTACACACCCTTATCTGGCCCCCTTTTGCTGGCAAGGCGCCTGCTTCTGCATGGGTCGGAGGCACTGGGCCATTTGCCACGCTCCAAGATGGAGCGAGAGAGAGATGCTCCTTGGGGTCTCTCCCTGCGCCGAGGATGTGGGGTGGCTCTCCTCCTGTTTCCATGGCAGCGCCTGGCTTTATTAGAATCCCATTCCAGATGCGGCACAACAGCCTTTCTGCCCCTGCCCCCTCTGTGCACCAGCTATCTTTCCCCCAGCCTCGTGCCCCCTGACTGTTTTCCAGCGCTTAAGAAAACTTGTCAAAAGTGAGGGATGGCACGGTGCGTTGATAAATGAAGCGTAATGGGATAACCACCGTGCGATTTCACACTCCGATAGCCAATGGCACTGCCACTACTCAAGGCAAGCCATTGCCGGTTCCATTGGTTGGGGGGTGGAAGCACCCGTGACCGAGTCTGTCACCAATATCCCTCGGGCCTCAACCTCTGCAATAAGACAAAATAGCTCAAGGGTGGGTCAAAATTACAGAAATACAGGATAGCAAAATACATAACTATTAAGGGTGTGACGAGACGCTTACTCCACGAGACGAGACACAAGATTGGGTTCACGAGATGAGATTTTTTACCCTATTTTTAAGAATTCCTCAATGATGAAATATATGAATGGAAAATAGTTTTTTATGCAAATAAAAAAAGAAAAATCACAAAATAAAAAACTATTTAGTTAATCAACTTGTAATGAATGCTATTTTACTTTTATTTTAATAAAATCTATGCAGTAAAGGACATGCAAAGACTGCAAAATATTTTGCTAATAGCCTATGTGAATGGAAAATAGTCTTTTTATTTATAATTTTAAATATTAGCAAAATATATATTTTTTTAAATCACAAAATGCAAAACAATTTTGGTGCTTTTTAAAAAAAATTTAATAAATGTTATTTTATTTCTATTTAAATGAATTCTATGCTGTCAAGGACATGCAAACACTGCTAAATATTTAGCTATAAACTCTAATGACTGGCTTCTCCCCTGTACAGTTTCACATGAGAAATCAAACTCCTTTCCACAAACTGAACGTTAAAAAATGTATGTAATTTTTGGTATCTCTTTTTTATAAGATGAGTTTCATTTTCATTCAGCAGGATTTCATTCATGCCCCCGGGACAATCTCTGAGCTACTGGATACGACTATGAAGTACGGACTGACAGGAGAGAGTTGTTTTATTGTGGTTTGATACTGCACGCCGAATGAAAAAAAAATGTCAGCGTTTCCCAGACAGCATAAACATGTGCACGGTAATGATCATGAGTCTCCAGGAGTTCATTCAGTGAGTGTGTGTGTGTGCAGAAAATAGTGACAAACAGCTGTGTGTGTATGTCCTGTCGCAAAATGCGGCTAAAAGTCCTTCACGATGTTTGTAGTTTGATTATGGTCTTTACATGTCTGTACTGCACTTCAATAATGCGACTAAAATGGAAATACTCCACGTCTTAATTACATTTGTGTTTGCGACGATTATGACTTTTAGGATGGATACGAACCATAATGTGTGTGGCAGCAGCTGTAGCCTCTGTTGGACATGGCAGCTGCTGAATTCCAGTGAAAAAAGTGGTTACGTCAAACCTGCCCGCCCAACCGAGTGACATGCGCAACTCCGAGGCCAGCCTGGGTTGCCAGGTGTGTGCAAAGCACTTGCTTTGCAGTTCAAATCCAATCGTGCCTCCAATCTTCAATGCTAATTTCACCCTCACGCCTAACATCACAACTCACGAGACAACTTTTCACCTTGACGAGAAATCTTATCGCGATTTATTCTCGTGAGATCTTGTCACACCTTTAACAATTATAGAATTGTCTCCCTTTGAACTCTTGGGTATGGATTGGAACTGGATTGGACAGAGTACACAGGACAACATTGCAATTACAGGAAAAGGAATTTACTGAACTGCATCAGAATTCAAACTAGTAAATATAAATATAAAAAAACATACATGTAAATCTAACTATGCATCCGTTCATCTATCTGTGAATCAACATCAGCTTTATATTACAATTCAAACAGCATTTCAGCAATCAAAAAGGATAAACACGTGTAAATGAATTGAACTGTCTTTATGTAATGCCAATCAATGTTGCAACTGGATAAGTACATCTTTTTTTTTTTTTTTTAAGTTCCAAACATGAAGCCAATGTTCAGAGTTTACTCTGACTACTACTTTTTTCAGCAAAAAACCAAGATAAAACATAATGATTGTCTTTGAATTTCAATAATTGCAGTTGTACTCATTCATTCATTCATTTTCTCAATTCTATTTTTGTACCCCTACCCCTTCCCCCTGGCCCTTAAAACAGAGTGTGAATGGGAAGGGCTGTGAAATGGGACAGCACTACAGCACCTGCACACCTCATCATATGTCATCGCGATCTCTTGCTTCATATGAGATCAGACGATGGCGACTGCTGTAGTTATTCCAGTTGTGTTATTTTTTGGTGTTTATCTTCAGGAAATCACTTAAGGCATATATTGTGATATCATAACTATCTCATGTGGCAATAAGATCTTAACTATACTGCGCATTTACACAGTGGCCATATTCATCTATGAAAACACACTAAAAACAACATTAACATTACAGCAGACACTGTAAACAGCTCATTCCCAGCCACTAGACTTTTCTGACAGGGTATTTGAGCGTCATCGAGTGTCAGAATGTTGTGGGACTGCTGTACAGGAGTTATTATTATGGATTATAGATAGCGAAATTTAGCGGTTTTTATTTTAGCGGGGTTTTTTAAAGCATGACGGTTAAACACGAACGCAGTTATGAATATATTAAAACATGTGCTTGTTTGTTGTAAAATTCGTAATAATGACAAAAAATACTAATTTGTGGATCTCCTTACTTCCGGGTGCAGCTATGCTGCCGCTGTGGCTGGTGTATTCTGGGAAATTTTCTTACCCCTTGGTTTTGAGTGTGGTCCTGAAAAATCTTCATTCAAAGAGCTATCTACTCCTTCCCCTTAGCCCTACGCCTTCAAGCTAAAGACAATTGGGACACCCCTACCCCTTATTGGGAACACGCAAAACGAGGGGGTTAAGAGGAAAGGCTAAGGGGTACAATTGGAATTGGGCCTAAACCACCAACTTACCCAGCACATGTTTTATGCAGCGGATGCCCTTCCAGCTGCAACCTAACACAGGGAAACATCCACACACTCATACACTATGGCCAATTTAGCTTATTCAATTCACCTATAGTGCATGTCTTTGGACTGTGGGGGAGCACCCGGAAGAAACCCACGCAAACATGGGGAAAACATGCAAACTCCACACAGAAATGCCAACTGACCCAGCCGGGGCTTGAACCAGCGACCTTCTTGCTGTGAGGCGATCGTGCTACCCACTGCGCCACTGTGACACCCTGCAGTTGTACTTTGCATTCCGATTCCAATTGCAATTGTGCATCCTGTTTGCATCACAGCTCAACTTCAACAATGACTCACTTCAATCCAGAATGTTGCATCTAAATCTTAACAAGGCAGGAGAAAAAAATGGAGACTCTGTTGAGGTGCTTCCGGAGCGTGTTGTTTTCTGTCATCAGAACTACTTTCCAATCCAAATATGTTACACATCCTGAGCTGAAAATAAAGAGTGATGGAAAATGAGATGATTTAGCAGGCTATTATGGGCTATTATTTTTGTTAGACAGCCCTCTGGGTGTGGGGTGCCAAAACGTGGGCCTGACACCCATTAGCCAAACTCATCCATGTGCATGTCACGGTCAATAAGACCCCACTAAAATGTCATCGCCCTAATAGCTACTTACTGCCAGAGCACACACAGGACCCATCTCACGGTCCTCTTATCACCATCACGATGCTTCGCAGGCGTCCCATGCAGCTTAGCGGGAGATAATAGCTTTCCAAGCATCACGATTCAGCGTCTGGAAAAGAAAGACCAAATGATTTTTTTTCTGTTCATGCAGACCGTTAGCATGCTAGTCTTTCCCACTTCCTTACAGTATTGTACAGAAAGGACAGCGTAGGGAATAGGGATGCAGTGATGGATGATGGCTGGAATACTAAGCACTCCGCTGGGTATTACAAAAGCCTGTCTTACAGGCGGAGTTAAATTTGTTTGTATTGCCAGCTCAAATGCTAAGGTTTAGCCAGAATGTGAGGAGAATTCTTAAGTTGGCAGATGTGAGGCGACCTTGTCACACACAGGAAGGACGGCCGTTTGCAACAGGGAGACTACGGTTATAGATATAATGCATTCATGCCGGAATATCAGGCTCATATTGATGAGGGCGATGAAGCTTTGCCATTCCTAATGAGCGGCGTGTGAGAAAACTGAAAATGCAGAGATGTGAATGTAGCCAGTGTTGAATTCATACACATTTGCTATTGTTCTGCAAGGTGATTTTGATATAAAGCGTATTGCTGCCAATGACATGCCTGTATTTTAAACAGAAAGGCATTGCATGCATGCAACAGAGATTCACTTCACTTCTTAAATTAGATTTATTTCTTAGTTTTTGCATGGTTTATGTGGCTTGTGTGTATATGACGTATATATAAAAACACATCGATGCATTTAAGCTTACATCAAGGTAATAATAATAGTCAACACTAAGAATCAGCGCTTCAGATTTTTAACTGGTAAATGATGACAAGTATTTTTTAGCAAAAAAGATTGAATATACTGTATGTAGATAAAGATTACATACAGTATATACATATTTTGAATTACAGCAAAAATTATTAGCCCCCATTTGAATTTTTTTTCTTTTTTAAATATTTCCCAAATGATGTTTAACAGAGCAAGGAAATTTTCACAGTATGTCTGATAATATTTTTTATTATTAATTATTACTATTATTTGTTTGATTTCGGCTAGAATAAAAGCAGTTTGAAGTTTTTTAAACACCATTTTAAGGTCAATATTATTAGCTATATATTTTTTTGATAGTCTACAGAAAAAAACATCATTATACAATAACTTGCCTAATTACCCTAACCTGCCTAGTTAACCTAATTAACCTAGTTAAGTCTTTAAATGTCACTTTAAGCTGTATAGAAGTGTCTTGAAAAAATCTAGTCAAATATTATTTACTGTCATCATGGCAAAGATAAAATAAATCAGTTATTAGAAATTAGTTATTAAAACTATTTTGTTTAGAAATGTGTTGAAAAAATCTGCTCTCCGTTAAACAGAAATTGTGAAAGAAAAAAAAACGGGGGGCTAATAATTTAGGCGGGCTAAAAATTCTGACTTCAACTGTATATATATCATATAACATACAGTTAAAGTCAGAATTATTAGCCCCCCTGTTTATTTTTTCCCCAATTTCTGTTTAACGTAGAGAAGATTTTCTCAACAGATTTCTATTCATAATAGCTTTAATAACTCATTTCTAATAACTGATTTATTTTATCTTTGCCATGATGACAGTAAATAATATTTGACTAGATATTAAGACACTTCTTGTGTGTGACTAACTTATCTGTAATTACAGTACATTATGCGATTTGATTTATGTAAACTTTAATCTACAGTTTAAATAAATGACTTTTCTTTGCATATTTGTAGTAGAAAATAACTAGAATAATAGAAATTGTAATAGAAAAAATATTGCCGAAAGCAGTACTTTGGAAAATAAATATTATATACAGAAATAATATGAATCTATAAAACAATGGACAGAAAGATGATTTTTAAACTCTATAAACGAGTAATAAAATTTCTTCTGAAATTAATTTAGAAATGTTGTCCGTCAATGAACTTTTTTTAAAAATAAAATAACAAAAAAGGTTATTATTTTGTTTTCAGACATGCTTATATTAGTTTTAAAACAATGCAGCGCTAATGTTTACCTTAAGATGAGTTCATCTGTCACTTTTTTATTTTGAAAACCTTAATCTAGTTTAAATAAGTGGCTTTTATTTAAACTTTAGTAGTAGAAAAGCAGTAGTATAAAATAGTAATATTGCGTAGATTTAAGAAATATTTTGGATAAAAAATAAAAAAAATAAATCCATAAAATGACATAAAAAAAGCACAAAAATAAGCACATTTGCATAAGCAAACCATAACAATATAAATTACCTGACAAAAGTCTTGTCGTCGATTCCAGTTGTAAGAGCAACAAATAATAACTGGACTTCTAGTTGACCATTCGGAAAAGTGGCAGAAGGTCGATTTGTCTGATGAATCATCTGTTGAACTGCATCCCAATCATCACAAATACTGCAGAAGACCTATTGGAACCCGCATGGACCCAAGATTCTCACAGAAATCAGTCAAGTTTGGTGAAGGAAAAAAAGGCCAAGGTGCTCAAGGATTGGCCAGCCCAGTCACCAGACATGAACATTACTGAGTATGTCTAGGGGTAAGATGAAGGAGGCGGCATTAAGGATGAGTCCAAAGAATCTTGATGAGCTCTGGGAATCCTGCAAGAATGCTTTCTCTGCCATTACATGACTTTATTAATAAGTGATTTGAGTCATTGCAGAGATGTATGGATGCAGTCCTCCAAGCTCATGGGAGTCATACGCAATATTCATTTATTTTCCACCGCACCATGACTTTATATTCTACACTGTACATTATTTCTGTTAAGTGACAAGACTTTTGTCTAAGCAAAGTCAGACCTTACTGTCCTAATTAAATAATTAAAAATCAAGGCATGATCATATTTTATTTTGGTGAAATAAGTGTAATCTAGAGGCCTTTGCCTTTCATATAAGCCACTTCTGATACCAAATGATCAACTACAAGTCAAGTTATTATCTGTTGTTCCTAAAACTTGGAAAGGTGACAAGACTTTTGTCAGGTAGTGTATTGTACTACTTAAAGGGATAATTCAAGTTGAATTTTATCCCTAATTATTCTCTATCAAGTGGTTCCAGACTTTTCTGAGTTTCTTTCTTGTTTTGAACACTAAAGTTTGAAGAAAATGAAAACCTGTATCCACTGCCTTCCATTGTAGGAAAAGACATATACTATGGAAGTTGATGGTTACAGGTTTCCAGCTTTCTTCAGATTATCTTAGGTATTCAGCAGAAGTGGATGATGAGCAAATGATGACAGGATTGTCTATTTGGGATGAACCATGCCAGTACAACTCACTTTGTTAATCATTTCAACCTCAAAAGCAGAGATCATGACCATAAGGCAATCTGAAAGTATCAATAAAACACTGATCAAACTAAAGCAACTGTTAATTAACAGATTTAACTTGCACATGTTACCAGTTTATCATTCATTCATCTGTAAAACCAAATCCTTAGCCCTGAGCTCTATCTTTTCAGCAGTATAATTTGGAGCATCAATGACTCAATGATCATCTCTTGAGTTTCCAAGACACTGATTAATCCAATCTGCCAAATGCATGTAAAATGTAACCAATTAAAAGACAATTCAACCATATCATGTAGAGCACAGCTAAAACCTCGTCAGCCTCGTCTTTCACCAAACTTGGCGTCGAGTTGATAGTTTTAAACAGCGTCATCTCAACAAGTATGTGCTTCATATTGCCTGCGCGAGTAATAGAAGCAGCTGAATGTGTTCTTGGTGTTTATGTGCGAGAGTGACACTGGAAAATGCATAATTCATTTTCATTTGTGAGGAATAAATTGGGGAGGGAGGGGAAGGGGAGGCTCTGCTCCAATATCTCCACCAACGCCTCTCTCCGAGACAGCTGGATGCACGTGGCTGGGTAATAACATTAAATTGGTTCTGTCAGGTAATTTCTACAAGTGTTAGCCACACTGGAGGCTGGGGTGCACTGCAATCAGAGGAGAGGGAATCTGGAGGGGGGGGGGGGGGGGGGGGGGGGGGGGGGGGGGGGACATCGCATCACGGATCATCCTAAACTGCTCTGCGGCGCCTCCTTTCTCCTCGCTGACTGGCCTCCAAGAAGGTAATTGCAATCTGGGCTTGACGCTGTAAATATTGACCCTCTTGACCTGTTTCTCTGATGGGATTCGAACTGGGGACGTTACTTTGGTGAGGAGGGGGGGTGTTGGAATGTGTGTGTGTGTGTGAGTGTTGTATAGAAACACTGAAATTGAAAGATTAGATGGTGTTGATAAACAGAATCATTAGCCCTCCTGTTAAATTTGAATCATTTTATAGTTTTGGTTATAGTAAAATAAACCACATAAGACTTTCTCCAGAAGAAAACAATATTATAGGAAACACTGTGACAAATCTCTTGCTCTGTTAACATCATTTGGGAAATATTTAAATGAGAAAAACAAAATTCAAAGGAGGGCCAATAGTTTTGACTCCAACTATATATTATTTGCACATACTGTATATATTGATATAAACAGCATCAAAGCTTTACATGCGTAAGCTCATCAGCAATTCTCTTTTATTAGAGAACTGAGGTTTACATAACGATATGGATGAACATCAGTCCTGTTTTCATCTTTATGGCACAAGCGTACCATACTGGACAGAGGGAATTTGGTTGTTTACAGAAATCACAATCAAATAATACAAGTTCACTCGCACTCCTATAAAAGAGAGTTTACAAGGACAAACAAAACAAACTCTAAAACCAAACATCAATGTCTCAATACCAGAACTAAAATGTGATGTCTAGTTTTAGATAATCAAAACAGCTTTACCTTAACAGTTAGCACAGTGTTACGTTAATACCAACCCAGGCTCATTCTGAAAACGTAGCCCTATATACATTTCTGGAGAGCACCAAATATGTCTCAGGAGGTACGTTTCTTGTACCTTTTGTTTTCACAAATCACCAGAGGGAGGCCGATGTGTACGCTTTTTGAGATCTCAAATTTCTCTCGTGAGTGCCATTCATGCCTGTTGTTCTCACGTAAATCCACCAGAGGCTGCTGTCAACTGACTGACTGACTGACCGACCAATTGACCAGTACCCACCCCCTTTCCTAAACCCAACCAATAGTGTTTTCAAAAGCACCGATTAACCCACCCTCCCACTTCCCTAAACCTGACCAACAGTGTTTTAAGAAACAATCTAGAAAACAAAAAAGCCAAGATTTTTACCACATTTTCAGATTTTACCACATTCTCATTCTGTAATTTACTTGTTTATTTTGTTTTTTGGCTTTTGCTTTTTTCTTTCCTGCTTTCTGGAACCGAACCTCATCGTAGCAGTCAACTCTTCTCTGCATCTCAAGTCCACCAACGTACATGGCGAGCTACTGGACAAACAGCGGGAAAGCAGTCTATATGGAGGTAAGCGGTCAGCTGGTAAACGCGAAAAGGAACGACGTCTTACTGTCCCGTAGCGTTTGTCTTAAGGATGAAATGCATACGTACTTCTGGCTACATAATTTGCGATCTCCAGAAATGTATATAGGGCTACGTTTTCAGAATGAGCCTATGTTGCCAAATACAGTAAGCTTTTAACTTGAAGGCTAGTTTAAAACAAAGTAAAATGTTTATTTTCACCATTTGCAGTTTTAATATTAATAAAATACTGTATAATAGTTATACATGTCTAACTTAAATGCTTTTAATAACTATGGATTTTATATTCTATAAACTAGTAATAACATTTCTTAAAAATTTAATTTAGAAAGATTATCGCTGAGCTTTTTTTTGTTGTTGTTGCATAAAATAACACAAAAAAGGGCCATGTTTTCAGGCATGTTTGAATAATATTTTTAGACAAATATTTTAACGTCAGATGAGATTAAAAGAAATCAATATTTGTTGGTTGGAATAACCCTGATTTTCAATTACAACAAATAAATGTATATACAACAACAACAAAACAACAAAAAGTGCTCTGATAACAAATGTTGTCACACCTAAATATACATATAATTTTAATTTTATTGCATACCTAATAAACTTAGCATATTTAAAGAAGCTTGGTCTCTTCTTCTTTGAAAATAGGATCTTTTGGTAACACTTTATAATAACTACCCACTATGAATCATTTGTTAAGCATTAGCACCTAGTGAATCCATTATTTGTTAAACATTAACTCTACAGTTATAAAAGTTAGTAAACAGTTTATAACTGCAGCTACAAATGCTGTATTACTGACTTATAACCACATTTATAATGTGCTTAATAATTGTATTTTCATCATTTGTGACTGGTTTATTTTTCATTACTAAATTAAGTCTTGCATTATTAACAAGCCATTTGTATTTTAGAGTAGTTGGTGGTTTTTAAAAATTCAGAATGAGTTAGTAAATGATTAATAAATTATTGAAATGAACGTTCAAATATCTTATTATTCAGGCATATAGTAATGGTTACTATGTATGATAATAAATGCTTTATTAATTCATCTTCATGCAGTTTTGTGACCTAATCTAAAGTGAGGACTACGTATTTATGCTTTATAAATCCCTATTAAATGACAATTAAAGGCAATAATCTTTGCAATCTTATCAAAAAAGTAAAATGACTGTAAAGTTTAAACATCATGAATAACAGGAGTGTCAAAATATGACATAAAATTGGATAAAACAACAACAATATAATAATTTAACAATATAATAAAACGCATTGTTTAAACTGTACAGTACTTTTATTTTAGATAAAGTTGCAATGATTTATTTTTCATTTGATACAGTTTCATTTGTGTATCTTCAAATAAATAGAAATGAATAAAGTTGTTTGTGTTCTTTTTTCCTGTTTAGAATTTAACAGCCTTTAATTGTCATTTCTAAGGGATTTATAAAGCATAAATAGTCCTCACTTTAGATTAGGTCACAAAACTGGATGAAGGTGAGTTAATAACGCATTTATTAACATACAAATGAACTATTATTATATGCCTGAATAATAAGAATTATAAGTGTTAATGTGAATAGTTTATTAATCATTTACTAACTCATTCTGAATGATCTTAAAAAACAACCAACTATACTGTACAGTAACTGGTTTGTAAATAATGCAATACTTAATTTAGTGATAAAAAAAATCAACCAGTCACAAAGTATGAAAGTACAATTATAAATGTGGTTTATAAGTCAATAATACAGCATTTGTACAGTAGCTTCAGTTATAAACTGTTTACTAGCGTTTATTAATGTAGAGTTAATGCTTAACAGATAATGAATTCACTATTTGCTGATGCTTAATAAATGGTCCATAGTGTGTAGTTATTATAAAGTGTTATATATATATATATTTGCTCATACTTTACAATAAGGTTGTATTACTTATTGTTTGTTAATGTATTTACTAATAATAATGATGAACAATACTTGTACAGCATTTATTAATCACAGTTCAACATTTACTAATCCAAATTCATGCTTGTTAACATTAGTTAATGCACTGTGAGATAACACAACAATGAATAACTGTTTTCCTTAACTACTGCAACATTAACAAAGATTGTTCATTGTTTCTTCATGTTAGTAAATAAATTAACGAACATTAACTAATACAACCTTATTGTAAAGTGTTACCCTTTTTTGTTTGGGTAACTCAAACATCAGAAAACATCCATAGAATAGAATTTAGAAACACATTTAACAAAATATCATCTGTATTAACCCAGCTGATAACATGACATTTGAATCAGCACAATGTTCAATATTTGTACCCCAGAAGTCATCAAGAACATGGTTATGATAATATCGGATGTAGAATGAATTGGCATCTGCTTTTCAAACTTCTCCCGCAGCTGAATGTTGAGCCCTGACACCCGTTTCTCGACTTACCTTGCAGGCTCCTGTAGTTCTCGGCCACACTAATAAAGCCACGTTTGTGACGTTTGAGCTGAAACAAGTTGCTCTTTTAGGAAGTTTATAATGTTCTACTGACACCGGCGTCTCCTATTACTCTTGATCTATGGGCTCTGTAAGGTCATTTCATCCCCGTGGCAACAAGAACGTCACGCTGTTCCTTGACTCACAGCTTAGACAAATGCCACTGACCGCTACTGATCTCAAACAAACAATCGGCTCTCTTGGCGAGCGGTCCTTCCCGTCGCTAATGTCAGCCACACAAACACTAACTCTGACTGACCCAAACACCAACGCATAAACAAAACAAAAAGCCATCAATGCAATCACATCACCTGAGAGGAGTCTGTGTGCCTGTTCGTGGATGACCATAAGATTTACGTCTCATCGCTTTGCTGCACTCCTAAGATCTGATGAACTTCCGACCCTAACCTACACAGTATTCAGTGGCGCTTGTTCAAACAAACGACCAATCAGAGCAACCAACTGTTAGCCACTACATAGCAACAGGCTTAAAATTCTCATAACAACATAGTAACCACATACTAACAATTTAGAAACACCTCAGCAACCACACAGAAACATTTTAATATCAGCCAGAACACCAACGCACATCAACATTAAAAAAGGCCTAGCAACAGCATAGAAACGTTCCAAAAACGTCAGAATATCCAAACAACTGTCGACATGGTAAAAACTTTCAACACGCCTTACTGTAGCAACAACATAACACAGCACAAACCTAGCAACCACATAGCAACACCCATAAAGATACCCTTAAAATACCTAAATAAACAGAGTATCATTGTAAAACACTCAAACACACAATCAGAACACCCTAGCAACTGCATAAAACATTATAAAAGATTTAGGACACCCTAGCAACCCCATAACAAAATACTTAAAACACTCAGAACACCCTAGCAACCACATATGCATTCTAAAAACTCAGAGCAACCTGCGCTAGCAACCACATAGCAACATTCTATAAACATTCAGCACACCCTAGCAACAACATAGCGACATTCTAAAACACTCAGGACATCTTAGAAATACTATAAACAATACACACAATCAGGAATCCCTAGCAACTGCATAAAACATTCTAAAACACTTAAGACACCCTAGCAACCACATAGAATCATTCTAAAAACTCAGAGCAACCTGCAGTAGCAACCACATAGCAACATATTACAAACACTCAGCACACCCTAGCAACCACATACTGTAGCAACATTCTAAAACACTCAGAACATCTGAGCAACACTATAAACACTCACACACAATCAAAACACCCTAGCAACCCATAACAAAATACTAAAATCACTTAGAATACCCTAGCAACCACATAGGAGCATATTACAAACACTCAGCACACCCTAGCAACCACATAGCAACATTCTAAAACACTCAGAACATCTTAGCAACACTATAAACACACACACAATCAAAACACCCTAGCAACCCCATAACAAAATACTAAAATCACTCAGAACACCCTAGCAACCACATAGGAGCATATTACAAACACTCAGCACACCCTAGCAACCACATAGCAATATTCTAAAACACTCAGAACATCTTAGGAACACTATAAACACTCACACACAATCAAAACACTCTAGCAACTGCATAAAACATTGTGAAAACACCCTAGCAACCCCATAACAAAATACTAAAATCACTCAGAACATCCTAGCAACCACATAGAAGCATTTTAAAAACCCAGAGCAATCTGCCATAGCAACCACATTACAACATTCTACACTTTTAGTACACCCTAATGTTGCTTTCATATAGCAACATTTTAAAACACTCAGAACATCTTAGCAACACTACAAACATCACTCAAACAACCAGAAACTGCATTAAAACATTCTAAGACACTTAAGACACCCTAGCAACCCCATAACAAAATACTAAAAAAACACACAGCAACCTGCCATAGCAACCACATAGCAACATTCTAAAACACTCAGAACATCTTAGCAACACCATAAACATCACTCACACACAATCAGAAAGCCCTAGCAACTGCATAAAAACATTCTAAAACACTTAAGACACCCTTGCAACCCCATAACAAAATACTATAAACACTCAGAACACCCTAGCAACCACATAGAATCATTCTAAAAAATCAGAGCAACCTGCCATAGCAACCACATTGTACAAAAACTCAGTACACCCTAGCAACCACATAGCAACATTCTAAAACATTCAGAAGATCTTAGCAACACTATAAACAACAGTCACACAGTCAGAAAGCCCTAGCAACTGCACAAAACATCCTGAAAACACTTGAGACCCTAGCAACCCCATAACAAAATACTAAAAACGCTCAGCCCACCCTAGCAACCACATAGCAACATTCTTAAACACTCAGAAAATAAATCTTAACAACATTATAAACAACACTCACACACAATCAGAACACCCTAGCAACTGCATAAAACATTCTGAAAACACTTAAGACACCCTAGCAACCCCATTACTAAATACCTAAAACACTCAGAACACCCTAGCAACCACATAGGAACATATTACAAACAGTCAGCACACCCTAGCAACCACATAGCAACATTCTAAAACACTCAGAACATCTTAGCAACATTATAAACAACACACACACACAATCAGAACACCCTAAAAACTGCATAAAAATCGTCATAACAAAAACTTAAAAACGCTCAGCACACCCTAGCAACTACATAGGAGAATTCTAAAAACTCAGAGCAACCTGCAGTAGCAACCACATTACAACATATTACAAACACTCAGCACACCATAGCAACCCCATAACAAAATACTAAAAACACTCAGCCCACCCTAGCAACCACATAGCAACATTTTAAAACACTCAGAAAATCTTAGCAACATTATAAACAACACTCACACACAATCAGAACACCCTAACAACTGTATAAAAACATTCTAACACACTTTAGACACCCTAGCAACCCCATAACAAAATACTTAAAACACTCAGAACACCTTAGCGACCACATAGGAGCATATTACAAACAGTCAGCACACCCTAGCAACCTTATAGCAACATTCTAAAACACTCAGAACATCTTAGCAACATTATAAACATCACACACAATCAGAAAGCCCTAAAAACTGCAAAAACAAACAAACTCATAACAAAAACCTAAAAACACTCAGAACACCCTAGCAACCACATAGGAGGATTCTAAAAACTCAGAGCAACCTGCAGTAGCAACCACATTGCAGCATATTACAAACACTCAGCACACCCTAGCAACCCCATAACAAAATACTAAAAACACTCATCCCACACTCAGCAAACCCTAGCAACCACATAGCAACATTCTAAAACACTCAGAAAATCTTAGCAACAATATAAACAACATTCACACACAATCAGAACACCCTAATAACTGCATAAAACATTCTAAAAACTCAGAGCAACCTGCCATAGCAACCACATTGTACAAACACTCAGTACACCCTAGCAACCACATAGCAACATTCTAAAACATTCAGAAGATCTTAGCAACACTATAAACAACAGTCACACACAGTCAGAAAGCCCTAGCAACTGCATAAAACATCCTGAAAACACTTAAGAGACCCTAGCAACCCCATAACAAAATACTAACACTCAGAACACTCTAGCAACCACATAGGAGCAATTTAAAAATTCAGAGCAACCTGCTCGTAGCAACCACATACAGCAACATATTATAAACACTCAGCAAACCCTAGCAACCACATAGCAACATTCTAAAACACTCAGAACATCTTAGCAACATTATTAACATCACTCACACACAATCAGAAGCCCTAGCAACTCCGTAAAACATTCTAAAACGCTTAAGACACCCTAGCAATCCCATAACAAAATACTGAAAACGCTCAGCACACCCTAGCAACCACATATACATTCTAAAAACTCAGAGCAACCTGCAGTAGCAACCGCATTACAACATATTACAAACACTCAGCACACCCTAGCAACCCCATAACAAAATACTAAAAACACTCAGCCCACACTCAGCAAACCCTAGCAACCACATAGCAACATTCTAAAACACTCAGAACATCTTAGCAACATTATTAACATCACTCACACACAATCAGAAGCCCTAGCAACTCCGTAAAACATTCTAAAACGCTTAAGACACCCTAGCAATCCCATAACAAAATACTGAAAACGCTCAGCACACCCTAGCAACCACATATACATTCTAAAAACTCAGAGCAACCTGCAGTAGCAACCACATTACAACATATTACAAACACTCAGCACACCCTAGCAACCCCATAACAAAATACTAAAAACACTCAGCCCACACTGAGCAAACCCTAGCAACCACATAGCAACATTCTAAAACACTCAGAAAATCTTAGCAACAATATAAACAACATTCACACACAATCAGAACACCCTAACAACTGCATAAAACATTCTAACACTTTAGACACCCTAGCAACCCCATAACAAAATACTATAGCATGCTGTGTGCACTTAATTGTGCTTACAAACCGTTCGAGTTGCCTCCATTTCCCAGGTGAGTGAAATTATATACTTATATACCATCTCTATACATGTATTTGTTTTATTTAAGATAATTTATTATTTATAATGTTCTTTTAAGCTCTAATGCACTCCAGAATCTGACAGATTGATTAGCTATAGGCTATAAAACAGTCATCTGAAGCGTCATACAGTGTTATGACTGGATTTTATAAACAGCCTTGCATTTACTAACACAGACTATATTTGAAGTGTTTGGAAGTAATTCGCGTTTTCCTCCTGTAGAAAAACGTCATAAGACCAATGTTTAGGGGCTCAATGTGTTGGAACAGTGTTTTTATAAGACTAAACACTTTATTGATATAGTGTATAACCAAACACATGTGGTCAGAACACAAACGAGTCACAGGTAATGAAGTATTAAACGTTCTCCCAAAGTAAAAAGTCTGTCTAAGCCAGGTCTAAGCAAAATGCTGAGAAGCATGCGTCTGTATGTCCCTCTCCACCTCTTTGCCCTTGTTTGGTATCCCGCGATTGGTGCGATGACGCACGAACAAAATGTCGATGGTTAGCCGCGCCTACTTGTAGCTTCTTTTGCAGTGTTCAGAAACCTATGGGTGACGTCACAGATACTACGTCCATATCTTTTACAGTCTATGGTGCAACTACTGTTTTTGCGTTACTGTGACGGTTGCGGTGGGGGTAGGCAGTAAAAAATACAATTCATTGGTTAATTTAATAGATAGCATAAATAATACTCGGTACAATTACTGTTTTTAAGGGTAACGTGGTGGCGCAGTAGGTAGTGCTGTCGCCTCACAGCAAGAAGGTCGCTGGTTCGAGTCTCGGTTGGGTCAGTTGGCATTTTTGTGTGGAGTTCGCATGTTCTTCCCACGTTCACGTGGGTTTCCTTCGGGTGCTCAGGTTTCCCCCACAAGTCCAAAGGCATGCGGTTCAGGTGAATTGGGTAGGCTACATTAGCCGTAGTGTGTGAGTGTAAATGAGAGTGTATGAGTGTTTCCCAGTGATGGGCTGCAGCTGGAAGGGCATCCGCTGCATAAAAACGTGCTGGATAAACTGGCGGTTCATTCCGCTGTGGTGACCCCTGATTAATAAAGGGACTAAGCCGAAAAGAAAATGAATGAATGAACAACTACTGTTTTTACGTTCCTGTGACGGTTGGGTTTAGGATTGGGGTGGGGGTAAACAATAATAAAATACAATAAATGGGACATTTAATCAATAACATACATAATTCTCGATAACTTCCGGTCACAACCGTATCCGATCTAGCAAACAATCATCCACAACATCCTGACATCACTATTTCAGCACCATACAGATTTTCATCAGAAAATGTAAATCTGAAGTCTCTGTGACTCCTTCTCGTTTCCTTTTCCTCTCCTAGCCTGATATCTTTGGGGTTTGGGGCCATCTACACATCTAACCAAGTGGAGATGAAGCAAATGGGCTGCAGTGAAGCACACCAGCTAAAAGACTGCCGGTCCAAACTAGATTTTAATCATGTCACTGGTATTTGACATCAGCACCGAAATGCTTCGTTTGTCTCAATCAGACAGTCCAAAAAACCAATTCATCACTCAGACGTGTTCTTATGTGCCTCATGCAGCATTTTATTAAATGCATGTTAAGAGTTTAGTTAGTGGTGTTTGTTGAAGTCTTACACCTTGTATGAAACAATCTGCTTTGACAATCACTTAGTGAACTGCAAGTTATCATTATCTTCAACTACGTCTTTAAAAACATTATTATGGTTGCTCAGGTATTGCTGCATTTGCTATATGTTATGTAATGCTAATAAAATAGTAATATAGCTGCAAGCAATATCTTGCAGCTACAGCTTAAGGCAAAATGAGGAGGCAAGCATGGCAGGAACCATCACACCAACTTACACAAAAAAACAAGGACATATTTGTTGTTTATTATAAGCTGGTGGAAAACCCATAAGTCATCACTTATGTAATTGTTTCTGTTGACTAATAAGTGGCACTGATACCAAATGAAGTGTTTTTCAGCCTTCTGGTGAAAGCTTAATGTGACCATTTTCAATTTTATAAGGCTCCTTTTACAGCATCGATAATGTCATTGAATTAAAATACAATCAGTTTAACAGACTTAAGCATTGATTTAGATGTTCAAGTGTAAAACGAGATGAAAGACTGTTTAAATGCAAGCGTCGTCAGGAGCAGTAGGTGAAGCTATAACTCCATTGAAAATACTGTTGTAAAATAAATTTCCTTAATTTAAAGACATGGCAGGGAACAATGGAATATAATTCAATGCTTCAATCTTATCCAAAACCCTCTTTATATCGTATGGCAATCAGGAAGTGCTTCAAAAACTCTCTTTCACAAATTGGATGTTATTTGCCATGCAGCAATTCGTTTTGTTACTGGTGCGCCATTTAATTCTCATCACTGTCAACTGTAATCATTATTGAACTGGCCTTCTCTTCAATCACGTCGACAAACTCATTGGTTTCTGTTCATTTACAAAACTCTTATTGGGAAAACTCCACTATATTTACAGTTACTTCTTAACATTCAGGACATTTTCAGAAAATAGTTTTATTAACCTTTGTATAGCCAAAGTTCACACTTCATTTGGTCGCTACTCTTTTCAGACCTTAAAGCTCAACCCTTTTATTCCGTTATCATCCTTTAAAAGTTCAATCCAGTTGATAGTACAAGATCACTGTGCTTGTTATAAGTTTTTCCTTGGTTTTATATATTATTATTATTTTATAAACATGGACTAAAGAAGTTTTCCTAAAGATCAGGACAAAAAGTGGATCATTTGGAGGGATGTAAGCAATAACAATAGTCTTAACATAAGGTTGAAGTCAGAATTTATAACCCCCCTTTGCATTTTTTTTCTTTTTTAAATATTTCCCAAATGATGTTAATATTTTATTAATAATATATATTAGTAATATACATTATATTAACAATAATTGTTTTACATTTTTAATGACTATAGCTTACAAGAATCCTAAAAGGTCCACATGTGATAAATAATGTTATGACAGCCGCTTTTAAAATTAAGTTATGATTGAATCACCTTGTTACAGTTATGAAATAGTTTGACAACAGGCAGGAAATGTTCATGGGTCAATGACATCCCCTCATTGAAATAGTCTATACTATTAGTTTGAGAAAGTATATCAAAACATACTGTGGGGGAAACTGGAGCACCCGGAGGAAACCCACATGAACACAGGGAGAACATGCAAACTCCACACAGAAATGCCAACTGACCCAGCCGGGGCTCGAACGAGCGACCTTCTTGCTGTGAGGTGACAGCGCTACCCACTGCGCCACCATGTCACCATATGTAGGTGAATTGGGTAAGCTAAATTGTCCATAGTGTGTGTGTGTGTGTGTGTGTGTATATGTTCTGGTCCTCCAGGTTGGGGGTTGAGCTTTGGGCTAACAAGCCACCTCATAAAACTAGATATTACGAAACACCAATATGGTGCGGCTAAATATCAAAGTAAGTAAGTATATCAAAATGGACCGATATGACTGCAAATTTGGGCTGTTTGAGTCAGACATTCCAAATATACTGTGGTTAATTAGTAAGTTCAGACTGTCTTATCTGTGTGCCAAATCTCATAACCTCTACAGACTGTTATATGTGGTGCAATAGACTTCATGAGCAAGACAATAATAAGAAAATATATTCTGTACAATATGTGCCTCTCCGTCTTCAGCGCTTGCCCCTTAATAACATAAATCTTAATACAAGTATTTATAACAACAATTGGTCGCACTTTACAATAAGGTCTCATTAGTTAATGTTTTTACTAACATGAACTAATATTGAACAATACATGTACAGCATTTATTAATCAAGTTCAACATTTACTAATGCTTTATTAACATCCAAATTCATGCTTGTTAATGTTAGTTAATGCACATTGAGTTAACAAACTAACAATGAACGATTGTATTTTTTTTAAAGAGCCCCTATTACACATTAAATAGGGTCATATTTCGGTTTTATGGGTCTCCAACAACATACTGATATGCATGCAAGGTCAAAAAACCCTTTCATGGTCTTATAATATGCGTTTATTTTTACCTAATTATCCCAGCGGCTCCCATATGAATCGTTCAGTGATTCATTTGTTCCCAAACCCCTCCTTAGTGCGAAGCTAATCTGCGCTAATTGGACCGATGACAGCCTGTTGTGATTGGTCGACAGCGTTCAGCGCGAGACAGTAAAATTCCCAGCGCGGTTTATCAAGCGCCCGGCTTGGTATAGGATCCGATCGCAGCGCCACAACTTACTAACACCACAGTAAACAGTACCCGGTTTTCAACAGTGTTATTCAGACAGCTCAGCGCCGAAAGCAGTGCAGTTAAACACCAGCTTATTGCTCTATTCTTAAGTATGACACACATTCAGTATTAATACACACAGCAGCAAAAGCTAAACTATTCTGAACCTTGACCGCTGCACGTGTGTAGGATCAGTTAACGGTGGCCATAGCAACGACAAACGGCAGTGGAACGAGCTCACAGACGCATTGAAATCCGTAAACAAAGCAGCACGCATCGCGTTTTCAACGTGGCATTAGACGCGATATGAGAATATAAAGAGTTAACCGGATACAGTACAAGCGCTTACAAGTAACAAAACATGTAGATCATTTCTTTTTGCAATCATTGCTGTGGCACCTTATGCGTGAAGTGTTATATGTTCTCAGGGCTTACCTGTACTCTGCTTTGCCCAACAATCACGTCCCCAGCCGGGGGTTGTAGCTCTCACCAGCGCTCCTCCTCTGTCCTCTGACAAGCTATCTCTGCAGGCTCCCATCGCGCTCACCCTGAGCCTTCGTAAGCCTTTCCAGTGCTGCGCACCAGCCCGAAGCCCAGCGTGCAGCAGCCTGTCTTTGTTTGACTTTTTGAGCCTAATAAACTGTCCATATTTTGCCCGCACCCCTGGTGTATTGTCTGTCTATTACTAGATGGAGGAAGAAACTAATCCATGAGCTGTGTACTGATAGATCGCCCATTGTAAGCGTGCAGATTTCTAAACCACTCCTTTCCCTCACACTTCCAATAATATCCAGGTAAGCACAGCGTCTTCATGACTTCAGGGTCTGTTTGTCTTTGCTGCTGTGTTAGTGGGCGGGGCCGCAGGTTTAATTTTGCGCACGCAACAATTATGTTTCGTATCCACGTCACGCCGAAACGGCTAAAAACTCGTTCATTTTCAAAAATTCTTAATAGGGGCTCTTTAACTAATGTTAAAGGTGCAGTAGGTGATCTGCCAAATTGCTATTCGTAATATTTTTGAAACAATCCCTCCTTTGCCTTCCAAAGCCACGCCTCCTGAAATCACAAACACGCAGCTTAAAGATGACTGTAGCCAACCCACTAGATCAGTGGTGCTCAATCCTGTTCCTGGAGATCTACCTTCCTGCATAGTTCAGCTCCAACCCTGATCAAACACACCTGAACCAATTAATTAGGACCTGAACAGCACTTGATAATTACAGGCAGGTGTGTTTGATATGGGTTGCAACAGAAATCTGCAGGAAGGTAGATCTCCAGGAACAGGATTGAGCACCCCTGCACTAGATCATGTCATTCGCCAGATAGAAAACTCTATAGCACTTTATAATACTACAATTCTGAACTAAAAACTATTATATCTAGCACGTTTTAGTGGTGTAGCAAGCAAAACTTGTCATAACGTGCAATATTTCATGCATGCTACGATCGATTACATTTATTACTAAGTTATACTTGCATGCTATTTCAGACCGAATATTTAGAGTAGCATGTTAAACAATATAGGGAGCGCGTCACAGGCTGTCGTTGTTCAAAATGACCCAATGTGAATACAAAACCAACTTCACCTCAGTAAAGCAGGCTAGCGCTATTAAGTGATGTTTTGTTGTTAAACTAAATAAAAATTGACATTATCGATCATCAAGCTTTTGCTGGAAGATTTCGGTGGCTGAACAACACTTCTGTGCATATAACCCATTCATAACAACACAATCTACATCAGCTTTGCTTAACTAAAATAGTTTTAAAACAGAACGTTCCCTGTCTAAAAGAAATACTTCAGCCATGGTGTCGTCCTTCCTCCAGCATTCAATATTGATTCAGGGTTTTAAAAAGTTTTGATTGAGCATTTGATTTTACCACTGTCACTCTCTCTCTCTTGTGTGCACATGAACGCAGTGTGCGTGCACGTGCAAACGACAAATCTGCATGAACGGGTGCACAGATGTACAAATCTACATTTGTTGACAGACAGTTTGAGCTACTTATCAGAATTATGGAAATTGTCGGCCCGACAAATTTTAATTGGATAAACATTTTTTAGTCTTATGCCTTACCCAGAATATAAAAACACATATAAATACATTTAGATCATTTACTTTAATCATTACTATTGGAATGTGAAGAGACTTTCAACAAGCACAACAAAACATGTTTCTGAAGACAATCACCTACTGCACGATTAACTAACATGAACAAATACTGTTGTAAATGTATTGTTTGTTCGTGTTAGTAAATACATTAACTAACTTTATACAATCTTATTGTAACGTGTTACCCAATATTAATATTGTTGTTGTTTATATTTAACTCTGTGCGGATGTTGTGACTTTTCCATAAGCAAGCAAGAACCACTTACACTTTCATAGAAAACATGCACAAATCTTACAGTATGTAATGCTACATACAGTACAGTATCACTGTTTTCAAGTAAGATTTACAAACTGTTTTACATCTTGTGCTTATGGCTTATGATTCATGCCACCCACCTCAGCTTTACTCCCAAACAAAATCATTGTGATTCAGTTTGACAGAATCATTAAAAAGAAGAAAAAGTCAAGCAGCTGTGTAGACCCAGTTCAGATTTCAACTGTTTTTCCATGAATCTAAAATAACCACCTCATTAACTGCTTTCTCGTTGCTTTCTCAGGTGAATCTGAAATCAATCGTTCTTTCAGGTCAAAAGACATTATCTCTGCACCCAATGCAATTTCGGCAGCCGATGCAAAGGCGAAAGTTTCAAGCTCGAGGAGCTTATTAGTGTTTAATTTCCACTACAGATACAATGCAGCTCTTTCAGCGGAGCAAATAGTTCCCACAATATCGCATTGTTATAAAACCACGGCCTACAAGCTAGCTAATGGTCAGCGCTTTTGTCCTTTCTCCACTGAACTCGGTCCGCTTTTGTGCCACAGGTAGAAGCAGGTGCAAAGAACCTAATTCCTTTTCTATCCCCTTCTAACCCTTTCCGCACTCTTCTCCTCCTCATAGACAGACAATCAATACTTTATCAGCCGCCAGACAGCCAAAGCTACAGCCGTGCCACCAGAGAAGCAATTAGCCGCCTTAACAAAGACGGACGCTTGTCTACGTCCCGAACAAAAGGAAGCGCTGGCCGGGAGAGAGAAAACAAACTCCACATCAAGGTGTTTTTGTCACTTTGCATTTGGATGCCAAGCGCCTCACGCCGGCCCCTAATGGATATTGAATAGACAGCCGCACATTAGGAAACCACAGCAAACAAACAAATAGTCCTTATCGGGCCAGGCTATTCATTGGGAATGCAACGTGGGAACCCTTGAAGAGAGGGACCGAACGAGAGAGACGCTTCTTTGTTCAACTCATCCCTTGAGTATTCGCCTGCCGTTACATTTTTTTTTCCCGCGACGATCATTCAAAGCTAATTGGGTGACAGGAGTTCTGAGTCGGCAATATCTGGTGTTTGCTTTGACACAAAGGCGAATCTCAGCAGGGCAAGATGGCGCGTAAACAAGCGTGACAGTCACTCCTGACGCTCTACTATTCATTTGTTAATTAAGACGGATGACTCATTACGGTCTCGTAAGCGACGTGTGCTATGGAGAGAGATGCTTCACGCCGATGTCAGTTGTATAATTGATGCCAGAGCTTGCCGGAGATCTGACGCGCTCTTCCCTCACATGTTTTCCAAGCAGACGAGGGCCTTTCATTCACTGATGACACACAGGAGGCGGCGTGGGTAAGCCTGCGGCGGAACATACACTACTAGCCTACGCACTTCAAAAAGGGCATCATATACTGTACTGTACAGCGCCGACACGCACGCGTCATTTCACACGTTCCAAAAATAAAAATCTGTCTCGGAAGGCAAGCCCAGATTCTGAATTTAACCTCAGACGTCTTGTCCAATGAGACATACAGTCTGTTCAATGTTACACAAAGTGATTCACTTTAGGTTGCCCAGAGAAGCCTTATTGATTAACTTTTTAAATGGTAAATTATTTTTCTGGCTTCCACCTCTGACAAGCAAAAAAATCATGTTTTTTATCGCTAAAATCTTGTTTAGATGCCATAATTGTCTTTCTTCTGGATGAGTGCTACCTTGAGGAAACCCTTATATAGAGCTGGGTTGGACATGTATTATGCAAATTAGGGATGGGGAGTCGACTCCAAAAGAGTCGATTCCTCGACTTTCAATGCACCAAGTATCGGAGTCGACTCCAGAACAGGTGTTACATATTGAGTAACTTAAGTTGACAATGCTGGTGTGTATTGTTCCTATGTGTTGTTGTATCCTCCATTATCTGTCTCTTTCTCTCTCTCCACATGAGCGGAGATCAGGTGCAGCTGTGAGAGGGGCGGCGCCAATTATAAAAGCACGCTATTGGCGCTGTTCATCGAGTTCTCTTCCTGTTTCCCCTCGCTGTTGTGTGTGTGAGCAGATCGCTCTAAGTTCTCTGTGTGGCAGTGATATCGTTCTGTCTGAAACCCTTTTTCCAAAGTCATCTGGTAAGATACTCTGTTAAATACGGTAATAGGACAGTATTCTATGTTAGCTGTGGCTAAATATTTATTTACTGCTGAATGATCAAAGGGAATGCCCTTTTTCTATTGCCATGTTTTCTCCTGTTTAATGGATAGTCAAGGAGGGTAGAATTGTTGTTTGATTTATAGAGCTTTATTTTTGGTTTAGGTTCGAAATTTAATATTAGGTAGGGTACCTTGGTACCTGTAAATGGGAAATTAGGAGTCGATAATCGGAGTCGACTCCAAAAAATGAAAGTGAAGAGCGGGGAGGTATGTTTTGTCGCAGACAAACGTGAAGAGTGGGTGGCATGGGTGGTCTCGCGAACGAAAGTCAGGAGAGTGGGGTGGCTGTGTCACGAACAAAAATGAACAGCAGGATGGGCCCTATGCCGTGCCGCCCCTATGCCATGCCACCCCTAGCAAGATGCCGCCCTGGGCGATCGCCCACATTGCCCATGCCTAAATCAGCCACTGACGGCTGGGTTCAGACCAAAAGGTGAATATGTGAATGAGGCAAAATTCTGCACATTCACAGCAAACTGCAGCCATATCACCCTGCAGCCCAAGACTGGTTACTCACTGAAGCTAAGCAGGGCTGAGCCTGGTCAGTACCTGGATGGGAGACCACATGGGCAAACTAGGTTGCTGTTGGAAGTGGGGTTAGTGAGGCCAGCAGGGGGTGCTCAATCTGCGTTCTGTGTGAGTCCTAATGCCCCAGTGAAGGGAACCCTATACTGACAGTGAGCACCTTTTTTCAAATGAGACGTTAAACTGAGGTTCTGACTGGAGAATCCTATGGCACTTCTCGTAAAGAGTCCAAATTCCCTCCATTGGCGCTTACCCTCTATCACTGTCTCTCCACTCCCCCTATAGCTGGTGTGTGTTGAGCTGTGGCTGCCGTCGCATTATCCAAGTGGATGCTGCACACTGGTGGTGGTGTGGAGAGAGCCCTCTTAAGATTGTGAAGTGCTTGAGGCGTATGGCCATAAACAATAAATATGAAATATATAATACTTACAAACACATTGCATATTTCGAGTTGTTTACCCGCAAGATGGTAATCCACATCTGTTCTCATGTTTGCGCTGATTTGTATGCAATTTACAAATACTCAATTCCCTGTTTGAACCCAAAATAAAGTGTTATTATCACCACCTGTTGGTATATGATGATGATGATGATGAAGCCTTTATTTGTCTCATACACTTTTACATTTAGTGAAATTGGCCCCCCCGACCATTGGAAGACAGGTCAGATAAGAGGTAGCTTTTAGAGAGAGGAAACAAGATTTGGAAAGAGGGTAGCGTGTAGAAGTGCTACCACTGTACTTATTTCCTAGTAAATTAAATAAAACAGATTTTCAACAAACAGTCAGTCTTTACCCATTTAACTAGACGGAATCTGCTTTTATATAAGGTTAAAAAAAGTTGCCTGGAATCGTTAATAATATAGTAGTCGGTGGGGCGGTGGGTGCGGATGGAGAAGGGGAAGTTCAAGTTAGTGAGAAGTTCAAATGTGCGTATACAATAAAATGATGCAATTATTAATTAATGAGACCCAATAGAGTTATGAGGAACTGAAAATGTTTGAAAAACAGCACTAAGGCCCCGTTTACACTGCCAGTTAAATGTAAGCCAATTCCGATTTTTTGCTCATATGTCACAAATCAGATCTGTTCTATGACCGTGTAAACATAAAAATAGGCATGCATTCGGATATTCAGAGATCGGTTTCAGGCCTCCATCATATGTGGAAATAAATCACATATAAATCAAATATGTGACAATGCGACTCATGTAAACAGGCAGATCAGATTTATTGAGGCATTCCATTTTGTTCATCATTAAACTTGCGACAATGTAGTACTTCTCCACGGTTTAATGACATAGAAGAGCGTGTGTGGAGATGCCGACGCAGTAAACAACAACAACAACAACAGAGGAAACATGGAGGAGGAAAGTGGTCAGTCGCCACAATTTGCTCCCACAAGACCTGAGATCTCTCTCGTACCCACAAATTCCTCTGAATATATATATATATATATATATATATATATATATATATATATATATATATATATATATAAACCATAGGCGCAAGCTACGATGACAGCCTCAAAATCATTTTAAAGTTGGGCGAACTTCACATATTTTGCAGAGCTATAGGCAAGACAATTTCTTCCATCGTGGCTAGTGTGGCGCAGATGCTAAAGCAAGTGTAAACACATGAATCGGATATGGGTCACAATTAAAAGAAAGCTTAAACAGACAGGCAAAAAAAATCAGATATAGGCAACAAAGCAGAATTAGGCATCAAGACCTGACAATGTAAATGGGGCCAAAGTGGATCTTCTTGATAACGATACTATTATCGTCTCCACATAAACTACAAAAACGTGACTTTGTGATGTAATACTCCACGAAACAACGTGAGCTTGAATTGATGTTTATCAATCTTTGTCAATTGGTGAAGTTTTGTTCCTCACCACTGTCACCACTGGCTTGCTTGGTTTGGGACTTGTGGAGCTGTGCATCGATGGATTTGCTCTTCAGTGTTTGGACTTTCAGCAGTGAAAATTAAACCACACTGAACTGAACTTCAACTCTGAAAACTGGACTGAAGCAGTTTCAATTCACTATAATCTTTTATGTTAAGCTGCTTTGACAAACCTACATTGTAAAAGTGCAATAAAAAATGATTTATGCATTGATGAACTACAAAAAAAATGCTTCAATGATTTTGTATTTAGTTAAAAACAAGATTCATTTCATTGAAAGGCAGCACTACATTAATATTTGTATTACTTAGAAGTGCATGTTTGATGTTTTCCCCACATTTGTAATGTTTTAATAAAAGATTTCCATTTATGGACTTTAAGGCAATCCTTTGCAGAAAATCCTAAATCAGCACATTGATTTTAATGGAAAATGTTACACCAAAATATCAGGAGATGTAGACTTTTTAGAATAATCATGCTTAATGTAAAATTAATAGTATACAGTTGAACTCAGAATTATTATTATTTTCTTTTTTAAATATTTCCCAAATTATGTTTAACAGAGCAAGGAAATTTTCACAGTATGCCTGATTATATTTTTCTTCTAGAGAAAGTCTTAATTGTTTTATTTTGGCTAGAATGAAAACAGTTTTTAATTTTTTAAACACTATTTTAAGGACAAAATTATTAGCCCCTTTTAAGCTATCTTTTGTTTCGATAGTCTACAGAACAAACCATCGTTATACAATAACTTGCCTAATTACCCTAACCAGCCTAGTTAACCTAATGAACCTAGTTAAGCCTTTAAATGTCACTTTAAGCTGTATAGAAGTGTCTTAAAAAATATCTAGTAAAATATTATTTACTGTCATCATGGTAAAGATAAAATAAATCAGTTATTAGAAACGAGTTATTAAAACTATTATGTTTAGAAATGTGTTAAAAAAAATCTTCTCTCCGTTAAACAGAAATTGTGGAAAAAAATAAGCAGGGGGGCTAATAATTCAGGGAAGCTAATAATTCTGGCTTCAACTGTATATAATACAAGGTTTCCGCTACATTCATTCATCCGTGGCGGGCCGCCACGCCAAAATTCATTCCGCCACGGCTACATTACAGCTTCTTATATAAAACATTTAGTCGTGTTTTTTATAGCGCATTATAATCGCACCAAAACATATTAGAGGTAAAACGCGCAAACTTTTCAATAACCGTAGTAGTGTTGTGCGCTATTTGTTCAAGGTGACATGCTGACTGACTCTCTGACAGACTGACTGACAGGTGTGTGAGTCTAGCTAACACCGCGTAGCTTTCAGTTAAGATGAACACAGTTTCCATAAGTATACTTTATTGATAAAGGTCAATGGCTTTGCATACAATGACTTTATCTTGCTGGAGTTTAATGCCGTTTCACTTTACTTCAGGACGCGTTAATGTCGGAAAACGCACAAAAACGCACTAAATCGCGCTTCAGCAGCGCTTACTGGAGAGCGCACGAGAAGATCTGCACTCGAACGTGTAAATTTGAGTGCGTGCAAGAAGTTCTGTGCTCGAACAGAGGAAATCGGCGCGCAAGCAAAGAGATTCGCATGCTCGTATTACATGAATGCTATCTCGACTTGATACT
This sequence comes from Danio kyathit, assembly GCA_903798195.1. NCBI lineage: Eukaryota > Metazoa > Chordata > Actinopteri > Cypriniformes > Danionidae > Danio > Danio kyathit. The sequence goes on from LR812529.1 coordinate 44,535,553, forward strand.
GCGTGTAATATTTGTCTTTGATATAGTTGGCAGATCTGTGTAAAAAAAAAAAAGTCCTGCCGCCACTGCTGGAAAAAATCCTAGAGGAAACACTGTAATATATATTAAAGTGAAAGTATTTCAGTATAACTTATGAATGGTAGTAATAGCTGGAAAAGCCGGGAAAAAAGTCGTTATTAATCTAAAGAAGTGCTACCACTGTACTTATTTCTATATTATTAAATAAAACAGATTTTCGACAAACAGTCAGTCTTTACCCATTTAACTAGACAGAAGCTGCTCTTATATAAGGTTGAAAAAGCTGCCTGGAGGCGTTAATAATATAGCCGCCGAGTGAACTGACTTGCTTTAAAGTACTCATTAATTTTGAACAGACAGAAACTTTGATCACAAAGTCAACACAATTTTTTTTCCCCATTATTCCTCTGTGTACTGTTTGCGGAGATGGTTATCCATTTTTTTTTTAAATGTGCCATTTCTTCCAGTCCAGACTATTGAGTTAAAATCAGAACACTGTGTTTGATGACCTCCTTCAGCTTCTGTTGACTTCAAATGACTTTGCAACTTCATGTGAACTGATGTAACAAAGTACTGGAAACATTCCTCGGAGATCATGGGCAATACTGATATGATAGAATCACACAGTTTCAGCACATATTGCATTATATGATGAGGATACTGCATGATGCAAATCCTCTGTTTCAGCACAACCCTAATGTTCTCTACTGGATTGAGATTTGATGACTGTGGAGGCCGTTTGATTTTACCAAACTAATTGTCACGTCAGTCCCTTCAGAATTTAGCAATCACAGATCTAAATGTAAAACTATAGCATAAAATGTTTTGGCATTTAGGTATTTGAATTGAAGTCTTCTAGTTGCTCCATCTATGCAGTATGCATCTGTCACTCCTAGTTAGTGAACCACTGCAAACCTGCTTATGCTCACACATATATCTCTCTTTCTTTCACACACACACAAACACACACAGAGAGACATTCCTTTCCATCAACTGCTTAAGTTTCACCTCACCATAATATTTGATTCATTCATCCATTCATTCGTTTTCCTTTGGCTTAGTCACTTTATTCATCAGGGGTCACCACAGCGGAACGAACCGCCAACTTATTCAGCATATGCCATACACAGTGGATGCCTTTCCAGCTGCAACCCAGTACTGGGAAAGACCCATACATGCACATATATTTCATTTCCTTCAGCTTAGTTTCTTTATTCATCAGGGGTCACCACAGCGGAATGAACCGCCAACTTTACCAGCATATGTTTTACACATTGGATGCCCTTCCAGCTGCACCCCATCACTGGGAAACATTCATTCACACTCATACACTACGGCCAATTTAGTTTATTCAGTTCACCTATAGTGCATGTCTTTGGACTGTGGGGGAAACCGGAGCACCCGGAGGAAACCAACACCAACACAGGGAGAACATGCAGGCATTCTCCCACACAGAAATGCCAACTAGTCCAGCGGGGACTCGAATCAGCGACTTTCTTGCTGTGAGGCGACAGTGCTAACCACTGAGCCACTGTGTCGACCTTAACATTTTAATTTGGACTAAAATATGCCCCCTAAAATAGCCTTTCGTTATTATTATTGTTAATACATCAGGCTTTTAATGGCCCATATGATATATAGGGAGCATACAGGGGGAAAATAAGTTCTCTCCATTAAGAGGCTCGAACTAAGCAAAATAACAATTTGGTGCATTTGTTATTTATATGGCCACAAAAGTAAATCAATTATATTTTCACATCAGTGCATGAAAACAACTTATTGCTCGAAATCTCCCAAATTCAATCATTCATTTATTTTCTGTCGACCACAGCGGAATGAACCACCAACTTAGCCGCAACCCAGTACTGGGAAACCCCCATACACTCTCACACTAAGTGACTTTTTTGCTGTGAGGCGACAATGCTAAGCACTAAGCCACCGTGCCGCCTAGAAAATAGCAACCTTTTCATTTTCCGTCTGTCTTAGTACACTTAGTACAGAAGAATCTTTCAAGAGTTCACACTTAGCTGATGATTGATTATAAAGCTTGTTTGGCATGCTGGGAGATAGCCCTGAGCTCATAAGATCCTCGAGCCCGGTGCTCCCTCCCGTTTGCAAGGCGAGAGGGGAGTTTGAGCTCAGGTAGATCTCAAGAACTCCCCTGCTGTAGTAGCTAATGAACAGATAGTGATTGCTCTTAAGAGATAACTACTTACTAGGTGCATGTCTATGGTTCTGATTTGGATTAGTCAATTAACTTAAGTTGCATGTTTTTGGACGGTGGTAGGAAACCGGGGAACCCGCGGAAAACCCACGCAAGCACGGGGAGAACGTGTAAACTTCACACAGAAACGTCGGCTGGCTTGGTAAGGACTAGAACCAGTGACTTTCTTGCTGTGAGGCAACAGTGCTAACCACTGGGCCACCATGCCACCCATCTAGGAAAGGAGAAGGAGTAGGGGTGGAAGGGGGGATTCTTCAAAACGAAGATGGCTGTTATACGGAACTTAGGGTATTTATAGTGGCTTAGGAATCATCTGATTGGTGAATCATCAATTGGATAATGCGGGAGCAGTCGCAAACAATCATAAGCACGTGATTCTCTCAAAATTAGTTTATAAATAAACTTCACTTAGTCTTTAATTTTCCTATTTAAAGAGATTTAAATAGGATAAAAGATTTAAATAGGATAAAATAGGATAAGTGGCACTTTAAAAAGATTTAAACAGGAAATTTGACTAAACTCGTTGGTCATTTTTGAACAAGATGCTAACGGTCTAATCTGATTCAATGATTTATGCTAGGCTAAGCTAAATGTGTTATTCCAGACCTGCAGATCAGCTGAATTGATTCATACAGGGTAAAACTTAACTGTTTAAAAAATGGCCTTTTAAAAAAAGAAAAAAAAGAGAGTCTTGCTTTAACAAGTACATGAACAGCTCTATATATTAAAGTAGAGGTGAATGTACATGTATATAATCATCAGAATGTCTGATGTTCCTATAAGCGAAAGCGAGCAATGGATTTCAGCTGCATGTAAAAACTGAATCTGGTCACATCATGCAGTCAGACTCTCTGTTCTTGTCTAGGAGACGCACAATAGGCTTCAATGAGCAGCAGTCTTTATGCTTATTGTTAAACGGCAACACAAGATTAGATTCATGCACACGGTGCCAGGCTGCCTGCTATTCTAAAACGAGTCAAACTCTGGCAGGCTTGAGAAGCGGCGCACTTGGACGTCCTCGGTCGACTGCGCGTGGCACTCGTTGAGCAGTGGGAGTTGGTTTTTAATGGAAAGCGAACAGTGGGAGAGAATCTCCCGTTTGAACGCAGGAGCCCCCGCATCACGCACACACACTACAACTAAGCACACACACACACATATGTTGGTATTGGTGGTTTATGAGCACTCTCCATAGGGATCATTTATTTTATTCAGTAAAAACTGTTAATTATTTGGCCCTAACCCAAAATACAACCCTCAGAGGAAACCTGTGGCAAAACTTGAATGTGTAAAGACCCTGTTAAGTATGATTTAAGGTCTCTTAAATTACAAGGACACAAGGCATGTCCTCGTAAACCAGCTTAATACTGTAGAGTACAACTAGGTCATACCCATGTCATTATACAAATTTCTGTCCTTGTAAACCACCAAAACCAGTATACACACACAAACTTCTACAGCTATCTGTACACTTAACTAACAAACTGCACAGTTTATGACCCCACCCCAAACCCTAACCATCAACTCAACCCTCACAGGAAACAATCTGCATTTTTGCATTTTCAAAATACCTTATTCTGTGTGATTTATCAGCCCTTTTCCTCATAGGGACCAAAAAAGTCCACATAAAGTTACAATTTACTGTTTTTGCTATACTTGTGGGGACATTTGGTCCAAACAAGATAAGAAATACAAGGTAAACACACACTACAACCAAACACACACACACACACACACACACACACACACACACACACACACACACACACGCACACTACAACCAAACACACACAGACACACACACAACAACCAAACACACACACACGTTGGTATTAGTGGTTTATGAGGACTCTCCATAGACATAATGCTGCTTATTATACGCCCAACCCATACCTCACAAGAAACCTGTGGCAAAATTTGAATGTGAAAATACCTTGTTTAGTATGATTAAGTGCTTTAAATTACAAGGACGACACAGGGCATGTCCTCGTAAACTAGCTTAATAGAGTACAACTAGGTCATAACAATGTCATTATACAAATTTCTGTCCATGTAAACCACCAACACCACTACACACACACAAACACAAACCTATACAGCTATCTTTATGGGCACTCTCCATAGACATAATGTATTTTATACAGTAAAACTGTTTATTATATGGCCCTAACCCAATATACAACTCTCACAGGAAACCTGTGGCAAAATTTGAATGTGAAAAGACCTCGTTTAGTATGACTTTTTAAGCACCTTAAATTACAAGGACACAAGGCATGTCCTCATAAACCAGCCTAATAGAGTCCAACTAGGTCATACTCATGCAAATATACAAGTTTTTGTCCTCATAAACCACCAAAACCAGTACACACACAGAAAATTGTACAGCTATCCTTATGGGGACATGTTCATTTAACTGGACAATTTTAAACTAACAAACTGTACATTTTATAACCACTTCACATCCCAACCCTTCACCCTCACAGGAAACAATCTGCATTTTTACATTTAAAATTTTTTAAATCTGTGTGATTTATGAGCCGTTGTCTTCAAGGGGACCAAAAAAAAGTCCCCTCAAGGTCAAAATTTACTGGTATTGCTATACTTATCCACAAGATAAGAAATACAAGGTGCGTACACACCATCGAAGGAAACCTGTGTCAAAATTTTAATGTGAAAATACCCTGTTAAGTATAATTTTACATGGACACAAGGAATGTCCTCATAAACCAGCTTAATAGCGTACAACTAGGTCATTTGTATGTTATTATAAAAATTTCTGTCCTTGTAAACCACCAAAAAAAACAGTACACACACAAACTTGTACAGCAATCTTTATGAAGACATTTAACTGTTCACTTTTAATTAACAAACCGTAAATCTTATGACCCGACCACAACCCTCCCCCTAAACTGAACCCTCACATGAAACAATCTGCATTTTTACATTTTCAAAATACTTCATTCTGTGTGGTTTATGAGCCGTTTACCTCATAGAGACACAAAAAAAAGTCCACACAAGGTGAAATATTCTGGTATTGCTATACTTGTGGGGACATTTGGTCCACACAAGATAAGGAATACAAGATACGCACACGCACACACACTACAACCAAACACACACTACAACCAGTGGTGTAAAGTACTTGAGTAATTGGACTTCGTTACTTTACTTAAGTATTTTTTTGGCTACTTTGTACTTGTACTGAGTATCAAAAATATAAGCAACTTTTACTCTTTACTTGACTACATTTTTAATTGAATATATGTACTTTTTACTCCACTACATTGAACAGATGCTTACCGTTACTCATTACATTGTGATTGTGCGCGACAAGTCGGCATCTTTATCTACCATGGCTAATTTGTTGGGCGAACGAGGCGATATTGCCATCTGCAGGGTGCTGAAGGTACTGTATGCTATTTATAAGCTAAATCATGTGAACGTCGCGCACGAAAGTGGGGAGCGGGGGGTGGGAGGTGTTGGTGCAGTGGATGGTGGAGGGGTATCGCGGAAAAAAGTGAACGTAAACCGCGGATAGGGGAGAAGGGCGGTTGAGGAAGGGGATCGGTAAAATGAGGTGCTGTATCCGGATCCGGCGTGTTCTGGCACAAATTAAACCCTGGGTAAGAGTCTATTTAATGTTAATTTAATGTGAATTTAGTAAAATTATGTCTGACTTTACAATGGTATTGTAAGCATAATGTTACCAAAAGATAATACAGTTACTGATATGGCAAAAACCACTGCAACATGACTTGACTATATTTTAGCTTAATTTTCTTTTTTTGTGCAACATGAATAAATGTCTCACTGAATCTATACATTTTGCATCAGGTGCATTTAGCTGTGAGTTTGTGATGTATTTTTCATTGAATTTATATGTAGTTTACTAAGTTGAAAAATAACACTGCTCCTCCGTTTAATTTTAATACAGAGAAAACATCCTAATCAATTGAAAAGCTACTCAAAATAAAAATATTGCCCCCCTCTGAGACTGAGAGGTGAATCTGAATTTTTTTTTACTACGTTTTATTACTTTTTTTTTTGGAAAATTGTTTGTGCCTTTTTTGAACATTTGAGTTTGACTGAGACTTTTTGTTCTATTTCTTTTTTTAATCTATTTTGTTCTGCCATTTTGAAACATTGAGGTGTTAAATTTAATTTGTATATTAGGAAAATAAAACCTTTCTTGGCGTTTTTTGAGCCTACATCCAGTATGAGTAAAATACTCAAGTTCTTTTAAAATCGGATACTTTAATACTTTTACTCAAGTCTTATTGGAATTGGTGACTTGTAACTTGTAATGGAGTAATTTTTACAGTAAGGTATCTGTACTTTTACTCAAGTATGGTTTTCAGGTACTCTTCAGGTACACCTCTAACTACAACTAATCACACACAAACGCTTGTATTAGTGGTTTATGAGGACTCTCCATAAACAATGCATTTTATTCAGTAAAAACTGCTTAATATATGCCCCTAACCCAAAACCCAATCATCAAAGAAACCTGTGGCAAAATTTGAATGTGTAAAGACCCTGTTTAGTATGATTGAGTGCTTTAAATTACAAGGACACAAGGTATGTCCTCGTAAACCAGCCTAATAGAGTTCATCTAGGTCATATGCATGCAATTATACACATTTTTGTCCTTGTAAACCACCAAAACTAGCATACACACACAAACGCAAACTTGTACAGCTATCTTTATGGGGACATGTACATTTAACAGTACATTTTATGATCACATCACATCCCAAAAATCTGCAACTTCAAAACAATCTGCATTTTTACATTTAAAAAACTTAATTCTGTTATTTATGAGCTGTTTTCTTCATGGGGACCAAAAAAAAGTCCCCTCAAGGTCAACATGTACTGGTAATGCTATATTTGTTGAAATTCAAGGTATACACACACACTACAACCAAACACACACACACACGTGCACAAAAACGCACGCAGAGCTGATGAGTAACGTGAACGGCGGGTGAATGGATACGGCTTCGTGAATTCGACATCCTCCTCAACACGTGCCCGTATGACAGGCTGAGGACGTGCGGTGGGCAGAACAGCAGGAATCAGTCTGAATCAAGCACACTTTCCCTCTCTGTCGCTGTCAATCATAACATATCTCCCCATCTCTCGCTCTCTACCCCTGGGTGCACAATCCATCCCAGAATCCTTTGCTTTCATTACTGCCGGCTAGATTCCCTGCTCACCTGCTGTCTGTTTGGCCCTCACCTCTCTCTGAAGTGACCAAGACCTGCATCACATTCACATCACACATTCGACATTTACAACCAATGCAATCCCTGCATCCCCTACATGAGGCCAGAATATATAGCAGCATTTCCTTAACAGAAAGAAATTGCACAATATATTGTTTGTGAAAGCACATTCTCGGTCACTTCTCTGGATTTTATAACACTATGTCAAAGCTTTCTTGAGAATTTGGCATTTTATTTATTTTTCTACAGCATACGGAGATGCATGAAGCTACAAGCTATGCTTTTATGGTAATGCTTTTGCAGAAAAGTTCAATAAATTTAATAGTTTATACACAACGTTTATATTTATATTAGGGCTGTCAAATGATTAAAAAAATTAATTAATTAATCACACTTTTTGCAATTAATCATGATTAATCACGAAAAGCCGTATTTATTACAGAAATAAAAACACAGGCATGTAAGTGTCATTTGAATTTCAAAACAATCAATGCCAATAACAAACACAAATGATTTCCATGTTGGATTCTAAGTGGACTACAAAATAAAATCCAAAACACAGGCATTGCAAATACGGAAATTGGAAAGTTATAATAATAATAATAAAGTATTGACTACAAACAATTGTCCTCATTGTAAAGTTGTATTGCGAGTTGAGAACATTAATTATAAAGTAGAAACAATTTTGCTTAGTCCTCCTTAACATTTAGCCAGTTGCTAAGACAGTCCAGTCTATTGACAATATCGGGGGACAATGTGGCCAAGGGGTACATCAAAGGCATGTACCAAAGTCTACGTGGTGAATTAGCAACAGTTTCTGCTGTTCAGACATCAGCTGCAGATGTGAATAAATGGTGGAAGAAAGTAGTTCCTCATACAAAAGGATTTTTAGACTCTCTGTTTGATTTTCTATTTTATATACACGATTGTCGAACTGTTGTATAAACGCAATATCACATTCGTAGCAGTGCGATGTGGCTGTATATCCTCACTGGTGGGACACTAAGGCAATGTACACCTCCCACCAGTGCCGATATGCAGCCACATCGCACTGCTACGAATGTGATATTGCTCACATTATATATATATATATATATATATATATATATATATATATATATATATATATATATATATAGATTATATATTAGCAGAGGACACACTACAGTTTGACAAATATTGCAGCTGTTGGACAACATAATGTACTTTTGAGGCTTTTTTAGACAAGAATGTAGTTGTTTAGATTGCAATTATGCAGTTTATTTATAAGGATAGTGCCTATTTTAAAATATTTATAATTTTGCAGATACAGCGCGTCGGCGGCCATTAGGCTGTTATTGAGTGGAGCAAAGACGGTTGACGTTGTCCATCCACAAGGTGGTGACAGAGACCACAAAAGAAGCCCTTAGAAGAGGAAAAACCCAGTGTGATTTCTAACTACAGCTGATCAAATCATTATAAAACTGGTAAGTGACTTTTTAAGTCGATCTCTCTCTTTTGTATGTTGTAGTGCTGTATTTATACCATAGTAATCGTAGTGTATCGAGTGTGAGATGGGACTCACATATTAAGAATGTATGTATTTTGTGTTGGCCACTCTTTGTACATCCTTGAGTTACTTTTTGGTTGACCATCTGTTTCTAATGAGACTCTTGTTTTCGTTCCTGCAGACTACTGTAGTTCAGTAAACAGAAAGAAAGAAAGAAAGAAAGAAAGAAAGCGTTTTTCCTTATCGCAAACACAACAGTAATCCAGTTCATGATGTTTCTGCATGAGTCTCCCCTCATCTGTTGTGAGTTTGAAACTTTTACCACAGAGTTGGCACTGTTTACGGGGTTAATTATTGTGATTTCCCGATTGCAACTGAGAAATACTGGGAAATCTCTGTAGACTGATGGTATTTCATGCCGTTCAGTCTTTTAATCTTAAAATGTGAGCAAAATCACCTGTTTTGTCATCACTTTAGATATTACACTAGAGAATCATTTAAATACTAGCTCTAAAATTACGTTAGTGAATGAGCAACTGTTGTATAAACGCAATAGCACACCCGTAGCAGTGCGATATGGCTGTATATCGTCACTGGTGGGACACTAAGGCAACGTATGCCTCCCACCAGTGCCAATATACAGCCAGATCGCCCTGCTATGAGTGTGATATCATTCCTATATATATATATATATATATATATATATATATATATATATATATATATATATATATATATATATATATATATATATATATATATATATATATATATATTAGGGATGTCAGTTTCTACAAAATCCCATGATCGATGATCATTTAAATTAACGATCAATCAATCGATTAATCGTTAATCCTTATAAACCATATGTTTATAAAATACATACGAATAGGCTACTGAAGAATGAGCCGAATATGCAATGCATTATGGTTCTTGCTTAATCGTCACAACGAAATAAGCTAAGCATTCATTTTATAGATATAAACTATAAAAATAAAAAATAAGACATTTTAAGTAATCAACATTATATGTAAAAAACCCAAACTAGGCTACAGGCTGAATGCGTCAGAGGTGAACATGCGGCACACGCTTCTGTTAAAGCTTCAGTGAAGAACAAACCATTTAGGCTATGACAGACCAATGCTATCTCACGGCTAGTGTTGGACAATATAAGAAATTTTCAGATTGCCATATTGTCCCCCTGTGAGATCGCCGACACGATATATGGGCGCGGCAGTGTTAGGTTTCTAATTTGCTCATTTATTTAACCATTTTTAAACGTATTTAATAGGCCTAAACTTTCGGCTGCTTTTTTAAAACTTATTTAATAATCTACTTCATTTGCATTATGTTTTATCTCAGAAAATAATTCAAACCAAATCACCGCGCTCTTACAGCTAAACTGTGTGGCGCGGGACAGGATTTGATGGTGATTTCGGGTGGTTCGATGGCTCCATGCTGTTATCATGCTGCAAAATGCATATAATATAAATGGATGCAAGCAAATGAAATTATATTTATCTGCGCACGGAAGAAACAAGGATGCATGCATTAAAGTCCTTTCAGACGGGAGGCGGACGGAGGTCTCACCGCCTGCGCGTGTTTCTATGCGTGCGTTTATACATGTTTTGTTTTTCAGAGCGCACCGCGGCTTCAGGTCTGATCATCATCACAAAAGTAGTCATTAACAGTGTCACCTCTGTATTTGCTAAAATCTAACACAATGTTGCGCTTGGGATATGGGTTTATTGTTTGTCAGAGTTTTGTTTAGACTATTGCCGACGCGCCGCAGCTCTGGCTCTAATATTAGAACTGAGCTCAGTAAAATGTTGTTTGATAAGTTATTAATACTCTGTTCAATAATTCGTTAAAGCCAAAACGAATGGTAATTTAATATAGACTATTAAAAATATATAATAGAAAAATTATATATATATATATATATATATATATATATATATATATATATATATATATATAGCTTATATAAATAAATATAGGCTTAACATATTTTTTAATTAAATAATTGGGCTATTTTCTGAAATATGTGCATGTCTGTTTTTATCATTCCATCGAATTAATTCGATTGCAGCACCTGTTCATCCAGAACAGATCAGCTGGTTTCAGTTCTTTTTATTTTTTTTTTGTAGTTTCATTTTTACAAATAACTTTATTTAATTTGTTTATTAATTAAATTTAGTTTGCAAATTAATCTGCTATGAGATGGGGCTGTGTATGGCAGTGCCCTCACGTGCAGCGCGCGTCTGCTGCTGCGAGAGAGAGAGAAAGAGCGCAATGCAAATATTAAATTTTTCACATGCTGATGTGTGTGAAATTGCGAATACATGTCTATAATCGCCTTGCAATTTAAAAAATTATTGTATTTTTCCCTTTAGGAAGGAAACTCTATTTAAATTCAAGCTAAATATGCGTGGTGCTGAAGTCCAAAAGTGCCGGTCAAGTGATGTTGATGTGAACAGCTGAAGCTGTTAAATTATCTGTAGTTCGTTTATTATTAATGGTGATGATTAAAATAATAATGCTGTTCATTTTATATAATAATGTAATTAAAACATGTAATATATCATCCGAAACAAGCTATATCGTCTTTAAAGTCGTCATGAGTCTCAGCTCTCTGCGATATATTTGCCTATATCCTCAATACACAATATCCTCCATTAAATCAAGTAATTTTGTTAAGCAGGACAGGCTTAACAAAATTCGCAGCACTAAACATGTTCCCAGACTGAGATTGATTGATGACGAGAGAGCAGAAACCTGTAAGAACGGAGATGTTCACCGCATGTCTGGCAGTGATGAGCGATTTTTAAAATGAAAGCATATTTGTTACAGTCTGTCAAGATTGCTAAAACATCTTAATATTTCAGAGAAAATAGTTAAAGTTTGCATAACCAATGATCTCATCCACGCGTGATCTACCCATACTTAAATATCATGCGACCTATTTTTTCATTACCTGACCCGCAGATTAACGGCAGCACCTGTAAATATAACCGAGATCCCCGCGGGTCTTATGCATCGCCCAATATGCAGTCAAGAGACTGACTCCATGGTCATGTAAACTGTACACACTTGATTATGTAATGTGTAAAGTCGTGAATAAGTGTCTCGCAGCGCAAAGCATGTCTTATCCTTTATATGTCCATGTTTAATCGGTCATCGATAAGGTCGATCGATTAAAGGCTTATCGACAATTAATCGATGATCGAGTAATCGTTAACATCCCTAATATATATATATATAACCGCATTTGATTTGAGTTAAATATGACACACTTTGAAGAGATTTTATCTGAAAATATGGTATGACTGTACACACATCTTTATGATTTGTCCATGCATGATCATAGAGATAACCAGATGACCAATAATTCTTGGCTAGAAATTGCAACAGCAGTGGGAAAGGAGGAAAGTTTTTGTAAAAGTTTGGAAAAACCCGAGGGATAAGTTTGTTAAAACAAAAAAAAGAGGCCATGGCCAAAGTGGAGACCCAGGTGGTATTAATATTACAGAATATGTTTTTCCACCAGTCATAGGTTTTACACTGATGTATAGGTTACAATTTTGAATTTAAAACAATTTACAAGTTACAAACTAAAATTAAGTAACAAATTATGTCTTTGATACTGTTGAAGTCAGAATTATAGATATTTAATCATAGATATTTTTCAAGACATTTCTATACAGCTTAAAGTGACATTTGAAGGCTTAACTAGGTTAATTAGGTTAACTAGGCAGGTTAGGGTAATTAGGCAAGTTATTGTATAATGATGGTTTGTTCTGTAGACTATCGAAAAAAATACAGCTTAAAGGGGCTAATAATTTTGTCCTTAAAATGGCTTTTAAAAAATTAAAAACTGCTTTTACTCTGGCTGAAATAAAACAAGTAAGACTTTCTCTAGAAGATAAAATATTATCAGACATACTGTGAAAATGTCTTGGCTTTGTTAAACATCATTTGGGAAATATTTAAAAAAGAAAAAAAAATCAAAGGGGGGCTAATATTTATATATATATAATATTTGAATATAAAATAAATATATTTAAAATACTTTATGAATGTACAATTAATAAACATGTTACAAATTTGTAGACATTGTCAAAAAAGCTCAACAGAGGCTGTACTTTCTTCGTCAGCTGAGGAAGTTCAACCTCCCAAAGGAGCTGCTGAAACAGTTCGACACCTCCATCATTGAATCAGTCATCTGCACATCAATAACTGTCTGGTTTAGCTCAGCTACCAAATCCGACCTCCGAAGACTACGTCAAATAGTTCGGACTGCTGAGCGAATCATTGGTACAACCCTCCCTACTCTCCAAGAACTGTACTTATCCAGAGCGAGCAGAAGGGCTGCCAAAATCACTCTGGACTGCTCACACCCAGCACACTGCCAGTTTGAACTTTTACCTTCTGGTCGACGCTACAGAGCACTGCGCACCAGAACAGCCCGACACAGAAACAGTTTCTTCCCTCAGGCAATCCATCTCATGAACACTTGATAATAATAATTGTGGAACCAACATCACTACCTGCTATACACTTTTTTTATACACATATACACTTACAGTATTTAACAACACACTTTACATGCCAATTTGCACATAACAGCTGCACATATTATGTTGTATATAGTAATATAGCTGTACATACACTTGTCAATTTGCATCTTTGCATTCACTTTTTAAAATATATTTATTGTCTGTTTTTTGTCTTGTCTCTGTAATTCTGTTGCACTGTAGAAGCTCTGTCATGAAAAACAAATTCCTCGTATGTGTGAACATACCTGGCAATAAAGCTCTTTCTGCTTCTGACATAAACCTACATACAGTAAAAACATTGTTCATCATTATTTTATAAGTAATATTACAATATAAAACCTTATTAAAAAGTACCAATGTTTTTCATTCTGAAATTACATATCCATAATCCATAAATACACATATTCTGTGTAATAAAAGCTGAATGTTTTATATAAAATGAAATGTTTAAGTGAAAAAACTTCAAGTGAATGCACAAAAAAGCTCCAAAAATATTATACACACACCAATATCTGACAAAAAAAACAAAAAACTGAAATCTCTCAGTAGTGTAGATTAACTCATCCACATTGAAAATTTCTTCACCAGAATTAAAACTCTATCTAGGCCTATACGCGACAGCATTTATTCTTGTTTGCCGAACTTCTCCTGTGTGCATATGTGCCTCTACATGCGGAACGGTATATATACAGCATTCTCTATCTCCATATGTCCCAGCTCCTGTTTATCCCTCTCTCCATCTCTGCGACATCCCTGTCTCACGTTATCTCTCTCCCACACACATTCTGTCTTTTAAAGCTGTGTATCTATCGCTCTCACTCCCCTTTCAGCCCGTCCATTCATTCCGTCTATCTCCCCTTGTCTCTTTCTGTCTCTCTGATGGACTGGAAGCGGAAAGGAACTACTTTTCCCCTCCAATATCACTGATTCCATCAACTTTTCCGCCCCCTTTTCTCCTCCATCAGAAAACCCAGACAGATGTCGCATCCCTTTATTCGGAGATCTTTGACAGCTAAGACGAATCGCGTGATGTATAGCATGCGCACGCCGGTTAAAAATTATCAAATGAAACAACAACAAAAAAGCAACATTGGAATTATGTGCCTGCAGTCGGGGTGGCATCTCGGCGACTGCGATTACGCTGTTATCAGAGTGTGTCCTCTACGAAATGGGTTTTACAGGATTTCATTTGCTCTATATGAGGGAATCAGGTGCAGAATAGGACATCTACTTTACTGGTGTGATAGACATGGAGACACGCGACCCAGGGCAACACATATTACACACACACACACACACATATATACACACACACTAGTTATCATGTGGCAGCTGTGAGGAAGTTTGACACCGGCTGCCATTTCTCTTTGTTATCCAGACAATCGGAGCGGAGCAGAATGTTTCTTCTCTCTCTCCGCTCTATATAAAGCTTTGGGCTGCAGTGTCTGTCAGAAGGGTACTAAGTTTTCGACAGAGGAACTTACTGTACGATTCAAAGTAAAACTTTAGTAGGAACTCCTGTGGTTTTAGGAGGTGTTGAGAATTACAGCATCCCTAAGGGTAGATATGACCTTTTCTGTCTTCTTTTTTGCTTTAATACACTGGCATTATCATTATGGCCACTTTATTAGATACTAGCCGTTTGCAGAGAAGCAACCCAATGCATTTAGGCATGTTGACTTGGTCAAGATGATCTGCTGAATGTCAAACCGAGCATCAGAATCGAGGTAGAATGTGATTTAAGTGGCTCTGAACACCCCGTGGTTGCAGTGGTGGAAAGAGTACTGTACTCTTTCCTGTACTGAGAAGTATATTAACATGCTCTCCTTAGGCCCTTACTGAACAATAGTAAATAGGGTTGGCCGATGTCGACCGATTTGGCATCGTACGATGTCTAATGTAAAATCGTAGGTGGCGGTGAACTAATTATTTATGAATTAATAATAAATTAATTCATAAGGATTTAATTGTTTGTAGCCTATGGTTTCAACTACCAGACCAGCATGGTCTTTGTTTAACCAAATCATAAATAAATAAAGATTACACACAAATGACTATGGGGTTCCATTTGTGCCAAAATTCCCATGCCTGCTTTTTGCTTTGTACTTCGTCTACTCTGGTCTTCGTCTACTCTCATTGCCCGCATGTTCAGAAAAATCAGCATTGTTGAAGTACATGTTGTCTGTCGTCCTGCCGTTTTTTCTCTGTTTTGTACTGTCATATTCCATGGGCTATTCTGTCATCTGATCTGTTGTCCTTATCGTTGTCTATTCATCTTTACTGTCATCCTTACCGTTGTATATGCTGTCGTCCTTATGGTCGTCTGTTCTGTCGTCCTTGCTGTCGTCTATGCTGTCGTTTATACTGTCATCCTTACTGTCGTTTATACTGTCATCTATGCTGTCATTTACTGTCATCCTGATATGGACTTCAACTTTACATAGGCTGCTAATAAAAATTATATATACGTATATTAATCCAGGGACAGTTTACAAATGTACTTAAAAAAAGTCTTTATTAGCGTATATGCCTTGTTCACATTTGACAATTTATATACCGATAGCAATCGTGCAGCGAGATAATGGATCATAAATACTTCAAATAACAGAACAAATCAACAAAAGGATGATTGGATTAGATGTCAATAAAGACAACAGCATAGACGACAGGAAGGATGACAGTATAATGACAGCATAGACGACAGTAAGGATGACAGTATAAACGACAGCATAGACGACAGTAAGCATGACAGTGTAAACGACAGCATAGACGATATTAGGGATGACAGTATAACGACAGCATAGACGACAGTAAGCATGACAGTATAAACGACAGCATAGACGATATTAGGGATGACAGTATAAACGACAGCATAGACGACAGTAAGCATGACAGTATAAACGACAGCATAGACGATATTAGGGATGACAGTATAAACGACAGCATAGACGACAGTAAGCATGACAGTATAAACGACAGCATAGACGATATTAGGGATGACAGTATAAACGACAGCATAGACGACAGTAAGGATGACAGTATAAACGACAGCATAGACGACAGTAAGGATGACAGTATAAACGACAGCATAGACGACAGTAAGGATGACAGTATAACGACAGCATAGATGACAGTAAGGATGACAGTATAAACGACAGCATAGACGACAGTAAGGATGACAGTATAAACGACAGCATAGACGACAGTAAGGATGACAGTATAAACGACAGCATAGACGACAGTAAGGACGACAGAAAAGACAACCATAAGGATGACAGCATATACAACGGTAAGGATGACAGTAAAGATGAATAGACAACGATAAGGACAACAGATCAGATGACAGAAAAGAATATGACTTCAAAACAGAGAAAAAACGACAGGACAACAGATTAAGACGACATCAACAGACAACATGTACGTCAACCATGCTGATTTTCCTGAACATGCGGGCAATGAGAGTAGACGAAGACCAATGTAAAGCAAAAAGCAGGCATGGAAATTTTGGCACAAATGGAACTCCATAAATGACCACCTGTCACTCACTTTTTCCGCGGGACTCTGGCATGAATAGGCAGAGTGATCTGTATCGTTATAATAGCAGAGTACTGACGCTGTGACATGTTAGCTGATAGATTCAAAAGACAGAAGAGTCGTTGGATGGAGACAAGATTAATTAAATATCACGTTTAACAACTATAGTGAGATGAGATCCTTAATAAACTGTACAACGTACACTGCTCTCTGGGCTGACTGCTGTGTGCGTTTTCAGCAGTATAGTGTGGATGGGGAGATCTTTTCAGAAATGCTATGTGAAACGCCAGTGTGGACGTGGATTGTTTTCGTTCTAAAATGCCAAGACGTATTAGTGTAAACGGGGCTGTGTGTATTTTTCGCAAGCGGGTTGCTGCTGCAAAGGGGGCGAGGCGGAGGATCACGATGCCGGCTCAGCATTGTCTGTCGACCCAACCCTAATAGTAAATAGATTGTATTTTAAAATACATCAATGTCTCTGTTGATTTCTTCACTAGAATGCTGAAGTCATAAACTGTCAAATGACACCGAGCAGATGAATTGTGTATGGTGAAAAGCACATGGTTACTGTAGGCAAATGGCAATGATGTCTATTGGAGCTGTGAGGAACTCTGCCAAATCAGGAGGACTCATACTTTGGAATGTCCCAGTAGTTCTTCATTAGCATTGAATAAATAGTATATAATATTTTCTCAGCTTATAATTCACAATAAAACCATGATGAACTACAGCACTGATCATCAACTGGCGGCCCGCGGGCCAAATCCGGCCCGCTGAGCCGTTCAATCCGGCCCGCGACTGGATTCCAAAATTGTTAGGATCAAAAAGAAAATAATGGTCCACACTATTAAAGCAACTAAAAATAACAACAACTGAGTCTCTTATCAGAATAACCACCATTTATGACTATATTTAGGCTACACTTCGAAATGAGGACAGGCGTTAAGCATTTATTGTTTCAAACAGGTTTTAGCATAAGTGAAGAGCGGGTGGGGTGTAGGCGTAGTGTGCGCGACGTGTGTGTGATGAAGAGCAAGGAGATATGCGGTGGAGAAGGGTGCGCGACGTATTTGAGTAGCGGGAGGAAGACGCGCGATTTCCAGGAGATTATCACTCGTTACAGAACTTTCGGGAAACTTGGGATGTCTGCCTCAGGACTAAAAAAAGGAGGAAAAACTATCTGGCACAACTTAAAATAGCATGGTAAATAAATAACCTGGTACCAGAACAAAACAGGTCACAAATATATGTTCGCACATCAAATGAAACGTTAAGTGGGCTTGAATTCAAATCACAATGCTGAAACGGGCTACTCACAGTGCTTAATCAATGGCTAAAGTTACATTTCTCCTTGTTGACTTAGCCTAATTGAGTTGAGGCAAAACATCTATCACTCCTAGTGGTCGACTGTGGTATAGGTGATGGAAGCCTGAATCAAATGCCTTCAGTTTTGTAATGAAATTGAAAAAGTATAAACATTAAACATAATGTTAAGCCAAAATGAGTTTTTTATTTGATTTTCTTCTTGGGGGTCCGGCCCCCAAGGAGGCTGTCTGGTAAAACTCTGGCCCTCTGACAAATATAGTTGATGACTCCTGAACTACAGCATCAGACAAAAACTCCAATGCCAACTCGTCACCTTAGAATTATAAGAATCTATCTGACATTTTTGTCAAAATTGAGTTATTCACATATTTTTATTAAATGACAACAATTTTACATTATGGGATGTTTTTATGTAAGTTGTTTAAATTTTAAGACGTTTTATTAGAAAAACAAATGTTACACACATAGTGTTTGCTATGGAATGCAAAAACTTTGAAGCTCAATAACTCAAAATCATTCAAAACGCAGATAGAACCTTATAATTCCAAGGTGACGAACTAGAAACAACAAACTGAGGCTAAAATTTACAAACATTTACCAAAAATGGAAGATTCCAATGGAAGATCCTGGTCTGATGTATCAATTTATGCAACATTTCTATAGTAGTGTCAGAATTTTATCAAACAACATGAAAACATGAATCCATCCCAACTTATATCAACAGATCAGGCTGCTGGTGGTGTAATGATGTCTTGGATATTTTGTTGACACACTTAGCACCAACTGAGCGTTATTTAAGCACCGCAGTCTACCTGCATATTGTTGCTGAATACGTCCATCTCTTTGTGATCACAGTGAGCTCATGTTGTGCCGGCTACTTTCCAGCGGAATAAAACACCATGTCACAAAGCTCAAATCATCTCAAACTGTGTTCAAGAAACCAATGACAATGAGTTTACTACTCTCTAATGGCCTCCACAGTCAACCAGATCTCGTGCTTTTGCATCGTGTTGGAACGGGAGATTCTCATCATGGAAGTGCAGCCGACAAATCTGCAGCAACTGTGTGATACTGATCATGTTATTATGGACCACAATCTCTGCGGGATAGTTCCAGCACTCGGTCGAATCTATGACACAATGCATTAAGGCAAAAAGGGGGTCTATCCTGGTACTAGCTAGTAAACCTAATAAAGCGGCCAGAGAGTGTATATTACTATTATTATGTGCCACTTGCATCACCCAGAATAATGACTGTTTTCTTTAACACTTACCCTCTACCACTGTCTTCCTTTTCCAACTACACAGATTGGCTTTCCAGTTGCATCTGCACATAAATTGGGTTCGGAGGAAGACCAGTATGGGTGTAAAGAACTAGGATGTTCCTGTTTTATTTGAGCCCTGACTTTAAAGGTTTCCTCTGTATTAATTAAAACATTATTGGTGTAGGTCATAATGGGGGTTGACTGTATAATTAGGTTTTTTAATAGAAAGAGTTATAAAGTAATTTGGAAACTACTAATTTAGCTGTTCACACTGCATAAAAATAGTTTTTCTAACATGCTTTTGTTACGTTTTCTAGTAGAAAAAAAATATAAATTTTTTAATCATGATACCTGTACCTGGTGTAGTGGTTAGTGCGTGGACACATGGCACTCTGGTGCTCACAGCGACCTGAGTTTGATTCCCGCCTCGAGGTCCTATGCCGATCCTTCCCCTCTCTCTGCTCCCCACGCTTTCCTGTCAATACTCTCTACTGTCCTATTCATTAAAGGTGAAAACCCCGGAAAAATTATTATGAAAATAAATAAATAAACTAATTCATGCCTAAAAAAAAAAAATAATAATAATAATAATAATATATATATATATATATATATATATATATATATATATATATATATATATATATATATATATATATATATATATATACATACAATTGAAGTCAGAATTATTAGCCAACCCCCCCAAAAGCAGTTTTTAATTTTTTAAAAGCCATTTTAAGGTCAAAATTATTAGCCCCTTTAAGCTATTTTTTTTTTCGATAGTCTACGGAACAAACCATCATTATACAATAACTTGCCTAATTACCCCTAACTACACTGCTTTCATCAGCGTTGCACATAGAGAATAACATCTTTATTCCGGGATTACCAGTCTTAATAAATACACTTTGCATATGAAGTAAATCATGTCTCAAAGGATTTACTGGGGCACTGGCGACTTTCAAATTGGGTCTCACGACGCCCCTTTGCTACGCAAATGAAATGAAACTTGCTATAGCCGACTGTGAGGTGGCGTCTGAACTAGTAACATTGTTAGGTCGAGCTGCAAACAATGCAAGGATTCTCCTCTCATGTGCGACTCGACGGCTTTAAGCTCCATGGTCACCTCACCTCGATAACCGCGTAATGGCAGCACGCATGTGTAGACCGACGTCAGCGTCTGTAGCGACCTACCGTAATAAGCTAATAAATCACGGAGACTGCCATTTTACTCCTGTTTCACACATGCTAAATTGATCAAATATTAGATGTTTTACGGTGGACCACTGTGATTCCCTATCGTCATTAAGCAGACCGGCTGAAAATTTAATACCTACAGCAACTTTACGGTAAATTTAAGTCAATTTAAGACCTTAATTTCCCGGATTTTAATTTAAGACTTTTTAAGGACCCGCGGGAACCATGTGTTATTACAGCTATTGTACTACAAACATCATCACCAGAAATACTGCAAGAGCCTGTACTAATTTACAATACAATACATTGATAATAAGAAAAACAATGTTCTAGTTGGGTAGTTGCCCAGGTGTAATTATTTGCTAGATCTTGCTCTGGATCATCTTCAGATTTTGATGAAAAGCACATAGATGTACAGAAAAGTATTGCACTTAAAATAGTTGCAGTAACAAAACAGTGGGAAAAAAAACGATCAATTTGTTACAGAACCGAGCGACTTCTGAGAAATCCATCGCTCAATGCTGAAATGAGCAACAATTCCATTCAGTCAGAGTGTTTTAATCAGTACAGATGACAGTTGGGCGCAAGCAATGTGTCTGTGTGAAGCAAACATTCATTCATGTCATTTCACGGATCAAAACCGCCACGCAGAAGGGCTCCATTAATCAGCATTAACTCGCATCGAGCAGTTTTGACGTGACAGATCTCGCTGTAGACGGGCTCTCCTCTCACTTGTAATTCAACATGCCGACTTACGCTTGAACTGCAACTGAGCTTCAAAAAAAAGTGAAAGAAAAAAAAGAACCTCTGAGGATCTGGCCATCAGACAGGATGTGACTGGCTTACAGCTCCAGCTTTTAGACCTGGAGATTTCTCTGAGGATTGACAAAACGGACGCAGGCATCCGGGGGCGGCAGGACGGGCTCAGACAGAGACATGCGGACGCTCGCTCTGTGTCATCCCAGTTTTTTTTCCTTGGACTGGGTGAGATGGAGAGCGAGCGTGAAAGGACGGCGGTGACACATGGGCGAGCTGCTTTATTAAAATTCTGCCCACGGTGTTGCCCCTGACACTGACTCAGAGCACAGTCTACCCCTCCACCTGCTCCCGCAGAGGTCGATCTGCTAATGACGTGGCCATCGGCCCCCAAATGCCACTGGATTTCAGCCGATAAATAGACGAGGAGAGATTTCGTGCCTTCTGAAATGCCGGGTTTAGTGGGCAACTGAATGTGTGTGTGTGTGTGTGTGTGTGTGTGTGTGTGTGTGTGTGTGTGTGTATGTGGAGTAAAGGGGGGTTAATACACACCCTAATTTAAATAAAAAAGAGGTTTAAAAGGGATAGTTCATCAACAAAATGACAATTTGCTCACTATTTACTTACTCTCATTTGAGGAAGCTAAAAAACTAAGCATTGCAACAAATACTGTGAAAGTCAATGGTTCCAGGATTTCAGCATTCTTTAAAATATCGTCTTTGGTGTTTAACAGAAGAAAGAAACAAGTAAAGTGTGAGTAAATGAGGACAGAATTGAATTTTTTTGCGTGTTATTTAAATGACGTTAATATCTGGTTGATTTTAGGTTGCATTAGAAAGTGTCCAAAATCCAATGTCGAGCCAACATCTTAAACCAACGTCATATTGACGTCAAATACTGACATTTATTCGTCAGGTATGGCAACCAAAATCCAACGTCTGATAAACGCTATATTGGTAACGTCCACACAACGTAAAGCTGTAACATCATTAGACAAATATATTTGGTTGATTTTAGATTGCGTTGGAAAGTAACCAAACTGCAATATCTGCTTGATGTTGGACATTGACGCCGACCTGATGTTGTGTTCTGATGTAATCAGGATATCTTCTGTCCATTCCATATTTGTTTTCAAACAAAAAAAAAGAAAGAAAACTAAGAAAACGGCAGTTTTTTGCTTTTCTTTTGCACACAAATAACAAGATTTTGGCTTGATTTTCGTTTTTTGGTTTAGGGTAGGAAAACAAATAAATGACTTTAAAATTCATTATCCACATGTAGGTGGTGCTGAAATGCCCTTTTCCCTCTGATTGGTCAACCAAATCTGAGCTTGTGACGTCACTGTCAAAATAATATTTCTCTTCAGATCAGCACCCAGGCTTTTAATTATTATCATTTAATTATATTTATATATAAAACTAAGTTTACATATTCTATCATTTGATCAGTTAGCAGGCTTACATTCATTGCAAGTGCATAAATTAAATAAAAATGTAAATTAGCAGTATTATTACACATTTGTCATTAAAATAAGGTCATAGTTTGCTAACAAACGTCTTGCTGCAGTGCACCTGACGCTGAGCAAAGATAGCCATTTCCGAGCAGAACCTGGTTTGCATGATTGTTTCCGAGCAAGGACTACATAATAATAATAATAATTAATATTGTTTACTTAGTGTTTTTTTATTGTTTAGGTTTTTTTTTAATAGTTGTTTGCAGGACCAGAATAAGAACAAATTGGGCCCTGGGGCTATAACAAAGTGTACAATTTTTTTTTTATTTCCTTCTATTTTAATTATATATATATATATATATATATATATATATATATATATATATATATATATATATATATATATATATATATATATATATATATATATACATACATACATACATACATACATACATACATATATACATATATACATATATATATATATATATATATATATATATATATATATATATATACAGTTGAAGTCAGAATTATTAGCCCCCCTAGGCATTTTTATTTCTTTGTTAAATATTTCCCAAGTGATGTTTAACAGAGAAAAGAAATGTTCACAGTACGTCCGGTAATATTTTTTTCTTCTGGAGAAAGTCTTATTTGTTTTATTTTGGTTAGAATAAAAGCAATTTTTTCAACACCATTTTAAGGTCAAATTATTAGCCTCTTTAAGCTATATATTTTTTCGATAGTCTACAGAACAAACCATCATTATACAATGACTTGCCTAATTACCCTAACCTGCCTAGTTAACCTAATTAACCTAGTTAAGCCTTTAAATGCCACTTTAAGCTGTATAGAAGTGTCTTGAAAAATATCTAGTACAATATTATTTACTGTCATCATGGCAAAGATAAAATAAATAAATTTTTAGAAATGTTGAAAAAAATCTGCTCTCCATCAAACAGAAATTGGGGGAAAAAATAAACAGGTGGTTATTAATTCAGGGGGGCTAATAATTCTGACTTCAACTATATTTATATATTTACACACACACACACGACTATTATGACTTGTGACGTCACAAGCTCAGATTTTGTTGGCCGATCAGAGGAACAAGGGTGTTTCAACACGCCTATATGTAGATAATGAATTTTAAAGACATTTATCCGTTTTCCTACCCTAAACTAAAAAACGAAAATCGAGCCAAAATCTGTTTTTTTTTTGTTTGTGAGCAAAAGAAAAGCAAAAGACAGAAGTTTTCTTAGTTATCCTTTTTTGTTGTTTGAAAAAGGATATGAAATGGATGGAAGATACCCTGATTTGACATTAACCCAATTTTTATTTTTAAACAAAATGCAACATCCCATGACATTGAGGTACAACATCAATCTGATGTCATGTTGACATCCTGTGCCTGCTGGGTGGGGAAAATGCTATTATTTCGCATCACACTAGCCATTAAACATATTACATTTCTTTAGATCCAAAACATTTTGGTTGCTGCAATAGTCATTATATGAAGTCTCACTCTGCTCGTTCTATAAATAATTCCACAATTAATATATAAACAATGGCAGTAATTGACAGTGCTGCAATCCTTCATATTTGAAGTTAGCATTTTTGAAAATTCAGATAAGACATCATGCAGTGGTGTAATCTTCTATTGTCCACATGCCTTTACACTGTATGATACAAATTTGCTGGTTAGAGTTCACCAAGCAAGTGCTTCCAGTCTCTAAGAAACTGATAAATACACTACCTGACAAAAGTCTTGCCGCCTATCCAAATTTTAGGAACAACAAATAATACCTTGACTTCTAGTTGATCATTTGGTATCAGAAGTGGCTTATATGATAGGCAAAGGCCTCTAGATTACGCTTATTTTACCAAAATAAAATATGGTCATGCCTTGATTTTTAATTATTTTATTAGGAAAGTAAGGTCTGTCTTTGCTTAGATAAAAAAAGTCTTGTCACTTAACAGAAATAATGTACAGTATAGAATATAAAGTCATGGTGCAGTGGAAAAAGAATGAATATTGTGTATGACTGAAAGCTGAAAGCGTTCTTGCAGGACTCACAGAGTTCATCAAGATTCTTTGGATTCATCTTCAATGCTGCCTCCATCTTACCCCAGATATGCTCAATAATGTTCATTTCTGGTGTCTGGGCTAGCCAATCCTGGAGCACCTTGAACTTCTTTGCTTTCAGGAACGTTGATGTGGAGGCTGAAGTACGAGAAGGAGCGCTATCCTGCTGAAGAATTTGCCCTCTCCTGTGGTTTGTAATGTAATGGGCAGCACAAATGTCTTAATACCTCAGGCTGTTGATGTTCCCATCCACTCTGCAGATCTCTCACACACCCCCATACTGAATGTAACCCCAAACCATGATTTTTCCTTCACCAAACTTGACTGATTTTGTGAAGATCTTAGGTCCATACAGGTTCCAATAGGTCTTCTGCAGTATTTGTGATGATTGGGATTCAGTTCAACAGAGGATTCATCTGACAAATCGACCTTCTGCTACTTTTCCCAACTGTTCAACGAGAAGTCAAGTTATTATTTGTTGCTCTTAGAACTGGGATTGATGACAAGACTTTTGTCAAGTAGTGTATATTGTGATTGGTATAGTGTGACCGCACCATAACGTGTTTAGTCTATAGACATGAGCTACTACTTGACAACCAGTCAGACTTGGCATGCACAATACAGCAGTTTTAGCTTGCTTGTGAGGAAATAACCGTTTGTATCAACAGGCACCAATACTTCATATTTCTCTTTCAAAAAGGATAAATTTTTTGGACTGCAGCTACAAACAGTGCTAGCTTACCATTTTGAATAACAATGCTGTTCACTTTCTTCATTGCAGACAGCTCATGCTGTTTGGAAAATATTTAGGTGTTTTGCAAAAGCTACAGCCTGACAGACACTCACCGATAGCCGACCAACAGCTCTGCGTGTTATGGCCCTTAAAAACCTTAAGAATCTTTTCCCCCAGTATAAAGAACATTCTGTGCAATGCAAGGCTCAGTGGATTTTAAATGTTCTTTAGGAAACCACTGATGTACGGTGGCTGAGAGAGCTCAAACACACTGGCCAAAAGTTCAAAGTTAAGAAAACACAAACAAAAACATCTTCATTAGTTTGACAATACACACGCAAATTCTCACAACAAATGCAAATAGAGAAACACACTGCAAATAGCACAGACTACACTGATTACGTTTACATGGACCCCAATAATTAGATTTTAATATAATTAATACAATACTCTAAGAGTTTACCATGTAAACAGCAATTTTTGATGACTTTAATCCGACTAAGTCATAATCGAACTAAACAAAAATCAAATTAAGACATGTGGAGTATGCCGATTTTAGTGGCTTTACTCAAGTGCAGTACAGACATGCAAACACCTTAATCAAACTATTACCATTGTGTAGCCGCATTTAGTGACAGGATATTCCACACAGAGTCAATAGAGGACCACAGACACTTGCATAGCGAAATGTGGAGGGGTTTTTCCCCCATACGGTATGCGGTATCAGATTCCATTAAAACAACACTCTTCCAGCAGTTCCTCACATCCAATATCTTATTTGTCACGAGGTGCATGAATGAAATGTTCCTGAATTAAAGTGAAGGTGCCAAACTGCAGTTAAAGTCAACTAATGAAAAATAAAATACCCGAAATTACATGAAACTCCGGAGGAAACATGGATAACGTGGAGACGCAATGACGTTAATCAAATTATGTGCTATAACATGTAAAACGAGATCATGAAAGGAAAATTCAAAAACTCAAGCAAACGCCTTAATCTTATTATTGTCTTATTCAGATTAAGGCAAATCATTTGATTACTGATGTCCATGTAAATGTAGTCAGTGTGAGTTATTACAATTATAGTTAGTTATTTATAAATAACATACAGTTGAATTCAGAGATATTAGCCCCTTTGTTTATTTTTTTCCCAACAGAGAGAAGATTTTTTTCATGTTTCTAATCATAATAGTTTTAATAACTCATTTCTAATAACTGATTTATTTTATCTTTGCCATGATGACAGTAAATAATATTTGACTAGATATTTTTCAAGACACTTCTATACAGCTTAAAGTGACATTTAAAGGCTTAACTAGGTTAATTAGGTTAACTAGGCAGGTTAGGGTAATTAGGCAAGTTATTGTATAACGATGGTTTGTTCTGTAGACAGTCGAAAAAATATAGCTTAAATGGGCTAATAATTTTGATCTTAAAAAGGTGCTAAAAGAATAATAACGACGTTTATTCTAACCAAATTAAAATGAATAAGACTTTCTCCAAAAGAAAAAATATTATCAGACATGCTGTGAAAATTTGCTGGCTCTGTTAAACATCATTTGGGAAATATTTAAAAAAAGAAAAAAAAATCAAAGGAGTTGTTTATAAAATAACATTTTACTTATTATTAATTGTGCAATTCATCAGATTATTTGGGCTAAAATACACAAACAATAAGGAACTGTACAGGATGTTAAAATAAACAACAACATCGCAGATTTTTTAACAGAAAGCAGACAGGTTTGTCAGTTTTTTGTGTTTCCTTAACACATTTACATTGTGGTCTGCACTATTAGAAACACATTTTTGTATTTACATGTTGTCTATTTGTTAAAAATGTTTTCTCAGTTTGATCTTTTTTTATATGCATGTGTTTTTCTATATGCTCTCGACCACCGTAGTGATGTCAATGAAGAAGATTTGAGAGTGCATTGCAAAAAAAAAGATTGTCATTTTAAAATACAGATATCCCAATGTCTTAAAGCAAGATACATTAACTTCAGAAGCAGAATAATATACGACATTACATGTACACTGAAAAAAATTAACATTAATCAATAGGATTCGTATTTTGTGATCCTCAGTTTCCTGTTTATGGCATTATGGGATGTTGATCTCTGCTCTGTTGACTGTCAATGTTGAAAATTCCACTCTGCAGTTTAACAAAGTGACTTTTATTGACATTTTAGTAGTTTAAAACAATAATATTGTATAAATAATATAGAGAGAAATAATATAGACAGAATGAAGTCTGTTACAAAAAAAAAAAAAAAAAATATATACTGCAGTGCTTTTTACTTCTCCGTAAATTTAGGAAGGAAAGGAAGGAAGGAAACCACACGCTCACGCTTGTCACTTCAGGTTAGAATAACAACATGTGAAAATGAGTAGCAGCAGTGAGGAGATTGTAAATAAAAAAGATGAAATCAGAGTGGCTTTTTGGTTTCTTTTCTTGTGCATCCAAGCCACTAGCTCCCCATCTGAAAGATTTTTTAGCATAGGGGTAATATAGTCATCCAACTTTACAATTTGTATGTATTTGAATAATGATGGCAGGTTCCTTTACTTGAAAGCTCAGATTTGATTATCATTATTTGTGTTGTTGACAGAGTTTGAGGTTTACTGTATCATTATTATTCACACCTTAAAGTTTGCTTTGATTTTTCAGTATTTACGCTTTACCATTGCACACACTTTGTTATATTTTATTTATCAAGTTTAAGAGTCTCTTTAACACTTATGTTTATGTTATTATAAAGAGATCAGATATTTTGTTTAAATAGTTTTGTTTTTGGCTATTAAAACTGTTTGTCTGAGTAATGTTGGTAAATTTAAATAAGGTAGTTAAATAAAAAAAATTCTAATATTACTAAATTAATTGTTAAATAATATTCAGTAATTATTAATATTGAATGATATGAAACATGATTTTGTGATAGTTGTTTTTAAATTTTGCCCAGCCCTACTACCAATAGTCTATGACCATAAGTTGACATGCAATCACCAAATAGTCAACAGAATTAATGTCTAAATGGGACCATCAAAAAAGATTTATTTTCAAAACAAGAATTAAGAACTTAGCCAAAAACTCTTTTAATGATGGACACTGTTTTAACGATGCAGTGTGTAAATGTGATTGACCATACATTTGATTGAACTTCTTTTTTAATGTGGAAAATTTTCAGGAAAAAACTAATGAATTCAGTGTATATTGACCTTTAATCTTGTCGCGTTTTGCTTGTATGTTGATTTAGGAATGTTTAGTCAAAGAAACCAGACAGAAATACTAAATATACTACATGTTTGCAGTGTAGTGAGTGTGTGGAACGCGAGTCTGTTTCTCTCCATAACTTGGAGTGCTGACTTGATTGAAAGTAATTACTTTCATGGAAGAACACCTGCACAGCTGAAGAAATGTCATTTACAGTCTTTACATTCAACATGAACTCCTGTGCTTTCTCAAAACACACGTTATTGAAATAAGAAACACCTGCTCAGTGTCTGACACTGTATGTGCAATTGGTTAATGCAAGCTAATAATTCAATTGCTAATTGGTCAATGAGTTTAAACCTAAACTGAAATCTTTTTTTTTTTTTTTTTTACTTTGGCTTTTAAAACATATCAAGTTAAATTTTCCTTTTGATTTTATTGATGTTTTCTTTTTTATTTTATTTGTACAGCACTCCACGGTAATTTTATTTTTATGATTTAGTCATTTCAACTTAACTGTCAAATCAACAAGAAATTTCTTTGTCTTAGACGTTGAATAACAGTAAAAAGCATGTGTGCTGTTTCAACTAAGGATGCTTTCACACCTGTAGATCGATTGTTTTGTTCTGAAACAGAGATTAAAATTGTTACAATGTTGCTTTTTGTTATTGGTGCAGTTCGCTTTCACACGGCAAAGTTTCTAAACCAAAATAGTCACGTGCGAGTAAACTCTCCTTAATTTGGTCAGAGTTTGATTTATTTTAGGGGATTTCGCTCAGCTGTCATAATTCGGTATTTGAATTTATGACAATAGCAATGATTCCATCCAAAAATGTGAATTAACTTCATGCACAAAACTGGAATATCTCATAAAAAGACGTTCGAATAAAGCAGTGTTTCCATCCAACAAGTCAAAGCGAACAAAATCGTCACTTCCTGATTAACTGGTGCCAAATATCAACAGTAAAAACGGAACTTGCTGCAATAAGAGAAGCTGCGTGAATCTTTTCTTCATTTAATAAATGACCTCAGAAAGCAATTCTGACACGCAGTAAACATGCGATGGTGTTTGATGGTGTGAAACGCGGAGCACAGACGCGCTTGATTTTGGAGGTCATTCATAATATAATGACACTAATACTGAAATTGTTACGGCATTTTAGAATGACCAAAACAACTTTTAGATGTTTTATAATGTGCTCAGCCTGCTGGTTTGTTCATTCACAGATATTTTTTATCATCACATGATCTCTTATAACAAAATCACATGCCTTTTTTTAATGTGCATACTGGAATTTGTTCGGTAAAAGTGTTTCCATCATAGTTTATGTGCATCTTTTCTGTAAAATGTATGCGCATATAATTGATAAATTATGTGTGTTTCCATCAAACTTTTTTATGCGCAAATCAAAAATGAGCATAAAAATATGTGGATGGAAATGTAGCTATTGAGAAAAAAGACATTATAAGAAAAAAGGTGAGCTTTAATTTTGAATAATGACACCCACAGACATAGTCATCACCAAATATAAATCAGACATAAGAATTTCTCATACATAGGCTGATTTCTGTTAACAAGAGTTGTAAAATATATTTCAATTTTATATCAGAAGTTTATTTAACCAAAAGGTTAATGATTATACATATTTTTTAATAGTTCAGTTAGACAGCATGCTTTCACTTTCGTATTTGACAAAAAATGCCCAATTACCAATAGGAATGACACCTCTCATTATTATTACTCATTATTCTGTCTTTTTATACCTACATGTATGGCTTTTACATATACATATTACACTGAGTTATAGCTTAGTTTGTTAGTTCATTAGATCGTATAGCTTTTTCACTACAACCAAACCGGTCTAGAGTTTGTTTCAATTGAGCCAAGACCACCTCATTCAGTTCGTAACTTTTTGATTTAGTATATTTGATTTAGTCATTCATACATTTTAGTATGATTTGCTGATCCCCCAAAGACTGCTGGGTTTAGGTGCCACGCCTCCTTTTAAAAATCTTACATTTTCCTATGGCTGAACTCATATTACTTAATACAAATTAGCCACTGAACTGACAAAATGTAAAATAGTTACACTTCCTCTTGAGATCAAGCTAGTATTACAGACTTGCAAAAAAAAAAAAAAAAAAATCAATAGTTAACAGTAATTTAATTCTATGCAACATTAAAGTAATAAAGGTTCCAAAAAGGTACCTTAAGGGTACAGTGATCTTTAAGGTGAATTTGACATTCAGCCTTCGCATTTTATTCAAAAAGCCACTTTAAAAGTGGGTTATCTTACCTTTTCTCTTTGAATACATGTTTCACACCATGTCATTTAAGAAAAAGCTCAAAGACAAGAAAAAAATCCCATATGAGATCTGCCATCTGAACTATTCTGCTCTCAACAGAAATGAGATGAAATGAAGAGCGAATGGAGAGTTTTCAGATGTTTTTCTCATGCATGTCTCTTCTATAAGAAATCTCACAAATATCTAATTGTGCTAAGAATCAAAAATCAGAGATCTCAAAAACTCTTTTCTGAGCACCTGGTTTTCATTTCATAACCTCATTTACTGTGTCTAAAATAGTTGAATTTGTGTTTTTTTTTTTTTTTTTTTTAGCTTTTTAAAAAGCACTTAAATTAGAAATGTCTAATTTAAGGTTAAAACCTAGTTTTAAAAATACCTGAAAACTATTAGAAGTCTTTTTCAACGATCTAGGCACAAAGTCTAAGGCACATGGCGCAAAAGCATTAAGGGTGTGTCCGAACCCACTTTTGCTTTTTTAAGAATGGAAAAATACGGTCTACACCACGGCGCATTGCTTAACAAGGTTGTGTTCATTCTCTTAATAAATTATGGGTGTGTTTTGAGCATAACGTGCATTAAATCAACGAGAGTCTCATCTCCCATTCCTTTTAAGAGTCAGTTGCGTCGCACCGTGGTGCATTTGCTATTTACATGACGAACTTTGTAAGTGGAAAAACCAAACACTTCACTAGCGAGAAAACAGTTGAACAGACTATCTGCAGCGTGAGGATAAAGAACAAGCCTCCTCCATTCAGCCTCTTTACTTTACTTTTACTCTTTACTCCTTTACTTTCATGGAGTAAGGAAACGGTGGAAACTCATTCCACTGAAGACATCCATTAGTCTACTTATTTAATTTTGCTTGTTAAAGGCAAAGATTTGTTTCAAAACTATTTCTAATTTCAGTTCTAATTTCCAGCAAACTAATAAATGAACAATAATAAAGAAGTGTGGTCAAAAAACTGACGCATATGGTGACGCAAACGTCTCTGAAACCCAACATGTGGACAAATCTAAACGTGTTTATTAAAATAAATATAAATATGCATATAAAAAATAATACTGCTAATAATAACAACATTATACAAAATGCAAACTGTCATGAATAAACTGAAAAACAGCCCTAGCGAGGTGAAAAAGGTATGGAGGTAGGGGTTTTTATATTTATGTAGAAAATAATAATTTTTGTAACATTTTCATCCTTTATTTTTTTTTTCAATTGCAAAGATATTTGTGTATTGCTGTACACCCTGTGTGTATTAAGCAATGTGTAAGCATTTAAACATAGGCGCAACTAACTCACTCTGCGCTTGACTTTAGAGCAGCTTTTAGTTGGTCAATGGCGTCTTAACACACCTTCTTTTTAGACCAGCACACCCATTAGTCCACAAAGTGGTGCAAATAGATTTGCTATTTCAGCAACATGGTGCATAACATGAAAATTACTGCTGCGTTGGTCTGAAAATAGCAACAAATCACGTCATACATGTCTTGCACCTTATTGCGCCGGGTTTATGATAGGGCAATAAAATGTACCTCTTGATAGACACCGATTGTAAATTCCCCATAACTTGAAATGCATCTTGAAAATAGCAACAAACTGCATCATTAATGCATCCCGGTGCTCTTAATTCTCATCCGTTAGTTAATAATCCCACAACAAGCCTCGGCAGATTCCAAGAATTAAGTGGCAGAGATTTTTCACATTTCTTATTTTAATGAAACAGCTCTTCTCAAATTAGTCTGGCACTCTATTGACGGCAGCCAAAAGCCTCCATTTGTATTCCCGCACACAGACCGGGTCCTCTCATGAATCAATTTCAAACAGAGAATACGCTGTGAAATTAAATAGCCTTTAGCGAGATGCTACACCCCTGAAATTATTCAAACAGACAGTTGAGAATTGTTATGGTTATGGAAAAGTGGGGGTGGCACTATTAGATATCCAATCTTATGACCAACTGTGCGGAAAGCTGGAAACACTCTTCATTAAAAGACTATTGTGGGAAGATTGTTTGCGATGCTCTGACCTCTGCGTCTGGAGGAATCAAAGGACTTTTGTCCGATTTCAAACCTCAATTTCCTGCCTGTGCCCTGAAAAAAAAGCAGAGGAGCGCTCGTGCATGATCAAACACACATTGACCACTTTTCATTGAGTTTTTCCATTCACAATGTCTGCTGTCTAGTTTTCGCTTCTTGTTTTTGCTTCAAACATAAAAGAGTCTCTTCAAATCTTTTATACATCACCTCGAGAGATGTCTGCGGGCTACGCGTTCTGCTTTACCGCAGTTTTGTGAGAGAGATTGACTATTACATTCAGCATCATCAGAAAGGCACCACAGCATCTTTGTGCCAGAAAAAAAAATCCAATATCTCTGTACGGTGCGATACAGACACTATGAGTGGCGTTTATAGGAGTGTGATGGTATATGGCCTTTTCCAGCAGATGCTCTTTGAATCGCTCCATCAGGAAAGGCTCATGACACTGCTCTGCCATCTAGTGGAGGAGTTGGACATCAGCTCACACTCCACCTAAAACACACTGCATTTCTATAAGAGTGAGCTGCACAGCTGTCATCTCACACATTCTGCTGTTTCAGAGGAGCGTTGTTGACATGAAAATTAATCATTTATAGGATTAGATTTAATTGTTGCTCAGAAAATACAATTATATTCTTATAAATGATCTATCTATCTATCTATCTATCTATCTATCTATCTATCTATCTATCTATCTATCTATCTATCTATCTATCTATCTATCTATCTATCTGTCTATCTATCTATCATCTATCTGACTTTCTATACTTTCGTCCGTGCACCCTTTTCTCCACCTATCCATTATCTTTGTTTTTTATCTATTCGACTCTACAGCTATACGATTACCTAAAGTATCCATTCATTTATCTTACTGTACCATTTTATCAAATTTGACTGTCTATCTCACCATCATCAATCTATCATCTGTCTTCCAACTATCCAATCTCCACTATCTAACTATCCATTCATCCACCCACTTAACTACTTATCTACTCATCTGTCCAAATATCCTCCATTAAATTATCTATGCATTTATCCACCCATCCATCCATCTATCCATTCATCTAACCATCTATCCATCCATTCATGTATATCTGACTATGATCCAACTATCTAACTTCATCTACTTTCTATTTATCCATCCACCCATCCATCAATCCACCTATACATTATTTTATCCATACATTCAACTATCTGACTACCCATCCATCACTATCCAATTATCTGTCCATTAATGCAATTCATCCATCTATCTGTTTGAATACCCATCCATTCATTTATCCCCCTATCCACCTGTCTATCTGACTATCCATCCATCCATTCATATGACTACCTATCTGACTACCTAACCATCCATTCTTCTGCTCTCCATCTATTTATCCATCCATCCATCCATAATCAATTATCTGTCCATTAATTAAATTCATCCATCTATCTGACTATCTATCCATCCATCCATCCATCCATATGGCTACCTATCTGACTACCTAACCATCCATTCATCTGATCTCCATCTATTTATCCTTCTATCCATCCATCCATCCATCACTAATCAATTATCTGCCCATTAATTCAATTTATCCATCTATCTGACTATCCATCCATCCATCCATCCATCCATTCATATGGCTACCTATCTGACTACCTACCCATCCATTCATCTGCTCTCCATCTATTTATCCATTCATCCATCCATCCATCCATCCATCCACTAATCAATTATCTGTCTATTATCCAATTCATCCATCTATCTGTTTGACTACCCATCCATTCATTTATCCCACCATCCATCTGTCTATCAGACTATCCATCCATCTATGCATCCATCCATCCATCCATCCATCCATCCATTCCTTCCATCCACTCATATGGATACCAATCTAACTACCTAACAATCCATTCATATACTCTCCATCTATTTATCCATCCATCCATCCATCCATCCATCCATCCACCTATACATTCTTTTATCTACATATCCACCTATCCAACTACCCATCCATCCATCCATCCATCAGTCTGTCTACTCCCTATCCATTAATGTATCACACTGTTCATCTGTCTAACTAGCTATCCATCAATCTGAATACCTTTATTACTACTGCTGATCAAACTATAGTCTATCTATCCATCAATCCACCCATAATCGATCCATCCATCTAGTATATACATCTACCAGCTATCAATCTATCCATCTATTAATCCATCTTTCCAGTCTATACATCTATCCATCCAACTACACATTCGTTCCTATATCCGTCTATCCACCCTCCGATATATATCCGAATACTATCCATCTATTTGGCTACACAAACATCAGTCTATCAATCTATCATCCGCCCAATCATCTGTCCATTAATACAACAACCTACTCATCCATCTATAATCCATAATAATCCATTCATCCATCCGACTACCTTTATCACTATCATCTGTATATCCATCCATCCACTAATCCATCCACCTTTCTGACTACCCTTCTATCCATCTATATAGTCTATACATCTATCAACTATTAATCCATCCATCCATCTATTCATCTATCCATCCAATCTACAGTATATATCCATCCATCCTACTACCTATCCATTTGACTGCCTTTATCACTATCATCTATCAATCTATTATCTGTATAAACATCCATCTGTTTATCCACTTATCCATCCACCTATCCGACTTCCCATCTATGCATCCATCTAATCTATCAACCCATCCATCTATTCATCCATCCATCCATCCAGTCAATATCTACCCATCCAACTACATATCCGTTCCTATATCCATCTATACACTTCCCCATATATATCCGAATATGATCTATCAATCTGGCTACGCAACAATCAGACTATCAATCTATCATCCATCCAATCAGCTGTCAATTAATACAATTACAATACAATACAAATACAATACTTTTCATCCATCTATAATCCATGCATCCATCCATCTGTGTGACCTACCTTTATCACTGACATTTATCCATCCATCCTCTGTCCATTAATCAAACTACCTATTCATCCATGTATAATCTATGCTTCCAACATTGTTACTTATCACTATCATCTATTACTATCATCTGTCTATACATCCATCCATCCATTCACCCATCCATCCAATTATCTGTCCATTAATCCAACTACCTATTCATCCACGTATAATCCATGCATCCATCCATCTGTTACTACCACCATCTATCACTATCATCTGTCTATCCATACATCCATCCATCCATACATACATACATCCATTTAATTATCCACTTATCAATCCACCAATCTGACTGCCCATCTCTCCATCCATCTAATCTATACATCAACCAGCTATTCCATCCACCTAGTCTATACATCCATCCATCCAACCACCTATCCATTTAGATATCCATCTATCCACCCTACCATATTTATCCGAATACAATCCATGAATCTGGCTACACAACCCTCAGTCTATCAATCTATCATCTGTCCAATCATCTGTCCATTAATCCAACTACCTATTCGTCCATCAATCATCCATCTGTCTACCAATCCATCATCCATCTTCCTATCTACATGATACTAAAGTAAAAAAAAAAATCAGATGATAAATCCTGGATCTCCTCAACCTCTTAATAACTGATACTTAATGAATGATCTTGATAATTAAACATGTGCATCCTCTAAATCACTAAAGGACGTTGTTCATTCTAGAGGACATTTTACTCGTGCTCTGTCTTTGAAAACTTCTGAAGGTCTTTTGTTTGTTCCAGACTAACAGCTTGTATTTTCCTCTGTCCTCTACTAGCTGTTTCTCCTCCATATCATCCTCTGATTTCGCTAAACCCTCCGTCACCTTCATCCCCCTCTCTCTGTCTTTGATTCTGATATCCATCTACCACTCTCAACCTCTGGCTCATTTCTATCATTTGTTCATCTGTCCTCTCATCCGCTCTCTGAGGTCAGACATCTTGCTATAGCTGGCTGGAAGTGAGAGCTGTTGATTGGGTTTAAGATGTGGAGGAGAGCGGGTTCAGGAGAGAGAGAGAAAGAGCTGAAGCCTGCTGATACACGAGTGTAGTGCTGTGTTTTATATGACAGAATAAAAGAAATTTCATAGCTATTTTAGACTATGTGGTGCCACCGCAGTTTCTGATGATGTCAAAAGTTGCCAATAATGATACTTAATTACTATTATTGATGCAACACAACACAACATGGGAATACAAAATATTGATACGAAGCCACAAAATATTTGATATTTGAATATGGTTAAAATATTTAGATAGAATATACAACAACAAAAAGGGAATGAGAATAGTCTTCACTGCTTTCCTAGTGATAAGAAGAAGAGAAAATAGTGAGACATTGGCTGATGATTTTAACCACAGCTACTGAAAGAGTGCACAGGAGGAGACAGATATACGGTGCATCCAGAAAGTATTCATAGCGCTTCACTTTTTCCACATTTCTTTATGTTACAGCCTTATTCCAAAATGGATTAAATTAATTTATTTCCTTAAAATTCTACACACAATACCCCATAATGACAATGTGAAAAAAGAGTTTTTGAAATTGTTGCAAATTTATTAAAAATAAAAAAGCTGAAAAATCACATGTTCATAAGTATTCAGCCTTTGCCGTGAAGCTCTAAATTGAGCTCAGGTATATTCTGTTTCCACTGATCAGTCTTGAGATGTTTCAGCAGCTTAATTGGAGTTCACCTGTGGTAAATTCAGTTGATTGGACATGATTTGAAAAGGCATACACCTGTCTATAAAAGGTCCCAGGGTTGACAGTTCATGTCAAAGCACAAACCAAGCATGAAGACAAAGGAATTGTCTGTAGACCTCTAGGCTGCATGGGGAAGGTTACAGAAAGCTTTCTGCTGCTCTGAAAGTTACAATGAGCACAGTGGCCTCCATCATCCATGAGTGGAAGATGTTTGGAACCACCAGGACTCTTCCTAGAGCTGGCCGGCCATCTACAGTAAGCTGAGTGATCAGGGCAGAAGGGCCTTAGTCAGGGAGGTGATCAAAAACCCGATGGTCACTCTGTCTGAGCTCCAGCATTCTTCTGTGGAGAGAGGAGAACCTTACAGAAGGACAACCATCTGTGCAGCAATCCACCAATCAGGTCTGTATGGTAGAGTGGCAAAACAAAAGCCACTCCCTGCCTGGAATTTGCTAAAAGGCATCTGAAGAATTCTCAGACCATAAGAAAAAGGGTTCTCTGGTCTGATGAGACAAAAATTGAACTCTTTGGAGTGAATGCCAGGCGTTACATTTGGAGAAAACCAGGCACCGCTTATCACCAGGCTAATACCGTCCCTACAGTAAAGCATGGTATTGGCAGCATCATGCTGTGGGGATGTAGCAGGAACTGGAAGACTAATCAGGATAGAGGGAAAGATGAACGCAGCGATGTACAGAGACATCCTGAACGAAAACCTGCTTCAGAGCGCTCTTGACCTCAGACTGGGTTGACAGTTTATCTTCCAGCAGGACAATGATCCAAAGCACACCGCCAAAATATCAATGGAGTGGCTTCGCAACAACTCGGTGAATGTCCTTGAGTGGCCCAGCCAGAGACCAGACCTAAATCCTATTAAACATCTCTGGAGAGATCTGAAAATGGCTGTACACCGTCACTTCCCATCCAACCTGATAGAGCTTGAAAAGTACTGCAAAGACAGATTCCCAAAAGACAGGTGTGCCAAACTTGTGGCATCATATTCAAAAAGACTTGAGGCTGTAATTGCTACAAGGTGCATCAACAAAGTATTGAGCAAAAGCTGTGAATACTTATGTACATGAGATTTTTCAGGGTTTTTTATTTTTAATAAATTTGAAACAATTTCAAAAACTCTTTTTCTTCACATTGTCATTATGTGGTGTTGTGTGTAGAATGTTGAGAAAATAAATGAATTTAATCCATTTTGGAATAAGACTGTAACATAAAAAAATGTGGTTAAGTGAAGCGCTATGAATACTTGCCGCATGCATTGTAAGCGATCACCTAAACCAAATGCTGTTCCATGTTTCACCACAAAAATTCTAAATGATTTCGTATATAAAGTTAAAGGGCCACGAATCCCTCCTGTCTCAGCAGAGTGTTTTCACACCTCTAGTTTGGAAAAAGTCAGGAAAGTGGGCGTGTCCAGCTTCGTTTAGGTGGGAGTGTCAGGGCAGGGAAATAGGGAAGGATTTGCAAATATGGGAGTTTCCATTTGGACACACTGACGACCCATGTCTCCAAATTCTTGTTCTTTCACTTGCTTTGGCAACACAACATGGCGTCTCTCTGTCGTCTTCGAAGCTATCATGCATATTAATGAAGTTGCACCACATACACAATAGAGCGTGCTGATTGGTTTGAACAAAGTCTTTCTCATGAATTAATGCCGCAAACTCAGAGACGTCATGATGTACTCGCAGGTACAGACAACCACTCTCCACGCTAGATTACACGCAAGTATCTAATGACCGTGACGCAGCTTCAAAAATTAGTTTCAAACCGGAAGAACGAATTTGCTCAAAATAACGCAAAAACAACCAATTTTCACTTTTTTGTGAAATATACAGTATGTGACACACATATGACTGTCAACAGCTCAAAAAATGTGTTTTGGTGTTTCGTGACCCTTTAAGTTTGCACAGGAAAAAAATCACATGCCAATGCATGTCAGTGACTGAAGCAAAATGTTTCAGCTAATTTGGTCAGTTTACAGCAGTCAGTAAGTTTACAGATTTCTCTAATTATGATTGATACAGCAGAGAATACAGATGTTGACAAGATTTATCGTCTAGCATTTATCGTCTTTTGTCTAAGTGGGTTTCACTCAACATTTATAGTCATTTTGGAAAGATAAAAAAAAAAGTATGACTAACATCACTTTGACTGAAAATTATAACCAGAAGCTGCAAAATGTGGCATCATATCAAGATTTCGTTTTCTGAGTTGTGTTGAGGTAAAAACAGCTACAGGCAGTGCCCGTGGCTCACTGAGTGCATGCATTTGATGTCACACATTGTGCTGCTAAACTAATGGCACATGCCATAATCCAAAATACATGTGGATTTTTTTAAATAATGTAAATCTTCCATTGGGTTTCTACTACATAATTCACTTAGAGATATTATTCATTTTAGATTTATTACCTGGGATTCCTTTTCATTCTCAAAATTTGCTCAGATGTTTCTTCTACATATTAAGAGAATACAATAGTGATTATAAACAACGTTCTTCCTAGTTTTTAATAGGCTTTTTTTCTTAAATTTCATCATTATATATTGTATTGTGCATGTCAAGTAAAACATTTTTACTTACATATGTTTGGATTTTTGCATATGTTAATGGAAAACAATGGAGAAACATGGAGAATTAGTTCTTTTCCCCCTGTGTAGAACATGTGCATAGCAGATCATTTGGTTTTTGAAGAATCTGAGGAGAAATATTTTATATTACGTTTACTGTATATTGAGAACCTGGCTGCGTCTGAAATAGCATATTTCCATACTATATAGTATGCTAAAAACAGTATGCAAGCCGTGTCATAGAATTCGAAAAAAAGAATGCGAGAAATACCCGGATGACCTACTACTTCTGGCGAGATCCTGAAGTGTGCATTGGACGGATGCTACGCTATCCCATGATGCACCACGAGATAATTCATGAATGGGAGTAAAGCGACATAACTGACGCTGGGAGGTCACATGATCATGACAAAATGGTGGCTGTAGTCCGAATTCCATTCATACTGTGTAGAACATAATTTTCTATTGGAGTAGTAAATTCAAATTAAAATACAGTAGCTACTGAGTAATAGGCAATTTCAGACGCAGATCCATTGTAAAACACCGGTGGAGTGTGTTTTGTTCCTCAATGTTTGTCCATATCTCTAGATATAGATCTAAGCAGCTATGCCAACAGCTGTTTGTCCATCTATCTGACTATCCATTTATCCATCCGTTCATAGATCCATTCATCCATCCATCAATCAATCTGAGCAGCCATCTAACAAATATCCATCCATGCATTCAACTATTTATTCAATTCATCCATCCAACTACCCATACTGTATATCAATCCATCAATCTACCATTCCATCAGTCCATTCATCCATCCATCAATCAATCTGAGCAGCCATCTAACAAATATCCATCCATGCATTTAACTATCTATTTAATTCATCCATCCAGCTACCTACAGTTGAAGTCAGAATTATTAGCCCCGTTTATTTTTTCCCCAATTTCTGTTTAACGGAGAGAAGATTTTTTCAACACATTTCTAATCATAATAGTTTTAATAACTCATTTCTAATAACTGATTTATTTTATCTTTGTCATAATGACAGTAAATAATATTTGACTAGA
Organism: Danio kyathit; assembly: GCA_903798195.1. Classification (NCBI taxonomy): domain Eukaryota; kingdom Metazoa; phylum Chordata; class Actinopteri; order Cypriniformes; family Danionidae; genus Danio; species Danio kyathit. The sequence continues at coordinate 44,577,328 of LR812529.1, forward strand.
TATTTTTCAAGACACTTCTATACAGCTTAAAGTGACATTTAAAGGCTTAACTAGGTTAATTAGGTCAACTAGGCAGGTTAGGGTAATAAGGCAAGTTAATGTATAATGATGGTTTGTTCTGTAGACTATCGAAAAAAAATTTGCTTAAAGGGGCTAATAATTTTGACCTTAAAATGGCTTTTAAAAAATTAAAACGGCATTTATTCTAGCCGAAATAAAACAAATAAAAATTTCTCCAGAAGAAAAAATATTATCAGACATACTATGAAAATTTCCTTGCTCTGTTAAACATAATTTGGGAAAAAGAAAAAAAATTCAAAAGGGGGCTAATAATTCTGACTTCAATTGTATATATCAATCTACTGTACCAATCCATCAATCAAATCATCCATCCAATCTGACCAGCCATCTAACATATACCCATCCATGCATTTAACTATCTTTTCAATTCATCCATCCAACTACCTAGGATTAATCGCCCAGCCCTTCAACTACCCAAGCAATACAAATACTGCAAAAGACCTATCAGAACCTACAAGGACCCTAGAATCTCATAGTAATCAGTCAAGTTTGGTGAAGGAAAAATTATGGTTTGGGGTTACATTCAGTATTTGGGCTAGTGGATGGCAACATCAACAGCTTGGGGTATCAAGACATTTGTGCTGCCCGTTACATTACAACGGGCTGCTCCTCATTCTTCAGCCTCAAACTTCCTGAAAGCAAAGAAGGTCAAGGTGCTCAAGAATTGGCCAGCCCAGTCACCAAATATGAACATTATTGAGCATGTCTGGGGTAAGATGAAGGAGGAGGCATTGAAGATGAATCCAAAAAATCTTGATGAACTCTGGGAGTCCTGCAAGAACGCTTTCTTTGCAATTCCAGATGCCTTTATTAACAAGTTATTTGAGTCATTGCAGAGATGCAGTCCTCCAAGCTCATGAGAGTCATACACAATATTCATTCTTTTTCCACTGCAGCATGACTTTATATTCTATACTGCACATTATTTCTGTTAAGAGACAAGACTTTTGTCAGGCCTTACTGTCCTAATTAAATCATTAAAAATGAAGGCATGATCAGATTTTATTTTGATAAAATACGTGTAATCTAGAGGCCTTGCCTTTCATATATGCCACTTCTGATACCAAACAATCAATTAGAAGTCATTATTGGTTGTTCCTAAAATTTGGATAGGCGACAAGACTTTTGTCAGGTAGAGTATAGTTAAAAAAAAAACATGTCCATTTTTTTTCACTATTAACATCATTGCTGAGAGAAACAATTATGATATGTAAAAAAAAGACTAATGAATCATCCAGAATGTGTTTCGGTAAAATTCCATGGGACAAAAAAAATGTAAAAAAATCCAGAAAACAAGGCTTGAGGAAACAAGACGTGATCTAGGACATTAAAAGTCTTCACAGAGGAAGCTCTCGCATTGGAAGCTTTAAAGCGACGCATGCATAAAACATTACAAATTTATTGCACAAGTGCGTTTAGTGCTCCGAGGCATTAAAGAACACATGTATTACAACGGGAGGTGTAAAATACATTTCGGGAAAACAAGAAGAAAGTGCAAAGTGACAGGCAAAATGATGGAACCGGAGGATGAAGACAAACTAGCTGTAATGCAGTTTATTCCCAGCGAGCAATATCTACTTGGAGTTGTTTTTAGTTGGGCGTACATCATTCACTCAGCGTAACTCCACACGCTTATGCAACAGATTCGATTTCGGGTTTGTTAACGGAGCTCTATCAACCCTCCCCCTTTTCTCAGCATCTGTCCCGATCTGTGATGCAAGAAAGAAAGAAAGAAGAAAAAAAAAACTTTCTTACAGAGGGAAATAAACGTCTCGGCATCTCCTGAGGCTTCGCTTCGTTTTCCCTCAGATAAAAGCGAGAGGGAAAAAAACTGCAAACAAATGTTCCACTGAAAACAGCCATAATTATCTCGGCGTAAAGGCAATTCACACAGTGTTTGGGAGGCGACTATTTCCAGCTTCTATCAGCTTAATGAGAGGCCTGCTGCCAACGCAGACAAACTAATGCTAAACACACCGAATTTAAGCCCTAAAGATAACTCCGCCAAGGACACCAGTGTTTAAAAATAAGTGTCAGGTGAGCACAAATTGCAAAGCAGCAAGTTTAACCAGCGTGTCACTTCTGCAGGTTTTCCATATGTGCATGCTAGTTACTGTATGTCATTTATGGGACATATTTTACACTCTAAATGAGTGGTGTGGCATCAAATCAAAAAGTTGACAAAATGTGAGACACTGCAGACTCTTGTTAGAGCGTGAGCAGCATTATTCTGACTGACAGATATAAAAATAACTTTAAAAATGGTTGTTTACCAGTGTCTGTCTCACTTCCTGCATACTGCGTGATATACTTTAATGATCATAACACATTCAGAATATGAATAACTTTAATGAGTGAATGTGAAAAACATGAATAAATCCCCACATTATATTTCAAATATGATTTTCACATGCTAGTGGGTGTGTAATGACATTAAGGTCCCCTCTTGGATAGGAATGCAAGTCACACACACACACACTGATGAAAAATGAATGCATTTGTGTATAGTATGTAAATGTCTTAAATGTATAAATGCATATAATCAGAGAATTATCAGTATTAAAACACTACACTTTTATTTATTTTTTACAAAATAACTCAGGACTGCATGAATTGAAGGGACTTATTCTTACAACACATCAAAATAAACAAAATTCTAAATTCTAAAATTTAAGGAAAATAAATTCACAAGCTGAAAACCTGAAATAAATATAAAAATACAAAAAATATTAATATAATAACAATAATTATTATTATTATAATAAATACATTAAAATATTAATATTAGTAATAATAATAATAATAATAATAATAATAATAATAATAAATAAATAATAATAATAATAATAATAATAAATAATAATAATAAATACAATAATAATAATAATAATACATTATTATTATTAATTATTATTAAATAATTGTATTATTATATTATAATTATATAAATAATAATAACAATAATAATAATAATAATAATAATATTAATAATACAATAATAATAATTATTATTATTACAGGTATAATTATTATTTATTAAATAATAATAATAAGAAGAAGAAAAAAAATCATAATTAATAACAATTATTATTATTATTATTATTACTATTATTATTAAATAATTGTATTATTTTTTATTTTATAATTATATAAATAATAATAATAATATTATTATTAATAATAATAATAATAATAATAACAATAATAAATACAACAACAACAACAACAATATTAATAATAATAATAATAATAATAATAATAATAAATAATAAAATAATAATAATAATAATAACAGTAAATAAAAGATCATAAAAATAAATAAAATTAAATAATAATAAAAAATAATAATAAATGATAATAATAAATAATTCATAATAATAATAATAATAAAGAAATAATAATAATAATAATAATAATAATAAATAAAACAAATAATTATAACAAAAAATTAAATAATAATAATAATAATAAATAACACAAATAAATAATAATAAAAAATAGTAATAATGAATAAATGAATAATAATAATAAAAAAATAAAAACAATAATAAATAAATAATAAAAATAATAAACAAGAAATAATAAACAAATAATAAAAATAATAATAAATAACAAATAATAATAGTAATAATAATAATCATGATAAAATATAATAAATAACAAAAAATAAAATAAATAAATAGATGATAATAAATAATAAATCCAAATAATAATAATAATAATAATAATAATAATAATAATAATAAAAATAATAATAATAAATAACACTGTTAAAAATAACAATAAATAAATAATAAAAATAATAATAAATAACAAATAATAATAATAATAATAATGTTCAATAATAATATAGATGCAGCCACCATCACAACATTAAAGTCACAAACATTAAAATCACAATCATTTTTATACGAAGCAGGGTGTCATGACAGATGATAGAGGACAATTTCAAGTTAGTCAGCATCTCTATACAAGTCAAAAAAGTTATTAAAAACTAAAACTAAATATATTTTATATCCATTTGGCCATCAAAGCGCAATAAACCCTTGCTCAACCTTTCTGGAGGTGTATTTTATAACAATAATGAACCGACTACACATCGTTTCACACTAAATGACACTCAATATCAAAACAACCGATGTTTGCTTCCTTTAAATGTCAAATCACTTCCTGTCCAAGTGGGATGTTCTTGGTCAGAATCTTCAAAAACAGCTCAGATTTTTGGTCTGATATTCAAAATTCTGCCTTATCATCTCTGTTTCACGACCCCTCTTTCACTGTCATCTGCTTGTATAATCTTCATGACATATGAATCACAGCTATTAGAAATGCTAGTTCGCTGCTAACATTGTCTCTGTTACTCATCACACGTCTGACATATGAATGAGAGAACGCAAAATATGGAAGAAAAATCCCTTTTGGCAGCGAAGCACACAAAATACAGCGCCAGGTTTTTATTATCTCTCTCTTCTTTGAATGAAGATACAGTGTTAATGACAGAGTGGCCATCTGTCTTCACAGGGACGCGTTTGTCTTTCATCTCTTTTGTTCTTTTGAGTTAAAATAATATCAATACGAGGCTCCTTTAAGTGTGGAACTTGCATAATTCAAAGGCCAGCTAATGTGTTTGTTGAGAAAGGCCAGTGTCTTTCATCCGCGAGCGTCTCAGAAATGCTGTGCTGAAACCTGGAGCCACACACACATGCTTTTTTTCTGCTAAACAATGTGCAGGAGACTGATGAGAGTGCCTCTTTACACTGAAGAAAGAGTGTGAAAGCGAGAGCAGGAGTTGTGTGTGTGATCCAGAGTGGAGGCTTTCAAATAAAACCGCCTCACACACTGTAGGAATAATGCTGGAGTTAACGATAAATGATGCTGAAAGGGGATGGCATGGTGGCTCAGTGGTTAGCACTGTCACCTCACAGTAAGAAGGTTGCTGGTTCGAGTCCCGGCTAGGCCAGTTGGAGCTTGCATGTTCTCCCCGTGTTGGCATAAGTTTTCTACGTGAGCTCCGGTTTCCCCCACAGTCCAAACACATGCGCTATAGGTGAATTGAATAAGCTAAATTGGCCGTAGTGTATGAGTGTGTGTGAATGTGAAAGTTTATGGGTGTTTCCCAGTACTGGGTTGTGGCTGGAAGGGCTTCCGCTGTGTAAAACATATGCTGGATAAGTTGTCGGTTCATTCTGCTATGGCGACCCATGATAAATAAAGGGACTAAGCCAAAGAAAATGAATGATTGAATGATGCTGAATGGATTTGATTATAGTACTAAACAGTGATGTGATTATAATGGTTTATAGAAAAGTGTTTCTTGCTTGAATTGCATGCTATGTCATTGTTTGAATATTGTTCATAATGTAATTATTGCTTTATACAGTAGATACAGAATGAGCTGTTAAAAACTATTAAAACAAAAATTTAAACTATTTAAATGAAAAATATTATAATTATAATACACAAAAATGAGTTTAAAATAAAGATAATTTCAGAATAATTCTCTCTCTCTATCTCTCTCACATACAGTACACACACACACACACACACACAGATAGACACATATACAAAATTGTGCTGTTATAAAAACTATTAAAAAAATCTGTTTAAACTATTGAAATAATGTTTAATTATAATGCATATAAAAGTTATTTTAAATGTATAAAAAAACATTACTATAAAATAAAATAAAGAAAATTTGAGAATAACACACAAATTGTGCTATTATAAAAACTTTAACAAATAAATGTTAAACTATTTAAATGAATATGTTTAATTATAATGCACCAAAGGTTTCTTAAAATTTATAAAAAAAATACTATATATACTGTAAATTGAGTTGAAGTCAGAATTATTAGCCCCCCTGTTTATTTTTTCCCCAATTTCTGTTTAACGGAGAGAAGATTTTTTTCAACACATTTCTAAACATAATAGTTTTAATAACTCATCTCTAATAACTGATTTATTTTATCTTTGCCATGATGACAGTAAATAATATTTGACTAGATGTTTTTCAAGACACTTCTATACAGCTTAAAGTGACATTTAAAGGCTAAACTAGGTTAATTAGGTTAACTAGGCAGGTTAGGGTAATTAGGCAAGTTAACGATGGTTTGTTCCGTAGACTATCGAAAAAAAAAATTAGCTTAAAGGGGCTAATAATTTTGACCTTAAAATGAGGTTTAAAAAATTAAAAACTGCTTTTGTTCTAGCTGAAATAAAACGAATAAGACCTTCTCCAGAAGAAAAAATATTATCAGACATACTGTGAAAATTTCTTTGCTCTGTTAAAAATAATTTGGGAAATATTTAAAAAAAGAAAAAAATTCAAAGGGGGGCTAATAATTCTGACTTCAACTGTATGTATGTATATATATATGTATATATATATATATATATATATATATATATATATATATATATATATATATATATATATATATATATATATATATATATATATATATATATATATATATATATATATATACATACACACACATACATACATATATATATACATACATACATACATACATACATACAAAGTGTTGATGGTAATGCATTAGAAGTAATGCAAGTTATTGTATGTAATAATTTTACTTTTCTGAGTAACGAGTAAAGTAACGCATTACTTTTAAAAATTAAGTAATAATATTTGAGTTACTTTTTAAAAATGTAATGCGAGTTATTTTTTAGTTTAATTAATTAATTTTTAGAAATTAAATGGCTGAAGTAAAATGAACATAGTTACATGAATCCTGCACTTAATTAGAGAATTAGCACCCCGTGGTAACAGACAAAACAAAAATGGCAGGCATTTTGAACACATTGAAGAAAAAAAGTAAATGAATGTGTACGTTAAGCAGTGTGTTGTTAATTGCAGACCTCCTCTGTTAAAAAAAACCCTAAAAATTCTGAAAGAGATCAAGCCACAGCCAAGTAAGAAAAAGTAATGGGTAATGTAATTTAAAAAAATGTAATGTAACGCATCACTTACCATAAAAAGTAACTAATGCAACTAGTTACTTTTTTGGGAAGTAACTCAATATTGTAATGCATTACTTTCAAAAGTAACAACACTGCATATATATATATATATATATATATATATATATATATATATATATATATATATATATATATATATATATATATATATATATATATATATATATATATATATATATATATATATATATAATTAACACATAATATAACACAGGTTACAGTAAATTATACAATATAATCACAATATATTACTGCATACTGTCATGTTCAGTAACTGGAGTTGTGTGTTTCTGTGATCACTCATGTGATGTTATCAATGGTTTCAGGCAACACTGTGACTTCCATGTGGATTTTCTATAGAGAAAAAAAGGCACAAAAACAATGAACAATTTAAGCTTGTATATGCAACAAGTCATACGACTCGCATCACGTCAAACTCTACATCTACATAAAAATTACAAATAAAAAATCAGAAATGGATGGAAGATTCACTTTTTTTAACCTTGTCAGCTCATTTTGACACCCTCCTTTGTACAATATTTAATGTTTGCGGGTCAATAGTTAACAGATGGATGGACAGATGAATAAAAAACAACAAAAAAGTAAGCAAATAATTTTTAAAACACTATAAAACAAGTGAACAATCAAGACAAATGCAGAAAATATTAAACAATAAAATATTTTAAAATAAAATTATATTATCATTAATCTAATAAAATATTAGATCTAATGAACAACAGAATGAACAACTGATAGAATGAACAGATGATAAACAGAACAAAGGCCAGATAGGATAAATAAACAATTGAGCAAACTGTCAATTGATTCAATTGAATCAATTTAATGATCAATAAAATTAGTGTTAGAAAAAAGCAAACACTACAAAAAAATGGAGGGATCAATTATTAAAATGAAAGATGATTAAAATGAAAGAAACTGATAAACATGAAAGCTTTGTCATGACTGATAGTACAAAGAGATAAACGATCCATAGATTGACAGAATGAAACAACAACAGAATAAAGACAGATGGACAGGTAAATAAACCAAATGGGAGAATGACAATAGGTGGAACAAACGAATGAACAAACTAATGCTATAATGAATGATCGTTAAAGGAATGACCAGACAATCAATAGTACAAATGATCAACAGATAGCCAGAAAAAAATCATTAATGAACATCTCCTTCATGCCTCCTGATGAGGACCATAGGGATATCTATTCAAAATGCCAGACTTGTTCTTTTATTTTCTTCCTCCTGAAAGAAAACGGGTGATCAAACTTGAGCGTTTTCCCAGAATCTTGAGGTCACCAGTCGCACTCACTGTGAAAATCCCTTTTGTTCCAGCCTGCGACAATATATCATCTTCACGCAGTGTAACGGAGCGATGACATCACGCTCTGATAATGGAGCTTTTATCGCCACCAAGGTCATCAGAAAACTAGCGACGGGCCCAGACTGAACACAGTGTGCATGCGGCCCGCTGACAAAGAGCAGCACTAATCAGCATTAACCCTCACTGAGATCTTCAATCAGAATCTGGAAAACACACAGTCTTGCTCCTTTATCTCACGCTTGGGTTCAGATGGAATTTCCACCAGGAGAATAATCACTCTTATTTCTGACCTTGCGGAGCGATTACATGTCTTGTTCCACCAAGCGCAGACGATTCCCCCATTCGCCTTAATCAAGCAGTAAATAAACACGCTTATTGTTTTTAGAGCTTGTTTACAGCTGCCATTCACTCAACAATGACTGAAGTGTTATTAAAGTCTGCTAAAAGGATGGTTCTTTTAAGGCTACGTCTACACTACTTTGGATAAATCTGAAAGCTGTGGCGTTTTCATCTCAAAACACTCCATGTCTTCATTATCATTTTCAATTCTTTTCATCATCCACACTAAGGCCCAATCCCAATTCTACCCCTTAGCCCTTACCCGCTTGCTTTGCGCGTTCACATGAAGGGGTAGAGGTGTCCCAATTCTCTTTAGCTTGAAGGCGTAATGCTAAGGGGAAGGGCTAGATACCCCTTCAAATGGAGATTTTTCAGGACCACACTTGAAACCAAGAGGTAAGAAAATTTCCCAGAATACACCAGCTAAAACGGCAGCATAGCTACACACGGAAGTCAGGAGATGCACAAATTAGTTGTTGTTTTTTTTGTCATTATTACAAATTTTTACAACAAACAAGCAAATGTTTTAAAGAGCCCCTATTATACATAAAATCTGCAGATGACACCACAGTAATTGGTCTAATCAGCAACAATGATGAGACTGCCTACAGGGAGGAGATACAGCATCTGGCCACTTGGGGCACCAACAATAATCTGCTCCTTAACACCGACAAGACCAAGGAGCTCATTGTAGACTTCAGGAAGGGACGAACAGGCTCACATGATCCCATCCACATCAATTGGATGGCCGTTGAGCCTGTCTCATCCTTCAAGTTCCTGGGGACCCACATCTCAAAGGACCTTTCCTGGACCACCAACACCTCCAGCCTGGTCAAGAAGGCTCACCAGCGCCTATTTTTCTTAACGCAACTTAAGAAGAACCAGCTGTCATCAGCCGTCTTGGAGAACTTCTACCGCTGCACAACAGAAAGCATCCTGACCAACTGTGTCACAGTCTGGTATGGAAGCTGCTCTGTTGCTGAGCGTAAGGCACTGCAGCAGGTGGTGAAAACTGCCCAACGCATCACAGGGACCACACTGCCAGCCATAGAGGACATCCAGAGGAAACACCGTCTGCGCCGAGCACGCAGTATTCTTAAGGACTCCTCTCACCCTGCTTCGGCAGGGGCTTTAGGCTCCCCCGGACAAAAACCAGTAGACTAAGGAACAGCTTTTTCCCCAGAGCTGTCTTCCTATTGAACTCTGCCCCCCACTGACTCTTTTGCCCCCCTAATACACCCCCACTCTCCTCATACTCCTCATAATCACTGCACTATTTAACATTTGCACATTTAAAAATTGCACATATTCATTGCACTGATTCATTTATTTGAACTGTAATTATCCACTGCACATGTACATTTGTAAATATGTACACACCCACTGTACATATACATTTGTAATTATGTTTATCTATCGGCACGCTTCTGATTATTAATATCAACCTGTACATATATCCATCTATTGTAAATCTTTGTTCATAGCTAATACAACCTGTATATAATGTTCATAGTACATCCATCTGTAAATATCACCATAGTTTTTCTATAACTGCACTTTATAACTTATACCTGTATCCTGCACTTGCTGCTATTGCACTCCTGGTTAGACCTAAACTGCATTTCGTTTCCTTGTACTTGTATATGTGTAATGACAATAAAGTTGAATCTAATCTAATCTAATCTAAATAGGGTCATATTTTGGTTGTAAGGGTCTCCAACAACAATGTAATATGCATGCAAGGTCAAAAAAACAGTTTCATGGTCTTATAATATGCATTTATTTCTACCTAATTATAAAAACCCAGACCCCTCCTCACCTCGAAGCTAATCTGCGATGATTGGACCGATGACAGCCTGTTGCGATTGGTCGACACTGACAGCCTTCAGCATGAGACAGAGTAAAATGCCCAGCACAGCTTATTAACAGTATAGAAGTAGTCAGAGTGCATACACGCTTCATATTAGTGTAAGGCGTGGATTTCGGCAGTGGGTGAATGTAAATACAGACGATGGACTTGAAAATACAGACGACTAACTATTTTATTGAGCCAAAACTCGATTGACAAGAGTCTACTAGCCCGTCACACTCTACCTGCTCTTTTCACACACACACACACATACATACACACACACACACACACACACAACACACACACACACACACACACACACACACACACACACACACACACACACACACACACACTACCCTCCTCCTCAGAGAACACAACACCAAAATAAAAGTCCTTAACAGAAACATTCAAAAACAGAAAAAATAGAATGTATATTAAAGAAACAACTTCACATTAGTTACTAACACCACAGAACACAGTACCAGGTTCTCACCAGTGTTATCAGGGCCGGCGTGTACATAAAATAGAGAGGGCGGCGTCCGCGAATCCCCCCCCCCCCACCCTCGGTCCTCACTTTGAACTGGGAACCGGTCACTTTCTTTTTCACTTTCGGGTTGAGGGCGGCGTGATCGCCGTTCACCTAGAGCGCCAGTTCAGCTTGCTCCAGCCCTGAGTGTTATTCAGACACCTCACCCTGAACGTAACCCCCCCGGACTTTCAGGGACAGATGTTGGCAGGTATGTGTGTGCAGTTTTATTTTGAAACTTGACTGCTGCAAGTATGTAAGAACAACTGGCGATGGCCATAGCAATGACAAACAGCAGTGGATTGCAGGCTCACAAACACATTTAAATTCCTAAACAATGCGGCACGCGCCGCGTTTTCAACATGGCTTTATACGCGATATGAAAATATAAAGAGTTAACCTGATACAGTACAAGCGGTTACAAGTAACAAAACACAATTAAACACATAATTTACAAGCTAGAAAAAAACAAGGAGGCAATCATATTAATCGCACTTACTTACACTTGTGAACTGGAGGAAGACACTGATCCACGATGGACTGCTCCATGTTCTGACATAGTCCCTTACATCAATAGTCTTTTCCAGTGGCGGCTGGTGTTAAAAAATGTGAGGGGGGCGCATTTTAAAAGCCATTAAAAGCCATTTTTCAGGTGATGTACCAAAAAACAAAATTGACTAAAGTATACAATAAATGCATCACAAATCAGTTCATTTTAGTTCAATTTGGGTTTATCAGTAATGAAGTAATCAAGATAAACAGTAAACACACACACACACACACACACACACACACACACATAAATGTTGCCTAATCACTGGCAGCACTACTTAAAAAATAATTTTGCTCTTCTTTCTTTCTGGCTTGCAAATTTCTTAATGAGCTTTTGGTTAAAGTCAGTCAACTCAGTCACCAGTCTCTTCTCTATTGACAGCATGGCCAATGCATTCAGCCTCTCTTGCGTCATGCTGTTTGAAACAGCAAACATGGAAAACAGTAAAAGGCATGACTTACATCTCAACTTACCAGCCAACTCCGTTTGTCATGACAAGTGCTGGAAAAGCCCCGAATATATGCCCGCTCGCGATCACTTGACTACTGGTAAATTTGTTTTCATTAGTTTTGCAAGGAAGGTCGATCTGGTCCAAGCTCCTTGATTATTATTTTTTTTTTCTTCTTCATCCAAACGCCTTGTGAACGGATATCTTTGCAAAGATACAACAGAATTTTCCTTCATCTTGCACTTGCTTTCACTATATGAATAAAGGTCAGCACAGCTAACTGACGAGCTGCTGCTGCTGAACGGTCTAAGTGAGAATGGTCCAATCACATAAGGCCAATCATATAAAAACAAATATGATTCGTTCTAACAAAAAAAAGGGAGGGTTCGGGGCGCAGAGCGCTGCGCCCCAAAGACAATTTAAAACCGGCCAATTAGAGCTTATCCTCATATCACATGCTTTGCAAAAGTTCGTGTACCCACATAGACACTCATTAGTCCGGCGCCCCGCACACATATGAAAAAATATTGTTCATACATTTTTTTTTTCAATAAATGTTAGTATGACTACAATAAATGTTAGAATGTTATAATTAAATCAGTTTATTTTGTTAATATTTGTGATAATAAATATTGACATATTAAAGGAGTCTAACTTGATGGGGGCGGCGCCCCAGCGCCCTCTATTGACCAGCCGCCACTGGTCTTTTCTGATCCTTCCTTTAACAAACGACCGATGAATTCTTCTTTGTAAGTATGTAGATTTCAGAACCACTGGGTTGTTTTTTTAGACACCAATGAAACATGCTGATGAACAATGCACAGTGATGCTTTAAAATCATGCTGACTTCAAAAGAAACAGAAAATATTTGCATATTTAACCTTGGCATGTTCAGATAAATAAATATTTGCTCATATACGATTAAATATGAAGCATTCAAAGACAGAAGGCATCAGAAGAACAAGAAAAAGATCAAGAATGATTATACACTGGGAAAAGAAGATATTAAAGAAGCAATGGCAGTAAAAGCAGCAACAGAAGCAGAAAAAAGCAGCAGAATAGGGCATTAGTATAAATTCCAGTCTTGATTCCTGCACAAAACTATGCAGATTTGTAACATATTTGCATAATGCCATTGTCTACATCGGCTGCCTGCAAACAATGGCTGATTTAAACCTTCAAACACTGTGGGTTTACTGTATTTAAGGACTAGGAGAGTTTGGTTTGTGTTACTTTTTGTGCTGTTTAAGCAAATCCACTTTGCGTTAAAGGGCACCTATGATGAAAATCTACTTTTGTAAGCTATTTGGGCAGAACTGTGTGTATGTATAGTGTGTCCACTGTCATATTGGAGTGATATACACACAAGTCTCTTTTTTAAAAATTCCTGATGTTAAAATAGTACCCAAATACCAGGGATTTTGAGGCCCACCACAACATGATGTAGAAGTGCACTTTTCCCCGCCCACCAAATTGATTGACAGGTGAAAATATAGTGAAAACATCTGTGTACTGCAAACGGGATTTATGTGAGACTCATCATTTCAGAAAGGCTTGAATAAACTCAACCACAAATACTTCTAATATACTTACTTGGTATTTTTGACTAATGACCTTATTTCAGCTTCATCCAAGTCTTTCTCTATCACTGACTGCTGTTTATCTAACGTAATGCATGATGAGAAGCAGACACGCACGTGGGAGCGGTGGGCGGGGAGAATCAGCTCATTTGCATTTGAAGCCACAGGCTACAAAAACAGCTACAATATACTTAGACACTAAAATGGGCAAATTTTGGAGGCTATAATAAATAATCTGATGGCTATTTTGAGCTGAAACTTTACAGACACATTCTGGAGACATCAAAGGCTTATCTTACATCTTGTTAAAGCTAACGTTAACCTTTAAGTTAACTTAACCTTTTTTAAGCAATTTAAAAGGCACCTATTCTACCCCTTTTTCAAGATTTAAGTCTTTTTTGTCTCCAGAATATGTCTAAAGTTCCAGCTCAAAATACCCATCAGATTACTTGTTATACCTTTCAGAATATTTTATTTTCTGCTCTGAACAATCATGTAGCTGTTTTTGTTGCCTGGGCCTTAAATGCTAGTTCTCCCCGGCCACCGTTCACACGTACCTGTCAGAGTGTGCCGAAGGGCGTACTCAATGTACAGTTGCCTTGAACCGGGCCAAAGAACGCTTGTCCCCCCTCCCGTCTCCCCCGACGGCACGCACTCACATTACATTCGGGCCTGGGCATGCTTACGTCATCGATGATGCGCTGTTCAGTAAGCGCTCTCGCTCAGCACAGTGGAGATTTCTTTAGTTATACTGATTAAGTTGTTTGATATGCGGTGACACGCAGTCAAATATTTCGCCGAACAGATCAGCCACTTTTGATGCTCATAAACAATCATAAAGCCCTCATGCTGCAGGAATTAGGAGGTTTGCTAAAGGTGCAGCTGTTGTGCAGTGAGGGGTTTGCGTCTTTAATAAACTACGACAATTTTGCGTTCATTGAACAGTACGAATGATTAATTAATCCATATCAAACAGTCCCTTAAAAGTCACGTCTCGTCTTCAGTTTCAGGCGCGTTTTGCACTCACACACAATCGTACCACGGCAAGTGAGCCGCGCTCTGGCCCACCTCTTCCAACTGGGCCAGGGCCGACCAAGTGAACCGTGCCTGAGCCCGATTCAGAGCACTCACACTTCTCAAACTATCCGGGAAACGGGTCTGGGCACGGTTCGGATAGCATAGTGTGAGTACGCCCTCAGTCTCTGCCTCGGCTGAGTTAGATAACAGACAGACATTGAAGGAAGCAGATGTCACGTAAAGTTTGTGAGAAATATTACAGTAAGAACTTTACCAATGATTATTGGATGTATTTGTTGTGGAGTTAATTCAAGCCTTTCGATGAGTCACATACAACGTCGTTACAAAGTTTACTGTTATGCTCCGGGAATTCTGCGTGTGTGTCTCTCTCTCTTTCGCTTTCTCTCTCTCCCTCTCTCTTGCGCGAGCCTGTTCTCTCGATCTTGCTTCTATCTCTTTCGTTTTCACAGGTTCAACCCCCTTCGGATTGTTATTGGCTGTAGGATCAGTCAATCATCATTATCTTCGGTGACGTGGCGGCTTCTGCGGCCAATCCGAGTGGTCGCCAGGTTTTTAAAAAGACGACAAGTGGGACGCCAGACAGAGGCTTTTGCGTTCCTGTTTTGTTCTTTGTTTTATACTGCCTCCCGTTATTTCTTTTGTTTTTGGACCTTTATATCGCTTTGCCAAAGTTGCTATTGTCATCTTGTTTATTTTCATTAATTTTCTTTTTTTATTCTTCATTTGAGATCATTTGCTGATATTCTTTGTTTTCCCAAAGGGATTTGGAGAGGGAGATGTCACGTGACTTACATCACCTAGAGAACCTGTGTATAGACACACCAGGTTTAGGAGTGAGCGCTGTCTTTGTATTTTTCTGTTTGGTTAAGATTAGAGTAGGTAAGTTATGGCGTGTAAACACCGAAGACTTGCTTTCGATTATTTTGTTTTCAGTTAGGTAAAAGGGTTATACTGAGTTAGTTTGATTTTTGGTTTTATTTTATTTTCTTTCAGCGCCACTTTTGTCCTCTTCCCCTGCGGGGTTTATTGTTTTTTGATTATTTTGCTGGTATAAATTGTATATAATTTACCTTTTGTGGTTATTTGTTGTCATTTATATTCTTCTTCTTTATTATCACTATTTTCTGTTTATCTTTGATTTCTGTATAATAAATTATTCTCTTTTTGGCAGTATTTTGGTTGATCCATGGTTTTCTTCTTTCATATTACACAAAATTGTCACAATATGAACGTTACTCACTTCAGTCCTTAGTCTAACATCAAGAAGTCATAACATTCACACACACACACGCAGTCGAGACACATACACACAAACACATACACTATTTAACTTTGCACTGTTTTTCACAGCAAATGTGACAGGATACACGTTAATATCCACTGCTGTGTGGATATCTGTTATGTTAATGTACAAAATAATCCTGATTTAACGTCCACAAACCGGGATTAAAGCGTCTTCTTTTATAATTGTACTGACACGCGGCTGTGGTGATGAAGACGGTAAAATCGCTGTAATTCATTTCACATATGTGTTTTAAAAACGTTTTAAACTTGTAAAACTCATTCTTGATCACATTTGATGATGACTGATGATCACAGAGAGCTGAACAGATCTTTTAATCCCAGTTGCTTTGGGCACGTCCTGTCTTGTTGATATGATTATACGCGTTACTACAGAGACATGTTAATACGTGGCTGTCAATCAATTTGTTGGGTGGGGAAACCGCACTCCTACGTCACATTGCGATCGGCCTCAAAATGGGAGGGATTTGGATCCTATTTTAACGTCAGGAAATTTAAAAAAAGATACTTATTGTGTTTAGATCACCCCAATATGACTGTGGACACACTATACCTATACACAGTTCTGTCCAAACAGCTTCCAAAAGATGATTTTCATCATAGGTGCCCTTTAAGTGGATTGAACATAAAACAATTAAGTTCTCCTAAACAAACCTCAAGAATTGTGTTGTTTCAGCTCATTTTAATTAAGTAGTTTGAACAAGCAGCATAAGTAATTTTTAGAGTGTATATATTATTATAATATTCTTCACACTGTGAAAAAAGCTTCTAGGGCATCCCGGCGAAACCCCCTTTGTTGTTTCTTCCTGGCACCTTTATATTTTTAAGAGTGAAATGATGCTAAATCTCAAAAGATCAGCAGCCGGCACTTCCACACAATCCACACACAAAGCAAACACACTCCCAAACGAGAAGAGGACACAACTAAATCGATCCCGAGCCACTGAAACGAGTTCTCTCGCAGGGGAAACCTTGATGAAGAGTCTTGTTATCCAGTCAATGTGCTGACTCCATGCTTTCCCCAGCTCAGAAGTCCATCAGACATGTCCTCTCTCCCTCTCCCTGGGTGTCTCCTCTCGTGGTATAAATCAAAGCCACTCTTTAAAAAAAGCTCCAGATTGTTCCTGTGCAAACACGACAGGCCCTGCAGCTCGCCACCGCATCACACCGCTGTTTGTTCATTAAATATTAACCCCAGCCGTTTGGTGCCCACTCCCCCCTGAAATAGATTTTCATTTTCCGGAGCGTTCGTTTGGCCCGCTCACATCCGAGTCCACTGTGAAGGGCATCGCTGATCTAATCAGATCTCCACGTGTCGCCGGCGGGGGAAAAAAAAACTCTGTCCCTCTGCTGTTCAATCTCTTTCTCTCTCTCTTTCATTGCAGACAAGGTCACACGGCCCATTCACACTCTTTGTCAGCAGAGTTATTCAGCTTGTCCGGTTGAGTTGAGTGACTTGGAAAAATGGCAGCATTACAAACACACCTTTTTTTGCTAACACTTCAAGGAATAGTTCACCCAAAAATGGAAATGTACTTAATATTTACCTAAGCTCAATTAGTTCCAAACCTTTATGAGTTTATTTTTTCTGTTGAACGCAAAAGATGTTTTGTAACAATTCTGTAACAATTGACTTCCATAGTATTTGTTTTTCCTACTATGGTAATGGTTACAGGTTTCTAACATTTTTCATATGTTGTGTTTAACAGAAGAAACACGCTCATAGAGGTTTGGAACTAATTGAGGGTGAATAAATAGACTGTTTTTTGGTGAACTATCCCTTTAAAAGGGCAGCAATTTTACCCCCTTATCAAGATTTAAGATAAGGCATTTGTCTGTAGAATAGAATAGAATAGAATAGAATAGAATAGAATAGAATAGAATAGAATAGAATAGAATGTATCTGTAAATTTTCAGCTAAGAATATGCCTCAGATTATTTATTATACCTTTCAGAACATTAAAATGTTCTGCTCTGAACAATATGTAGCTGTTTTTGTGGCTTGTGCCTTTAATGCTATTTCTCCCCGCCCACCGTTCCCATATCCCTGTCAGAGTGTGCCTCAATCTCCGTCTCAGATTCTAACAAACAAACAAACCACAGGAGACACTGGTATTTATCTGTTAAGAACCATAGGAAGTTTTCTTTAACTCACAACCAAAATGTCTGTACAGGAGTCCAGTATCATAATGAGTGGAAGCAGGTGTCAATGCTACCATTGTTACATAGACGGCAGCTACAGTAGCTCTCTGCAACTCTCACATGGTCGCCCACTGAAGCTCAGCTGAGCTGCACCGGGTCGATACCAGGATGGTAGATCACATGGGAAAGCTTTCTGCCGGAAGTGGTGTTAGTGAGACCAGCAGAGGGCACTCAACCTGTGGTCTGTGTGGGTCCTAACTAGTGCTGGGCCGTTAACGGCGTTAACGTGCTGCGTTAACGCGAGACTCTTATCGCGCGATAAAAAAAATATCGCCGTTAATCTATTCTCAAAGTTGGGTTGGGAGCTGGGTCTATTCTACGCAAGCTATGATGGCTTTCACCTTGATATATTACCGCGGATGTATACCTGACCGGTGAGCCGTCTGCTCTATTGAATCAAATCAGCAGGATGCCTGACTCTAACTGCAGTTTCACTTTTCATTTATTCCTTCGTGACAAACTGGGGTAATAAAGACGCAAATACGGAGTAAGGACAGGTGAGAGAGTTATGGAGTTTAATAACGCATGCCAAATGGTAAGAAAAAAAAACTTCCGCATTTCGCGATGTGTGTGTGTGTGTGTGTGTGTTTGTGTATGTGTGTGTGCAGTCCTTTCTGACAGCCGCGTGTGGACCTTGTCGGAAATATGGCGAAAGGTCCTAAAGACCGCCGTGTTTACTTCAATAATGCCACTAAAATCTGCATACTCCACATCTTAATTCCATTTCTGTTTAGTTCAGTGCTGACTTTAGTCTGGTTAAGCTCATCAGAATTCGCTGTTTGGAGCTTATGTAGGCCTACAGTTCAACATTCATGTTTAACTGAATAAACAGTTAGTAAACACAAGTAAGTAAACACATCTTATTGAACATCATTTATTTTCATCACCAATTATCATAGTAGAACAGTTTCTCAAGCAGTTTGTGATGCATTTTGGAAACATTTTGGAGATGAGACACTGGTCTAATGCGACACCCGGCTTGAGAAACCCGTTCTCAAAGACTTATTATTTGGGTAGCACACATTCTGAATACCTTCGGCAGAATTCAAATGAGCCATTTTAATCTAGATTAATCTAGATTAATTTTGAAATTAATCTAGATTAATCTAGATTAAAAAAATTAATCTATGCCCACCTATAGTCCTAACGCACCAGTATAGTGAAGGGGACTCTATACCACTCAGTGAGTGCCTTCTTTCAGATGAGACGTTAAACCAAAGTCCTGACTCTAGCTCTGTCTCTCATTGCAGACAATAGGGCTGTCAAAATTAATTGTTTCTTCGGTGCACCGCGATGCAGATGCGGACAATTCGGTATCTGTTCAGTAATAATCATAACCGGTTATTATGTACTGACGTCATTTATCTCATATGCACTACAGTATGTCGCCATAGTATAGCTTACTATGGCGAGGGAGGCGAGCGCGAGTGTTTACAACGCTCCAACTACTTAAAAATGCAGAAGCTGTGCTCAATTTCACTGCATGTGTGTTTGCTGGACAGTCTTTTACTGACACTTACAGTAGAAGCCCCTATTTCACTGCGATTGAGAGAATGAAAGTAAACTCCACTTCTCTCTCTCTCACTGTGGCCCATTTGACCTGCTGGCGTGACTTTTCCTCTCCTCTCGGCTGTTACAGCGATACTTCTGAATACAGACATGAGCAATTGAGTTTTCTCCACCGTGTCTATCATGGATCAGCTGTGATCGACGCTGTAGTGTTGCCAGATGTAGCTGACTGATTCCAGCCCAAAAACTATCCAAAACTCGCCAAAATGCCTATCCAAAACCGCCCAATCTGGCAACAGTAAAGTAAAATATTAAACTGTATGGAAAGCATTGTCAATGCATCGTGAGGCACAGAGATATCGAATTGAACTGAATCAACGGTGTGATAATCGTAACCAAACCGTGAGACCAGTGTAGGCTCTTTAATGCTATTTTTCCCCGCCCACCATTCCCATATCCCTGTCAGAGTGCCTCAATCTCCGCCTCGGATTCTAACAAACAAATCAGAGGAGACACTGGTATTTATCTGTTAAGAACCATATGAAGTTTTCTTTAACTCACAACCAAAATGTCTGTACAGGAGTCCAGTACCATAATGAGTGGAGGTGATAATGCTACCATTGTTACATAGATGGCAGTTACAGTAGCTCTCTGCAACTCTCACATGGTCGCCCACTGAAGCTAAGCAGGGCTGTGCTCGGTCAGTGCCTGGATGGGAGATCAGATGGGAAAGCTAGGTTTCTGCCTGAAGTCATTAGAGCTGCACGATTAATCAAAAAAGATTGCGACCCCCTAGACCATCTTAATCCAGCATTTCTACGATTCTGCTAATCATATTTTCAAGTTCTGGAGAAAAGCAAAGGTGGCCGTTCAAGTCTTCATTGTTTTACATACATTGCTCAGCAACGTGGACTCCTCCAAATGGTGTTGAAAGAGTCACATACTATATTTATAAGGTATAAATCACGCAAAAATTTACTTTCTGTCTTAATTTAATGATGTATTCGTGGGCGCGAAATCACACATTACGTGAGCTGACCGTGAGCTGTTACCACAGAGAGGGCGGGTGCGTGCCTGTGAATGAAGTGTACTTCAGTGAACAGAACTTGCACAGGCTGTAAATAACAGGTAAAGTTGTAAATAACATTCAGTTTGTGGCACAGAGCGATCGTTTGGGAGCCGCGCGGGAAGTATGAACTGCACTTGGCAGTGAAAATGAAACCGAAAGCATGCACATCATTTAAATAATCATATCACATTTTAGAGTAATGGTTACAACAAGCATTTAATATGTTTTTCTTTCATAGCAAACACAAAGTGTTGTGAATGAGAATAAATGTTCAACAGTGTCAATGTAACTACTCTAGGCTATATAATGATGAACATAATATAAAAATATATATAAAAGAGAAAAAAAATGGTCTAATATTGTTGTCAATGACAGATTGCAAGCATATGTCTCAAACATAATAATTCAACTTTTGAATTATGAATAGTTGTATTCTGATGTCTTCACTTTACTGTGCATTAATGACCAGGACAAATTTAAAGTATGTTCAAGTCCACCATTCAAAGTCTATTCAAAATGTAGCATTTTAACCAACAGTAGACCTACACATAATATTATTATTGCTGTTTTACCATATGTTTGAAAAATAACATTAACAATATAGCCTACTCATATTAACCTTTATTTTACATCTACAGAATCTTGAGAAAATCGTGATCTTTATTTGAAGCAAAAACAAAAAAAAAAAAAGAAATTGCAATTCTCATTTTAGCCAGAATCATGCAGCTCTAGAAGTGGTGTTATTGAGTCCTGACTCTATGTAGTCGTTAAAAATCACAGGATGCCTTTCGAAAAAGAGTAGGGGTTTAACCCTCGCATCCTGGCCAAATTTGCCCACTGGCCTCTGTCCATCGTGACCTCCTAACCATGCCCATATCATAATTGGCTTCATCACTCTGTCTCCTCTCCATCAATCAGCTGGTGTGTGGTGTGCGATCTGGCACAATATGGCTGCCGTCGCATCATCCAGGTGGATGCTGCACACTAGTGCTGGATTAGGAGATTCTCCCAAAAAAATGTGTCGCTTTGATTGTCCAGAATAATATTTTCTACTTTGTGTTATATGTATTCTGTGCAAAATAAATCAAGCTATTTGTACAAATGCGTGACCAATTATTAAAATCCACAGGAAGAGATCAATCAGATTCCCATTTTACAGTAGGTATACAGTTGCAGACAGAATTGTTAGCCCTCCTATTCATTTTTAATTCTTTTATATTTTTTCTCCAATTTCTGATTAACAGAGAGCAGATTTTTTCAGCACATTTCTAAACATTATAGTTTTAATAACTCATTTCTAATAACTGATTTCTTTTATCTTTGCCATGATGACAGTAAATAATATTTTACTAGATATTTTTAAAGGGTCACGAAACACCAAAACACATTTTTTGAGCTGTTGACAGTCATATGTGTGTCCCACGCTGCTATAAACACTATTAGGACACATATATTGCACTAAAAAGTGAAATTTGGTTGTTTTTGCGTTATTTTGAGCAAATTCGTTCTTCTTGTTTGAAACTAATTTTTGAAGCTGCGTCACGGTCATGAGATACTTGCGTGTAAATCCAGCGTGGAGAGTGGATATCTGTACCTGCGAGTACATCGTGATGTCTCTGAGTTTGCGGCATTAATTCATAAGAAAGACTTGGTTCAAACCAATCAGCACTCTATTGTGTATGCGGCGCAACTTCATTAATATGCATGATAGCTTCGAAGACGACAGAGAGACGCCACGTTGTGTTGCCAAAACAAGTGAAAGAACAAGAATTTGGAGACATGGGTCGTCAGTGTTGCATTTATTAATGTGCTGTGTTTATTATTGTGCTGCAACGAAGGTTTTCTTTTAATTTTCCCGCTGTGAGAGCGCTGCTGGACTCATTTGTGGATTACAGTGCACGCGACAGAATGCGTTTGTAGGGAACATTTTTACCCGAGAGCTTTTCGCATCTGGAAATGATGAAATCCGGATTTGCCACTCGTCTCCTTTTTAAAAAAGACACAGTTCCAGAGTGATTGTCCTGTCTCTACAGATTTGGTAAGTGTGTGTGCGAGCAGTGCCCTTTGTTTGTTCATTCAGATGGCAAAGTTACTTCATATCGTAGTGCTCTTTTAGTTTTTAAAGACAGACCATAGTCAAAATGATTTAGTTACTAAGTTTACAGTATGTTAATATCACTGCAATATTATAGTACAATATTATAGACTGAAAGATCTGCTCTAAATGCTGCTCTCCGTATGTAAACACCACGATCAAACTATTACTGTCGTGTAGAATTGTCGCCGCATTTTGTGACAGGATAGTCTATACACACGGCTTTCTGACGTTACCTACCGAGTGCATCTAAGTTACAGAGAAATGCGGAGGATTTTTTTCTCCCATTTGCCGTGCGGTATCAAACATTACATTAAAACTCCACTCTTCCAGCAGTTCATCGCTTTCAATATCTCGTTTGCCACGGGGAACATACAGGAAATGTTCCTGAATAAAAAGTGAAAGTGCCAAACTGCAGTTAAAGTCGACAAATTAATAATTTGGCAAGTAATTCGATTACTGATGTCCATGTAAACACAGTCACTGTCTTTCTCCCCTGCGTCTGCGTGCCCAAACGGAAACGGGATTTTTTTTATCTAAACAGAAATCTGGATTATATCAAATTAGAGAAAGTGCAGATGGAGATTTTGTTATGTTATAGCATCATTCCATCAGAAGCTACACTGAAGTTCGGCACACAAAACTTGTTTATGTCGCTCACCGGAACAGCAAGGTTACGGCAGCACACACAAGCTTTGATGTGCTGTTTGATCATCATGTCAGCCTGACAGCACAGAGGCGTCTGACCAGATTTCTGAACGCTTCACTTCACACTCTTATCATCATCAAAGCTGATAAAGCAGCCGAGTTATGAAAGCTGTCACTGTCTGTAAACAATCTCTGTTTCTAATATCACCTCATTCTCATCCAGTTAACATTAAAAAAAATAATAATAGTAGTAATAATAATAAAATAGCAATACTATGATATTTTTAAAGTACTCTACCTGACAAAAGTCTTGTCGCCTATCCAAGTTTTTGGAACAACATATAATAACTTGACTTTTAGTTGATCATTTGGTATCAGAAGTGGCTTATATGAAAAGGCAAAGGCCTCTAGATTACGCTTATTTTACCAAAGTAAATTATGAGCATGTCTTGATTTTTAATGATTTAATTAGGACAGTAAGGCCTGATTTTGCTTAGACAAAAGTCTTGTCACTTAACAGAAATAATGTACAGTATAAAATATAAAGTCATGGTGTAGTGGAAAAAATGAATATTGTGTATGACTCCCATGAGCTTGGATGACTGCATCTTTACATCTCTGCAATGACTCAAATAACTTATTAATAAAGTCATCTGGAATGGCAAAGAAAGCGTTCTTGCAGGACTCCCAGAGTTAATCAAGATTCTTTAGATTCATCTTCAATGCCTCCTTCATCTTACCCCAGAAATGCTCAATAATGTTCAATCTGGGGGCAGGGCTGGCCAATTCTTGAGCACCTTGACCTTCTTTGCTTTCAGGAACTTTGATGTGGAGGCTGAAGTATGAGAAGGAGCACTATCCTGCCCTCTTTTTTTTTTTTTTTGCCCTCTTTGACCTCAGGCTGTTGATGTTGCCATCCACTCTGCAGATCTCTTGCACGCCCCCATACTGAATGTAACCCCAAACCATGATTTTTCTTTCACCAAACTTGACTGATTTCTTTGAGAATCTTGGGTCCATGCGGGTTCCAGTTGGTCTTCTGCAGTATTTGTGATGATTGGGATGCAGTTCAACAGATGATTCATCTGAAAAATCTACCTTCTGCCACTTTTCCAAATGATCAACTAGAAGTCAAGTTATTAATTGTTGCTCTTACAACTGGGATCGACAACAAAAGTTTAGGTCTTAGGCTTAGACTTGTAGACTGTATAGTATAGTGTACTATAGAATACAGAAATTTATTTCTGTGCAATTCATTGTGTAAAGTTCACATTCAAGTCTATATTGCCAAAGTAGTAGTATTTATAAAAAGTAAACATTTTCTGAATCATTTTGGACAAAAATAGATACATTTGACATTTGAAAATACATTAAAATGTCAAGTTTGTTGTTTATATGACAGTATATGAAAGGATTTATTTATCCTCAAACTCAATTAAACAGTACAGTGTTTTCAAACATTTTACATAATAATTGCAGAATACAAATATTTTGGGTATTGTGATGCACTAAAAAAATTATTCATTGGATTTACTTAACATTTTTAAGGCAAGTGGTTGCAAATAATTTATTTGTGCTAAATTTAAACAAACAAATTAAGTAATTTAACTTCTGTCCATATAAATTGTTTCAAACCACTTACCTAAAAAAAAAATCCAATGAATCTTGTTTGTCAGTGTATTAAGTGGTATTTACCTTGATGTTTCTTTGTTTTCTTCACACATCACGTTTCAGGTTACATCTCTGACACTGTTGTCTCTTCGGAAAAACAAGCACACAAGGAAAACTCACCATGGTGGAAACGAGGCCGTTTCAACTGTAATGAACAGTGAGAAAGTCAGGTCAGAATTTCAGTATTTTCAAAACATTTCACAATTATTTCACTCATTTTAAAAGACCAAAATTAAACAATAAAAAAATATTTAAAATGTTTATAAAAAAATATTATATTATATTATATTATATTATATTATATTATATTATATTATATTATATTATATTATATTATATTATTCATTCATTAATTTTCTTTTCGGCTTAGTCCCTTTATTAATCTGGGGTCGCCACAGCGGAATGAACCACCAACTTATCCAGCATTTGTTTTACGCAGCGGATGCCCTTCCAGCCGCAACCCATCTCTAGGAAACATCCATACACACTCATTCACACTCATACATTACGGACAATTTAGCCTACCCAATTCACCTGTACCGCATGTCTTTGGACTGTGGGGGAAAGCGGAGCACCCGGAGGAAACCCACGCAAACGCAGAGAGAACAGGCAAACAGAAATCCACACAGAAACACCAACTGACCCAGCCGAGGCTCGAACCAGCGACCTTCTTGCTGTGAGGCGACAACACTACCTACTGCGCCACTGCATCACCCTATATTATATTATATTATATGATATTATATTATATATACAACAGTTCTGTCTGGTTCTTGAATCTGTTTGGCTGATAGCCGTGCAATATTCTCCAAGTAACAGGACTCGTCCAGCCTCTTCACCCTGCACCCTTGTGTTACTCCACCCACATACAGCGACAAGCAGAAAACACTCTACAGTTTGACAAATATTGCAGCTGTTGGACAACATAATGTAGTTTTGAGGCTTTTTTAGTCGAGAATGTAGATGTTTAGATTGCAACTATGCAGTTTATTTATAAGTATAGTGCCTATTTTAAATTATTTATAATTTCTGAGAGACTGTCATTGAGCAGACCAAAGATGGTTGACGTTGTCCATCCACAAGAGGGCAACAGAGACCGCATAATAAGCCCATTGAGGAGGAAAAACCCAGCGTAAGTTTAAATTACAGCTGATCAAATCATTATAAAACTGGTAAGTAACTTTCTAAGTCGATCTCTCTCTTTTGTATGTTGTAGTGCTGTATTTATAGTTGTAGTGTGTTGAGTGTGAGATGGGACTCACATATTAGGAATGTATGTATCTTGTGTTGGCCACTCTTTGTATAACCCTGAGTTACTTTTTGGTTGGCCATCTGTTTCTGTTTTTGCTACTGCAGTCTAGTTCAGTAAAAAGAAAGAAATAAAGAAAGAAGAAATGCCCGCATGTGTTTAGCGTTTTTCCTTATCACAAACACAACAGTAATCTGGTAGTGTTTGCTTTGCTTTGGCTTTTCAAGGTTAATTATTGTGATCTCCCGATTGCAACAGGGAAATACTGGGAGATATCTCATTTCATGCCGTTCAGCCTTATAATCTCAAAATTGGAGCAAAATCTCCTGCTGTTCTGACGTCAGCTGCAGATGTGAATGAATGGCGGAAGAAAGTAGTTCCTCATACAAAAGGATTTTGAGACTGTCCATGTTTGATTTTTTTTTTTTTACATACACGATTATGCCGTCGAACTGTTGTATAAATGTAATTTCACACTCGTAGCAGTGCGATGTGGCTGTATATCGGCACTGGTGGGAGGCGTGCGTTAGTGATATACAGCCATATCGCACTGCTACAAGTGTGATATTACTCATATATTATATTATATTATATTATATTATATTATATTATATTATATTATATTATATTATATTATATTATATTATATTATACTATATTATATTATATTATATTATATTATATTATATTATATTATATTATATTATATTATATTATATTATATTATTGGGAATATTGGAAACTACAAAAATATTTACATTTACTTTATAAATTATATTATTATTTACATATAATTAAAATTATATTATATTAATTATATCTAAATAATAATATAATTTATAAAATAAAATATTGTTTGTAGTCTCCAGTATTCCCAGGAATAATATAATATAATATAACATAATATAATATAATATAATATAATATAATATAATATAATACAATACAATATAATATAATATAATATAATATAATATAATATAATATAATATAATACAATATAATATAATATAATATAATATATGTTAAAAATTGCATTTAGAATATAATTTTATAATAAATATAATAATACTAAAATCAAAATACAATTTAGAAATGATGAAAATCTATAGGAAAAACAACTTTGTAAATTGTCAAAATAAATGCCATAATATAATAACATAGTCTAATGTAAACTGTTTACAAATATATTATATGTAAATAACCACATTAATAAAAAAATAATAAAGATTGATAGCAAAATATAAATGTTTGTATCAAAATATTTGAAACAAATACAGCTAAAACACACATAGCTTGAAACAAATAATGCTATATTATTAATATAATAACATGCATTGTTAATAAATTATACTTACAAATAATTATATATCACATATAAAAATATATTACAAAAATGCACTTGAAATGTTTAAAGATAAATGCTACAGCAAAATGTTCCACATCTTAATAAAGATCACGCCACCTTAGAAGACGCTGCATTTACTGACAGTAAACAGCAAGGAAACACATTAGGTGGAAAACAGTCTATATTTACTTCCAGAAAGAGATACAAACATAAAAGCATAAGTTAAAAGCATGAGAACTTACAACAGTTACTTGTAGTACATATGAATGTACCAAATTTCAAGTGAACTTGTGAGAAACACAGAGCCTTTTTCCTACTTGTAACTTCATTTGCATTTATATTTATTCGTTATTTATTCATTTGGCAGAAGCTTTTATTCAAAGTGACTTACAAATGAGGATAATACCAGCAGAGCTAATTAATCCTGGAGAGAAAACAATATCAGAAATGCTCCCCAACAAAACTCCATTTCTGCAGCAGAGCAACACACAATAGAGAAGATGCAATTAAACACAATGTTATGAGTTAGTTAGTTAATGAAGGTCTTCATTATTTACGCTCCAATTCGCATCAGGGCTGAGGGGTTTATTTTGCCATAATGACCGGCGAACTGCACATGATCTCTTACTGGGAACATTTCAGAAAGTCACACTTTCATTAAAAATAATTATGTGTGAAGAAGAACATTTTGAGAAGTGCGGAAGAAAAAGTCTTTCTGTTTGTGTGCCAGTAAATGTAGTCATGCAGATCTCCTGTAAATATCACCATCAACAAGATTAAAAATAAAAAAATTTAAAAGTTGGAAGGACAAACTGAGGAGAGGCTTCAGAGAATGCCTGGAGTAGTTGCTAAAGAGTTACCTAGTGGTTAGGACATTCTGGTTAGGCTGGTAAGTGATTATCCTACTGAAATAACAACAGCTTAAACCAGCCTAAGCTGGTTGCTGGATTTAGCTGGTCAACCAGCCTGGTTTTAGAGGGGTTTTGGCCATTTCCAGGCTGGTTTCCAGCCCTTTCCAGCCTGGTCTTAGCTGGTCAGGCTGGGAAATGATGTTTCATTCTATCCCCTATTCTAGATAGAATGGACGGTTAACGCAGTTATAGTTGTTTATTAACACAACACATTCGATCAGTACTCTCGGGCTGCACACACATGGTTAACATCAACAACTCGTGTTACACACAATACAGTCCGTACTGCAACAACCATCCTAACAATGACCAGCTAAAACCAGTTTGACTAGCCAAAACCAGCTATGTCCAGCTTAAACCAGGTTGGTCAAGCTGGTTTTAGCTGGTCATTTTCCTGTCTGGAAAGACAATGCTGGAAATAGCTGGAATCCAGGCTGGAAATTGCCAAAAACCCCTCTAAAACCAGGCTGGTTGACCAGCTAAAACAAGCCAACTTAGGCTGGTTTAAGTTGGTATTTTCAGCAGTATAGCCTAGTGGTTAGGACATTCTGTGAGTGTTGATTTGAGACTTGGTACTCAGGGTGGTTACTAGGTAGGTACAGATGGTTGCTAGGGGGTTTCTATGTGGTTACTATAGGTCTTCAATTTGTTTAGGGGGAGGCTAAGGTATTCTCTGTGATTGTTAGGATGTTGCTTTAGTCATCTATGCAGTTGTAAGGGTATATAGAGTGGTTGTTAGGGTGTTGCTATGTGGTCGGTAGGGTATTTGGAGTATATAATATAATATAATATAATATAATATAATATAATATAATATAATATAATATAATATTAAATTATATATAATAACATATATGCAGTTGCTAGGGTTATTGGAGTGGTTGTTAGGGTGTTGCTATGTGGTTGGTAGGGTATTGTTGGTGTATATAATATAATATGACTGCTGAACGAATCACTGGCACTACCCTTCCTACACTTCAAGAACTGTACTCTTCCACAGTGAGTAAAAGGGCTCGCAAAGTCACTCTGGACGACTCACACCCAGCACACTACCTGTTCGAACTGTTACCGTCTGGTCGGCGCTACAGAGCACCAAGCACAAAAACAGCCAGACACAGGAAAAGTTTCTTTCCTCAGGCCATCTACCTCATGAACAGTTAAATATTCTCCTACTGTGCAACAAACGAGCAATACTTTCTCATATGCACTTGTACACAGCACCTTATAACAATATACAATGCAATACTTTCTCCATTCGCATTGGTACACAGCACCTTATAACCTGTATATTTACAACAAATCTGTACATACAATTCAACATCCAGATCCTTTGACTAACTGCATCTCTGTTTAATGTTTATCATCTTTTTTCATATTCATTTTGTGTTGTCACTTGTCACTTTATGTACACTGGAAGCTTCTGTAGCCAAAACAAATTCCTTGTGTGTGTAAAGCACACTTGGCAATAAAACTGATTCTGATGACAATGTAATATAATATAATGGCGCAGTGGGTAGCACGATCGCCTCACAGCAAGAAGGTCACTGGTTCGAGCTTCGGCTGGTACAGTTGGCGTCTCTGTGTGGAGTTTGCATGTTCTCCTCATGTTGGCGTGGGTTTTCTCTGGGTGCTCCGGTTTCCCCCACAGTCCAAAGACATGCGGTACAGGTAAATTGAGTAGGCTAAATTGTCCGTAGTGTATGAGTGTGAATGAGTGCATATGGATGTTTCCCAGTACCAAGTTGCAGATGGAAGGAAATCCGCTGCGTAAAACATATGCTGGATAAATTGGTGGTTCATTCCGCTGTGGCGACCCCTGATAAATAAAGGGACTAAGCCAAAAAGAAAATGAATCAATCAATAATATAATATAACACACATTTAAAATTATGTATGCAGTTTTTAGGGTAATTGGAGTGGTTATCCGGGTGTTGCTATGTGGTTGTTATGGTTTTTGTAAAATAAAATATAATACAACATAACAATGTATATAATAATAATATATGTAGATAAATAATTATATTTATTATACATAATAATTATACCATTTATAATATTTATTAAAGTAATGTTGGAAAAAATTAATTCTAAAGCTAAACTATGGTTACTAGGGTCGTGCTGTTTGCTTGCTAGACATTTATTAGGGTTTTCTGTCTGGTTGCTATGTTGTTTTTAGGTTACCAGGGGGGTCTTCAATATGATAGGGAGTTGTATTACATTATATGCAGTTGCTTACTAAGGTATTCTGTGTGGCTGCTAGGGTACTTGGAGTGGTTGCTAGGGTCTTTCTACGTGGTCGCTAGACAGTTACTAGGGGTGTTAGAGAGTTGTTAAAGGGGTGGTCCGCTACGATATCATATTTTAAACTTTAGTTGATGTGTAATGTAGCTGTGTGAACATAAACAACATCTCTGAATGTAAGACAATTCAAAGGGAGACGTTCGCTTTTACAGAGTTAGCTTAGCAAAGCCTACAGCAAACGAAGTTTGGAGACTACAAAAAAATATATCCGGGTTAATGAGATCACAAACGCTTCAGGTTACGTGCATTTACCACAGGCATACACTCTGCGCAGCGAAGGGGCGTGGCCAAAGGCACTGTAATGTTATAGCAGAGACAACTAAAATGCTGTCCAAACGCTGCTATTCCACAGAGCTTCTTCTGTTTCTGTAATTGGGCTTCCAAGGACACGACACAAAGAGAGAAGTGCTGTGGAAATATACATTTATATAATCTAATTTCAAATTAGCAATAATCAACATATAACTGAAAAGTTACATTCTTTGGTTTTTAATTATATCATTTCATTAACAGCCCAGCCATGCGGGACATTTAATCTTTGTCTTTCTGACTACTGGCTGAGGCAAAGTGATGCAAATGCTACGGGCAGACTTTTAACCACTCTTTGTCTTCGGGTGATACTTTCAGGCCAAAGAAACCCCTTTTGTTAATTAACTTGTGTGGTCAGTAGCTGGGCAGGTTTCTAACACCTATATGCCAGTTATCATGCTGACTCCAATACTTAATTTGTATGCTTTGTTTAGCCATCTCCCCTCCTCCTAAGTAGACATTACAGACAGGACATCTTCATCTCAATCCAGACTTGTTTCAAGTCTCCTGGACTAGGTTCTCTTCTCTTCACTCATTTATTTTTTTACAACAGTGCTTACAGTTTAATTTTAAGTATGTTCCACAGAAATATCAAAATATATAGCTAGCATTTGACAAAGGACAGCTTCCAGAATCTCTCCTAGTTCAGTGCTGGATTCAGCTAAAACTCCTCAAAGAAGGAGCAGCTCCAACCATAATAGAAGAAGCTGTGGGTTGTGAGCCACAACCTGTAAGTATTTTTATTTGTTAAAATTGAACAACTACATGCATAGTGTCTAGCGTTAACAGTATGTTGTAGTGAGGACGTAAACAAGGATGTAAACAACAGGAAAAGCTGTTTGGCAATTTAGCCACAAATTCATTTTTATCAGTCAAATCGCTGTAAACACCCACAATCTTCAGTAGCGCTGCAGTGTCTCTCTATGCAGACGCTTTCCCTGCATTCTACATCTCAAATAACACACTCAAAATATATGTGAACGTTTCATATTACTTACACATGCTTATAACCCAAATACATGTGAAAGACACTTGTCAGATTTTATTTTAGAGCGCAGGCGTGAGGTTTTCATTTTCTGTCTGAGTCAGCTGCTCTGACTGACTGTTTACACAGTGAAAAATCATGCGCTTGTAAGGGTGTGACGTGAAGCCAATCTATGACGTGAAGCCAAATATGTCGTTTTCATGTTAGCTGAGTAGCAGTATATAATCAAAGACATTTGAAAAAATAACGTGATTTTCTACAAATGAACCATGAGCACACATTGCTTTGCATCTTATAAACAACCAAGCCGTTAAAAATACACTGTGGACCACCCCTTTAAGATATTCTCAGTGATTGCTGGAGTTTTGTATTGTGTGCAGT
The DNA here is from genome assembly GCA_903798195.1 of Danio kyathit. Classification (NCBI taxonomy): domain Eukaryota; kingdom Metazoa; phylum Chordata; class Actinopteri; order Cypriniformes; family Danionidae; genus Danio; species Danio kyathit. Next base: position 44,610,075 of record LR812529.1, read on the forward strand.
TGCTAAGGAGTTGCCAGGCACTTACTATAGTGTTCTGTGTGGTTGCTAGGATGTTGCTTGTTGGTTATAGCTTAAAAGCTTGAGGACAAGATCCATTTAGATTTCTTTTGATAACAACAACAACAATACACTTAAAATAATTTCAGTTTGCTGGGTTTCCGAAGCCAAGTGTTTTGAAGAAAAAGTAGCGCACACATTTTTCCCTCTGCCTCAATTTCGGCTGGTTCTCTGCACCTCATTTCAGTGAAATTGTTCGCTCTGATTCAGGTGTGAAAACTCAATTTGGCTGTGTAATTTCTGCTGAGCGCTGGTTCTACTGTGCGGGTCTCTATGTCTGAATTCTCCCGCTGTATATTGCATGCGGGTAAAGACACATACACAGATACACAAAGATCAGTGAACCTCGTGTTTGAGGCAGGGCTGAAAGTTGCTGGTTTGATGAAAAGCAGCTTTGACTGTGCGACTGCTGTGAGAAGCACAAGATCTAACAGGGATTTTGTTCATTTGGCCACATGTTAGAATCCCACTGTGCTGCCGGTCCATGCTTTAAAGGAACAGAATTAGAGCTTAGAGAAAAAGTGTAGACAAGTGTGAGAATGATATCATCGTTTAGTCACCCTCATGTGCTTAAAAACCTGTTTGACTGACTTTATTTTGTCTGAAACAAGACATTTTTAGCAGAAAAACTTAAAACATTGTGTTCAAAAAGCTCCAAAATTGTATATACAGTGATCAGAATATATAAGTACACCCCTCACAAATCTATCTTTTAAATTCATTTTTTAATAGGAAGCTATACAATATTATTTTTTACATATTTATTACATTAGATTAGTCAGTACTGAAGCCAAATCTGGAGCTTATCTAACAAAATAACTTACGATAACGGTCCAAAAACTAGTACAGCCAAATTTATATGTTATAGAAAAATATTAAGTACAAATTTAAAAAAGAGGAAAAATAAAAAGAAGCAAAACATTTAAAAATGTAGTTAAAAATTTGCAAGTTGTAATTATTTTGCTTGAATTTAATTGCATTATTTTTCAATTTCTAAATATGTTTGGTAACTAAAAAATTATTTAATATATTTATAAATATATTATATATAATATATTACTATTCTGTATATAATATAATATTATAATATATTATAAAATATGATTGCTTAATAAATCCGTTTTGTTTCAATGCACTAAAATACATTGCCTATATTCACTGAGAAATGGAGAAAAATAATCATTTTCAAAATGGGCTGTACACGTACTGTATATGCTGAGCACTGTATATATATATATATATATATATATATATATATATATATATATATATATATATATAAACACTTTTTTAATAGTTTAATTAGTATATTTCTCCCTTCAATATTTCAAATATACATAAAAATGCACACTCAAAGTATAAATGACAATTACACTGTAAAAAATGCTGGGTTTCACACAATCAATTTGTGTTGGAACAACATGATCAACTTATTAACTTTTACAAATTTAAGTGGATTGAACATAAACTAGTTAAGTTCATTCATTTATTCATTCATTTATTTTCTTTTCAGCTTAGTCTCTTTATTAATCTGGGGTCGCCACAGCGAAATGACTGCCAACTTATTCAGCACATGTTTTACGCAGCGGATGCCCTTCCAGCCGCAACCTATCTCTGGGAAACATCCATACACACTCATACACTTCGGACAATTTAGCCAAACCATTTCACCATGTCTTTGGAGGAAACCGGAGCACTCGGAGGAAACCCACGCGAACGCAGGGAGAAGATACAAATGCCACACAGAAACGCCAACTGACCCAGCCGAGGCTCGAACCACCGACCTTCTTGCTGTGAGGCGACAGCACTACCTACTGCGCATCAAATAAAGTTATTTCACACAAAAAAAAACTCAAAAATTGTGTTGTTTCAGCTCATTTTTAACAAGTAGTTTAAACAAACAGCAAACTTAATTGTTGGAGTGTATAAATGTTGCAACTTTACTAAAACTAAAGTTAAAAATCATAATAAAAGTAAATATACAGTACTCATTTTCCAGATATCCTGTACTTCAATTCAACATGCACACACATATACATGATAATACTTTAGTACTAATTCTCAGTATTAATTGGCTTATTATATGACTATAATTAGGATATTAGTAGTTTATACACTACCTGAAAAAAAGTGTTTGTTGCTTATCCAAATTTTAGGAACAACTTATAATAACTTGACTTCTAGTTGATCATTTGGTATCAGAAGTGGCTTAAATGAAAACCAAAGGCCTCTAGATTACGCTTATTTTACCAAAATAAAATATGATCATGCCTTGATTTTTAATCATTTAATTAGGACAGTAAGGTCTGACTTTGCTTAGACAAAAGTCTTGTCACTTAACAGAAATAATGTCCAGTATGGAATATAAAGTCATGCTGCAGTGGAAAAAGAATGAATATTGTGTATGACTCCCATGAGCTTGGAGGACTGCATCCATACATCTCTGCAATGACTCAAATCACTTATTAATAAAGTCATCTGGACTGGCAAAGAAAGTGTTCTTGCAGGACTCCCAGAGTTCATCATTGGATTCATCTTCAATGCCTCCATCTTACCCCAGACATGCTCAATAATGTTTATGTCTCGTGACTGGGCTGGCCAATCCTGGAGCACCATGCCCTCCTTTGCTTTCAGGAAGTTTGATGTGGAGGCTGAAGTATGAGAAGGAGTGCTATCCTGCTGAAGAATTTGCCCTCTCCTGTGGTTTGTAATGTAATGGGCAGCACAAATGTCTTGATACCTCAGGCTATTGATGTTGCCATCCACTCTGCAGATCTCTCGCACGCCCCCATGCTGAATGTAACCCAAAACCATGACTTTTCCTTCATCAAACTTGACTGATTTCTATGAGAATCTTGGGTTCTTGCGGGTTCCATCTGCAGTATTTGTGATGATTGGAATGCAGTTCAACAGATGATTCATCAGAAAAATCTACCTTCTGCCACTTTTCCAAATGATCAACTAGAAGTTATTGGTCTTACAACTGGAATCAACGAAAAGACTTTTGTCAAGTAGTCTATATAGTATATACATCTGCATGATCTTATTCTACATCCCTAATTCTACCTAATAAAACCCAACTATTACCTTATAAGCAAATTAGGAGTTTGTGTCAAAAGTCTAGTTCAATATTTATCAATTGTGATAATTTTCCTTAGACTATCAATATTGAGACATGCTTTCAGAAAACCCAACAAGAGTGTGATTAATGAATTGACAGATTTGTTAGGCTTAAGAATAAAAACAATATTGCAAACGTGAGTTGCTGTGCTGCTCATATTAAAGCTAAAATATATGAAAGCAAGTCCTGAATTCATTATGGAGCGATGCTTCGAATGGATGTCTTGTTTTAAAGATTTTTTTTTTTGAAGAAAATGAACCAGGAAAACAAGACAATAACATTCATTAAGACCCCTAATCAGCACTTAATAATCTCTAATGAAGTCTCTTACCAATGCACTTTTCTGTGAAAAGAAAAGCCAGTGAAAAGCAGCAGATTTTCAAAGCACGTCTCTAATTAGTCTATGCTGATATGTTTGATATCTTTCTTTCTTTGTATGACACTCTTATAAGGCTTTTTATTCACTTTATGCAGAAGAGCAGCTCATTTAGTGTCTCATACAGCAAAATCTGACTGCTTAATGAGTTTTTAATTGCGGTTTTTAAACTTGTTTTCCCAGTTAAAGTTACTTGAAACAAGACTAATTTACTTGACAAACAAGAGTATTGTTTATGCTAGAGTACTGATGGATTTTGTTTAATTTGGTTCAAATATTAACCAAAATTACAGTAATCTATTAAAATATAAATATACTATAATATAAAATAGAAGAAAAAATTCATCACAGTAACATTGTCAAAGTAATGTGTGTTTTAAAAGTCAGCATGAAATCAAAATTCATTCATTCACTTATTTTCCTTCAGCTTAGTCCCTTATTTATCAGGCCACAGTGGAATGAACCGCCAACTTTTCCAGCATAATGTTTTACGCAGCGAATGCCCTTCCAGCCACAGCCCAGTACTGAGAAACACCCATACACACTCATTCACACACACTCTTACACTATGGCCAATTTAGTTCATCCCATTCACCTATAGCGGATGTGTTTTAACTGTGGGGGAAACCAGAGCATCCAGAGGAAACCCACGAATACAAGGGAAGAACATGCAAACTCCATACAGAAATGCCAACTGGCCCAGCCAGTACTCAAACCAGTGACCTTCTTGCTGTGAGGTGACAGTGCTAACCACTGAGCCACAGTGTCACCCAATAAGTTATTTTGAAAAATGTTAAAACCTGAAACCATTGATTACTAATAATACTTAATAGTAAGAGAATCAAATACTGGAATAGTTGGTGGTTCTTTCCGCTGTGGCGACCTCTAAAATAACTTTTGTTCATCTGAAAAAACTTGATGGAAAGTAAAAAGTCAGTGAATTTTCCTTTTTAGGGTGAACTACCCCTTCCAAACGCTTTCAGTGAATGTATATCTGATTATATATAACAGAGGTCACCAATCTCGTTCCTGGAGGTCTGATGCCCTGCAGGGTTTAGCTCCAACTTGCCTCAACACACCTGCCTGGGTGTTTCAAGTATACCTAGTAAGACCTTGATTAGCTTGTTCAGGTGTGTTTGATTAGGGTTGGAGCTAAAATCTGCAGGACACCGGACCTCCAGGAACAAGTTTGGTGATCCTTAATATATAACAACAATGTCAGGCTTGTTTTAAGTACAAAGAAATTTAACAATTCACTTAAAACACATTCTCAAAAAAAAACAAAAACAAAAAAAACTGCATATTCAGTATTCGATGACACCAAGTCAGAAACGTAAACCATCAACTAACTAGCAAACAATGCTGAAAACCTGCAATCATTGACTTCCATGGTATTTGATTCTCCTACTATTGTAATCAATGGTTACCGGTTTCTAACATTTTTCAAAATAACTTTAAGGCCCAATCCCAATTCTACCCCTTAGCCCTTCCCCTAAGGGGTGTGCCAATTCTCTTTAGCTTGAAGGCGTAGGGGTAAGGGGAAGGGTTAAATACCCCTTCGAACGAAGATTTTCAGAACCACAAACCAAGGGGTAAGAAAATTTCCCAGAATACACCAGCCACAGCGGCAGGATAGCAGCACCCGGAAGTCAGGAGATGCACAAATTAGCATTTTTTGTCATTATTACGAATTTTACAACAAACAAGCACATGTTTTAATATATTCAAAACCGCGTTCGTGTTTTACCGTCATGCTTAAAAAAAAATGCTAAAATAAAAACCGCTAAATTTCGCTATCTATAATCCATAATAATAACTCCTGTATAGCAGTCCCACAACATTTTGACATTTGATGACACTCGAATACCCTGTCAGAAAAGTCTAGTGGCTGGGAATGGGCTTTTTACAGTGTCTGCTGTAATGTTAAGGTTGTTTTTGGTGTGTTTACATAGATGAATATGACCACTGTGTAACTGCGCAGTATAGTTACGATCTTATTGCCACATTAGATCGTTATGATAATAATCTGATATCTTCCTGAAGATAAATACCAAATAATAACACAACTGGAATAACTACAGCAGTCGCTATCGTCTGATCTCATATGAAGAAAGAGATCGCAATGACATATGATGACAGGTGCTGTAGTGCTGTCCCAATTCTTAGGGGTAAATTTTGAAGCCCTCCCCTTCACACTCGGTTTTAAGGGCCAAGGGGAAGGGGTAGGAGTACAAAAATAGAATTGGGATTGGGCCAAAGTGTTCATCCGAAACAAAACACTTGATGGAGAGTAAATAGTCAGTACATTTTTATTTTTTTTGAGTGAACTACCCCTTTAAAACATGCTTTCAGCAAATGTGTCAATTAGCTCTATTTTAATGATCTAGGCGCAAAGTCTAACTCGAGTGACGCAAAAGCATTAAGGGCATTTACGAATCCACTTTTGCTATTTTACGGATGGAAAAATACACTCTGCGCCCTGGCGCAAGGTCTAACAGGGTTGTGCTTATTCTCTTAATGAATTATGGGTGGGTTTTGATAACGTGCATTAAGCCAATCAGAGTCTCATCTCCCACTCCCTTTAAGAGTCAGTTGAGTCGCGCCATGGTGCATTTGCTATTTACATGGTGGACTTTGTAAGTGGAAAAACTGAAAGCTTCACTAACAAGAAAACAGTTAAACAAACAATCTGCACGAGGCTAAAGAATGAGCCTCCTCCATTTGGCCTTTATTTTCACTTTCCTTTACTTTCGTGGATGAGGAAACAGTGTTGTGCACACTCCACTGAAGTCATCCATCAGCCTACATATTTAATTTCATTAGTTAAGGGCAAAGATTTGTTTCAAAACTATTTCTAAATTCAGTTCTAATTTCCAGCAAACAAATAAATGAACAATAATATTGAAGTGTGGTCAAAAAACAGAGTTACAGGCTATCCAAACACACATCCTATTCTTATGCCTCATATGGTGATACAGGCATCTCCAAAGTCCGAAAGGTGGACAAATCTAAACTTGTTTTTATTAAAACAAATATAAATATACATATAATAAATAATACTGCTAATAATAATAACTTATACAAATGCAAATTGTCATGAATGAACTGAAAAAAGCCCCCCGAGGTGCATGGAGTTGTTGGTTTTTATATTTATGTAGAAAATAATAATTTTTGTAACATTTTAATACTTAAATTATTGTTCATATGTAAAGATATTTGTGTATTGTTGTACATCCTGTGTGTATTAAGCAACGTGTAAGCATTTGAACCTGCATAGGCGCATAACTAACGCTATCTACACTAGACTTTAGACCTGCTTTTAGTTGGTCAACGACGTGGTCTTTTTCAGTTATTCAAAATAGCAACGTGCCAACAATGCTCTTTAACACACCTCCTTTCTAGACCAGCACACCCATGAGTCCACAAAGTGGCGCAAACGGGTTTACTATTTAAAAATTGTGGCACAAAACGTGAAAATGACTGTTGCGCTGGTCTGAAAATAGCAACAAATCGTGCCAAACACGTCTTGCACCCTATATCTGATTATATATAACACAACAATGTCAGGCTTGTTCTAAGCACAAACAAATTTAACACTTAAAACGCTTTCTCAACCCCCCCAACTGCATATTCAGTACTCAATGACACTTAAAGTAGATCTATCATGTTTTTAAAAAAATTCAGAAACGTAAACCACCATTAAACCCAAACCGCCAGACAACTAACTAGCAAACAAATTCAGCACACTTTCAAAGCTCATCCCTAATTAGCCTGACATATTTGACATCTCTCTCAAGAGCGCACGCTAACAACGGCAGGTCATGAGAAGATGCTAAACCACACAAAACACACACACAAAAGGTTTGACAGCCAAGTAGAGCGAATGCAGTTTAACCTTCTACCAGACAGATCGGCTAATTAACAGCACACACACAGATACACACTACTGGTTCACAGCCATATTGAAAAAGCTCCGGTGTGAAAGAATCACAGTCTCTCGGCAGGCAGAGAGGGCTTGCATGAGGACGCGCTCTCATTGGTCGTTGCTATAACAATAGGGGAGGAGAGTCAGCCAAGTGGGGGTGGAGACCCAGCATGATTATAAAATCCTTCAGAGAGACACATTTGCTTCCTGTATGTTATTTTAATTTATTATTTTATTTATTTTTCTGTTATGCGCTTCCGCATCTCCTCCTGTCAGAAGGGTCTCTCATGAGCAGATGTAGGAGGGAGCGCGGAGAGAGAGAGAGGGGGGGACGCAGCACAAACGCCTCAGTCTACTGCATGCACACACACAAGCATGCGTGCTGCTGCAGACTAAATAAGACACCTCCAGTTTTGGATTATCTGTCTGGCGGTGCGCTGACTGCCTCCAGACCTGGAGGCCGACCCTCCTCCTCCTCTTTCTCCTCCCTTTCACACTGAAGGAAGAGTAGAGTAGAGACGGTCTACTGTTTGCCTCCTGCAGACTCCAGTCACTCCTGTGAGTATGCAACCGTGTGTATATGTGTGTGTGTGTGCTGTAACATGAACTGTCATGACTTTACAATGATGTTTGTCAGATCTGTAGTGATAAAACTGCATTCTGTTAGTGTTAAAATAACACTGTAAACCTGTTCAGCTTTTGCTGTAAACCCACACACATTGACGTGCACTGACGCAACATATGCAAGCTTTGGGGTCATGTGTGTGTGTGTGTGTGTGTTTGGTGTGGGCTTTGATGCGCACATGATTCACGGCCGGGACTATAGATTTTTTTGCGTCCCGAGGACACAGAGATGCTTTAAAGTGACACATTGCAATGTTTACATAACACGCCAGGCTTATTGCAGCCTATCTGACAGCACGAACGCCACTTGAAGGCACAAATGGAGTCGGTCAATAATATTAGTGTGAAGCAGGACCAGTGTGAAGCCACAATGGGCGGCTGGCAGCGGCTCATTAGTGCAGAAAGGAGCTATTAATAAACGAGGCATGCGTGTGGAAGTCAAACAGCACACACTGTGTCTGTGGTTGGACTCTTAAAAACCAAGCTTATCAAGGCCGCGTGTAGTTGGCGATTATGGTGCTTGTTGGAGAGAGTGGAAAGTTTGCGATGGATGCGTGTTTTGGTGTTAGGGTGGTTAAGAGTTATGTTTTTCACTAAGAAAGGAGAGTGAGTCTTTTAAAAAGGCTCAGTGTTTGATTTGATTTAGTTTCATATCAGCACAAACTTTGTAGGTTTCGAAATGATCATGTGATCAAAACGAGGGCATGCTGAATATTTGTGGACTATAAAAGCTTCCATCAAATGTTTGGAAATTGAGATTTATACATCGTAAATAAGCCTTCTGTTGACCTATGGTTTGCTAGGATTGGATAGGAAAATTTAAGTGTTTTAAAACATTGAAAAATTGAGAAAATCACCTTTAAAGTTGTGTAAATTAAGTGTAAATACACTTTGGCATCTAGGTTTAGCCCCAAAAATTATGACTCTTTGATAATGATTTTAAGTATTTAAAATGAGTTGAAACAACACAATTCCTAAGTTTTTTTGGGATAACTTAATTGTTTTATGTTCATAAATAAGCTTTCTGTTGAACTATGGTTTGCTAGGATTGGAAAATCTTGTGATCAAAAAAAAAAAAAAAAATGTAAATATTGAGAAAATCACCTTTAAAGTTGTGTAAATAAACCTTGGCATCTAGGTTTAGCCCAAACATTAAGACTTATTGATTAAATCAAGCATTAAAATAATAATGGAAACTTTTTAAAGCATAAAATATTAATGCAGACTTTTGCTGCTTGTTTAAACTACATGTACATATTTAAATTCAGTTGAAACAATAGAGGTGGTTCATTCTGCTGTGGCGACCCCTGAGTAATAAAGGGAACAAGTCGAAAAGAAAATGAATGAATAAATGAATGAATGAATGAACAAAAAAACACAATTCCTAAGTTTTTTTGGGACAAATTAATTGTTTTATGTTTAACACACTTAAATGGCAGTTAATATTTTGGGGGTGACCCTTAAAATAGAGTCTTAATATCTCATCACAGAATTCTTGTAAATATCCCTGAGAATATCTTTTGTTATATAAACTCTTGTCATTTGTTACAGGCGAGTCATTTGTGAGACTTTTAAAAAGGCTCAGTGTTTAATTTGATTTAGTCTCATATCAACGCACAAACTTTTTTAGGTTTTGAAATGCTCATGTGATCAAAACAAGGGCATGCTGAATAATTGTGGATCCTGGACCATAAAATAAGGGTCCATGAAATGTTTGAAAATTAAGATTTATACATCATAAATAAGCTTTCTGTTGACCTATGGTTTGTTAGAGTTGGCTAATATTTGGCTAAGATACAACTATTAAAAATTTGAGTGTTTCAAAAATCAAAATATTGAGAAAAAAAATCACCTTGACTTAACTTGCCAAAAAGTTCTTAGAAATGCATATTAATAAGCAAAAACAGTTTTGGAACGTGATCCTTACTTAAAGGGACAGTTCACCCAATAATATTAATTTGTTATCATTTACTCACCCTTTATATGTTTTAAACTTATATAACATAAAAACTGTTATACTGTAAGTGTCCATGAAATGTTTGGAAATTGAGATTTATACATCATAAATAAGCTTTCTGTTGACCTATGGTTTGCTAGGATTAGATTAAATTTAACAACTGAAAATCTGAGTGTTTCAAACAAAATAGAAATATATAGAAAAATCGCCTTAAAAGTTGTCAAAGTTCTTGGAAATGCATATTACCGATCAAAAAAAGAGTTTTGGAGCGTGATATTTACTTAAATCTTAAATCTTCACAGTCATCATTTACTTGTTTTAAACCTTTATGAGTTCCTTTCTTCTGTTGAACACAAAATCAGATGTTTTGGAGAAAGTTAAAAACCTGTAACCATTGACTTCCATAGTATTTGTATGGAAGTTAATGGTTACAGGTTTTCAGATCTCTTTAAAATACCTTCTTTTGTGTTCAACAGAAAAAAAAAGAAACTCAAAGTTTGTAACCACTTGAGGACGGATATATAGTATGCAAAAGTATATTTCCGGTAAACTATCCCTTCCAATCCTAATAACTTTTGGCATAAATGCAAAATCCTACATTTAGATTTGCTCAGGTTTTGTGATGCAGGGTCACATTTGCTTGTGGGAAAATGACTTTTGTTTACTTTCATTATTGTTAAAACAGCTTTGGAATTGAGCAAATTACATTAAGCAGTCAAAACTAAAATCTCAAATGTTTTTCCTACAGTGCTTCTGAAGAAAAATAAATGAAAGAGATTCACAAATGTGATCATTATCGACCAATGAGAGTCCAGTGTAATAAAAATGAATGTAGACAGCACAGTTCAGACCATTTGGTATATCTTAATGAGCAACATTTCAGTTGATATTGAAATATTTGTTTGACACTACAATTTTTTATCTCTTTTGTAACTCTCACAACTTTATGGGGAAAAAGCCAAAGCTCTATTTTATACAGTACACTGTAAAAAGTCAAGACAACAAAATGTTTATGTTGCTTCAACTTATTTTAACAAGTTAATCAAGTTTCAACTAAACTTGAAAAATTTAACTTACTGAAATTATAGAATTTTTAGTCAGTTTGATTGATGTACACTGTTAAGAAATTCCTGCAGAATCTACAGTAACTTACCAGCAGCAGTTCACCAGCAGTGTTGGGTAATTTACTACTGGAAAATTGTAATCTGAATACATTACTAATACTTCATATAAAAAGTAATCAGATTACTAATTACTTTAATTTGAAGTTACTTTTAAAACATATAAAATACATTAAAACACACAAAATACAAAATAAACTGCAGCTTTTTCAGTAATTTAATATTCACTGAAAAACATTACCATGGGTTGATCACAGCAGCTTGACATCTTCAAAAGATTTGAAGAGTTCATCCAAAACTTTCAATTCTCTCATCATTTACTTGTTCCAAACCTGTTTGTCTTTTTTTTTTTTTTTTTTTGAACACAAAAGAAGAAAGCTGGATACCTGTAACCATTGACATCCATAGTATGCAAAGACACTGTCTGAGGTAATTAGTCTTAAATGTTTCAGGTAGTCCTAATTTGTGTTTGAAGAGAAGGTAACAACCCTCTCTACTCCAGTGTTGCAAATGCGATCTGCTGATCTAACAGACACAGCGCAGCATGATATAGAAACAGCAATGAACTCCATGTTGCAGGTCAAAATGAACCCATTTAATGCACAACTAAATGCATTTCTCCACTGATTATTTAAACTAACAGGAACAATTAGTTTTGGAGAAAGTTTGTGTTGTCATAAACTCGACACGCAGTTTGAATTGTGAATGAATGGAGAATGATTGACAGGCTCAGCGAGGGAGGCGCTGACCTGAACATGAATTTAACCACGTGAAAATTTATCTGTGCTTCACATTAAGCTTTAGAATGGCTGCAGAACATTTAGGATATAGTAGCCTACATGACAACTTTCTAGTGCCTTATAATAGGCTGCCTTTGTGGCTTTTGTTGGCTTATAGATTACACAGAATATAGCGCACGCGCAAGATCGGATTTGGATCGGTACAAGCTGGTCGATACCCAATCCAGCAAAAACATGCGGTATCGAACTGATATCCGATCCAAGTATTGGAATCGATGTTAAACACTGTATAATTTACAAATGTGTACAGTGTAAGTTGAGATGAATAGAAAATATAATTTGATCATAAGGCAGCAAGATTTTATTTTACAGTGCTGCCTAAGAAACAACCGAGACGTTAAAGAATCATCATGCATGTGTAACCACTAATAGTTATTTTTATCCCTTAGTCATACTGACCAGTCAGTTTCCTCCACAAACTTTATTCCACATGTGGAAGACGACCTTAATTTAACAGTCAGACAGAACATAAGGACAAACTAGTGAAGCGGCGAAGAGAGCGTGACATAACGCAAGTTTATGAGTTCCTTTATAGGATGTGAATATGACAGATATGATCACCTCCGTCTAGACAGCCAGCACTTCCTCTTAAAGCCAAATTGTGTATTCAGGAGCTGCGATTGTGGTTTGTTGGTTTTCTAACTCGCTTAATTTCCTTCCTCGGCTGTGAAGGCGTATTTCGAGAAAGCCGATTGAAGATAATTGCGCAATTGGGCCTAAGAGGGACAAAAACCAAATGAGAGGTTTTTATTGCTCATTTGAGATAAATAGCACCTCACATACTGTGACTGACACACAAAAAGAGAAATGTCCTGAGCAAAACATATCATATATCATGCGCTCGTATCGGGTGATGCTGATGGCTGCGAGTGAGCAAAGTATCAGGAAACAACAAAAGCTCCTTCAAGAAGTTCCTGCGTAGTTTGTATCCAAGCCGGGATGCAATTTCAGAGCTCTGCGATTATAAAGAAGTGCTCTTTGCCTTTCTTCATCGGGCTTTGAAATGGAAATTGACACAAAATTCCCTGTCTAGATGAAAATAGCACATCTGGAGAATGAATATGCACAAACGCCGCCCTGCATTGTGGATGGGTTCTTGTTAGTCAAAGAGCTTGTTGTGCTTTGATGGTGACAGGAGGATGAGAATGAGGTCGACCCAATATGGACGCCAGGTTACAAGCCTGGGGCGACTTCTCCATCTGCCCTCTCGCCTCACTGCTGCTCAGATTATAACCACTGTTCACACACCAGTGTTTCTCAGTAGCGTTCACACACTCATGATGATGGATTCATCACTCCAAACGTGATGCTGGAGGTTGTTGGTTGATAAACTGAGCAATTTCAGTGTTATGGATGTGACGTTTGCAGTAAAAACTCAGAACATACCGTATATTCACACAGAAAGTTGACATTATATTGAAATATCTGTTTATATTTTCTAAAACTACTGACCCACAGAGTTAAGGATCAGAAAAAATATCAATCTGTAAACGTTCTTTAGACTTTAAATGAGGAAAATAAACATGCGTTATGGATGTGACCAAAAACACTAGAGAGTTTACAGTTTATAACATACTTGGTAGAAATTCTGAAAATTAAATTGCACAACCCAAAAAAACAATAATAAGTTGGCTCTCTATAGAACAAACATGATTGATTTTATTTTATTTGAAATTTTTGCATTTATAAGAAAAAAGCTTGGTTATGGATGTGACAGATGTGAAATTGGCACTTGTGTGATTTTGGTAAATCAAATATAATTGTTTAAACATTGACGTAAACATTTTGGCGTATTTTAAAGTACTGTAAATTACTTGCTTACACAGAAAACGTAGAAACGGTTGTGCTATTTTGGTGGGCAAGGTTGACATTCGCATGGAATTGCTCAACTGCAGAAGTCTGAAGAATGAACCTACAGTAGGCAACTTGTTCACGGCAAAAAATTTAGTCATATTGTCCCAACACAAATCGATTAAGTTAACTTCACAATTTTAAGTGGAAAGAACATAAAACAATTAGGTTGTCCCAAAAGGTCCCCAAGTACTGTGTTGTTTCAGCTCATTTTAAATGAGCTCGCTGATAAAATTAAGCATGAAAATATTAAAGCAACACTCTTTGGCTGCTGGTTTAAACTGCTTAGTTAAAATGAGTTGAAACAACACAACTCCTAGGTTTTTTTGGTTCAACCTATTTGTTTTATGTTCAATCCACTTAAGATTAAGTTAATCTTAAACTTAATCGATTTATGTTGAGACAACATTAAGGAATTGTGTGGAATGCAGTTTTTTTACAGTAAGGACACCTTGGTTGAGTAATACATTAACTTATAGCATTGCGGACGTAAAAAAATAAAATAAATTGTCCATAGCTCATAATTCACAAGTCATTAAACAAAATATGTTGGCTGTTTAAACGGCATATGCATCTATATGAATAAATATAATAATAATAATAATGATAATAATGATAATAATAATAATAATAATAATAATAATAATAATAATAATAATAATAATAATAATAATAATAATAATAATAATAATAATAATAAATTAATTAATTCTGCTGTGGCGACCCCTAATAAATAAGGGACTAAGCCAAAGAAAAATGAATGAAAGAATGAACAATAATAATTCAATTCAATTCGCTTTTACAATGTAGATTGTGTCAAAGCAGCTTACATAGAAGTTCTAGTAAATTGAAACTGTGTCAGTTCGGTTTTTAGAGTTAAAGTTCAGTTTAGTTCAGGTCAGTGTGGTTTAATTTTCACTGTGAAAGTCCAAACACTGAAGAGCAAATCCATTGATGTGCATAATAATGATAACAGTAATAATACTAATACCTATTATTACTATTATCATTATTATTATTATTATTATTGCCATTTCACTGAAACACAAAGCTTGCGAATCCATTTTATGAACATTTAATTTTCAAAAAATGATTAAACCTTGTGGCTAAAAATTGGGTAAAACCATAATGGTTTGAAGGACAGTGGCAAAATTACAATTATTTAATATTTTGGGGCTGAAATGTGACCCTTAAAATAGAGTCTTAATATCTCATCCCAGCATTCTTGTTCTAATTATCTTTTGTTATATAAATTATTGTTATACTGATTGCCATTTAACTGGGTGTCTTGGCAATAGTAATTAAGTTTACTCTGAATCATTTAAATTTCATTAAATTTGACCCATTCTAATGTATAGTATGCTAAACTTTAAAACTCTACTGTTTTGATGCTCGAAACCCCTCTAGAATGAACTCAAACACTAATTATTCCAAAGTTTAGGTCTGCAAACCACCAAACGTTAATCCTACATGTTTTGTAAATAACATGAAGCAGAATTGTTACCAGTTTGTATATTTGCACCATATGGCACACATCCTCACACCTCTCCTCTGCTTAATTCAACGTAAACTGCATGTTGACTTGAAATGTAGGCTTAAGTACTTAATGTGCAATTGAATTAATGAGTAATTAAGACCCAGCTAATTACATTAACACTGGGACACAGGCTCTTGTAGGAGTAGAATCAGAGTGCAAATTATATACTGACTTTAAAAGTTGTTGTTTTTTTTCTTTAATATTCTTTCACACAGCCTACGATGTATTTTTGAGTCCACCAAGCACAGCTAGACAACAAGTGATCATTTGGAAACTATACTTTGAAATACAAAGTACTCAGAAATAGTTACAGAAAAACCGCACACAGCATACATTTAGTCCTTATTTAGCTTCAAAACAACACGAAATATAGCCCAATCAGTGCAAACCTCTCATGATTAAATGTGTCTTTAATCTTCAGCAGCACATGTAGCCTCTTGTTAGAAAGTAATTCCATCATTCCGAGTTCATAATAGTCCAAAAGGTGATGATAATAGTTAAACATGGCAGTTTGTTCACGTTTGCTGAAAAAATAATGTGCTCCTTTTTTCCGGCTTCTCCTTTTGTTTTTTTGCATGTCACTCTCGCGTTTGTCAGTTTCTGACAGGATCGGGTTTTAAAAGCACGTCAATAATCAAGCGCACGTTATTATCATCAGCTCAAGAAGTTTGTTATATCAAATATAGACGCGCGGTGAGCTCAAGCAAGAAAGCAAAACCGCTCACGCTTCAGACTGGCTCGTAAAAAACTACGGGGCACAGGGTCAAATCTGCTCTTCTTTTTGGCTTTGTAGCTGTTCATCAAGATGGTTCGTTTGATATATATAATTAGTAATTACGCCGTAATCTCTCTCGGCTGTGTATTTAAAAACATGGTGGTGTCTTTGTTTTCATTCAGGCTTGTTGCGTGAGCGAATTACGTATCTCTGTAAACCAATAGTGTTCAGCTGTGCGTCTAGCTCCGCCTTTTGGTACCCTTTCTCGTGTTTGGTACCCTTTCGAAAGGGTGCCGAAAAAGTGGTACGGTACGGTAAGCCTTTTGACAGTGGAAACAGCCATAAAAGCGTACCGAACCGAACCATACTGTACCGTACCACTCAGTGGAAACGGGCCATAAGATCTTACAGTGTGACATGGAAGCCATGTTCGTGCAGTCTGACATGCGACAATCGTTCAGGATTATTAAAAAATAATAATAAATAAATAAATAAATAAAAATGTCAAAAAATCAAAAATAAAAAGAATCGCACAGTGTGAGCCGACCTTTAGGATACACAAATGAATGCTGTAGTCTCCATAGACTGCCTTCTGAGACACATTTTTAGGTTTTCTCAGATAGTGTTAGTCCTGTTGTGAATCTGCCGCTATGCTGATGCACAGGCCCTTGTAGCTCCGCCCTCTTTTAAAAAGAGTGCAATCTCATTTGAATTTAAAGCGACAATCTCCAAAACAGTACAATTTAAAATCAAAGCCTAATAGAGGCAGTTTAAAAACATTATTTGTGGAATATTTTGAGCTGAAACCTCACATACACACTTTAGGGGCATCAAAGAATTATTGTACATCTTGTAAAAAGGAGCAGAATAGACCCCTTTAAATCTCTCCCGACTTTATAACCTTCACCCTGAACTGTCCCAAAGAGACACTATTGATCTGCACAGACTAATTACGCTGTTTATGGTCTCTATAGGGCACTGATGGATTTACTAGAAATAACTTATAGGACTGAGTGCTCATCGATCAGGAGTCGTTTCAGAGCTCTGATGACATCACTACAAATCTGTAAACGATTAATGGTGTGCTAACTAGACAAATAATTCAACTCACAATTTGACCTATTACTGCTACAGCTATTTATAACACAGCATATGGCACAAGGCGATAAAGGTTTTCAGTTCAGTAGTAATTTAATTGCTTTGCGCAAAGGTCATTTATTGTGTACTTTATATATACAGTATATTGGGATATACAGTGCTCAGCATATACAAGTACACCCCTCACAAGTCTATCCTTCAAATTCATATTTTTAATAGGAGCCAATACAATATTATATTTGTGTATATACATTAGATTAGTCAGTACTGAAGCTAAATCTGGAGCTAATCTAACAAAATAACGTACGATAACAGTCCAAAAACTAGTACAGCCAAATTTATGTTATAGAAAAATATTTAATACAAATTTAAAAAAAAAATAGGAAAAATCAAGAACCAAAAAAATTTAAAAATTTAGTTAAAACTAGTTGAAAATGTGATTTTAATAAATATATCTGTTTAATATATCTGTTTTGTTTAAATGCACCAAAATACATTGCTTATATTCACTGAGAAATGGATACAAATATTAATTTTCAAAATGGGGTGTACTCAGTTATGCTGAGCACCAAATATTATATGCTTAGCATTTCTGACGCTTTATAAAAGAACAAATGCGTTTATAGTTAACTCCACAATTGTTTAAAGGGCACCTAGGTTACCCCTTTTTCCAGATTTAATGTACGTCTTTTGTGTCCTCAGAATGTGTCTGTAAAGTTTCAGCTCAAAACACCCATCAGATTATTTATTACAGCTTTCTCTAGTTTGTGTTTTATACCTTTTACAGATTTTTGCTGTTTTTGTGTACTGGGCCTTTAAGGCTAGTCCTCCCCACCCACCGTTCCCACGTGTTTGTCAGCGTGCCTCAGTCTCCGCCCTCGGCTGCCTCAGACAACTGACAGGCATAAAAGAAGCAGATCTCATGTAACGTTTGTGAGGAAATACTACAGTAAGAACTTTACCAATGAGTATGTGATGCATTTGTTGTGGAGCTGCAACGACGAATCACACACAATGTCGTTACAAAGTTCACACATACAAAGTGCGGACGCACACACACACACATACAGAGCGCGCATTTAGCTTTGCACTGTCTTTGCACGCAAATGTGACAGGATACAGGTTAATATCCACTGCTGTATGGATATCTGTTACATTAATGTACAAAATAAACCTGATTTATTGTCAACATTTAGCCTCTTCTTGTATAATTGTACTGACGCGGCTGTGGTGATGAAGTAAATCTGAAGTAAATCGTTGTAATTTATTACAAACATGCACGGTTTTAAAAGATTTTAAACTTGTCAAACTCACTCTTGATCACATTTGAAGATGATTGATAATCCTAGCAAACTGAACAGACCTTTTATTCACGGTTGCTTTGCGCACGTCCTGTCTTGTTGATAGGATTATAAATGTTACTACGGAGACATGTTAATACGCAGCTGTCAATCAATTCGGTAGGCGGGGGGACCGCACTCCTACGTCAAGTTGCGGTCGGTCTCAAAACCGCTCCAATTGGTTCACTGTTTTTATGTTGTTAAATTGAAAAAAAAAGGACTGAGTGTGTTTATATCACCCTAATATGACGGTCTATACACTATACCTACACATATGTGTGTCCAAACAGCTTGAAAAGTAGATTTTTCACTTTGGGTGCCCTTTAAAAGGAATGATGTGATATATGAAGCTTTATAGCAAAAAGGAAGTTTAATGACACTGATTGATTGTAACCAAAAAAATATATACTTTTTGGGGTCCTGAAAATGCAAACTTTTGAACTTTTGAAAATGAGTTTCAAAGAGTTTATTTTTGAAAATTACATCTATTTATTCTTAGTAAAAGTAATTGCAGTATTAAAAATTGAGAACCCCCCACCAAAAAATAAAAATAATGCACTACAGCAGTGTTTCTCAACCATGTTCCTTAAGGACCACCAACACTGCATGTTCTGAATGTCTGTCTGTCACACCCATTACAGGTCTTTCAGTCTCTGCTAATGATCTGATGATCTCAATCAGGTGGGTTTGGTTAAGGAGAACGTGTAGAGCTGGTGGTCCTCCAGGAACGTGGTTGAGAAACACAGCACTACTGGACCATATTTGCACAGTGTTTCACTACACAGTAGTGTTGTCACGATATTGAAATTCGGTACCAATCGATACTGAAATTTTAAATACGTCCATTTCCCGCTAACATTTGAGCTCATTCTTAAACGCTGCTGATTTGCTATTGTGTTCATGTGCTCAAAAGAACTGACCGTGATTGGCCGTGAAGGTCATCGGTTCACTGAACTCACTGCTGTTTACTGAGTTTAACCACCCTAAGGAAATCCTAGAACCACCATTTTCCACTGATCTATATTATTAACATTGTTAAAAATGAGATTGGAAAATATCAACCTAAAGTATATAATATACTAACATATATACAGTTGAAGTCAGAGTTATTAGCCCCCCTGAATTATTAGCCCCTCTGTTTATTTTTTCCCCAATTTCTGTATAACGGAGAGATTTTTTTCAACACATTTTTTCATGTCATTTCAAGTTCTCTGTCATATTTACGAGAATGTTAGTTATTATTTTAGAAGACTACTCATTATTGTTTGACAGTTTCTCGAGATTAAATCCTCAGAAAGCATCTCAGAAAGTTTCTTATGATTATCACTTGCAAATTATACATATTATAATATTTAATGGCTTGATTTGTTAACCTGCGTCCAATCCCAGCTAACTTCCTGAAAGGGAGGGTAACCAATAGTGTTAGAGATAACAAGTAAACTAAGTCCTGCTCCAAGACTGACAAAAATCCCAAAAGTTTTGCGCAAGCAGAGAGAAGAGCGTGCGAGTGAGAGCATACATGTGTGCACAGATGATGATGTGCGCCCGTGAGGGTTTACAACGAGCTCACGAGCACCCGTTTTCTTGCGGTGGATCAGTTCAGCGTGAACGCCCATGTGCATGCGAGCAGTAGTTTCCGGTGCGCTTGATTATTTTTGGCATG
Source organism: Danio kyathit (assembly GCA_903798195.1). NCBI lineage: Eukaryota > Metazoa > Chordata > Actinopteri > Cypriniformes > Danionidae > Danio > Danio kyathit. The sequence continues at coordinate 44,630,260 of LR812529.1, forward strand.
GAATTGCCGTCATAAATAAATGTCACGTAAAATGGCATTCAAACTCGCATTATTAGCATTTAACACTGAATAAAGCACATGAGGTGAACCTGAGGTGATCATAGTCAGTTTTCTGACTGCAAGAAATAGAAGCCATTTCTAAAAATATAAATTTCAGGTGTTGGTTAGAACAAAAACTTTTAATATGGAAAATGTTCCCTCCATCACGTACCGCTGCTTTTATTTAGAACACAAATTAAATCAGCCTAGAATCAGGCTTCAGGCTCAATAGTCAGGCATGCTCCTGTTAGTGTCATCAATCTGGCAACCTGTGCTTGTATGTGTTTTGAACCAGGCATGCACTACCTAGTTCAACCATTGCGTGTCAAACTTACTGTACATACTGCACCATTACCAAACTGCTTTTTAGATATGATCCTTAATGATTTGGTCAAAAGAATGCATTTTGACAAAATATACACTAATATTCTGCCTCGTTGCTATCTGTATAGTTAGTTGTCATTACAGTTGTGCTATTCTTTAATGTTTAAAATGCTTTTAAGGTATGATCCTTGATGATTAGGCCAAAAGAATGCATTTTGACAAAATATACATTAATAACCCGCCTCATTGCTATCCAAGTCTTCATTTACAAATATCGATATCCCACATCTAGGTATAGAACTTCTATAAAGGTCTCTCCCCTTTAATTTCACATATTTGATTTCAGTACAGATTGCTCTGTGTCTGAAGGTGGTGAAGTTATTTAAAATGACCTCTGGATTATGTGATGACTCAGTCAGCTTGACTCATAAAACCTGCAATAATAGAAAAGCACAACATGTTAGTCACTGTAAAGTCCCTTATATGTTGCATGTGTCTGTTTGTTGTCATTTAAGAACAACCTTCATGGTCCGATCCTTTCATTTGAGCACATTAAAGAAAAAAAACACACTGTTCTGAGGTCAGCTTTATCTCAGCGAATATCATTGTGAAGATGTGCCACCCGCAGTGCAAACAAAGCTAGTCACCCAGCAGCTTCAGAGGTTGTTAGTCTGTCAACACACTTTTATTTCTATAAATCATCTCTTGTTGGGGGTCACAAGTTATGTGCAGCCGCTAGTGAACCAGCATGGGACTGGTTTCTTCAACACAGAACATAACGGCATGTGAAATCCAGTACTGAGAACTCATTTTCATTGGTGGCTGTGTGATTTACAGTAGTAGGATGGCTCTGTTTTATGTGCAGTTGCTAGGACAGAATACTGACACATTGTTTACACTGTGTGAAAACACTGATTTCCATCTGTAAATATAATAAATAGGAAGCAATGGTGACAGTAAAACAGTTATAATTGAGGGCAATGCACTACAATGGACATTAAACTGAGATTCTGTCAACGGTAAATCTCAAATATTTGTAGAGTAATAGTCTTAAACATTTATTCAGTGTTTCATTCATTCATTTTCCTTAAGCTTAGTCTCTATTTCCAAAACTAAGCCACAGCAGAATGAACCGCTAACTATTCCGGCATATGTTTTATGCAGTGGATGCCCTTCCTGCCGCAACTCAGTAGTGGGAAACACCCATAAACTCTCACATTCACACACTAACTCATACACTACGGCCAATAAAGTCTATTCAATTCACCTATAGTGCATGACTTTGGACTGGGGGAAACCGGAGCACCCGGGGGGAAACCCATGCCAACACGAAGAGAACATTCAAACTCCACACAGAAATGCCAACTGACCCAGCCGGGACTAGAACTAGCGACCTTCTTGCTGTGAGGCGACAGTGCTAACCACTGAACCACCATGCCGCCTTTTTTTTTTTTTTTTTTTTTTTTTTTGCACAATTTTGCACAGAAATAGCAATTAATGTCAACAGATTCTGTTTGGCCCTTTACAGATATCTAGAGTCCTATAATTTCAACATTCCGCAATCAAACATTTGTCAAATTATTACAAGACAAATGAAGCTCATTTGCAAAAACTAATTTTAAAATCTTTCTGATATTTATACATATATTTTGTGCAATTGAACTCTTCAGTACTCAATATAAAACATGATTTCTCAATACTAAAAAGCTCAAGTTTTACTCATTTCCATAAATTATGTTTTTTTTGTTGCAATTTTACTCTTTAATGCACAACTGGAACACATAATATCTGAAAATGACTAAACTTTTAAAAACCTTTAAAACTTCTAAAAACTTAAAACTTTCCAAATATACCACAATAGTAATGAGTAGTAATGTAAATTACTGTAATATAATATAATATAATATAATATAATATAATATAATATAATTCAATATAATATAATATAATATAATATAATATAATATAATATAATATAATATAATATAATATAATTCAATATAATATAATATAACAATATAATATAACATGATATAACATAATATAATATATAATATAATACAATAATATAACATGATATAATATAATATAATATAATATAACAATATAATAATATAATATAATATAATATGATAAAACATAATATAATATAATATAATACAATATAATAATATAATATAATATAATATGATAAAACATAATATAATATAATATAATATAATATAATATAATATAATATAATATAATATAATATAATATAATATAATATAATATGATATAACAACATAATAATATAATATAATATTATATAACATAAAATAATATAATATAATATAACATGATATAACATAATATAATATATAATATATAATACAATATTATAACATGACATAACATAATATAATATAATATAATATAATATAATATAATATAACAATATAATAATATAACATGATATAATATAATATAATATAATATAATATAATATGAGCAATATCACACGAGTAGCAGTGCGATGTATATCGGCACTGGTGAGAAGCGTGCGTTGGCCCAATGCATTAGTGTCCCACCAGTGACAACATACAGCCACATCGCACTGCTTGGAGTGTGATATTGCATGTATACAACAGTTTGATGCCATAATCGAGTATATAAAAAAGAAAATCAAACAGAGAGTCTAAAAACCCTTTTGTATGAGGAACTACTTTCTTTCGCCATTCTTTACATCTGCAGCTGACATTAGAACAGCAGAAACTAATTGCTAATTCACAAATGTCACTTTAGAGCTAGTGTAATGTTAGCTCTAGTGTAATGTCTCATGTAATGACAAAACAGGTGATTTTGCTCACATTTTAAGAGTTTAAGGTTGAACGGCATGAAATGCCATCAGTCTACAGAGGTTTCCAAGTATTTCTCTGTTGCAGTCGGGAGATTACAATAATTAACCCTGAAAAAATCAAAGCAAAGCAAACACTACAAGATTACTGTTGTGTTTGCGATAAGGAAAAACGCTAAACACATGCAGGCATTTCCTCTTTCTTTCTGTTTACTGAACTAGTCTGCAGTACCAAAAACAGGAGTCTCATTAGAAACAGATGGCCATCTCCAGTTTTAGGACTTTAAGATGAGTCCCATCTTACACTCAACACACTACAATTACTATGGTATAAATACAGCACAACAACACACAAAAGAGAGAGATCGACTTAGAAAGTCATACAGTTTTATAATGATTTGATCTGCTGTAGCTTAAAATTACAATGTCTTTTTCCACCTCTAAGGGTTTATTATGCGGTCTCTGTCGCCATCTTGTGGATGGACAACGTCAACCATCTTTGGTCTGCTCTCTCTCAGAAATTATAAATATTTAAAAATAGACACTATCCTTATAAATAAACTGCATAGTTGCAATCTAAACAACTACATTCTCGACTAAAAAAGCTTTTAAGTATACATTATATTGTCCAACAGCTGCAATATTTGCCAAACTGTAGAGTGTTCTTTGCTTGTTGCTGTATGTAGACGGAATAATACACAAGGGTGAAAGGTGAAGAGGCTGGTCGAGTGCTGTTACTGGCAGAATATTGCACGGCTATTTGCCAAACAGATTCAAGAACTAGACAGAACTATTGTATAAAATATAATATAATATAACATACAGTAATATAATATAATATAATATAATATAATATAATATAATATAATATAATATAATATAATATAATAAAGCTTACTTTAAAAACATGAAAATGTAATACTAAAAATAATATCTCTGATAGTTTTAAGTCTGCAAATTAAAGCTACTGATCTCAATAAAAACTGTTCAAAATAAACGTTTCTCATCAAATTCGTATATAATTTTTTTTCATATACACATTTCTTAAACTCAATTAGAAGACAAAAATATCTGAGTGAATATCTACATTGTTTCATTGCTTTATTCAAAACAAATGATTGTCATTAAGCATGTCTAACAGTTGACTTGTACAATGAAAGATCTACCACTAAAAATAAAGCCATGAAAAACAGATCTGTTAAAAGTGTTTGTAGTAAGACGTATACTGTAGATCAGCAAAATCACACCACATTATCATCTCATTCCCAGTACTGTTTACAGTAGTAAGTCTGTTGTTTGCAGTAAATAAAGGAAGGTCTTCGCATGAATGTCACCCGACATTTCAAGCCAATCCAGTTTTGCCCATAAAAAAGGGCAACATATTGACCTTCTGTGTGAAATGTTGGATCGCTAAAGATTTTGACAACACTGTGAGCTTGCTATCAATCGTCACAGCAGGAGTGAACAAACTCAACACATCTAAACGGCAAGAAAATGACCATGTTTTCAGTTCATGTAACTGTGAGACAGACAAGCAAACCATGGTGGTGAAGAGTAACTATGTATTTTAACTTCTCTATATATACGTTATAGTGTACTTTTTACTCCACTTCATTTCCTAAATGTAGCTGAGTAAGAAGTTATATTGAAGTGGAGAAACAAGTTAGTGGCTTTAAAATCTTAAACAAGCTGAATTTTTTATCAGTTAACCTTTTAAATAGGTTTACAAATTGCACTGAACAATTAATTTGTGAAATGAACTGACATCTGTCACAACAATTCACTGCATCAGATCTGTTTAGAGGGAGTCTCTGGTAAACAACTCACTAATTCAAACTCATCTGTCGAATTCTAAATCATCTGTTCAGAGTGAGTCTGTAGTAAACAACTCACTGATTCAAATGATCTGTTCTGCGTGAGCGTCCAGTAATTGATTTACTGCTTCAAATGATCCATTCAGAGTGAGTTTCCAGTAAATGGATTACTGATTCAAATAATCTGTTCAGAGTGAGTCTCCAGTAAACAAAGACTACACTAAACAGATCATGTGAGTCAATGAGTTGTTTACTGGAGACTCAGATCATTTGAGTCAGAGTGAGATTTGATAAACACCTTACTGATTCAAAGAATCAGTTCAGTAAATAATTTATATCAAATGATCCATTCAGAGTGAGTCTGCAGTAAATGATTCACTGATTCAAATAAGCCATTCAGAGTGAGTCTCCAGTAAAAATCTCAGTAATTCATATGATCTGTTCAGAGTGAGTCTCCAGTAAACAACCCAATGAACAGATCATGTGAGTCAATGAGTTGTTTACTGGAGACTCACTCGGAACAGATAATTTGAGTCAGAGTAAGTCTCCACTAAACAACTCACTGATTCAACTGATCAGTTTAGTAAATGTTTCAAATCAAATGATCCATTCAGAGTGAGTCTCCAGTAAATAGATCACAGATTCAAATAATCTGTTCAGAGTGAGTCTCTAGTAAACAACTCACTGAACAGATCATGTGAGTCAATGAGTTGTTTACTGGAGACTCACTTGGAACAGATAATTTGAGTCAGAGTGAGTCTCCAGTAAAGAACTCACTGATTCAACTGATCAGTTCAGTAAAGGATTCAAATCAAATGATTTGTTCAGAGTGAGCCTCCAGTAAATGGATCACAGATTCAAATAATCTGTTTAGAGGGAGTCTCCAGTAAACAACCCACTGAACAGATCACGTGAGTCAATGAGTTATTTACTGGAGACTCACTCGGAACAGATAATTTGAGAAGAGTGAGTCTCCAGTAAACAACTCCCCGATTCAACTGATCAGTTCAGTAAATGATTTAAATCAAATGATCCATTCAGAGTGAGTCTCTAGTAAATGGATCACTGATTCAAATAATCTGTTTAAAGTGAGTCTCCAGTAAACAACCCACTGAACAGATCATGTGAGTCAATGAGTTGTTTACTGGAGACTCCGATCATTTGAGTCAGAGTGAGTCTCCAGTAAACACCTTACTGATTCAAACGATCAGTTCATTAAATGATTCAAATCAAATTATCCATTCAAAGTGAGTCTCCAGTAAATGATTCACTGGTTTTACAAGCTGTTCAGCATGTGAATGTGGTTTCACATGAATTATTAGTGTGGTTATCCAACTTACTTGCAAAATAAACATTCACGATAAAGAGCTTTTATTACTTAAGTAAAATAAAAATCAAGTACTTTTGCACGTTGGCTTAAGTAATATTGAAAATACAGACTTCATACTTGTACTGGAGCAATATTTCATTAGCATATCAGTACTTTTACTCAAGTGTTGTTTGATTTGTGTGCTTTGTCCACCACTGATACTAAACAAGTTCAGCTGATAGTCTGCAGTGCTGTGTTCTGTGTTATGCGTGTGTGTATGTTTTTAATAAGACCAACACTAGAGCCATTGTTTCAGCAACATTGAGTTTGACTCGTGCATCTACATAACCAAAGAAAGAGCTTCTTGTAGTGAAACGACATCTCTGGAGCTGGCCATATAGCGGACAGCGAAAAACAAAAGGTCGTCTTTATTGCTTCATGTAATGTGAGGGGGAAAGGCGAGCATTTACTGCTGAAGGCTTTCTAAAAATATACAATCACCCCCTCCCCCCAGATTTATGTGTTTTGGAGTCACGTCAAGTGTTTACTCAAGTAATGAAAAGCGTACGAGCAAATTGAAGGAAAATTATATGACACCGGCACTAACCACATTACTAATGCATCATTCACAGCTCGCCCTTATCCCGGGAAGACAGTCTAATGTGCCAGTCAAAGTAATATGCATCTTTATCTATGTCCACACGCGCCGAGAAGCCAAAGGCAGTGACAAATGGCCCTTCCTGTCATGTCATTTTCAGCTTTGCCGAATATTAAGCTGTCTTCGTGTCCATGGAAGCCATTTGTCTTAGTTTAGCCGTGCGATTTTCAGCTTGACAGGCAGGAATATTGTATCGGGACGATGCGTGCGTGAGGTATCGCCATCCATCTTGAGGGGGACGTCTCAATTTCGCAAACCACCAGGGTTGGATGGGGATGCCATACGAGGTCAGTTACAGTGTATTCAATCAGCCATCGGCTCCAGATAATAAAATGACAAGATGGCGGCTGGCTTCTAAACCAAATGTCGAAAGGTTACAAAAGGGGGATTCCATAAAAGAATATATATAGTATATATAGTTTGAATATATAGTTCAGCTGAGAATATGTTAGTCAAAGTTAGTTCTTTTCTTTTAAAGACCATTCTAAAAAACTTTTGAGTCTGCGAGCATTTTTTGCTATTCCTGCTCAGAATTTTGTTAAAAATCTACGGATGCGGAATGATTTTGGGAGAATCATAACTAGAGATGCAACGTTTAACCGGTTTCACTATTAACCGCGATTTAATTCGTCACGGTTATTTAATCATAAAGGCTTCTCAACACCGCGTTTCTGCACAGAACAAAACTGCAGCAACTAAACAAAGTTATGCCAGCTGTGCGCTAGTTTGTACACCGAGACTAATAACCACGCACACTGGATTAACTATGACTGAGGCTATTAACTAAGGCAAGCTCGTGCAAGTTCATTATTTCCAATGGAGGGACGCACACGCGACGCAACGCGCTCACGCTTTTCAGGCGCACTAGTTGAGATGGGGGCTTTTCTGACCGCGGGAACTGCAAATGGCTTAAGTTTGAGGAAGAAGCAATGAAAAGTACACAGGTTGGCAAACCCGCTTAAAGTTAGAAATATTGGAACCGATGAGAGGATCATGTGGTGAATGTTGATCCACCAGCCGAGATCAATCGAGTGATTTCAGAGAGAGTGCTGAAAGACTCGGTGGATCCAACGCAATCACACGGCAATTTGTAACTTTTTGATTTACTGGCTAATTCGTATGAATTCGTACAATCTAATTCGTACAATTTAGTACGATTTGCTCATCACCCAATGACGGTTGGGTTTAGGGGCGGGGTTGGGTGCCACGCCTCCTTTTTAAAATCATATGCTTTCATACGACTGAACTCGTATGAATTCGTACGAATTAGCCACTAAACTGACAAAGCGTAAAATAGTTACGTTTTCTCGTGAGATCAGGCTGGGTGGATCAGTTGTTTAATGGCTTGAATCTCGATGCGTTGCATTCACTGCAAATGGATGCTAAATGTAAAATCTAACAGTGTATAGATCTTTGCCAAAGAAGCTCGCCTTTACTAAGTTTAAACTGAAACTTCGGCTCATGACAAAGAATGGTACTGTGCAGATGGTCATCACGAGAATCCTGCTCTGCGCCGGTCATATATTGGGTCGGCTGACTCGCCTGCTTTTCCGCAAACACAGAAAAATGAAAATCAGCGCATAACAAGACTGAGCATTTAAAATGACACAAACCGAAACCAAAACCTTTAAAGAGTAGTAGAAGTGAGACTTTTCTTCCTTTCTTTTGCCCAATCTTTCTGATTATTATATTGACATGTATAAAAACAATAGTGCAAAATGCATATTTCTTACTGCAATGCTTCATTTTTGTTTGATGCAAACCATCGATTTTTTTTCTCATAAAGTAACAGTAGGACTTTTTATAGCAGATAACTCACATTCAAGGCAGCATGATAATATAATTCATTGTTAGTATTATTGTCATTATCGACATCATTAATATTTTATAATTATTAGACATTTATTTTGGAATAATTGCACAAATATCAATAAGTCATAACAGAATTAGTTAGTTGTTCCTGGTTATTGTTAGTCCTGATTGATGCTGTTTTCAATTATAATAAATCTGTTAATATACAATTTGCCGTGGTGCTCATTCATTTTTGGTGGGTGCTCCAAAAATTTCTATGGTGCTCCAAAAGTTTTTGAAGTTGGGAGCACCAGTGCTGCCAAGCTAAAAAAAAAGTTAATTTCAAGCCCTGCATTAGACAAAGGCTATTTTTTATTCATTTATTAATTTTTCTGTCATTTATTTACAGTGTAAAAATTATGTATGTTTAAATGTCAAAAATTTTACTTATTTTTAAGCACAAAGAGAGACAAGGACTATTGTTTGTTTTTAATATTATTATGTGCTGTCTTAATTGGTTACTGAGCAGCAATAAATAAAACTTCAAAATATAAGGAGTTTTCATGTGATTTTCTAAAGTAGCAGTGTTTTAAAATTAATAAATGCATAATAATCGTGATAACCATAAAACCGTGATTATTTCTTAGACTATAATCGTACAACCAAAATCTATAATCGTTGTATCCCTAATCATAACTAAAAACTTCATATATTAAATAAAACGTAATGCCTTTTAACTTTTATTAAATGGTTACAATCCACTTTATTTGGTAAACAAAGCAAGTCTCTCGTATAATATCAATGATCTTCCATCCATTTGTCCTAATAATAATATACAAATGTATGCGAATGACACTATTATATTTATTCATAGTAGTAGTGTGTTGCAAGTTGCAAACAAACTCACAGAATGGCTTTTCTTTTTCAGCCTGGTTAGAGCAATGCTGTTTACAGTTGAACATCTCTAAAACAGTGTGTATGTTCTTTTCTAAGAATAATAGGTTAAGTGAAGTACCAGATGTATTTGTATCAGGGGAAAGATTACAAGTTGTATCTGAATACAAGTACCTTGGTGTTTTGATAGATTCAAAACTATCATTTAAGTCACAGGTTAAAAAGGTTTGTAACAGGGTCAGAGCAAATTTTAGATTTATTCGTGATCAGATGTCATGTGAGGCTGCCCTAATCTATTATCACTCCATGATCTTTTCTGATATCACTTATTGTTTAACCACTTGGTCCTAAGCTAGCACTACTACTTTAAAGCCACTTGAATCATTATACAAACAATCCTTAAAAACCCTTGATAAGAAATCAGTTCAATTTCACCATTGTTCAATATTAAAGAAATACAACCTGCTTAGTTGGGAAAATTTTATTAAATATGTACATATCTGTTTAATGTTTAAGACCCTACAAAACCCGACTTCACCACTAAATCAGTTTGTGAAAGTTAGAACGACTGCTCACCGAATTACTAGAGCTGGTGAAAGAGGGGATTGTATTATTCATCTTAAAAAAAGTAAATTCAGTCAGTCGGTATTTTCAGTGAAAGCTGCTAGGGAATAGAACTCCATTCCACCAACAATTAGAAGATCACTCACTTTTCGTTCTTTTCAGTTTCATGTTAAAAATCGGTTATTGACAAATCCGCATTGTCAGCATTAGTACTGTATACTTGACACTTATTTGTACTGTTTGTTTAATTTTTTGTCCTCTTCTGCTGCAATCAATCTGTTTTTGTTTTTTGCCTTTTTAATTGTATTTTATATATAATAGTGTATTCTATGTTATTATGTTGTGATTCTATTTTAGGTGTGACTTTTTAACATTCTGTAAGGGGTCTACAGATGAAAAATAGCCATGCTTGGCTAATTCTGGCACATTTTACAGTAATGTTTATTAATGTGCATTGACCCTGTAAAAACAAACAATGTGCATTGACCATTAATGTGCATTGACCCTGTAAAAAAAAATTATAAAAAAAAAAAAAAAAAAAAAATATATATATATATATATATATATATATATATATATATATATATATATATATATATATATATATATATATATATATATATATATAATAAAAAACAACAGAAATAGAAAATATTACTTTACAAACTGTATTGTAAATAAATCATATGAACATTTTAATATTTGTCAATAATATTACTGAAATTAATTTAAAAACTGAATAAATATAAGTTTACACACACATTTCTGTGGAATTCTGCGCGCACAGATTCCGTGTGGGCCTACTTATCATGTAGCAAAATGTTAGCGGCTAAAATAGTTTGATCACGGTGTTTTTACATGTCTGTACTGCACTTCAATAGTGCGACTAAAATCCAATTCCAAATCCAATCCTGCCTCCAATCCATACCTGTCAACCCTCTCGTTTTTCCCGGGATTCTCATGTTTTTTACAGTTCTATCCCGCTATCATCCCATAAAGGTATTTTCCTGTATTTCTACCATATTTTCAGTCTTTCTGTGAAGGGTGGCAATAAACATTAAAGAGCCGATCCTCCCTATGCGACCCATACCACCATACCACCCTTGCTCTTAATGTGAGTCTGTTCTGTGCTTTCGTTTTATTTAGGCATGAAAACACTTTGAAATAAATATAAAAATGGTGGGATTCCCTTCCTTTTCATTACAGGTGCTGTCTCTGCAATCCTCAAAGCAGTAATATAGCAGTGCCTGACTGTCAGACGCGCTCCATAGTCATAAATAGAAGCTGTTTCCAAAATGGATTCTGTACACGCGATTTGAAGAGGAGCGAATGTCTGGGTTTTGGGAGCATGTTTGAACAGACACATAATTAAAGTGTAATTAGCAGTTTCTCACCAAATAAATGTCAAAAAACACAAACATAATAAAATAAAATAAGAAACACAAATAAATTAAAATAGTGTATTTTTGGCCATACATACTGTAATTTAGACTGTAAATGTTTGAAATTAAATATTTGCCTAATGCACTGTGAATTGAAATCCAAACAATGTAAAATATCCATCAAAGTTGTAATTGAAGAGTTCAGATGCAAAAACCTCTAAATGCCATCTGAATTTTTTTTTTTTAAATTTGTATTTTCCTCAACCACTCTATGTTTATGTTCAATGATTTCACTTTAAGGCAAACAAAAGAACATTCATCACCATCAGTGTTGGGGGTAACACGTTATAAGTAACGTGCGTTACATAATAATATTACTTTTCCAAAGTAACGAGTAAAGTAACGCATTACTTTTAAAAAGAAGTAATATTATTTGAGCTACTTTTTAAAAAACAAATGTAACGTGAGTTGCTTTTTACCTTGATTAATTGGCTTTAAAATATATATATATTGCGAAATAAAAATTAACTTGGGTTGAATTACACACTTAATGAGAGAGCGTGCTGCGAGGGAAAAGCGCTACTAAAAAAAAAAGCGGGACTAGTGCTCATCATCATTATCATCAGGTCTCTTATTTTCACAGCAGAAGATGCAAACCATTTCAGGACAACTCTGTTCAGTTTAATGAACTGTTTCGAGCGGTTCACTTAGACCACAGGTGTCAAACTCAGTTTTTAAGCTTGTTTGATACCTACAGATAGGTGTGTTGAAACAGGGTTGGAACTAAACTCTGCAGGGCTGCGGCCCTCCAGGAATTGAGTTTGACACCTCTGACTTCGAAGATCCGGTTAAAACAAACGATTCATTTGCGAATTGCCTGTCATCAATAAAGACAGTCAGAATGTCAGGCGTCAGTTCACGTTCTCCAGGTAAAACAATTAATTTGACTAAACTAAAACAATGTTTATTGCTTTTATTGTTGAGGAGATGCAGCCACTGTCTTATTTTACTGTAGAAACGACTACATTTTTTAATATATTAAGATTTTTTCTCTTTTGGGAAATGATTTACACGTTTGTTAAGGCCACGTGAAGAAATTTGTTCAATGTATAAAGCTGAAAGATTTATTTTGATTTAGGGATGTTTGTTTTATCGACTTACTGTTCATTTTGTTTTAAACATTTTACAGGTTTAAAATTTTAAATAAATTACTTCATGTTAGTACTCTTAGGCTTTATTGCAATCTTTATCTCAATGGACAGCGAATTTACTTAACTAATAACACAAAACATTCAAAAGTAGCCAACACATTACATGCTGTCATTAATCTGTGTATACTGTACAGCATATATAGCTCTAGGTTCAGAAAGTTGTCAAAATATAATTTTATCCTACATTTTTTAAAGAAAAATGAAGGTGTGGGTTATATAGGTGGCTGTTAAATGCAGAGCTTCTCAATAAAAAAGGTGGAAAAACACCTGCAAGTTCTAAAAGAGATCAAACCTCAGCCAGGTCAGGAAAAGTAATGCAAAAGTAACTTAAAAGTAATATGACACATTACTTTCCATAAAAAGTAACTAAGTAACGCACTTAGTTACTTTTTTGGGGAGTAACTCTGTATTGTAATGCACTACTTTCAAAAGTAACTTTCCCCAACACTGCTCACCATATAGTAAAATTACTGAACCTACACACAAGTGCCTGACAAAAATTGTCATTTAAAAATAACATTTTTAGATGGCATTTAGAGGGTTTTTTCATCTGAACTCTTCAATTGGTTTTTGTGAAACGTAATAGCAATTTCTGAATAAAGATGGCATATTTTGTCAATGTTTTATTTAAGCTACACCCAAAATAAGCGCTTTGGTTGAACTGAAGCATGTTTTCTGAGAGGAATTCAGTGTTAATGCTTGTAGGATGTCATTCTGAAAAACAAGGGCAACGTTGTGCTGGCATATTGCGAGTTGTAAAGCGGCAGTGAAGCATGCATTTGAACGAGCGCTGCTGTCACCGAGGCGGAAACTAATCTGACCGCAGGACTGAGCTCGGCCTGTCTTTATATGGTTTTGGGTTGCAGCTGGAATTGAAAATCTGGGTTAGTTCTTGACGCAGCCATTAAAGGATTATTGCAGACCATCTTGCGATGATGGACATGAATCTTCTGATGGACAGGTAGGCTAATTTAATACATTAGATTAGATAGCAGCGGGGGACAAATATGGCAGTCGTAAATGTACAAAATATGATGCACAGATGAGAAAATGATCTTTGGAATCACCCGTGGGAAAGACAAATCACGAATGACATCTTTTCAATATCATCACTTGTTTATCCTAGACAGCAACAGCAGGCTCAATAAGAAAGCAAGTAATAAAAAATAAATAAATAAAAAAATACATTTAAAATAAAAAAAATAAGAAAATAGAAAAAATGATTGTAAAATAAAAATAAATTAAAAATAAAATAAAATGGTCGGCGCCAGTGGTGTAGTGGTTAGTGCGTCGACACCAGAGTTCGATTCCGCCTAGAGGTCCTATGCCGATCCTTGTCCTCTCTCAGCTCCCTTTGCTTTCCTGTCAAATCTTTCTACTGTCCTATCCAATAAAGGTGAAAAAAAAATAAAAATTAAATGAAAAATTAAAAAATAAATAAAATGAAGCAAATAAAAAATAAAGTAAAATTAAATTAAAAAAAACTAAACTAAATAAATGAATAAAATAAAATTGATTAAAATAAAAAATAAAATAAAAAAAATGAATTTTAATTTTAAACTAAATTACATTTAAAAGTAAATATTAAAAACATATTTTAATAATTTCTTTTAGAAATAAAATAAAACAAAAGACTTAATATGAAAAAACAAGGTTCAGTGTAAAAGCAAAAAAACTTCTGAAATGCTCACAAAAATAATAAGAAATGAAATTAAAAAGTAAAATAAAACAAATAATATTGTGAATATTATTGAAATACTAAAAATGCAAATATTAGTTGTTAAGACTAATAGATTAATAAAGACAGAGCAAAATAAACGAGATTATACATAAAAGATAAAATAAAAATATAAATAAATAAATAAAGTTTTAATTAAATATTAAAATAAATACTAAAGAAATAGTAAAATTATCAAAACTCTTTGGTCATTTTTGAGTGCTAATGGTCTAATCCGATTCAATAATCTACGCTAAGCTAAGCTTAAAGTGCTCCAGCCAGACCTGAAGATTTAATAAAATAAAATAAAATAAAAATTTTATTAAAGAGCCCCTATTATGGGTTTTTGAAAATCACCTTCCATGTAGTGTGTAACACAGCTCTAAGTGAAGTGAAATATCCAGCTAAAGCTTAAATCTGAAAGTTGACAGTTTTTAAAACTATTGATTCATCTATAAAAGAGTCGACTCATAGTGGTTTAAACGAATCGTCTTAATAACGAGTCATCAGCCATTTCGTTGTGACGTCGCCACGAAACATAATGGTTGCGCGCGCAGACATAGCAAAATTCAAACCTGCGGTCCCGCCCACTAACACAGCAGCAGGACGCTCATGAAGACGCTGTGCTTACCTGGATATTATTGGAAGTGTGAGTCGTTCAGAAATCTGTACACTTACAATGGGCGATCTATCACTACACAGCTCATGCATTAAGTTTCTTCCTCCATCTTGTAATGGACAGACAATACACCAGGGGTGCGGGCAAAATAGGGAGAAATTAATAGGTACACCGGCAGGCTGCTGCACGCTGGGCTTCGGGCTTGTGAAGGAAGCAGAGATAGCTTGTCAGAGGACAGAGGATGCTACAACCTCTCGGCTGGGTATGTGATCGTTTGGAATAGCAGAGTACAGATAAGTCCTAAGAAAATATAGCAGTTCACGGACGAGGTGCCAGAGCAATGATTGCAAATAGAAATTATCTACTTGTTTTGTTACTAGTTACCGCTTGTACTTTATCCGGTTAACTCTTTTTATTCTCGTATCGCGTCTAATGCCACGTTGAAAACGCGACGCGTGCTGCTTTGTTTACGCATTTAAATGCGTTTGTGAGCTCGTTTCACTAACGTTTGTCATTGCTATGGCCACTGTTAGCTAATTCTGCACATGTGCAGCGGTCAAGGTTCAGAATAGTTCAGCTTTTGCTGCTGTGTGTATTAATTCTGAATGTGTGTCATACTTGAGAGCAATGCTGGTGTTTAACTGCACTGCTTTCGGCGCTGAGGTGTCTGAATAACACTGTTGAGAACCGGGTACTGTTTACTGAGGTGTTAGTAAGTTTACTTTAAAGCGTGTTTCGGGCGTCCGTTGCGATCCAATGTTGGCGACCTGGGGGCTTGATAAACCGCGCTGGGCATTTTACTGTCTCGCGCTGCGGCGCTGAACGCTGTCGACCAATCGCAACAGACTGTCATAGGTCCAATCAGCGCAGATTAGCTTCGCGCTAAGCAGGGGTTTGAGAACAAATGAATCGCTGAACGATTCATATGGGAGTCGCTGGGATAATTAGGTAAAAATAAATGCATATTATAAGACCATGAAAGTGTTTTTTGACCTTGCATACATATCAGTATGTTGTTGGAGACCCATAAAACCGAAATATGATTCTTTTCAATGTGTAATAGGGGCTCTTTAAATATAAAAGTAAAAAACGTCTCAAATGCTTATAAATAATAATAATAATAATAAGAAGAAGAAATAAAATATTAAAATAGTAAAATATTACAAAAACAAATAATATTGTGAATATTACTGAAATACTAAAAATGAAAATATTCTCCTTCAAGACTAATACAGACTAATAAAGACAGAGCAAAATAAATATTACATAATAAATAAATAAATAAATGAATAAAAAATGTAATTAAATATTATAAATAGTAAAATTATCAAAACTCTTTGGTCATTTTTGTGTGATGCTAATGGTCAAATCCGATTCAATGATCTATGCTAAGCTAAACTAAGCTAAAAGTGCTCCAGCCAGAGCTGAAGATTGGCTGAAAAATAGAAAAAATAAATAATTAAATTAAATTAAATTAAATTAAAAAAGTAAAAAAAATGTCTCAAATGCTTACAAAAATAAGAAATACAAAGATTAAAAAGTAAAATAACACAAAACAAATAATATTGCGAATATTATTGAGATGATAATATTAGTCAAATATTAGTGCAAATATTAGTCTTCAAGACTAATACAGAGTAATAGACAGAGAATAATAACCAAGATATTGCGTAAAAAAATAAAATAAAGATAAAATAAATAAAATAAAATGTTTAATTAAATATTAAAGTAAATATTAAAGAAATAGTAAAATTATCAAAACTCTTTGGTCATTTTTTAGTGAGATGCTAATGGTCTAATCTGATTCAATGATCTATGCTAAGCTAAGCTAAAAGTGCTCCAGCCAGATTGGCTGAAATGAAATGAAATTAAATATAAAAGTAATACTGTCTTAAATTCTTACAAAAATATTAAGAAATAAAATGATTGAAAAATAAAATAAAACAAAAACAAATATTGCCAAAATTACTGAGATACTAAAAATGCAAATATTCTTTAAGACTAATACAGGCTAATAAAGACAGAGCAAAATAAACAAGATATTAAATAAAAGATAAAATAAAGATAAAATAAATATATAAATAAAACAAAAAACAAACTAAATTAAATATAAAAGTAAATATTAAAGAAATATTTTAATAATTTCTTCTAAAAGTAAAATAAAACAAAAGACGTAATGTGAAAACAACAAGGCACAGTGTGAAAGCAGAGCAAGACAGCGCAAAATAAAAAAGATATTACATAAAAGATCAAAAAAAGCTAAAATAAAATATATAAATCAAAAAACAAGATAAAATAAACTTCAACTACAACAGCAAACAAATTCTTAAAAAGTAAAATACAATAAAATTAAGGTAACATAATATGCACAAAAATCTAAGATTTTAAATACTATCTAAAATGAGGTGATGCAGTGGCACAATAGGTAGTGCTGTCCCCTCACAGCAAGAAGGTCGCTGGTTCGAGCCTCGGCTGGGTCAGTTGGCATTTCTGTGTGGAGTTTGAATGTTCTCCCTGCGTTTGTGTGGGTTTCCTCCGGGTGCTCCGGTTTTCCCCACAGTTCAAATAAATGCAGTACAGGTGAATTGGGTAGGCTAAATTGTCCGTAGTGTATGAGTGTGAATGAGGGTATGTGGATGTTTCCCAGAGATGGGTTGCAGCTGGAAGGGCATCCGCTGCGTGGAACATATGCTGGATAAGTAGGCGGTTCATTCCGCTGTGGCGACCCCGGATTAATAAGGGACTAAGCCGAAAAGAAAATGAATAAATGAAACCATCTAAAATGTTACTTCTTTATATCCCTGATGTCAACACTGGTTCTCATATTGTCCATTTACCTGTTAAAAAATATGTAATACAAATCAAAGTCCATATAAAAATGGTTTCTAACAGATCTCATCGACAAGAAAGACTCAAAATAGATCAGAAATTGTGCTCAGATTTGACAGATCTGCAATGTACGCTCTCAATATGAAGACAAAACATTGTGTGCTGCTATCCACATTCAATTTTGTACCCCAATCATTGACTCACTGATTTATGTCTGCAGTAATTTTAGAAGAAACAACTGTGACAGAGACACTTAACTGAGAAAATTATGCAGTCACCTGTGAACAATCACTTTCTCTTCCACATATTTCCACACACGAAGCCACCAAGACAATATTGCTTTTTTAATATAGAGAAACTCAGTATCCTCAGCTCTGTGAGAGATCATGATCCATTACAGAGCCAGTAGTGAGGTAAAACAGCCTTTTCTTTCCCTGACCAGCGAGTGTGTGGAAGGGGACTCTTTCCTCATTAATCTGTCTGGACCCCCGACCGATTCTGTTTATTTCAATTCCACCGCGTCCTCACGACTTTCCCAAAACTCACACCAGAAAGGCTGTAGTATGTGTTTCCACCATTCCTAGTTAGCCATTCTAGCTTTCACTGATTTAAATTACACGTCTGCTCCAAAATTGCTGTTGTTTTCACTCAATCTGCAGAATATTGGCAAAACTGGAGGTAAAACATGTCATTATCTGTTGCTGGCTTTTAGTTTTTATTATCACGCTTAAAATCAGGCCCACAATTTTAGGGCTGAATGGTTTTATGTTTGTTTTTTAAGAAAACACTCCACTTATTGAAAATAGGCTCATTTTACAACTCTTCTACAGTTAAACGTTTACCATTTTTGAATCTATCCATCCAATCTTTCGGGTTTGACTGGAGAACATTTAGCTTAGCTTAGCATAGATTATTGAATCAGATTAGACCATTAGCATCTCAAAAATGAGCTGTAACATACGGATCGGAACCAACAAAGATGAGGATCCACATGCAGTTTATTTAAGAGAATAGTCAGGCAGGCAGCGGTCAAACAGGTACTAAACTGGAGTATATAGACCATTGGTGTCTAAACTCGATCCTCAAGGGCCGGTGTCCTGCAGATTTTAGCTCCAATTTGCCTCAACACACCTCCAAGGGTGTTTCCAGAAAGCCTAGTAAGAGCTTGATTAGCCAGCCCAGGTGTGTCTGATTGAGGTTGGAACTAAACTTTGCAGGACACCGGCCTTCCAGGAACGACTGTGGACACCCCTGATATAGACAATCCAAAGAGCATGGTCAGAAACAGGGAAATGGTCAGGACAGTTGGCAAAACAACGTGAACGATAAACAAAACAAAGGTCAAAAACACGGGAAGGCAAGACAAGGATAACGCTTACCTGATGACCTAAACAGAAACAAGACTCAGCACTGTGTGTGTGAATATGAGGTGCATATACAGTCCATGTAATCAGGGTGCGAATTATGGGGGGGTTTGAGGGGTCTGACCCCCCTAATTAGGAAGGAAGGAAGGAAGAAAGAAAGAAAGAAGAAAGAAAGAAAGAAAGAAAGAAAGAAAGAAAGAAAGAAAGAAAGAAAGAAAGAAAGAAAGAAAGAAAGAAAGAAAGAAAGAAAGAAAGAAAGAAAGAAAGAAAGAAAGAAAGAAAGAAAGAAAGAAAGAAAGAAAGAAAGAAAGAAAGAAAGAAAGAAAGAAAGAACGAACGAACGAACAAACAAAAGAACGAAAGAACGAAAGAAAGAAAGAAAGAAAGAAAGAAAAGAAAGAAAGAAAGAACGAACGAAAGAAAGAAAGAACGAAAAAAAGAAAGAAAGAAGAAAGAAAGAAAGAAAAGAAAGAAAGAAAGAAAGAAAGAAAGAAAGAAAGAAAGAAGAAAGAAAGAAAGAAAGAAAGAAAGAAAGAAAGAAAGAAAGAAAGAAAGAAAGAAAGATGTTTTCCTTTAATAAAATTTTTTTTCAACCGTCTTGGTATGTACAAGCCATTGTAAACAAACACAGGATTTCTGGATTTTTTTTCCCTTTACTGGACGAGCACCTTTTATTTCTCCTGAGACGACATTACAGAAGTGCACTTCCAGATGAATGACTCAGTGGATCCCCTGGGCGTCTGACAGGATCTGGGTCATCATTTTTACAGACACATATTGAGAGATTCAAGGGGATTGTACAAAATGTGATGACTGTTTTGGGATCAGTTATTTTATAAAGCTCCCATATGCTTGCAGCAAATCTTACAAACGTATTTGAATTAAATAAATAGCTTTTTTTTCCTCTATAAATTATAAACGTATCCAAAAACCATACATCATCCAATCATACAAAACTGACCGTATTTCCTTTTTTCATTAAAACAATTTCACTGCTTTGGACAAAACAATAGAAGCTGTATAGAACCACTAATAAAAAGATTATAGATAAAATGACAGAATGATAGAAGAATAGATGGGACACTATATAATGACGGAACACTAGATAGAATGATAGAGAGAATGACAGATAGTCAAAGCTATAGAACACTAATAAGACAGTCAAACAGATAGACAGAGATAAAATGACAAAACAATAGATTGAATAAATGACAGACGGATGGATAGAATAAATGATAGATGGATGAATAGAATAAACAACAAACGGACAGACAAAATAAACAGTGAATGGATGGACAGATGGAACAATATAAAGGTGGATGGATGGATAGAACAATGATGGACAGATGGAACAATATAATGATGGATGGACACATGGATGGATGGACGGACGGACGGATGGTACAATATAACAATGGATGGACGGACGGACGAACGGATGGTACAATATAACGATGGATGGATGGACGGACGGACGGACGGACGGACGGACGGACGGATGGATGGATGATGATAAAACAATCTATGGATGGATGGATGGATGGATGGATGGATGGATGGATGGATGGATGGATGGATGGATGGATGGATGGATGGATGGATGGATGGATGGATGGATGGATGGATGGATGGATGGATGGATGGATGGATGGATGGATGGATATAACGATAGATGGATGATGATAAAACAATCTATCGATGGATGGATGGATGGATGGATGGATGGATGGATGGAAGGATGGAACAATATAACTGGATGATGGAACAATATAATGATGATGGATAGAACAATATAATGATGGATGGAACAATATAATAATGAATAGATAGAACAATATAAAGATGGATGGGTGGACGAACGGATGGAACAATATAATAATGGATCGATTGAACAATATAAAGATGGATGAGTGGACGAATGGATGGAACAATAAAACTATGGATGGATAGATTGAACAATATAATGATGGATAGAACAATATAAAGATGGATAGGTGGACGAACGGATGGAACAATATAATAATGGATGGATAGAACAATATAAAGATGGATGAGTGGACGAATGGATGGAACAATAAAACTATGGATGGATAGATTGAACAATATAATGATGGATAGAACAATATAAAGATGGATAGGTGGACAAATGGATGGAACAATATAACTATGGATGGATAGATGGAACAATATAATGATGGATGGAACAATATAATGATGGATGGATGGAACAATATAATGATGGATAGAACAATATAATGAGGGATGGAACAATATAATGATAAATGGATGAAACAAAATAAGGATGGATGGATGGACAGATGGATGAAACAATTTAACTAAAATGAATGGATGGAACAATATAATGATGATAGACCAATATAATGATGGATGGAACAATATAATGATAAATGGATGAAACAAAATAAGGATGGATGGATGGATGGATGGACAGATGGATGAAACAATTTAACTAAAATGGATGGATGGAACAATATAATGATGATAGAACAATATAACGATGGATGGAACAATATAATGATAAATGGATGGAACAAAAAGATGGATGGATGGACAGATGGATGGAACAATTTAACTATGGATGGATGGATGGAACAATATAATGATGGATGGATGGATGGATGGATGGATGGATGGATGGATGGATGGATGGATGGATGGATGGATGGAACAAAATGATGATGTATGGAAGGAACAATATAATGATGGATGGATGTATGATGGATGGATGGATGAATGGATGGAACAATATAACGATGGATAGATGGACGGATGGATGGACAGAACAATATAACAATGGATGGATGATAGACAGACAGACAGAACAATGAATGAATGCTGGGCAAAACGAGAGAACAGAACATTAGATAGAACGATAGAATAACAGGAAGACGGAGGGCTAAAAAGAATAGTCTGACGGAATCATGGAACTACAGAAAAAGAAATTGAATAATTCAGCCAAACAGATAAAAATATGACAGAACGACAGAATGCTAAACAGAAAGACGCAATGACTGATAGAACAGAGACAAAATGGCATTATATATAGAACACTAAATAGAACGATAATTAGAACAAAAGAACGACCAATAGAACAATAAAATGACAGATACAACCGATACAAAAGACTTTGCTGACACTTTAACTTAAGGTGACGCAGTTACACATGATCCATGCACTTACTATAATAATTACAATCAATTATGCATAGCAACATGTAACTAACCTGAAACCTAACCCACATTCTAACCCCAACCATACAGTATAGTAAGTACATCTAACTAATTACTATTACTCAGGAGTTAAATGAAAAGTTACACAGTAACTATGCCACCTTAAAATAGTGTAACTGACTTTTCACAATACAACTCGCATGAAAAGAAAGTGCAAAGAAAGTACCCAAATATCACCCAGAAAACAAAACAAGCAAACAAGTATTCATTAAAGAAACCAATACTTTCAACACAGGCTCATTGTAAAAATGTACCCCTGTATATATTTTTGGAGAGCACGAATTATGTAGCCAGAGCTACATATGGTTGCATTTCGTCTTTAAAACGAACGTTACGGGGCGGTGTGACATTACTGTCGGCTTCTGTTTCTTTTTGCGCTACCAGCTGACAGCTTATCTCCATGTGGACGGCTTTTCAGCTGTTACCAGTCTTCCCAGTAGCTCACTGCATATGTGGATAGACTTGAGACGCAGAAGTAGAACAGGAAGAACAGTTCCAGAAAGCAGGTAAAACTAAAGCAAAAAAAAAAAAAATCTGAAGATCTGAAAACGTAAAATTAGACTGCTGCGAGGGCTTTTCTTTTTCTGAATTGCTTTTGAAAACACTGTCAGTTTGGTGTAGGAATGGGGTCGGTCAGGATAAACAAGTAAATAACAGGGTGAGAACGTGGTAAAATCTGAAAACGTAAAAATCAGGTAGCCGTTTTTGTTCTGGATTGCTTTTGAAAACACTGTTGGTTGGGTTTAGGCAAGGTGTGGATGGGTCAATCTGTGCTGTTAAAAACACTATTAGCTCGGTTTAGGGAAGGGGTCAGTCTGTCGGTCGGTCAGTCAGTCGACAGCGGCCTCTGGTGGATTTACACGAGAACAACATGCGGGAGAGAACCCGAGAGAAAATTAGAGATCTCAAAAAGCGTACACAGTGGCCTAGGGTGAATTTGCGTAAAATAAAAACTGCCAAAAAAGTACCTCCTGGGATCTATTTTGCACTCTCCAGACATGTAAACAGGGGTACATATCCATAATGAGCCTGGGTTGAATACTTCGTTAGAAATTATCTGAGTCAAAAACCAAATCAAGTAAGTTTATTAGTAGTTACTAAGTACATCTAACTAATTACTACTACTCAGAAGTTACAATGAAAAGTTACACTGTAACTACGTCACCTTAAAATAAAGTGTAACTGACTTTTCACAATACAACTCACAATAAAGTGCCCTAAAATCCCACCGAAAACAAAACAAGCAAAACGCAGTGATTAAAGAAACCAATACTTCCAACCTAATATTTTTTACACTCACAAAACAAATGATAAATGCAGTGCTACTGTTGATTAACATGACATTTCCGCCACACAATTGCAAGCAACAAGCTGTTTATTTCTTTGTGCGTGAGAAGAGGATATCCTTTTTCACCTTCAAATCAAACTACAACACTATTCAGCAGCACCAGCTGTTCTCACAGGTCTCCTCGTAGCAGTCCCTGCGTGCTCTCTCCCTGAACACAAAAAACCAGCATTTGATCAACCGCAGTATTGAATGAACCGAACCCACGGGTGCCTAAGTATCAATTAAAGTGTAGGTGAAATGATTTCCCTCTCTGTTCGTCAGTTCTCGGCCTCCACAAAGCTCTGACGCCGCTCCGCTGGAGGGCTTAGCCGTGTTCGCCAGAGGCAAATGTCATGTTGTTTTCTCATTGTTCAATAAATGGACTTTGTGGACGGACATCTGTGCTGTAATGCCAGTACTGTAATTGCAGCAGCAAAAGCCAGATGGGAGAAAAAACCATCAGCTTTAATGTCGCAAAAAAAAAAAAAACAATCTCTGCAGGGGCGTTCGGATGCTTGAAAAGTTTTCACATATTCAATAACCAGACGGTGGATCTTTCAACAATGATGATGACCTTGTGTTGGATTCTTTAGGGGGAAACAAAAAGAGGTTGAACCCAGAATCAAACGCCGTCTGATTGTCACTCGCAGGCAGATGAGTTAACAAAAAATGCCTTTATGTTTTCTTTCTTGTTTGGACGAACGCGGAAAAAAAACAAAAAAAGGCGAATTATCTTGACATGCTACCGTCGAGAAAAGCAGCTTGAGACATCACTGTTGCACCATCAAGGGCTTCCCGCTGCCAAATGATGGGTTTTCCCGCTCGGAGCCGAGGGCCAAGTTGATCTGGCACGAGAATGAGAGCAGATGCCATTTGATGATGGCGAGCCAGAGATGGGGCGGCCAAACTCTGTCAGAGAGATCAGAATCTTCTCATTATTTTCTCACATCTTTTCATGTGGGAAGCCGTGTTCCCAATCAAAACCAGCGTACCCCGCAGAGTGTCCAGTCTACAGAGTCTGTGGAAAACTAAATTAGGGTTCGTTTTACAGTGTGTTCTGCCGCACAGGGGTTCTGGTTGCACTTTTTGCTGTGTTTTGGGGGCTGGATCACCTTTGATAAATCTCTGTAAATAAGGATAAGTAAACAATGATCTACACTGATGATCTACAATGATCTCCACAACATGATGAAATTAAGTTAACTTATTTGTTTTTACAAATTTATGTATTTGAACATAAAACAATTAAGTTGTCCCAAAAAAAAAACCTCAATAATGCTGTTGTTTTAGCTCATTCTGTTTGAACAAACAGCAAATGTGTAGATTGTTTGTTAGTCTAAATATTGTCTAGTTTTAAGAAATAATAAGCCAAAAATGAGTGAGTTCTCCCTTAAAACATGCTAAATAATGGCCAATGAGTTTGACATAAGAGAATCTTATGTCAAAAGGAAAAAGAAGATGATAGAAATTGCACCATTACCAGATTATTTAGCTTGTTTTGAGGAAGAACTCACTCATTTTTACCATATTATTTCTTAAAACAAAACAATATGTTTTGCTTGTCTGAAAAATGCTTTTTGATTTTTAGATAGTTGGACTACACTACCTGACAAAAGTCTTGTCATCGATCCCAATTGTAAGAGCGATAAATTATAACTTGACTTCTAGTTGATCATTTGGAAAAGTGGCAAAAGGTAGATTTTTCCAATGAATCATCTGTTGAACTGCATCCAATCATCACAAATACTCCAGAAGACCTATTGAAACCCGCATGGACCGATACTCTCAAAGAAATCAGTCAAGTTTGATGAAGGAAAAATCATGGTTTGGGGTTACATTCAGTATGGGGGCGTGCGAGAGATCTGCAGAGTGGATGGCAACATCAACAGCCTGAGTTATCAAGACATTTGTGCTGCCCATTACATTACAAACCACAAGAGAGGGCAAATTCATTAACAGGATAGCGCTCCTTCTCATACTTTAGCCTCCACATCAAAGTTCCTGAAAGCATAGAAGGTCAAAGTACTCTAGGATTGGCCAGCCTAGTCACCAGAAATAAACATTATTGAGCAGGTGTGGGGTAAGATGAAGGAGGCATTGAAGATGAAGCCATAGAATCTCGATGAACTCAGAGTCCTGCAAGAACGCTTTCTTTGCCATTCCAGATGACTTTAATAATAAGTTATTATAGTCATGCAGAGATGTATTGATGCAGTCCTCCAAGTTCATGGGAGTCAGGCACAATATTCATTCTGTTTCCACTGCAGCATGACTTTAGATTCTATACTGTACGTTATTTCTGTTAATAATGAGACTTTTGTCTAAGCAAAGTCAGACCTTACTGTCCTAATTAAATGATTAAAAATCAAGGCATGATCATATTTTATTTTGGTAAAATAAGCGTAATCTAGAGGCCTTTGGCTTTCATATAAGCCACTTCTGATACCAAATGATCAACTAGAAGTTATTATTTGTTGTTCCTAAAACTTGGATAGGTGACAAGACTTTTGTTAGGTAGTGTATAAACAAGACAGAAAAATCGAAATAAAGCAGAGTAATTTCGAAACCCTTTCTGAAAAAACCAATAACATATTATTAAACGTGAACATAGATTATTAAATGCTCAACACAACCACCTTCAGCACAACAACATGTTGTAAATTAGAGTTCATTTTTTGCTGTTCTGTCACGCAGGGGTTCTGGTTGCACTTTTTGCTGTGTTTTTGGGGGCCTGTGAATGAGACCTGCACGGATGTTGGCCTTTTGGCCGGGATGCACAATGTGCCAGTGTGTGATCTACTGCTCCATGTTGAGCCAGGATCTGTACCCTGTAAAGAAGACAAATGGGGCGCATCCTGATTTGGAACGCATTCCTGGCAATGAGCAATTAAGCTGCTTTGCAAAAGAAAGAGTGAAAAAAGGTGGATCAAATCAAAGTGTCTGAACGAGGGGGTTTTTTTATAAGGAGAGATTTATTGGAATTGTTCAAGCCTCGGTATTAAACTTTAAAACGCAGACGGTGAAACAAGCAAGAGAGTAGAATATCAAGGAGACTAGAAGACAAAGTTCAGGCATCATTTGAACAATAACAGAGATATTTTGAGAACAGTTAAAAAATATATATTTTATGTCTCAAAAAGAAAGTCAAATTGGTTTGAAGCAACACAAGGGTTGAGTAGAACATGAAGTCACGTTTGGATTAACTAGTAATTATCACATTTTGTAGTAAAAAAAATAATAAGCCTATATGCTCTCTTTTTCTGTCATTATTTCTGTAGAGGACATTTGAGTAAAGTGAACTCATTGTCATTTTTTAAGAAACCAGTCTGAGATGATTGACACTTTATGACATGGTGCATTATCCTGCTGGAAGTAGCCATCAGAACATGTGTACACTGTGCTCATAAAGGGATGGATATGGTCAGCAACAATACTCAGGTAGGCTGTGGCGTTGACACGATGCTCAATTGGTACTAACAGGCCCAAAGTGTGCCAAGAAAATATCCCCCACACCATTACACCACCACCAGCCTGAACCGTTGATACAAGGCAGGATGGATCCATGCTTTCATGTTGTTGATGCCAAATTCTGACCCTACCATCTGAATGTCGCAGCAGAAATCGAGACTCATCAGACCAGGCAACATTCTTTCAATCTTCTATTTCCAATTTTGGTGAGCCTGTGTGAATTGTAGCCTCAGTTTCCTGGTCTTAGCTGACAGGAGTGACACCCGGTGTGGTCTTCTGCTGCTGTAGCCCATCTGCCTTAAGATTGGACGTGCTCTTCTGCACACCTCAGTTGTAATAAGTGGTTATTTGAGTTACTGTTGCCTTTCTATCAGCTGGAACCAGTCTGGCCATTCTCCTCTGACATCAATAAGGCATTTGCGCCCACAAAACTTCGGCTGGATATTTTCTCTTGTTCGGACCATTCTCTGTAAACCCTAGAGATGTTTGTGCGTAAAAATCCCGGTAGATCAGGAGTTCAAAGTCACTTGAATCAGCTTTCTTCCCCATTCTGATGCTCGGTTTGAACTGCAGCAGATCGTCTTGACCATGTCTACATACATAAATGCATCGAGTTGCTGCCATGTGATTGGCTGATTAGAAATTTGCGTTAACAAGCAGTTGGACAGGTGTACCTAATAAAGTGGCCGGTTAGTGTACAACAATAAATTTGAACACAGATGATTAAACACCCAACACGACTGCTTTCGACTCTACAACATGTTGCAAGTCATCTATTTTCAGAAAAAAATGTAACAGCAACTCATTTACAAGACAATCAATTACTACATTTTACAACCAACATCCTGGCAACCAACCAAAAAACACATACTGTATCATTATCCACACACCAATTACACCTAGCAAACACAAAGCAACACTGCAAAATCCGTTTTCTCCTGGACTATACTTTTGTCTGCCCTTGTTTTGTGGCAAACAACAAGTACAGACGACAGGCAGGTTAAAAATTCAGTGTCTTTGCACGTCTCACCAATGTTAATGTGATCTTTGATCTGGGTGTCTGGCGGGAGATGGAGAGAGGTAGTCAAGGACAGCAGGGGCTTATGGGTGGAGGGCTGGAGAGCACAGCTGTGCCTCACGGTTCATCCTCATTCAGAGGTCAATACGTATCAGACTGCAGTGTTTCATGCTAACAATGCTAAATTAAGAATGCCGTTAACTATTGACTCGTTCTGGGAATGTAAGCAGAGATGGACGTGACTTTTAGAAAATTACATATTGAGTAATGGAACAGCTGGAAGGAGAGGAAGGGCGAACAATGCAATTATAAAAGACAACAAAGCGGGATTCTGATATGATACGCATGTCAATAAATTTAACTTAAGGGTCTGATTAGAAAAAAGTCACTTATGATTATGAGTAATGCACAACAAAGCTTGCATTATGACATTAGAATGCTGCTTTAATAAATAAAATGGGTTAAAAACTAAACGGAGCTCAGAGAAAAAAAAATATATATATTTTACATTTACCAATGACATTTAGATTACATATACATATGCAGAATCGATAATTAGAGAACATTATTGAAAGCAAAATTGTAAGAATTGTATAGACTCTAATAAATGCTGGGTTTTATTAACTCAGTGTTGGGACAAATATGGACAAACTAAACAGTTTCTCCATATTTGGCCCAAGGTTGGGTTAATACAACCCTGAATTTTTAGAAGTGCACCTGCTTTAAATATCTATCTATATATCTATATATATATATATATCTATATATATATATATATATATATATATATATATATATATATATATATATATATATATATATATATATATATACACATAAATTTAAACAAACAAACACTTATTCATTCATTAATTCAATCATGTATTTATTTATTCATTCATTCATTATAATATGATTTTGGAAATATTTATTTATTTATTTATTTATTTACTTATCCAATCAATCATTAATTCAATCATTCATTCATTCTAATGATTTTGGAAATATTTATTTACTTATTCAATCATTCATTTATTCATTCATTACAATATGATTTTGGAAAAATTATTTATTTATTTATTCATTCATTCATTACAATATGATTTTGGAAGTATTTATTTATTCATTATAATATGATTTTGGAAATATTTATTTAATTATTTTTTAAAATTATTTCTATTTGTATTCAATTATTCATTCATTCATTCACTTATTAATTATAATATGATTTTGCTCATAATTATTTATTTACTTATTCATTAATTGATTATAATATGATTTTGGAAATATTTATTTATTTTATTAATTCATTCATTCATTATAACATGATATTGGAAATATTTCTTTATTTATTCATTCATTTATTCGTTCATTATAATATGATTTTGAAAATATTTATTTATTCATTCAATTTTAACTACAATATGATTTGGAAATATTTATTTATTTATTCATTCATTCATTCATTATAACATGATTTTCAAAATATTATTTATTTATTCATTCATTCATTATAATATGATTTTGGAAATATTTATTTATTTATTTATTTATTTATTTATTCATTCATTATAATATGATTTTGGAAATATTTATTTATTTATTTATTCATTCATTCATTATAACATGATTTTCAAAATATTATTTATTTATTCATTCATTCATTATAATATGATTTTGGAAATATTTATTTATTTATTCATTCATTCATTATAACATGATTTTCAAAATATTATTTATTTATTTATTCATTCATTCAATATAATATGATTTTGGAAATATTTATTTATTTATTTATTTATTTATTCATTCATTCATTCATTATAATATGATTTTGGAAATATTCATTTATTTATTCATTCATTCATTCATTCATTCATTATAATATGATTTTGAAAATATTCGTTCATTCAGTAAGTCATTTATGATTTTGGAAATATTTATTCATTCATTCATTATAATTTGATTTTGGAAATATTCATTCAGTCATTAATTATAATATGATTTTGGAAATATTTATTTATTCATTCATTCATTCATTCATTATAATATGATTTTGAAAATATTAATTAATTCATTCAGTCATTCATGATTTTGGAAATATTTATCTCTCATTTCCATACTGCTGGCCTGACATTTTGTAAACCAATCCAGTAAACTGGAAATGAACAACCATGTTAATAGTGTTTTAATTCTGACAACGAGCCCAAATCCATATCGCCCATTAAACCAGAGAACAAAAGACACAATGGACCATTACTCTAACATAATATCAACACTCTGAGCCAAGCAATCATAATCTGCTGCTTTATATGACATCTAGATTGAATGTTAATACATCCAGTTACAGATAATTACATCAACACCAAAACTGGACATCAGCTGCCTTGAATGATGTTACAGAAGCCAAACTTGTCGTGATGCAATAGGCTAATAGGCTTTATCTCTGTAAAAGGGAAGATACACTTGTATATGTAGGATTCTGCAACCTACTATTAGAGACACCAGCTAATAGATTACGTTATGACACATTGATTTTGAAGAATATTTGAGACTACAGATTATTATTGATCAAGCTACAGTATGTGACACTATAGTTTGAATCAATTATAATTTTCTTTGAATGTCACAATGGTGGCACAGTGGCTTAGTGGTTAGCACTGTCGCCTCACAGCAAGAAGGTCGCTGGTTTGAGTCCCGGCTGGACCAGTCGATGTTTCTGTATCAAGTTTGCATGTTCTCCCCATGTTCGCATGGGTTTCCTTCGGGTGCTCCGGTTTCCCTCGCAGTCCAAACACATGCGCTATAGGTGAACTGGAGTACCTAAATTGACCATAGTGTATGAGTGTGTGAATGTGAATGTATGGGTGTTTCCCATTACTGGGTTGCTGCTGGAAGGTCATCCGTTGCATAAAACATATGCTGGAATAGTTGGCGGTTCATTCCGCTGTGGCGACCGCTGATAAATAAGGGACTAAGCTGAAGGAAAATGAATGAATGAATGTCACATTTACATTAGCATACAGAAAAGCCCTTTCTGCATTATCTTAATTATTTTAAGCATATTTTCAAGCATTGGAGAATGGAAAAGGTCTACTACTACTAAACTACTCATACTTTTCTTACATTGCTATGTACAAAACCTATTGGATTATGACCAAACCCATATAGTTTCCATTCACTTGTCCTGCTCATTCATAAGCTGTATAACAACGGTTTGTTCGTTCAACAGTAACACCGAGAGCTGACACAAAAGTGACACAGAACAAAAAAGTAACAAAATCTGAGCACAAAAGGTCACAAGAGACATTTCAGTATCAAGTTTGGACACCCACCCCTGGGTATGAGCGGCGAAAAAAAAAAATAGTAATGCTTGACTTGGCAAGAACTACAACAAATATATCCTTCCAGCTCCACAGCAAGCTGATGCCATTGTTTTATATATATCCAAACCACCCTTTAAAAAAAAAAGCACTCATGCAAAATCATCAGAACACACGACAAGTCCAGCTCTCCATAACCAATTACTCTCAAATTACTTCAGCTTTTGCAGGTCTCGTAAAAAAAAAACCCTCTGGGTGTCTTTAGAGTCTCAGATCAACAGAAAGCGGCCCACTCCGAGAACACGCAGTCCGTCAGCCTCCATATGCCACCAGCCCACTGTCCAAATGAAAAAAAGCATTATTAATAGATTCCCTGTCAAAGCACAGTCACGTCCCCGATGAGCGTAGTGAGTACAGAGCGGCGAATGAGTCACGCTGAGAGTTCCTTCAGCTTCTTCAGACGCGTCTGGAGGAGAAGATCGCATCTCGTCGGAGGATAGGTGTCTCTATTTTGAGTCACTGCAATCCCCACGGATTCGAGCCACATGGCAAATGCAAAAGGCAGCGAGGCGGTGTGCCTGATGGACGGGGTCGGTCAAATGAAACCAGAAAGCTGTGAATTACAAGTACATGACGCATCTTCGAAAGTAAGAAAGTTGGCAGAATCTTGGGTCAAATGTGGACAGTTGGGTTAATAAATGTCATTTAAATATACTTTAAAAAAATAACCAAATAATAGGAAGCATTTTTTTAAGAGTGCACCTGCTTTAAAAGGAACAATAAAAATATTACATTTATTCATGAATGAATGAATGAATGAATGAATGAATGAATGAATGAATGAACACTCAAAAAACAGCTTTTGTTGCTTGTTCAAACTACTTATTTTAAATTAAGCAAAATTCTAATTTTTCTCTGGGGGACAACTTTTTTACGTTCAATCCACTTATATTTGTAAAAACAATTAAGTTAAAGCTGCAGTATGTAAGTTTGACACCCAGTGGTTGAACTAGGCAAGTGTATTTATATAGCACATTTCATACACAACGGTAATTCAAAGTGCTTTACATAAACAAGAATAAAAAAGACAAGAAAATAAAAATGGTTAAAAGAATTAAAGTGATTAAAACAGATAAAAACAGATTGAAAACAGGTTATAAAGGAATGAAAAAGAAAAGAAAGACAATAGTGCAATATGTGGGATGTAGCACAGTGCTCATTCAGTAAAGGCACAGCTAAACAGATGTGTTTTCAGTCTTGATTTGAATGTGCCTAATGTTGGAGCACATCTGATCATTTCTGAAAGCTGATTCCAGCAGCGGAGGGTATAGTAGCTGAAGGCGGATTCACCCTGCTTTGACTGAATTTCTAATTTACTTGATCCTAAAGATCTGAGTGATCTATTAGGTTTGTATTTAGTGAGCATATCTGTAATGTATATGCTCAGTGTAGGCGCAGCGTTCTGGGTGAGCTGCAACTGTCTTGACTGTCTTACTAGGTATTGCACTCCTGGTTCAAAACACAGGCAAGTGCAGGTTGCCAGATTGAAGACACCAACAGGAGCATGCCTGACTATCGAACGTAAAAGCTGATTTGAGCTGTGTTCTAAAAAAAAAAGCAACGACACGCAATAGAAGGAACATTTTCCATATTAAAAAGAGTCCTAACCAACAACTGAAATTTATATTTTAGAAACGGCTTCCATTTCTTGCAGCTGAACAACAGAAAACTGACAGTGATCACCTCAGGTACACCTCATGTGCTTTATTCAGTGTTAATTGCTAACAATGTGAGTTTAAATGCCATACTACTGAAAGCAGCAGCAGATAGTTCACCTCAGATCTTGAAAATAAAATAAACCATTTGAAATTGAACTTGAGAACTGTGACTCAGTGCAAACCAACACATATCAGTGATTCAGCATGTACATTTAATGATGTTAAAGAGGTTTGGTGTGTATTAATTAGATTACAAACCTTACCCTTTCCTTGGAGTGCAGTATTCTGTGCTTCTGAATGGCTGTATTTAAATTTCTGTCGTGTTTCGTCTGGTGCAAACAGCCAAATTGCTTATCACTGCAAATTTCTTCATGTAGCGTGTTGTTATGACACACGGTTATAATGTAACCTGCACACCTAATGTTTACGTTCATAATATTTATATTATTTGCTAATTAATAACCACCTCATGTGGAACTGAATCCGTGTCTCATTTTGAAGGCTGCTACTGTCCACTGGAGGTCACATTTTGGTCCAAACTCATACTTTGAGAGCCTTCCAGACTGAATGAATCAAATTCCCTGTTTTTCACAAAGGCAACTCGGGGTGTTGAAATATAATTGGCTAAACTGATATTGGTGGGTTAAATGATCAAAACAAAGGCAGACATTCCGGCACGTAACACACATTTTCAAAGCAGAATAGCTGACTTCAGCATTGTTTTTCAGATAAACAAGAATGTTCACTTAGCATGCTTCTTAAATATCTGCAAACATAATATGGTATTTTTATGCTTTAGAAGAGTCTTACATTTAACTTAATTGTTTTTTGTTGGGACAACATTATGTGTAACCCAGCATTTTTTTTTTACTGAGAATGAATGAATAAATTAATTTGGAAAAATTTCTCACATTTCCATACTGCTGGCCTGACATTTTGTAAACCAATCCAGTAAACTGGAAATGAACAACCATGTTAATTGTGTTTTAATTCTGACAACGAGCCCAAATCCATATCGCCCAATAAACCAGAGCACAAAAGACACAATTGACCATTACTCTAACATAATATCAACACTCTGAGCAAAGCAATCATAATCTGCTGCTTTATATGACATCTAGATTGAATGTTAATACATCCAGTTACAGATAATTACATCAACACCAAAACTGGACATCAGCTGCCTTGAGTGATGTTACAGAAGCCAAACTTGCTGGAAAACAAAAAAAACAGATTGCGATGCAATAAGCCAGTGTTTCCCAACCATGTTCCTGTATAGGCACATTAACAATACATATTTTGGATGTCTCCCTCATCTGACCCATTAACTTCAGGTTTTAGAGTCTCTTCTAATGTTCTAATGAGTTGATTCAGGTGTGTTTGAATAGAAAGAGGTTGGAAAATGAGTACTGTTGGTGTGTCTTCAGAAACAGGGTTGAGAAACACTGCAATAGGCTGTTTATCTCTTTAAAATGGGAGATACTGCATATATGTAGGATTCTGAAACCTGCTATTAGCGACACCAGTGGCCATTAAATGTGCTGTATATAAAGCATAAAAGTATTATATATTATGTTCGTATATATTTAGGCTGATGGACGAGGTCGGTCAAATGAAACCAGAAAGCTGTAAACTACAAATACGTGAAGCATCTTCGAGAGTAAGAAAGTTAGCAGAATCTTGGGTCAAATGTGGACAGCTGGGTTAAAAAAATGTCATTTAAATTTAATTGGAAAAATTACCCAAATGGTTGGAAGCATTTTTTAAGAGTGCGCCTGTTTTAAAAATAACAATAAAAATATTTATTTATTTATTTATTTGTTTGTTTGTTTATTTATTTATTATTTATTTTTTTATTTTTTTATTTTTTATAATTAATTAATGAAATCGAATGAACGCAAACTTGGTTTTATGAGCAATAACATTAGCGAGACGTAGTTCTCCATCAGTGTGAGAATTAGAATAAATTACAGATTGAAAAAGCAGCCACCGCAGGAAGTTTGACAGAGAATATAAGGTCACCTCTCCGGATGATTCGGTTAACATCTGCTTATGACACCCTCACATCTTTGGAGGGTCCCTGGAGTTGGAGACGTAATTACACTCGGATGAGATTTTGGATTCAATCAGCCTGAATACGGAAGCAGGAGAGAATATCAATAAAATATATCCGATGTCTGTGATTAATGCCGGAGAGCTGTAGGAATACAGAGATCTTTAAAAAATAATTAAAATATTCTGCCCTTTGAATCTGAGCAGATTTAGACTTATCTTAGTGACACTAATCCATTCATATCTGTTTGACATGGTAAGCCCCTGCTGTTCAAAGTCATAACTACAATACTAGCCTGGAAAAAAGCATTTAATTTAATGCTCTTTTAGATTTTATGTTGGAAAACTAATTAATTATTTTAAAACATTAGTTATATATTATCATTGATATCCAGTAGAATTATGGTGAACAATTGTTTAAGAAATCAATTATGCATTGATCTTGAGGTTTTCAAACTGCATTGCTATACATTTGAATCGATTCTAGCCTAGAACGCCATCTGCTGTTACAAACTAGGCTAGAGCATCATCTGCTGTTTAAAACTGGCGTAGAGCGCCATCTGCTGTTAAAATCTACCATAGAGCGTCATTTGCTGTTACAAACTAGCCTAGAGTACCAACTGCTATAAAACTGGCCTAGAGCGCCATCTACTGTCAAAAACTAGCCTAGAGCACCATCTGCTGTTATAAATTATTGTAGAGCCCCATCTGCTATAAAAACTAGCCTAGAGCGCCATCTTCTGTTAAAAGCTAGCATATAGAGCACCATCTGCTGTTAAAAACAAGCCTAGAGCGCCATCTGCTATAATCTAGCCTAGAGCATCATCTGCTGTTAAAAACAAGCCTAGAGTGCCATCAGCTGTTACAAACTATCCTAGAGCTCCATCAGCTATAAAAAAAATTGTCTAGAGTGCCATCTTCTGTTAAAAGCTACCCTATAGAGCAGGGGTGCTCAACCCTATTCCTGGCGATCGACCTTCCTGCATGACATCTGCTATAAAAACTAGCCTAGACCGCCATCTTCTGTTAACAGCTAGCCTAGACCACCATCTACCATTAACTAGGGTAGAGCACCATCTGCCAATTAAATCTAGCCTAGAGTGCCACCTGCTGTTAAAAGCTACCCTATAGAGCACCATCTGCTGTTGAAAACAAGCATAGAGCACCATCTGTTATAAAAAACTAGTCAAGAGCACAATCTGCTGTTAAAAACTAGCCTATAGAGCACCATCTGCTGTTAAAAACTAGCCTACAGCACCATCTGCTGTTAAAAACTAGCCTAAAGCATCATCTGCTGTTAAAAAGTAGCCTATAGAGCACCATCTTCTGTTCAAAACAAGCCTAGAATACCATCTGCTATAAAAAAAAAAAATAGCCAAGAGCGCCATATGCTGTTAAAACTAGCCTAGAGTGCCATCGGCTGTTAAAAACTATCCTAAAGTGCCATCTGTTGCTAAAACTACCCTAGAGCACCATCTACTATTAAAAAAACTAGCCCAGAGCAGCATCTGCAATAAAAACTAGCCTAGAGAACCATCTTTTTGTTAAAAGCTAGCCTAGAACACCATCTACCATTAAAAACTAGGGTAGAGCACCATCTGCCACTAAAATCTAGCCTAGAGTGCCATCGGCTGTTACAGGCTATTCGAGACCACCTTCTGCTTTTAACAACTAGCCTAGAGTGCCATCTGCTGTTAAAAACTAGCCTATAGCGCACCATCCGCTATAAAAACTAGCCTAGAGCACCCTCTGCTGTTAAAAGCTAGCCTAGACCACCATCTACCGTTAAAAACTAGGGTAGAGCACCATCTGCCACTAAAATCAAGCCTAGAGTGCCATCGGCTGTTACAGGCTATTCTAGACCACCTTCTGCTTTTAACAACTAGCCTAGAGTGCCATCTGCTGTTAAAAACTAGCCTATAGCGCACCATCCGCTATAAAAACTAGCCTAGAGCACCCTCTGCTGTTAAAAGCTAGCTTAGACCACCATCTACCGTTAAAAACTAGGGTAGAGCACCATCTGCCACTAAAATCAAGCCTAGAGTGCCATCGGCTGTTACAGGCTATTCTAGACCACCTTCTGCTTTTAACAGCTAGCCTAGAGTGCCATCTGCTGTTTAAAACTAGCATAGAGCATCATCTGCTGTTACAAACTAGCTTAGAGCGCCAGCTGCTGTTAAAAACTAGCCTATAGCGAACCATCTGGTGTTGAAAACAAGCCTAGAGCACCATCCGCTATAAAAACTAGCTTAGAGTGCCATCTGCTGTTAAAAACTAGCCTATAGAGCACCATCTGCTGTTGAAACCAAGCCTAGAGCACCATCTGCTATAAAAAGAGCCTAGAGCGCCATCTGCTGTTAAAACTAGCCTATAGAGCACCATCTGTTGCTAAAACTATCCTAGAGCACCATCTACTATTAAAAAACTAGCCGAGAGCACCATCTGCTAAAAACTAGCCTAGAGCACCATCTTCTGTTAAAAGCTAGCCTAGACCACCATCTACGGTTAAAAACTAGGGTAGAGCACCATCTGCCACTAAAATCTAGCCTAGAGTGCCATCGGCTGTTACAAGCTATGCTAGACCACCTTCTGCTTTTAACAACTAGCCTAAAGTGCCATCTGCTGTTTAAAACTAGCATAGAGCATCATCTGCTGTTACAAACTAGCCTAGAGCACCATCTGCTGTTTAAAACTAGCATAGAGCATCATCTGCTGTTACAAACTAGCCTATAGCACTCTCTGCTGTTTAAAACTAGCATAGAGCATCATCTGCTGTTAAAATCTATCCTAGAGTGCCATCTGCTGTTAAAAACTAACCTATAGAGCACCATCTGCTGTTAAAATCTATCCTAGAGTGTCATTTGCTGTTTAAAACTAGCATAGAGCATCATCTGCTGTTACAAACTAGCCTAGAGCGCCATCTGCTGTTTAAAACTAGCATAGAGCATCATCTGCTGTTACAAACTAGCCTAGAGCGCCATCTGCTGTTAAAAACTAGCCTACAGAGCACCATCTGCTGTTAAAATCTATCCTAGAGTGCCATCGGCTGTTAAAAACTAGCCTATAGAGCACCATCTGCTGTTAAAATCTATCCTAGAGTGCCATCGGCTGTTAAAAACTAGCCTATAGAGCACCATCTGCTGTTAAAATCTATCCTAGAGTGCCATCTGCTGTTTAAAACTAGCATAGAGCATCATCTGCTGTTACAAACTAGCCTAGAGCACCATCTGCTGTTTAAAACTAGCACAGAGCATCATCTGCTGTTAAAATCTATCCTAGAGTGCCATCTGCTGTTAAAATCTATCCTAGAGTGCCATCTGCTGTTTAAAACTAGCATAGAGCATCATCTGCTGTTACAAACTAGCCTAGAGCACCCTCTGCTGTTTAAAACTAGCATAGAGCATCATCTGCTGTTAAAATCTATCCTAGAGTGCCATCTGCTGGTCAAAACTAACCTATAGAGCACCATCTGCTGTTAAAATCTATCCTAGTGTCATTTGCTGTTTAAAACTAGCATAGAGCATCATCTGCTGTTACAAACTAGCCTAGAGCGCCATCTGCTGTTTAAAACTAGCATAGAGCATCATCTGCTGTTACAAACTAGCCTAGAGCGCCATCTGCTGTTAAAAACTAGCCTACAGAGCACCATCTGCTGTTAAAATCTATCCTAGAGTGCCATCGGCTGTTAAAAACTAGCCTATAGAGCACCATCTGCTGTTAAAATCTATCCTAGAGTGCCATCGGCTGTTAAAAACTAGCCTATAGAGCACCATCTGCTGTTAAAATCTATCCTAGAGTGCCATCTGCTGTTTAAAACTAGCATAGAGCATCATCTGCTGTTACAAACTAGCCTAGAGCACCATCTGCTGTTAAAAACTAGCCTACAGAGCACCATCTGCTGTTAAAATCTATCCTAGAGTGCCATCTGCTGTTTAAAACTAGCATAGAGCATCATCTGCTGTTAAATCTATCCTAGAGTGCCATCGGCTGTTAAAAACTAGCCTATAGAGCACCATCTGCTGTTAAAATCTATCCTAGAGTGCCATCTGCTGTTTAAAAACTAGCATAGAGCATCATCTGCTGTTACAAACTAGCCTAGAGCACCATCTGCTGTTTAAAACTAGCATAGAGCATCATCTGCTGTTAAAATCTATCCTAGAGTGCCATCTGCTGTTAAAAAACTAGTCTAGAGCGCTAAAAAGAATTTCTTGAATGATTTTTCAACCACAGCAGAAGTTAAAACGCTTGCATTGTTTGTCTAAAATGAATATAAACTCAAATCTTCTGAAATCATAACACCTTTTGATGTTTTATACCAAAAAGCTCTAAAATCTTTATACTTAATTTACATTCACACACTTTCCCTCCATTTCATCAACCACTGCTTTTGAGAGTTTGAGGAGAACAATAAGCAAAAGCATCCCCTCATCGCACTGCTGTTCCAAGTTAGAACGATTAACATCCCATAAATACAAGGTAGATGATGAGATTATACAGACAGATGCTGGTCTGCGTTTCATCAGCCTTAAGATGGGACTGCATGGAGCAATTATTGTCTTATGAGAGCCATGTTTCAAAGACAGCAAGACTAAATCATTATCCTTAGCAAAAACAACTGAAGTCAGGGAGAAAACGCGAGGGAAAAAAAGCCCACCACGGCTGACAAGGGAACTTTTTTAGCACTATTAGTATTCATTTTATTATTTTTTTTCTACTTTCAAAGAGTCATTCGAGAAACAATGGCGCTCTGTTATTTTGGGGGGTATAGCTGACGCTAATTGGCAATGGGACTATTGGCTAGTCTCCCACTTTCAAAATAATTAGTAAAGCACACAGCACGATCTCACACCCGGAATTAAACCGACGACACTGGAACCCTTAGCAACTGCTCTGCCTAGTAACGTATGAGCGGAAAGAGAGAGAAAATGAAGGATTCTGATGTACTATAGTGAGACGGAGCTGAACTTCAGCTGTGGGGAGAGTTAATGTTATTAGCAGCCTATTAAATCAGTCTCTTTAGGCATGCAGCGAACACTTTATCACTTATAATGGAATGAATTTACACTTTATGAGAATATATTTCCTCAACTTTTTGGTGCACCAAAAACGATCTTAGTTTCAGTGCTCTCTCTTTTCTTTAAGCAATGATTTTGGATGCTTGATCCAGATGCAATTCCAAGAGTGATTCGGTCTGAAGCCATTCTTGATCCACATTTTTTCATATTCTTTCAACTTTACAATTTAATCAGCATTGGAGCTTCTATGCTTTTGTTTACGATTGGATTTGACGCTTGTTCAAACTACTTATCTGAAATAAGTAGGGATGTAACGATTATGATTTTGGTTGTATGATTATAGTCTGAGGAATAACCACCGTTTTATGGTTATCACGGTTATTATGCATTCATTAATTTCAAAACACTACTAGTTTAAATCACATGAAAACTCCTTATGATTTAAAGCATATCTCAAACTGGATTCCTGGAGGGCCGCAGCTCTGCACAGTTTTGTTCCAACCCTACTCAAACACAGCTGATCCAACTAATCAAGGTGTTCAAGACTACTAGAGACTATTAAGCAGGTGAGAGTTAGAGGTGGTTGAAGCTAAAAAGCTGCAGCACTTCAGGAATTGAGTTTGAAACCATTGATTTAAAGTTTTATTTATTGCTGCAAAGTAACCAATTAATACAGCACAAAACATTAATAAAAAAACAAACAATAGTCAATTTTTTTGGACTTAAAAATGCGTTTAAAAAAGTTTTGGCATTTAAACACAAGTTATAATTTACACTGAAAATAAATGGCAGAACAATGAATAAATAAATAAAAATAAGTATAAAAAAAAAAAAAGTTTGTCTAATGTAAATCCAAGTAACATAATAGCTGAATATTTGCCTTTTAAACAGAACAAATGTAGTCAAAGCCTGCTGAACCTTTGTCTAAAAGGCACTATATTGTGAACTTGTTTGGTATTTTTCATTTTGTATTTTGTGTAAAATGTATATGTATAGCATAGAAATGTATATATTCCATACAAAGCATGAAGCTAACAGGTCCAGTTCTTGTCACATGACTCAAAGTGTGCTTGCGGCATTCTTTCAGCTAGGTGCGCTTCAGTCAAATCATTTCCAATATGACGCGATATGTTAACGGCCCTTACTTTATAGCCTCAGCTATAGTTAATCCAGTGTGTGTGCGTATTACCTCAGTGTGCAAGCTCGGAACTTTAAACTAGCGCACAGTTGGCATAACTTCGTTTAGTTACAGCAGTTTTGTTCCGTGCAGAAACGCGGTGATGAGAAGTCTTTACGATTAATTAACCGTGACAAATTAAAGCACAGTTAATACTGAAATCAGTTAATCGTTGCATCTCTAGAAATGAGTAGAAACAACAATTCTTGTGTGTTTTATTAGGACAACTTAATTGTTTTATGTTTAATCACTTAAATTTAAAAAACGTTACAAGTTAACTTAATCGATTTGTATTGGGACAACAGGAAGTAATTGTGTGGAACCCAGCATTTTTTTTAACAGTGTTTGCACTGTATGACATACTGCCATCTTAAAAATGATTTTATTTATTAGCAAAGTTATATTTAGGATGAACAAACCCTGAATGTAACATTAAAAAATGCCAGATCACAAAGAGCACAAAGAACATTAAGTTCTTATTCCAAAAAAGAAAGCATCAAAGACAAAAGTTTTAGTTTGTTGTTTATAAAGATACATTTTCTATACAATAACAAAGAAATGTCTTCAAAGTAAAAATGTTTTAACCTCCTAGGGCCCGAGTGTCCACATACAGTTAAAGTCAGAATTATTAGCCTCCCTGAATTATTAGCACCCCTGTTTATTTTTTTTCCCAATTTCTGTTTAACGGAGAGAAGCTTTTTTCAACACATTTCTAAACATAATAGTTTTAATCACTTCTTTCTAATAACTGATTTATTTTATCTTTGTCATGATGACAGTAAATAATATTTTACTAGATATTTTTCAAGACACTTCTATACAGCTTAAAGTGACATTTAAAGGCTTAACTAGGTTAATTAGGTTAACTAGGCATGTTAGGGTAATTAGGCAAGTTATGTATACCGATGTTTGTTCTGTAGACTATCGAAAAAAATTAGCTTAAAAGGGCTAATAATTTTGACCTTAAAATGGCTTTTGAAAAATTAAAAACTGCATAAATTCTATGTTAAATATGTACAAAAGAAAATTTGGGAAAAAGAGTTTTATGTAAATTGGGACCACGAGTCCACATATATGGACATCATTTTTCTCTAAAAGTACATCATATCAAAAGATGATACTTAGATTTTTATTCTAATTAGGTTCCAATAAGCCCAAATAGCAAAGAGAAATAAAAAATGCATGTAAAAAAAAACATGCTTATGCAGGTTATAGTATGCGTGTAATAAAAAGAGCATAAACCATTCAATTAGCACATATGTCAATATTATAACAAACTGTGCAATAAGTATTTATTCATTCCTCTTGGTGATTTTAAATTGGTTTCTATTATATATAACTATATTTTTTATATTTTTATTACCTATATATTTTGAAAGTTTATTATGTTAGGTTATCATCAACAAAATCTCACGGCAATTCTTAACTTTTTGATTTAGTGGCTTATTCGTATGAATGTAATTCATACAATTTAGTACAATTTGCTAATCCTCGAATGACGGTTGGGTTTAGGGGTGAATTTGGGTGCCACGCCTCCTTTTTAAGATTGTACAATTTCGTACGACTGAATTAGCCACTAAATGACAAAACGTAAAATAGTTACATTTCCTCGTGAGATATATTAGGTTTTTATAGTGTTTTCTGATGTTTTTTTAAGTTCTTGCTAGGTGTCGATGTAACAGTTTCATTCTGCATCACATCTACTGTGATGTTTTGAATGGCAAAATAAAAGAAACTTAACTAAAACTGAACTGAAAGCATTTGAGACCATTGCCATCTAATTTGAATATAGAATCGATTCTAAACTTTTAAACATCAATTTAGAATCATTAGATAAGGAATGGCGAGGCATTGATAAATATTTTTTTTCTCCCACCCCTAGTATGCAAATACATTATCTGTTTTGATGATGGAGATGAGATATTATTTTGGGGAGAAAAAGAGCTAATAGTTGACCAAAAGTAAAAACAGAGCTACGCTGTAAAAAATGTTGGCTTCTACACAATAAATTAAGTAAACATATACATTTTTACAAATTTAAGTGGATTGAACATAAAAGGATTAAGTTGTCCCCACAAACAACTCAACAATTGTGTTGTTTCCGCTAAATTTAAATAAGTAGTTTGAACAAACAGCAAATGTCATTTTTTGAGTATAAAAAATGTTGGGTTCCACACAATTCCTTCTTATTGTCCCAACACAAATCAATTAAGTTTAATGTAATTATTTTACTAAATTTAAGTGGATTGAACATAAAACATTTAATTTGTCCCCAAAAAACCTCAAGAATTGTGTTGCTTCAGCTCATTTTAAATAAATAGTTTGAACAAGCAGCAAAAAAAATCACTGTTTGAGTGTATAAACTGAAAGCGGATTGCAGCTCAGATGATTTTTAACTTGGAAGAATTTCTCAAGCATCATTTGGGTTCACTCTGAGATGTCTGACTTTTGATTGCAGATCTTGTTATCTTGGAAAATCTGGAGATTTTGTGTAACCAACACCAGACTTGGCTCTCTGACATAACGTTAAATCAGCCAGCGCTGACAGAACAGAGGCAGATCTCCGTGAAAAAACACAAAAAGTTGTAAACATTGAGTCACTCTCAGTCTAATTTAACTAGATTCTGAAGAACATGAAAGCGAAAGCTCAATAAAATCATGACAGATTTCATGTAGAGAGCGCAACAAAACGTCAACTCTGAAAAGCGTAAAAATAAACACTAATTCAAACTGTTCTTGCCTTCTCCACAGGATTTCTGGTCCAGCGTCATGAACAAGATGAAGAACTTTAAGAGGCGTTTCTCACTTTCTGTGCCACGAACAGAGACGATAGAGGAGAACGAGTTTACAGAGCAGATAAACCAGCTTAACATCCGCTGCAATGATGGTACGTTTTTCCTCTCAACATTCACTTCTGCCATTTAAAGCCCAAGTGTTTGGATGCAAGAATCATTTATAATCAAGTCATAATTAGTAGCCCTCCTACAACAAATCTAATTAGTTTACAAATGAAAGAATGTGTAATAAAATGAAATGACGCAGGAAAAAGTATTGAACACATGAAGAAAGTGAGGTGCAGAAACGCAGTGAAAGCCCAGACAGCAGCTGAAATCTCTCAGTAGTTCTTCAGTAACCGCTTGCCCTTCATCAGTGTGAAAGA
The DNA here is from genome assembly GCA_903798195.1 of Danio kyathit. Classification (NCBI taxonomy): domain Eukaryota; kingdom Metazoa; phylum Chordata; class Actinopteri; order Cypriniformes; family Danionidae; genus Danio; species Danio kyathit. The sequence continues at coordinate 44,675,120 of LR812529.1, forward strand.
AAATGAGCTGCTTCAGTGCAACATCTACAATTGCACACAAGACAATTATCCAAAACATAGCCAAGGAAACTCTTAAATGCTTTTGTAGAATGGCCCCAGCCAATCACCTGATCTAAATCCAATATAAAATACAAATAAAGCTCAGATTTGATAGACGAGCCCCACAGAACCATCAAGATTTTCACACTCTGTTGAAGTCTGTGAAAAACTCATACCTGAGCAATTCAGGTGACTTCATTCTCCATATGAGAGGCATATTTAAATACATTTCAGTAGTTCAGTACTTTCTCCTTGCGCCACTTCATTATTACACATAATACATTTTTCAGATTTAGTTTTGTTTTATTTTTACGTTTGTATTGTTTGAGTTTCTACCAAAATCTGGTTCAATCACACATCAACAGGTTCTTTAGAAACATTATTACCAAAAAAAACATGACATGTTCACTACTTATTTTCCCCGCTGTATATATAGAAATAAATAAATATGTTAATTTTACACATTGTTTTTTTTTTTTATTTTCTGCTTTCCAAGATATCGGCATTGGTCTTCAAAAAACCTATATTGGTTGACCACTATTTTTAAGATCTGGTGGCTTTATTGTGAAAACAACTCTTCTTAGTTCTTTCCGACATGTTTATTTTTAAGAGTGAACTTAATTTCTTTCATTTGTAGGTGAACTAACCCTTTTAAAATGTTTTTCTATGGCTCAACTATGAAAACAACTCTTCTTAGTTCTTCCTGACATCTTTATTTTTTAAGAGTGAAAATTCAAATTCTGTATTATTTAGAGTCATTATTATTTGCAGAAAACTGCCTAAAATCCCAAGAGTAATTGTATTTGGTTCAATGACAACTGTAGAGAAGGGTAAATAACGCACCATAAGTTACAGACTTCAGGTCCAATTCAGACCAAGATTAAATTTCCTCTGAGGACGTTTGAGTTAAAAGCACAGACATGCTGTATTAGACTGGATTAAAGTTTAAAATAAATAAAAGTACTAAATGCGTGAAAACAACATGTACCTGACATCCTGGGGGGAAACCTGTCCAATCCAACAGGGCTTTATTCTAATCCTGCAACATGAACTGTTTGTTTTTAATTAATTTCATGCATAATCAAGAATTTATTATAACAGAAGACATTTATGTCTAATTTGGGCATCTATAATGAAAACTAAAAGTGACTTCTGATCAGTTTGTTGCAGTCTTTTTAATTAATCCAGAAAACTGTAAAGGGTCCGCCTTGATTTACTCATTAGTGTTTAATTGGATCATATAAAGTAGACTATCATTGGGTAATTACATTTATATTGGTTTAATTACAGCACGTGTCGGGCACAGGCTTAATGGAAAAATAAACCATGCATCTAACATTTTTGAAAAACTCCAAACATATAGGTATACATAATTCTCTGCAGATTTCAGCTGAAATGAGTATAGAATGCATTTATAATTCTACAAATGATCAAAGCTGTTCTATTAAACTTTGTAGTCATCATATTTGATTAATACAAAATCATATTTGACAGGATCATGAGAAACTGGACTCTAATTAATTTAGTTATGCAAAATTAACTTGATGTTTTAGGTCAGTTTAATTGATGTCATTTGATGTGACTTGTATGGTTCATTTGATTCAACTGAAAAATTTAAGGCAGCAACAAATATTTACAGTGGAGAATAGAAAGGTTGAAATGGAAAAAAAGATTCTATTCTGAATCAATTCTGGGAAAGAGATTTAATAAAATATAACATATAAACATGTCTTCACCTGTTTTGTGTTAAGTGTAACACTGGTGTGATTTTTCATGTTTTAAGGAATGTCTCCCAATCTAACAATTTTTAGGGGGGTTAACGTTTCCACCATCAAGTCGCACATTAGAAATAACCGCTGATCCTGTAACTTGCATTTTCCTATTGAATGATGACTCTTCAATACCCTGACTGTCAATAAAAAATGAACCTTTTTCTGAGTTTTAAAAGCTGCAAAGAAAACACATCACCATTCCTGGTTCCCTCCTAATCTCCTGTCAATTCGGCAATAGTTATGCTATTTTATAGACTCTTCGACTAGAGCAATCCAGTGCCCTAATTAACGAAGCAAAGATTTCAACAATTCTTCATTGGAACCAATTGCATGATAATTTGATCTCCATTATTAAAACTTAAGTGATTAATATAATGACGTAGGTGAAACAGTTAAGATGTCTTTTAAGATAATGGTGACAACAAACTATATATTTTCTGTTTGAATATGTTTTAACAATAATTTTATTAGACACTTTTTTCATTTGTACTTCTCTGACATTATATATTTTTCCCTGTTATACTTATATACTTACAGGTTTCTGTGTTGCATATGTATGCAAATATATGTGTGGTTGTTTGTGTGTACATACACATTATACATATATATATATAGATATATATATATACATATTTGTCATTTTTAAAAATTTGTTTCATCTTGTTATCAACCATGCTATACAAATTGAACTAAGTCAATGCTGAGGAATTTTGTTAATAACCATTTTTGACAACCATATTTCCTAAAAATAAAATAATAAAAAGTTAAATATAACCATTTATATTAAGGGTGTAACGATACGCGTATTCGTATCGAACCGTTCGGTACGAGGCTTTCGGTTCGGTACGCATACGAACCGAACGATTCAGACAAATATAATGTTTTCAGTGGAACAATGCTCAACAAGGCATCCCATGATGTGACAGGCAACATCTGCCTTCCCCCGCCCACCTCCAGTCAGGCAACACACTGCACTCAGGGTCGGAGTAAGCTCAATTGGCGCTCAAACCGAAAAGTTATGCCGCTTTCAATCCGAAAAAGCCGGCGGAGCTGGGTGTTGAGATGATGCGGGGTTTGTCCCGGACAAAAGCGAAGACCGAGGGGGCGCTGAGATGATGCAGGGTTTGTTCCGGACGAAAGCGAAAGGGTGGAAACGCGCCGCGGACTGACTGCACTGCAGCTAGCAAAATGGCTAGTAGCTAACATTAATGTAATCCTCCTATAACCAACAACGGGTCTGGCGTTTGGGAGCACTTGCTTATTCCTGCTTTCAGATCCACTGAATGGCAGGTGACGGTCAAATCAAGCAGATCCGGTTTATCCCCATGTGCTGCCGTTAATCCGTGAGTCAGGTAATCAAAAAATAGGTCGCATGATATTTAAGTATAAGTGGGGTCACGCGTGGGTAAGATCAATTATTGGTGATGCAAACTTTAACTATTTACTCTAAAATATTAAGGTGTTTCAAGCAATCTTGACAGACTGGCACAACTATGCTTTCATTTAAAAAAAAAATCGCTCGTCACGGCTATATGCGGTGAACATCTCCGTTTTCACAGGTTTCTGAGTTTTCTCATCATCAACTCACTTTCAGTCTGGGAACATGTTCAGTGCTGCGAATTTGTTTTAAGCCTGTCCTGCAATATCATGTATTGAGGAGGATATAGTCAAAGATATTGCAGAGAGCTGAGATCTACAGTATGGCGACTTTAAAGGTGATATTTAGCTTGTTTCGCATTAATGTAGATATATTACATGTTTTAATTACATTATTGAATAAAAATGAATAGCATTATTATTTTTAATCATCATCATTAATAATAAATAAACTAAAAATAATTTGACAGCTTCAGCTGTTCACATCAACATGACCGGCACTTTCAGACTTCAGCACCACATGTCTTTAGCATGAATTGAATCGACTTTCCCTCCTAAAAGAAAAAATACAATCATTTTTAAAAATTGCAATGCGATTAGTCATGTATTCGCAATTTCACATAAATCAGCATGCGAAAATTTAAATAGCCTATTTCCATTGCGCTCTCTCTCTCTCTCAGCAGCAGTTCACGCGCTCTGGATAAGCGCACTACACAGCCACATCTTGTAGCAAATTAATTTGCAACTTTGTTGTATAACAAATAGGCTAAATAACAACATTTAATTAACAAACAAATGAAATAAAATTATTTGTAAAAATGAATCTACAGAAAAAAGAAAATGAAAAGAACTGAAACCAGCTCAAATGTTTCTGTTCTGGAATAACAGGTGTTGCGATCAAATTAATTCGATGGAATGATAAACACAGACAGGCGCATTTTCAGAAAATAGCCTATTTATTTTATTTAAAAATATGTTAGGCCTATATTTATTATATATATATATTTTAAATAGCCTATATTAAATTACCATTCATTTTGGCTTTAACGAATTATTGAACAGATTATTAATAACTTATCAAAAACATTTACTGAGCTCAGTGTCGGCCGTCACCGGATAAAGTCCAATCTTTCTTTAATTTTTTGGACTTTTGTTGAAAGCTTAGTGGCATTGTAGAGGTCCAATTTACTGTTGTTTGATTTAAATTATAGCCTATATATGCGCCAATAAACAAGTCAAAGGAATGAGTGAATTAATAAAGTTATTCTTAAATGTCGATATTGTTTTTACTCAAAAAAAATAACAAATGTTTTATAAAAATAAAATTAGCAATTTTCATAATTATACGATTCAGTTAAATATAAGTTGGACATTTATGGGGCCATGTAACATGTTTTTGTGTTTGTTTTTTTGTTCTCGGTGATCTTTAATATATACTGGGTAGCTACGCAAAATATTTTCTAAATGTCAAGCAGGAATTTGTCGATTAGCTTTAATTATGAAGACAAAGAAATATTAAAAATAACAAAAATAAATGATAAAAAAAAATACAAAGATAAAAAGAGCAGCATTTTGCTAAATATAATAGTCCTTTATATGCTTTAAATCCTGCTATGTGTTGTTTCATATTCGTTTTTATTTCACTTGATGCATTAGTTATTAATGTTTGAAAGCTGAAAGAAATAACAGCCGTCCTTTAAATCATTATTTTACCATCAAAATGTAGTATATTTTATATTACTATAAACTTTTGATATAAAACCGCTGTGTAATTTAATTGATTGTTAAAAATGAAATAATTTTATGGCATAACAGTGTTTAGTAGTTGCTTTCGCTTTCGTTCTTCACGGAAGCTTTAACAGAAGCGTGTGCCGCATTCACCTCTGAAGTGGCTACTCAGCCTGTAGCCTAGTTTGGGATTTTTCGTTGTGACGATTAAGCAAGAATCATAATGCATTGCATATTCAGCTCATTCTTCAGTAGCCTCAACACAGGCTGGTAGCCTAGATTTAAACGGATCGTTTATAAGAATGAGCGATTAATAGATTAATTGGTCGTTAATTTAAATGATCATTGATCACTGGATTTTGTAGAAACTGACATCCCTAGTTCAAAGTAAAAAAAAGAAAAGAAGAGAGATCATTGCTTTTATGATGTTAGTTTTCATACAATAAAAGATTTCAATCACAAATCGTCTGGCTTTTTTCCTTTTTTTTTTTTGCTGTATCGAAACATACCGAACCGTGACACCACTGGTGTCGTATCGAACCGAACCGTGATTTTGTGAACCGTTACACCCCTATTTATATATATATATATATATATATATATATATATATATATATATATATATATATATATATATATATATATAAGTTATATATATATATATATAGTTATATATTCATAAATGTCGTTCAATGTTTTAAAAGAAATGTATACTGTAACTTTAGAATTTTTGTACTATTGTAAATAGAATAATATTAGCATATACATTTATTTAGAAGGCTAAAACAATTTGTAACAAAAGTAACAGAAAAGACACTTTAATGGTCAAAAAGTTACTATTTTTAGTTTTAAAACTATTTTTTTAATTATAATAAATCTCTCTTCAAACTAGCTATTACTTTGTTATAAACATAAAAAATACACTAAAACATATACACAGCAATATAAGAATAAAAATAACAATAATGCATATAAACATGATATGATAATCAGAATATTGCAACAGTATTCAGTATTAATAATAATAATAATAATAATAATAATAGTGAAATTACTGAAGATTAAATAATATTCTAATGACAACAACAATGATATCAATATAATGAAGGTAATAACTACAAATCCAATATTAATCTTGAGAGAGAAAAAGAAAAAACAAACACACACACGCACTGTAAAAGGTGATTAGTACCTTAAAGTGGGTAAACACTGCCTTAAAAGGAACAATTTACTTTATTTAAAATAAAATAGTAAACCTGTCTTAACTTGGAACTGTTGACCTAATTTGAATAATTCAGTAAAATTTTACTCAAATTTTTTAAAATAAAGTCAACTATTTGTTTTTTAAAGTGTGTCAGTGATCATGTCCCCTTTTTATTTTACAAACTAGCTAGTTAATTGCAATAGTAATATAGTAATAGTAAATAGTGAACTAGCTTTTACTGATTTCATTCATTCATCATCCTACCAATTATTGCAGCATACGTTTCCGCAGCAAATACCCTTCCAGCCACAACCCAGTACTGGGAAACACCCATACACTTTCACATTCACACACACACACTCATACACTACGGCCAATTTTATTATTTTCCATTATTCAATTAATCTATAGCGCATGTGTTTGGACTATGGGGGAAACCGGAGCACCCGGAGGAAACCCACACCAAGACAGGGAGAACATGCAAACTCCACACAGAAATGCCAACTGGTCAAGCCGAGACTTGAACCAGCGATCTTCTTGCTGTGAGGCAACAGTGCAAACCACTGAGCCATCTACAGCATCAGTAAGGTCACAAGCACAACAAAAATGCAGAATCAGAATGGGGAAAAAAAGTACTGCAGTTTGATTAAAGATCATTATAAAAAGACTACTTTGCATCTTTAAACGACATTCAAAACCTATTTACATCCGTAACAGGAGACATAGAAGATATACAGTTTCTAAGTAAAACAGGAAATTCATCAGGACAAACTATTGGAACGGGACTTAATCTCGAGTTGATTTTGTCCAATGGCAATCAGTTAGACTGACTGCACATGAATAGTGCACATTTAAAACCAAGAGCATTCATTAAGAAAATAAATTCACCAAGCGCCAACCGAGGCCACTTCGTCTCATCTTGAAGCCCACTGGACTGGTCTAGAAAAAATGGATCTCGCCGAGAGCGAACGGTCCCTTAAGAATCTCTCCAAGAGATGAATCCAGCGGCCTGTAAAGACCTACGGGGGTCGGAGAAGATGAGGAGGGAAACAGGATTCTGACCCTCCAGCGTCTTCACTTTTTTTTTGCTCACAAATTGCAGTGCTGGTTATCTTTGCGGCTACATTATTAATGCAGTGGTAATAGTACAATTCAGCCCCGCCGTCTGGCTCTATGGTTCTTAACGCTTTCTGGAGTCAATATTAAATCGAATTTCAAGGGAGAGACTACAAGCAAGATCACTTTAAGAATTTAAGACTCTGTCAAAGATCTACAGGGGTTTACGCACACCCGCGGTTTTGCGATATAAATCGATGGTGCTTGTTATAAGCCAGAATATATCTTGCTTTAACTCTAAAGAAAGAGCCTTTGTAAAATATTAGGAAGTCCAATCAACTGAACAAAAAAAAAATACACCATAATGGCAATTAGGAGCCAAAAAAGCAAGCGAGCATAAAACAACTGATCATTTTACTCCTTTGTTTGATTCATCTAGATCAGCGATGCCCAAACTAGGGCCTGCGGGCCAAAGTTGGCTTATGGTGACCTTTGATTTAGTCCACCATCCCATCTGAGAAGACAGGGAGAATGATGCAAATGTTTTGAGATTGTCAATTCAAATTTAATATAACCCTTTGTTTGTTTTACTGTTAAAAGCTAACTCAAATTAAATCTTTCAATTAAATAGCGTAAATTAATTAGATTTTGTTTAAGTGTACATACAGTCACCTGACAAATGAATCAAGTCAAAGGCAGATTCTGCTGGACTAGTGTATTCAGCATTGAACTCCATTGTGTTATAAATGTGACTGTTTGTTTTGAATGCAGAATGTTATGTAAAAAGTTATACTGCATTCATTAACACAATTTAAATGTTTTCTATTTACTTTTAAATCTTAGGAAATGACCCATGGCAACATTAATGTAATATAGTTTGGTGTATTTTCCTTCGGACCACAGCTCTCAGTGATATTTGGTTTTGGCCCTTCATACGAAAAAGTTTGGGCACCCCTGATCTAGGTATATATGAACACTGAAATTGCTTTTGGATTCACACCAAAACAAATGGACTTGGTGGAATTGGTTTGATTTTTGATCCCAGTGCAATTGTGACAGCAAACACTAGTTCTGCATTTGGTGAAAAGAGAATCTAAGCCACTGGATAAAGGATCCAAGCATCATTTCTTTAGTAATATACAGTTGAAGTCAGAATTATAAGCGCTCCTGAATTATTAGCCCCCCTGTATATTTTTTCCTCAATTTATGTTTAACGGAGAGATTTTTTTCAACACATTTCTAAACATGATAGTTTTAATAAATCATTTCTAATAACTGATGTATTTTATCTTTGCCATAATGACAGCATATAATATTTACTAGAACATTTCAAGGACACTCAGGTCCGTAACCAGCCTATTAAAAGGAGTGGTTCCTTTTCTCAAAAAACAAAAAAAAAAAAACAAATTTGACCTTTTGTAGTTCTTCACCTCAAATTATGAGGTTGGAATAATGCATTTTAGTGACATTAAGCACTCATTTGTGCTGAATTAGTTTGTCGGATGGTTATCATAACCACACTTTTTGATGCAACAAAAATACTTCCTACATATTTGTCAATGTGCTTATCATACTATTTTTTATTTACAAAAATTTTTGTTTATTTACAAATGTGCATTTAAACTGTACATTATTCCAGTTTTATATATAATGTAATGAGATTAGAATTTTAGAAATATGAAAAAATACTTTTTAATGCTAATTTATTATCATCATCATAAAAACAAACAAACAACATAGGAAATTTGTTAAAACTTGTTTTAAATTAAAAACTGTAGCCTATATGCAAATAACAAACTGGCCAGCTCATTTCCTCAGTCAGAATTTGTCTATTTAAATAATAAAAGCCTTCTTTTATTGTTTTTTTTAGTGGTTATTCTTCTTAAAGCCTTCTTCTATTGGTTATTTTCACAATTTATGATGGCAAACTAAAGAATTGGACAATTGAGCTCATATGGAGCCAAATTGTGGACTTTGTCAGAAGATGGGTGCCTTTCGAACCACCTAAACCCCCCTGGCTATGTGCCTGATACTAGTTTAGATTATAGTGACATTTAAAGGCTTAACTAGGTTATATAGGTTAGAGTTAGATTAACTATTAAATCAGTGTATAACAATGTTTTGTTCTGTAGACAATCAAAAAAAATTATTATATATATATACACACACACACAGTTGAAGTCAGAATTATTAGCCCCCCTTTGATTTTTTTTTTTTAATATTTCCCAAATGATGATTAACAGAGCAAGGAAATGTTCACAGTATGTCTGATAATATTTTTTCTTCTGGAGAAAGTCTTATTTGTTTTATTTTGGCTAGAATAAAAGCAGTTATTATTTTTTTTTAAACCATTTTAGGGTCAAAATTATTAGCCCCTTTAATCTATTTATTTTTTTCGATAGTTTACAGAACAAATCATCGTTATACAATAACTTGACAAATTACCCTAACCTGCCTAGTTAACCTAATTAACCTAATTAAGCCTTTAAATGTCACTTTAAGCTGTATAGAAGTGTATATCAGATATTATGTACTGTCATCATGGCAAAGATAAAATAAATCAGTTATTAGAAATGAGTTATTAAAACTATTATGTTTAGAAATGTGTTGAAACAATCTTCTCTCCGTTAAACAGAAATTGGGGAAAAAAATAAACAAGGGGCCAAAAATGCTGGGGGGCTAATAATTCTGACTTCAACTGTATGTGTGTGTGTGTGTATATATATATATATATATATATATATATATATATATATCAGCCTGATCTCTTGAGGAAACGTAAGTATTTTACATTTTGTCAGTTTAGTGGTTAATTAGTACGAATTTGTACGAGTTCAGTCGTATGAAAATGTACGATTTTAAAAAGGAGTCATGGCACCTAACCCCACCCCTAACCCCAACCGTCATTGGGTGATGAGCAAATCGTACTAATATGTACGAATTAGATCGTACGAATTCATACGAATTAGCCACTAATCAAAAAGTTACGAATTGCCGTGAGATTGCGTTGATATATATATATATTGCTTAAGGGGGTTAATATAATATTGTAATATTGTAATATTGACCTTAAAAAGTTTTAAAAAAAATTAAAAACTGCTTTTATTCTAGCCAAAATAAAACAAATAAGACTTTCTCCAGAAGAAATTTTTTTATAGGAAATATTGTGAAAAATGTCTTGCAAATTAAGAAATTCACAGGAGGACCAATAATATTGATTTCACCTTTATATGCTGATAATAACCATATGCACCATAAACACACAGTAAGTGAGGGATCAAAATCAGTGGTCTGAACATCAGTGTAATTCATAAATCAAGCCCCATCCCATATTAGTCACTAAATATTCTGTTTCACACCTGTTTTTTTACGTACAATTTTCCACCATGTTCAGATTTATGAATTTTAAACACCAGACAGAGGTTTAAACTGAAAAAGACTGATGCAATGATACGAACCAGGTGCCTGGCAAAGTTATTTTCCAGATTAGGCTCTGGTTTCCACTCAACCGATCATAACAATGAACACACAGAGAGGTTCTCCAGCTATTTAGACAATAGAAAATTGTCTGAATCAAAAATGAACTAAACTTACAAATACAATGCACTATATTCCAACATCCTGGATTAGAACAATGTTATATTTAAAAAGAAAATAAACAGCTCTATTAATCACAAATGCATCAAACAGATCAATAAAAACCCCAAAACATGTTTATTAAGGTTTATTATCTACACTGTAAAAAATATTTGCTAATTAACAGGTTTCATATTTTGTGATTTGTTTCTTTTTAATTTACGGTTGTGAATTGCATTATGGGATGTTGATCTCTGCTCTGATTACTTTTGATGTTGAAAAGTCAACTCTTGACTTTAACAAAGTGACTTTTATTGACATTTTAGTAGTTTGAAATAATATAATGTATAAGAAATAATATATAGGGAAAAAAGTCTGCAAAATAACAGAAAATGTGTTTATTACAAGGTTTTTGCAGTGTAATATAAGACAACATAAAATAATAAAATAACAGAAAATGTGGAGGCAGCTTATTACAAGGTTCTTGTATTTTAATATACAACACCAAACAAGAAAATAAGTCTCTTCAAACTATTAAAAATATAATAAAATAAATGAAATCACTTTCTCAAAATCAAAAGTTGTTGGAGAGAAATTAATTATAATAAAAAACATGAATAAAAAAATATAGAAAATTGTTAATTTACGGATTTTTTACGATTAATAAAACATAAGCTGTTCTACTTAATGTCTTATTTAAAAATAAGTAAATTCTAATAATAATATTGGGGCGACACGGTGGCGCAGTGGGTAGCACAATCGCCACACAGCAAGAAGGTCGCTGGTTCAAGCCTCCGCTGGGCCAGTTGGCATTTCTGTGCGGTGTTTGCATGTTCTCCCTGTGTTTGCATGGGTCTCCTCCAGGTGCTCCGGTTTCCCCCACAGTCCAAAGACATGTGATATAGGTGAATTGGGTAAGCTAAATTGTCCGTAGTGTTTGTGTGTGAATGAGTGTGTATGGATGTTTCCCAGTGATGGGTTGCGGCTGGAAGGGCATCCGCTGCGTAAAACATATACTGGATAAGTTGGCGGTTCATTCCACTGTTGCGACCCCAGATTAGTAAAGGGACTAAGCCGAAAAGAAAATGAATGACTGAATATATTGTATATATACTGTAATACACTATATATATACACAATTTCATATATAAAATAATATATATAAAATAATATAACCTACAGAGCATAAAAGTAGTATGGTTACATAAAAAACCAACATGCAAATGAAAAGCCATCAGCCTTTGGATTTTTTTTTTCCATTGGACTGCGAAACTGGGGTGATTACACTAAATTAATGACACCGCAATAGTGTTAGTTGCAGCAGATTGATTTTTATGGCTCAATGTTTGACACCTTTAGGGCACTCACATGCATTGAAAACAAAGGTCACGACTGAACATGGAGGATGATCTCAGACTCTTCAAAATTAAACCAAGAATAGTCTTGTACTATAAACATTGTGCCCACCATTCTCATTAAGTAAGATTAATATTAAATTAAACAATTAATAATAATAATTCCCTACATTTATATAGCACTTTTCTAGACACTCAAAGCGCTTTACACGTTGGGGGGAATCTCCTCATCCACCACCAGTGTGCAGCATCCACCTGGATGATGCGACGGCAGCCATATTGCGCCAGACCGCACACCACACACCAGCTGATCGGTGGAGAAGAGACAGAGGGATGAAGCCAATTATGATACGGGGATGGTTAGGAGGCCATAATGGACTAGGCCAGTGGGCAAATTTGGCCAGGATTAAACCCCTACTCTTTTTTTGAAGGACATCCTGGGATTTTAAACGACCACAGAGGAGCTCGGTTTAACGTCTAATCCGAAAGACGGCACTCACTGAGCAGTATAGCGTCCCCTTCACTATACAGGAGCGTTAGGACCCACACAGACCAAATGATGACTACTAAAAATGATATGGTTGTTATACTGTTGCACTTTTTTTGAGTAGTCAATATGATCCTATTGGTGTGGGTGCACCATTGTCTGCAATGTTTGCATGGTTATAACCACCTCTGAGGATAGTGGGGGTCGCGAGTCACTGGAATTGTTATTTTGGGGGTCATGGGCTGAAAATTGGGAACCTCTGCTTTAAAACACATGCAGCTGATACACTTTTAGTCTATTACAACTCAAATTTGCTATTAATCCACAAATCACATACATTCTCAACTGAGCTGCCTGGTCAACCATGACATTGCAAATCCAAAAATGTGACCTTTGTGGATGCACACATTGCAATGTCAATGCTGAAACAATATACTGCGCAACACTAGCTGTAACAGATCCTGATTTATATAAAGCCTCATATTTCCTAAGATAAGAATCACAACATTTGTATTATTACACAAAACTGCATATTATAAGCACTGAGGTCAATGCAGACTAGCTTGAAAGACAAAACTCTGGCTGCACAAGACTGAATAAACGATGGGCAATGATCCCTCAGTCCGCTGCAGAGCTGGGATTTGGACCTGGCTGCATGCAGGGAACAAAACATTTGTTTGGGGAGCAATCAGGCTCCTCAGCTGTCTGTGTGAGGCAGCTGTTTCCACAACGCCCCATCTTCCCCCTTCCACCAACCAGCTGCTCTGATTGGCTGAAGGCTTGGCATGCCGTTCCTTCCTCCACCCCGGGAGAGATGGCGCTGATGGAGGCAGCTGGAGTTTGGAAGGAGGGAGCGGATCCGAGGACAGGCGGGGAGGAGACGCAAGAGCGCTTTTCTTCTATTTACCCGTCCTCTTCCCTCCAGCTGCAAATCAACCTCCAAGCCAAGCGTGGCGGGAGAGACGTCTGCAGGTCAGGATGAGAAAAAAAAAGAAGAACCACCATCGGAAGTGCCTTGATAAATGTAACGCCACGTTACTATTGGAACTAATTCTAAATGAGTATATTGAAACTAGGGATGGGCAATATGTGATCATTTGACTGAGCAATATCACATGAGTAGTAATATCGGCACTGGCGTGCATTGGCTCGAGGCCCTAGGCTGAGTGCCTCAGTGTCCCACCAATGACGATATACAGCCATAATTGCACTACTACTAGTCTGATATTGCGTTTATACACCAGTTCGACAGCATAATCATGAATATAAAAAAGCTAATTAAACACAAAGTCTAAAAATCCTTTTGTTAGAGGAACTACTGTCTTCCGCCATTCATTCACATCTGCAGCTGACGTCAAAACAGCAGAAACCGTTGCTTCTTCACAAACGTCACTTTAGAGCTAGTGTTTGAATGACTCTCTAGCATAATATCTAAAGTAATGACAAAACAGGTGAGTTTTGCCCACATATTAAGATTATAAGGCTGAACAGCATGAAATACCATCAGTCTATAGAGATTTCCCAGTATGTCTCTGTTGCAATGGGATAACACAATAATTAACCCAAAAAAAGCCAAAGCAAAACAAACACTACCAGATTACTATGGTATAAATACAGCACTACAACAAAGTGAAGTCCCAGGAGTCATTGCAGCTGAATAAAGGAGGTGGGAAAGTGGGAATTTTATATAGAATTATTATTGAAGTGCAGACTCAGAGATATAACTTATTTATATCAGGAGTTTCCCTAAATAAGACGGTGAAAGTAAACATGAACATGAAAATCTTTCATGTTTTATTGTTATTGTGTAAAGTATATTAGTAAGGTTTTTGTGCATGATATATGTACAGTTGAAGTCAGAATTATTAGCCCCTCTTTGAATTTTTTTCTTTTTTAAATATTTCCCAAATGATGTTTAACAGAGCAAGGAAATTTTCCCAGTATGTCTGATAATGTTTTTTTCTTCTGGGGAAAGTCTTATTTGTTTTATTTCTGCTAGAATAAAAGCAGTTTTGAATTTTTTTAAAAACATTTTAAGGTCAAAATTATTAGCCCCTTTAAGCTATATTTTTTTCCGATAGTCTACAGAAAAAACCATCGTTATACAATAACTTGACTAATTACCCTAACCTGCCTAGTTAACCTAATTAACCTAGTTAAGCCTTTAAATGTGACTTAAAGCTGTATAGAAGTGGCTTGAAAAATATCTAGTCAGATATTATGTACTGTCATCATGGCAAAGATAAAATAAATCAGTTATTAGAAATGAGTTATTAAAACTATTATGTTTAAAAATGTGTCGAAACAATCTTCTCTCCGTTAAACAGAAATTGGGGGAAAAAGGAATAGTTTTATGAATGCTGTAATGTTCAAATAATTTTCCAATAAAAATGCATGAAGGTCATGTGTTAGGAAGAACGCAGCATCTCATTTCTCACAGGACGCGTTCTCTGTTCTCGCTGTTTCCCGAGTTCATTCTTCTGAGGTAACTTGGCAAAACACAAGAACCACAAAAACCCAAGTCCATTCTTTGTGTTCTTGGAATTGAGAAACAGCAAATGTTTAATATCATAGAATGAAAAAGGAAATTGTGTTATTATAAGTGATAAAGGTCATGTCAATTAGCATTGCACTGTAAATATACATTAAACCTTATTTATACGATAACTTGAACACAAATTATACATATATTGCCACAAGAATTTCTTTATTCTCTTCATGTTTGATCCATTTACCAGTTTCAATCATCTTTATCCTCATACTTTGAGAGCTGATCTCTTCTTCAATAAAGTATATGTGGACATTGAGCATGAGGGCACTTGAGGGCTTGTCATCGATCCCAGTTGTAAGAGCAACAAATAACTTGACTTCTAGTTGATCATTTAGAAAAGCAGTAGAAGGCAGAAGGTAGATTTTTCCCGATGAATGATCCCAATCACAAATATTGCAGAAGACCTATTGGAACCTGCATAGACCCAAGATTCTCACAGAAATCAGTCAAGTTTGGTGAAGGAAAACAATTATGGTTTGGGATTACATTCAGTATGGGGCCGTGCGAGAGATCTGCAGAGTGGATGAAAACATCAACAGCCTGAATTATCAAGACAAGGGCAAATTCTTCAGCGTTCCTTCTCATACTTCAGCCTCCACATCAAAGTTCCAGACAGCAAAGAAGGTCAAGGTCCTCCAGGATTGGCCAGCCCAGTCACCAGTTATGAACATTATTGAGCATGTCTGGGTAAGATGAAGGAGGTGGCATTGAAGATGAATCCAAAGAATCTTGATGAACTCAGAGTCCTGCAAGAATGCTTTCTTTGCCATTCCAGATGACTTTATTAATAAGTTATTTGAGTCATTGCAGAGATGTATGGATGCAGTTGTCCAAGCTCATGGGAGTCATAAACAATATTAATTCTTTTTCCACTGCACCATGACTTTATATTCTATACTGTACAATATTTCTGTTAAGTGGCAAAACTAAGCAAAGTCAGACCTTAATTAAATAATAAAAAAAATCAAGGTACATTCTCAGAAATAAAGATACGCGAGCTGTCACTGGGGTGGTGCCTTTTCCAAAGGTACATATTTTTACCTTAAAGGTTAATATTTATACCTCAAGGGTACATATTAATACCCAAAGAGTACAAAAGTGTTCCTCTTAAAGTTTTTAGGTACTAATATATACTTTTGAGGTACGAATATGGACAAATGTGTACCTTTTGAAAAGGCACCACCCCAGTGACAGCTTGTGTACCTTTATTTTTTAGAGTGTATGATCATATTTTATTGTGGTAAAATAAGCATAATCTAGAGGCCTTTGCCTTTCTTATAAGCCACTTCTGATACCAACTGATCAAGTCAGGTTATTATTTGATGTTCCTAACACCTGCATTGGTGACAAGTGATTTGTCAGGTAGTGTAGTGTCCAGTATGAGTAACACATAAATAACATTACAGGTGAAGTCAAAATTATTAGCCCTCCTGTGAATTTTTTCTCTTTTTCTTTTTTGAATATTTAGATAAAATTAGTGACCACTTATATATTTTTGTTATTTAAAATGGTGTTTTACTAACAAAAAACACCTTTTTTATTTCCAATTTGTCAACTACCCATGTACCTATAAGATTATTAGAGGCAAGGTTAATGTGGAGGAAAGAGATCCGATTCACGTTGGGGAGTCAAAGCTCATATTTCCTCTCTGCCAGCACATCTACCCCTGTTATCTCGTTATATTTGTGATGTATCGCTGATCGAGTAATTCTCCACGGAGAGACGCCCATGATGGAGCCATCATGCAAATGTTGCGGCAGTCTTTTGGTTAACAAGTGTTTCTTGATTACCACAAAGATGTAAGCTATATTTAATGATAATGCTTCCGAAACGGCTTTTCCACAGATTCCTTGGAGGGTTCAAACATAATTATAGACTTAGATACAGCGGCGCACATTCACACACGCGGCGAGATGGCTTTTATAAGCACACTAAATCTCGTTGAGTAGTTTATACTGCGAAGGATGAATGTAATGTGTGTTGGGCAGAACTGAAAAGAGAGGAAACTCATTTAGAGACAGACATGGAAATAACCACCAGCTGTCGTTGTGGCCCTCTGGCTAGGCATGACAAAAAAAAAAAAAAAAGAGTGCTCATTTCTGATGAAAAATGTCAGCGTTTGGATGGTTTCGCTCAGAGGTATGATTCAAAACAATCATACCAACACCACAACAGGACGACAGGTGTTCAGGTGTACAGAAAATGGCATAAATTCAAGCATGTCAGGAGGAAAATAACTAGATAAAGAGGGTTTAGGGATTTTTTACAAAAATTGTCAACATTTCCCATGAATTCATAGAGCAAACCAAGTAGAAATTGTGCTTTCCCGCAGACAAAGTGGTGAAGGAAATGAATACGTTTGTTTAAGAGTAGCATTAAAGAGCCCAAATTATGGGTTTTTGAAAATGACCTTCCATGCAGTGTGTAAAAGCTAAGTGAAGTGAAATATCCAGCTAAGGCTTAAATCTGAAAGTATACAGTGTTTAAAACTATTGATTCATCTATAAAAGAGTCGACTCATAGTGCTTCAAATGAATCGTCTTGATAATGAGTCTTTAGCCATGCCGGCGTGACGTTAATATGGAAATTAAGCCCCACTTATTTGTTGCGTTCGCAAACCCAGAAAAATTGAAACCCCAGGCCCTGCCCACAAACACAGTAACAGGAAAAAGACAAACACTAGCAGACCCCAGTTAAATCATGTCGCGAAGAAGCTGTGCTCAGCTGGATATTATTGGAAAGTGTGAGGGAAAATTTGTGTTATTTTCCCCACCCAAAGATGAAACTGTGAAGTTTACTTTTGCAAAAATACCTCAGCATTATAGCCCCAGCCTTGTGCTGCGTTCCCGTCATTTTTCTGACGAGTGCTTCAGCAATCTACACGCTTACAACGAGAGACGATCAGGAAGAGCGCGGGGGGTCTGGTTGACAGTCACGAGAAATACAAAAAGTGGCGGTAGTGGATAATAGACTGAAGAGTGTGGGGGGGGAGGGGTGTTTAAAATCGGGAGTTGGATTCGAGGGTGTGGTTTCTGAATAACACTGTTGACTGTTGAGAACCAGGTACTGTTGAGGTAACCAGGTTGAAATTACGGGACTTTTCTGGGAGAAATACCAAAACGGGAGGGTGGCGGGAGTCTGAAATAGGGGAGACTCCCAGGAAAAACAGGAGTGTTGGCAGGTATGCTCACACATACACTCTGCATTCTAACTACTTCAATATTGTTGATAAGCCATGGGGCATTTCTTTCTGTCTCGCGCTGAACGCTGTCGACCAATCACAACAGAGTGTCATAGGTCCAATCAGAACAGATTAGCCTTATGCAAAGGAGGGATTTGGGAACAAATGAATCGCTGAACGAATCATATGGGAGTTGTTGGGATAATTAGGTAAAAATAAATGCATGTTATGAGACAATAAAAGTGTTTTTTGACCTTGCATGCATATCAGACTGTTGTTGGAGACCCCCAAACCAAAATATGACCATTTTTAATGCATATTAGGGGCTCTTTAAAGACTAATTAAACATATCAAAAGGTATCAAAGAACTTTTATAAAGTTGAAATGCTGTTTGTTTTAAAATTGTTCATAAAAAATAGGATTTCAAAATAATTGCAGCAGATAAAGAAGTACATCCCTTTTATAATAAATTTAAATTCAAATGAGTTGTTGCAACAAAAAAAAAAAATACAAACTAATCTTTTTTTTTTCCAACAAAATTTTTAGGTATCTCTTATGGTGCGTTCACACCGGATGGGGATGAATCATCAAATGCGAGTGATTTACATGTTAGGTCAATGCAAAGACGCAAATAGACATACTGCGGCACTATTGGCGTGAATGAGGCGGCGCGAATGACGCGATCCGCGCAAACTGAGCGTTTTGCATATTTAAAATGTTTAACGCACAGATTGCTCAAGATGGAAAATCTGAACTTTAGCTGACATTCACGCCGCATTAACCAATCAGGAGCTTGCTCTAATATAGACAAGATTATGACGTAGTGCCTGTTGTTGGTGTCCCGAGGGGAAATCCTGCTGCTGAAACCCGACAACAGCTCATCAAACTGGGATCAGCTCATTTGGAAGCACCGCTGAAAGCTTCCATCACCCAGGTATAGTTTCTGGAGGAGTTGATGAACTCACAGAGCTGGGTGAACTTCTGAAATCGCACAAGTAAAATACTAAAATCACACCATTGAATCTAGACTGTTTTTCATACTTCCTAAAGCACATAGAGCACAGCTATTCTCTCAATAAAATCCATTTCAGCCATTTAGCAAGAAAAACTAGAGTCACCAGGCAGACAATAGCCCTGCCCATGACGTGAATCTGGTCTATTGTGAAGCGAATTTGACGTGCAAATGAAGCAGGTAAACTCAAAATGTTGACGCGTCTATTTACGCGCGAATAGCATAATTTATTTGCACAAGCCACGTCTTGTGTTAACACAACATTAGGGATGCACAGATATGGATTTTTTGACCGATAACCAATAACTCCAATTAGATTTGGAGGCTGATATATTAGCCGACAAGTATAAATGTTTCAAATTTTTCAGCATGATTGCAAAAAAACTAAAGACAAACACACACATCTGATTTTATTTTAAAACATTAAGAAGGTAAATCTAATCTCTGAACTTTATTAATTCTAAACTTTTCAATAGCCATTCATTCATTCATTTTCTTTTTCAGCTATTATCAGGGGTCACCACAGCGGAATGAACCGCCAACTTACCCAGCACATGTTTTTTTTAAGCAGCGGATGCCCTTCCAGCCACAACCCAACACCCACACACTCTTGCACACACTCACATACACTACGGCCAATTTAGCTTATTCAATTCACCTGTACCGCATGTCTTTGGACTGTGGGGGAAACCAGAGCACCCGGAGGAAACCCACGCAAACATGGGGAGAACATGCAAACTCCGCCCAGCCGGGGCTCGAACCAGCGACCTTCTTGCTGTGAGGCGATTGTGCTACCCACTGCGCCACCATGCTGCATTTTTCAATAGCCAATGCTCTTTTATATAAATAAAAAATACTGCCTGACAAAAAATTATGCACCCACGAAGAAACAAAGTCACTGAAGATTAACCAAAACCAGTCAAATAATAAGCAGCATCAAACATAGAAAACCATACATAATCTTTCAACTTAAAAAAAAAAACGTATCCGCCAAATTTGCTTACCAGACCGATAACATAAAAAAATTGCATTTATCAGCCGATATCGATGTGCTTGCTGATCTATCGTGCATCCATAGTTTCTCTTAATTTTTCCTGCTTATTAAAAATGCTATGTAATATGTTTCCTCAACATATTAATTTAGGTGTACAAACTTTTGAACTCTGATATTCTTATTATTATTTTGTTCGATAAGTTCTAGTTTTGGCTTTGGTACTGACTAATAAAATGTATATGCACAAAACATTATAGTATAGAATATACTTATAAATATACTCATATATATATATATATATATATATATATATATATATACACTTTTATAGAAAATATTTAAAATATTTAATGACAGATCTTTGAGGTGTGCACTCATTTATGCTAAGCACTGTACAGTATATACATATGACACCATATATTTTTATCGTACTTTAACTTGTTTTAATAATTTAATCAGGTTTCAACAACATTTTTTAAGTTATACAAATTTTAACTTAATGTTTTAGCCAGTTTTTATTGATGTAAGCAGGGTGCGAATTATACATTAACAATCAGGGGGGTCAACTTTTTCGGTAATGTTATTTTGTGTTATACAGGTTTCAGTGAATCAAACTAAATTACATCTATTTATTAATGCAACATATCACATTTTTCAGTGTTTTGTAAGATAGTTTGTGTATTCTGACCTACAGTATCCTGTGATTAGCCATTTCAGAGGTTACTATAGGACAAACTATACAAACGATGCATATGCATCGACTTAAATTAATTGCATTCACAATAAGGGGTGGTCAAATGTATATTTATATTATTTAATTAGTAATATTAGTATTTCACTTGAAGATAAGAGCAAACTATTTCATACTATACAGTATAGAGGACTGACACCCCCCTCTCCCTACATGTTGGTTATGATACACATCCTTCAGGGGGGATCAAGCATTAATTAGGGGGGTCAGTCCACCCCAAACCCCCCTGGATGTAAGTTGGGACAACTAGAAAAGTTAAATTGATTCAACTAGTGTATATAAAGAGTTTACAGTTGATTTTACAATGTATATAAAGAAATTTGCTGCAATTTTCTTTTTTTTTTTAAATGATAATATAAAATATATGATATAAAATAAATGCACAAAAACATTCCAGTCACCCTAAACAAATGTATTACAGCCAATATTCAAACTAGTTTTAATAAATAAAAAATCTTTGCCTCTATAAACCCCAAAAAAGCTAGAGAACGAGAACAGTTTCTTACCTCCATAAATACACTTTTCACTTGGAGGTCAAAGCAGTTCATTACGGTTGTGTTAGACTATTTAGTTCTACTTTCAATTCATTCATAAATGAAAAAACTACTAATTTTCCACACAATCAATTACAGCCCAGCAGGTGAAAAACGTACCACACATAATTTGCCTAATATCAGATGACCTACTTTCAACCGGACACTACAATCAATCCTGTATAATTAGCTGAGTTCGTGCGCCACCTGTAACCCCATAAGGAAGCCAAATATCACAGACTAAGTTAATGGCAAAATTAGTTTTACAAGCGGTCTCTAATGGCTCAGACCTGCACACCTTCCAGTTAGCAGCCTAGATCTTTAATCAGCACCCCAGAGAAAGGTTCAAACCCACAAGGGTACAGTAACGCGGCTTATCAGTCATTCACCTCAACCACTGAACCTTTGTTTCAATGACAGCTCGATTCCTCTGCATTATTAATGTGCTGAGAGATCTTTGTCTCGGAACGGCGGATGATGACTTGAAATAAGGAAGTTAGCTTGGAAAGAAAGCCCTGAAGAATTTTTAATTTCTTTTTTTTTTTTATGAATTTTAATTATGTCTTCATTCACTCACTTTCATGTTGTTGCAACCCATACGACTTTGTTGCAAAGTCACTTTTCACAAGGTTTGTTTCTTTCATGTACAAGTATGATAGTTCAAGATAAGATGTAAGATGTTTTTGTTTAATGATCTGAAGGAAAAAAGAATGATGACTTTCTCAGAGTATGAAAATTAATAACAATAGTGATAATTATAAAGAAATAGTTATAAAATCTGTTATAAATTTAAGTCCACACAACGTCTACAAGAATAAGCCAGATGAACACTAGCACAATCAAACCAATTGTTTTCCCAAACAATTAAATAATCAAATAGCAGAGAATATATATAATAAACTGAATGACATCGTTTACATTTTGCATGTACTGTGTCACAGATTTACACTGAATTACAAGTTTACATCTCACAATTCCTACTTTATTTTTTTATTTCTTTACACATTTTGCAGTTGTTTTTTCCTCTATTTTTACAGAATTGTAAGTTTTCTTTATGCAATTCTAAAGTTTAGACATCGAAATTTGGAGTTTACATGTCACAACTCTTTCCTTTTTTTTTCTCCTCAAAATTTTGTTTGGATTTGGCAAATATTATAGCAGATGCACTTCCAGCTGCAACCCAGTACTGGGAAACACCCATGCACTCTCATTCACACACACACTCATACACCACGGCCAATGTAGTTTATTCAATTCACCTATAGCACATGTCTATGGACTGTGGGGGAAACCAGAGCACCCGGAGGAAACCAACACCAACACGAGGAGAACATGCAAACTCCACACAGAAATGCCAACTCAAACAAGCGTCCTTTCTTGCTGTGAAGCGACAGTGTGTAAGTTTACATTATGCAATTCCAAAGTTTAGACATCACCATTTTGAGCTACATGTCACAACTCTTATATTTTTCCTTTAGTTTAGATTTGGCAAATCTGAGTTTACACCTTGCATTTTACAAAAATGTATATTTGTATATTTAAAAAATGTGTCAATTCAAAATAGAAATGTTTGCTGTATTATTTTGTAACCAAATTGGTTACTTAGTAATTAGTTAACGAAGAGTTCGGATGCAAAAACATCTAAAGGCCATCTGAAATGTTCTCCTAAAATGAGAATATTTATCAGCCTATGCTTATGTTCAGGTTTTTTTTTATTTCATTTTAAAGACAATGAAAAGATTCCTCACTATAAAAATAAAACTTCTGAGTCTACACACAGGAGTCAGAGAAAAATGCTCATTTTAGAAGAAAATGTTGAATGGCATTTAGAGGTTTTGCATCTAAACACTTAAAATATATTTTATATATTTATAAAAAAAAAAAAAAAAAAAATATATATATATATATATATATATATATATATATATATATATATATATATATATATATATATATATATATATATACTTGCATATTACAAAAAGGTATACAAGTTATAAATTGTGTCAATTCAATATAGAAATATTTGCTATATTATTTTGTAACTAAATTAGTTACTAAATAATAAGTAAACATTTTATATATTTATAATCTGATTTTGAAATTATATATATGAGCAATATCACACGAGTAGCAGTACATGTATATTGTATATTGGCACTGCTGGGAGGCATGCGTTGGGTCACCAATGCCTTAGTGTGGCCCACCAGTGACAATATACAGCCATATAACACTGCTATGAGTGTGATATTGCAGTTATACAACAGTTTGACAGCATAAGCAGGTATATGAAAAAGAAAATTAAACACGGAAGATCTCAAAAACACGTTTGTATAAGGAAGTACTTTAATCCGCCGTTCATTCACATCTGCAGCTGATGTCAGAATAAGAGCTAGTTTTGAATGATTCTCTGACGTACTGTCTAAAGTGATGACAAAACAGGTGATTTTGCTCACATTTTAAGATTATAAGGCTGAACGGCATGAAATGCCATCAGTCTATAGAGATTTCCCAGTATTTCTCTGTTGCAATGGAGGGATTACAATAATTAACCCAGAAAAATCCAAAGCAAAGCAAACACTACCAGATTACTATGGTATAAATACAAAAGAAAGAGATCGACTTAGAAAGTCACTTACCTGTTTTATAATGATTTGATCAGCTGTAGTTTGAAATTACACCGAGTTTTTCTCCCCTAAGGACTTAACATGCGGTCTCTGTTGCCATCTTGTGGCGGAACATCAACTCTCAATTTCTTTACTATGCTGATGGCCGCCATCGTGCTAAATATTTTTAAAGAAAATAAATGCATAGTTGTAATCTAAACACCTACATTCTTGCCTAAAAAAGCCTGAAAAGTACATTATGCTGTCCAACAGCTGCAATATTTGTCAAACTGTAGTGAGATTATTCCTCTTCTTGTCATGTGGGCTGAGTAATATACAAGGGCGAAGAGGCTGTACGAGTGCTGATATTGCAGAACATCGCACAACTATCAGCCAATCAGATTCGAGAACCAGAAAGAACTGTTGTGTGTGTGTGTGTATATATATATATATATATGAGTCAGATGTATATGAAATATTTATGCAAGATGCAAACTCTGAATTCTGAAAAAAAGGGCTTTACAATAGTTAGGAATGACACAAGAAAAAAAACAGAACGACACGACGGCGAGTAAATGATATCATGTTCATGCTCCTTTTATCATTCTCTAGTTGCCTTGAAAAATCACAAATCACTATCAGAATATCCCAAGCCTATTCAGGTTCCCTCAGCAGCTACTAGTCCACCAGCTGTTTAACACCCCCATGAGACTCGCAGGAAAGCTTTGATATAGATATAAACCTCAAACACAATTCCTCAAGGGAGGCGCGAGCTCTTAGAAGTTCACAGAGATGTAGGAAGGCTCTTAATAGACCTGATACGTGTGTTTAGATGTGCAGACAGACTCCAATGGGAGAAAGCGGTGTGGGCAGAAGGCTGTCTGAGCCTGGAGGCCCTGAGAAATATAGGACACACACATACTGCGTTATCCAGGGTCGACATGAGCCCACCAGCAGGTCACCAACAAATACTAGTACAGGTCCCAAAGTCATTTCAGGACAGAGTGCTGGAAACTCACAGTTGCGAATGGTTAGCAGCTTGGAGATGTTGTCAGATATATCTATTATTCCTTTTGACCTCTTCACAGACTCTAGAGGGACACTACAAAGGGTCAAACTGCAGGGCTTTCTTGGCTTCTCCAATTTTCAGCTCATGTATTTCAGCCAAAAAGCATCTGTTCTGATCTGCGAAAAATGTTGGATTTTTATTGACTATATGTATCTGAAAGAGTTTTGTTATTAGGCCACTATAATACATTTAGAAATAAAATATACATGTTTACAGTATTATGGGTAAACTTTAAAAAAAGTTTCCGTGAAAAAAAAAATGGGAAAATGTACTGGCAGCTTATTACACAGATTGTTTACCGTAAATTAAAAACGGAAAACTTCCGTTAATTGAAAACGGAAAACTTCTATTAATTGACAGTAAATTATAAACGAAAAACTTCCGTTGTTTGACAGTGTGTCCACATTAAAAAAACTAAAAAAATATCTGTTATTTGACGGTTAAACTACTGTAAAATAACGAAACATTTTATATTAATTTAAGGGTTTTCCATATTAAAAACGGTTATTTTCTGTGTTTCTAAGGGTAAAACAACAGTAAAAAATATTCTGTTTTAATAGTATACCTACAGTAAAAAAAATTACTATTTTACTAACTTAATACTATTCAAGCAGCATAGAAATGGCAAATGGTAAGGATACACATATATACATATGGGGCAATACACTATTTATGGTTTACCATAGTAAAACAAAACCTTTTTTCTTGCAAAGTCCCTTTAAGGCAAGTAATTTCACTCGGCAGCCACATTTGAAACGCCTCTCGGGCAGTATGTCTGAAAGGTGAAACAACAAATTCTCCAAATCTGTTTGCCAAGCTTACGATTACATTACATATTTGGAATCATGAATAAAATTAAACAACAACTGTGTTATAAGTTTAGCTTCTAAACATTCGAATCAAACTAAATCAGCATTTTTTCAGGTTGCCTGAACTTATGCGCATGTGCACTCAAAAGGAACGAGATCATGACACCAACTTCATTTATGTACATTCTACACATTAGCATCCTCTGGATAATGCTTTGTCAGATCGCGCTGGTCTGGTGAGGTAATTCACAACTTGGTCTTGATGGCGAATCTCCTCCAGAAATGACAGCAACTCTTTGTTTACAAAATTGTGGGCGTTTGAGTTGCTGCTGTCATGTGTTGTGTGTTTGACAGAACTGTACCTCACGCTTGTTTCATACAGATAACAATACCAAAAAACTTTTGTTTTCAAGTGTAGTTGGTTAATATTAAAGCACAGATTTCAAGCTTAATGTGGATATACAGTTGAAGTCAGAATTATTAGACCCCGTTTATTTTTTCCCCAATTTCTGTTTAACAGAGAGAAGATTTTTTCAACACATTTCTAATCGTAATAGTTTTAATAACTCATTTCTAATAACTGATTTATTTTATCTTTGCTATGATGACAGTAAATAATATTTGACTAGACATTTTTCAAGACACTTCTATACAGCTTAAAGTGACATTTAAAGGCTTAACTAGGTTAATTAGGCAGGTTAGGGTAATTAGGCAAGTTATTGTATAATGATGGTTTGTTCTGTAGACAATCGATAAAAAATATAGCTTAAAGGGGCTAATAATTTTGTTCTTAAAATGATTTTTAAAAAATTAAAAACTGCTTTTATTCTAGCCAAAATAAAACAAAAGACTTTTTCAGAAAGAAAAAAATATTATCAGACATACTGTGAAAATTTCCTTGCTCTGTTAAACATAATTTGGGAAATTTTTAAAAAAGAAAAAAAAATCCAAAGGGGGGGTTAATAATTCTGACTTCAACTGTATTTTTTATGTCTGTGAAGCAAGTATTCACTGAGATTCCAGTGCCCTTGTTGACCACAAAACCTCACATGTCTGGTCCAAATCCCTCTCTCAGCGAAATGTCAGTCTATAGCGATTCATGATTGGCTCCTGTATAGTATGCGGGGCTTTATTCGCCATTTTGACTGTAACATTTTTCCCCATTCAAAACTATACGAGTGACATGTCTTGTGTATTCTATAGTCTTTGCTATTAGTTAGTTGCAAGTTAATAAGTTAGAGGTAAATACGTTAATAGTAAAAAGTTATGAAGTTATATTTTCCGAATTTGATTGTAATGCAATTTTTGTAAAGCTGCTTTGAAACAAAAACTGAACTGAATAATAGAAATATACAGTAAAAATATCTGTTAATTAACGATTTATTTATTTTGTGATTCACAAGTTAATTTATAGTTGTGAATTGTATTATGGGATGTTGATCTCTGCTCTGTTTAATTTTGTTGTTGAAAATTCAACTCTGCAGTTTAACAAAGTGACTTTTAGTGACATTTTAGTCGTTTGAAAAATAATGTATAAGAAATAATATAGAGAAAAAACATCAGTAAAATAACAGAAAATGTGTTTATTACAAGGTTTTTGTAGTGTAATATAAGACAATATATCACTTTAATTTATTAAAACTGTTAATAAAAGTCACTTTTTAAAATTTTTCAAGGTTAAAAATTGTTGAAAGAAACATCGAGGTCCCATAATGAAAATCAAAAGCATAAATAAATGGGGAAAAAATAAAACATAAATCACAAAATACATAAAAATGCTAATCTACAGATATTTTTTAACAGTGTAAACACGAGTTAGTCTCAGCATCAAGCTACTGAATGGTCACACTAGAGTTTAAGCATGCAAAATTCTGTCATACAGCATTTAATTTTAACATACATTTAAATATACAGCATTTCTAGGAGTCGAATGTGCAACAATCTTAACCAGTCCACCTGGAAACAAGTCTGATTGAATAAAAAATCTGCGACGTTCATATTGATGACAGTGCTCATTAATAGATGTACTTTATATTGAACTCAGAGTTCATAAAACTACGCAAGATCCATATCATAATATTTTGAAAAGACGTCCAAGGGATTCTGTGAGGCATTTAAAGGGAATCTAAAAGCTATTTTCTTAACTAGTATGTCGACTGGATGTACAATAGTTATATTCAACAGATTAACTATAAACTATAATCTTAAGTGAACAAATAAAAGGAAATATTGTCCTTAGTATTGTTAAAGCCTGTGCTTTAGTTATAACCAGGCCCACAAGAAATCTACAAACCAGGCTCATTCTGATTACGTACCCCTATATACATTTCTGGAGAGCGCCAGATACGTCCCAGGAGCTACGTTTGTTTTTGCAGTTTTTGTTTTCACAAATCCACCAAAGGCATTCTGTGATGCATTTAAAGGAAATCTAAAAGCTATTTCTTAACTAGTATGCCGACTGGAGATGGACCGCTAGTCAACATTTTTAAGTTTTCCCCATGCATGCAAGCAGAGTATGTGGGCAAAAATAAAAGAACAGATACGCAATTGCCCCTTTAGTCTCCTGTTTAGTTCTCCAGAACTGCTTGCCGGAATTAAAGAGCTGCAAGATTTCTCAAAACAGATGCGTCGTTTTGGCATGGCTGTCGGGAAAGTGCACAAATTGTGAGTAATAGCATGGGTAAAATTCTGAGTGTTTTAGTAAAATATCTTCTGAGACATTCATGAATCAGTGATTTACTTCCTGCACACCCATCTGTTATTGTGAGGAAAACTTTGTGACGATCAATTATTAATTTGACTAAAAGCTTGATTATTAAAAGTGTGTGATATTCTCTGCATAAATACACAGGTATGCTTGTACCTGCATTTCCTCCCCAATGGCAGTGAAAAAAATATTCTAAATTTACAGAAACACTCTTAGTTTTTGGTCGATTTTGATAAAGACGTTGTTTAAAAAAAGTAAGTATCTTTTAATTTGTGGATACTCACAAATACAACAGAATAAACTGCTTTTCAAGAGTTCACACTTAGCGGATGATTGATTATGAGCTAATGTGGCATGGTGTCCCGGGAGAGAGCCCTTAGCTCATAAGATCCTCGAGCCCGGGGCTCCCTCCCGTTGCAAGGCGAGAGAGGAGTTTGAGCTCAGGTAGATCTCGAGAACTCCCCTGTCATAGTGGCTGAAGGGCAAATAGTAGTTGCTCTTTAAAGAGATAAGTACTAGGTAGGTGCAAGTTTATGGTGCTGATTTGGACTAGTCAATAAACTTAGGTTGCATGTTTTTGATCAGTGGGAGGAAACGTGGAACCCGGGGGGAACCCATGTGAGCACAGGGAGAACGTGCAAACTCAGCACAGAAACGTCTGCTGGTTTGGTAAAGCCTGGAACCAGAGACGTTCTTGCTGTGAGGCAACAGTGCTAAGCACTGGGCCACCGTGTCACCCAACTAAGAAAGAGGAGTAGGGGTGGAAGGGGCGATTCTTCAAAACAAAGATAGCGGTGATACGTAACCCAGGGTATTTGTAGTAGCTTAGGAATCGTCTGATTGGTGCATTGTAAATTGGATAATGCGGGTCTAGCCGCTAGCAATCATAAGCACGTAATCCTTTCGAAATTAGTTTAGAAATAAACTTTACTTATAGAACAAAGAAAACTTTCAGTCATCTCAGTCTGCGTGATTTTTATATAGACATGTAAAACACTGTAAGTCTACATACATGTCCTACTGACGTCCTACTTTTGCTAAAAGATCGCTTGGATTAAAATGCTGATGCATCGTTTTTGTAAACGTTTAAAGACTTTCATGAATGAATGGTGCACTGGTTGAATAGCTGGCTGTTATTTTGCAGACATTTCCACAACCCTAAATATGACGCGGCACCAACCAAAACATGATTGGTTGGTCAACCAGTCAGTTATATACAGTAGCATAGCGAGCGGTCCTTGACCATTCAAAGTGGCCAAAGCTCACAGACCTTTAGCCGTCAGTCTGAGGTCTGACTACATGAGTGTAGATTCGAGTTGGTTACTAGAATCAAAGGTTTTATGTTTTCCACGTTAAATGTTTATACAGTATAGCAATAAATATTTTAATGTTTTAAAATGTTAAATATATCTTAGTCTATCAACACTTAATTTTATATTACCAAGTCTGTGTGTGCGCGCGTGTTATATATAATCTTGGAATATAAAAAAGAATATACATTTTAAAGTTTAGAAAAATCTAATTAAAAGATCTTTTTAGAGGAGGTGAAGATGGACCACTTGCTGAAAAAAAAAAATAAAATTTATGGGGGAAAAAAATTAAATATTATAAATTCTTCCACATTCAAGTAAATGTTTTTAAAAGGTTGCATTGGTATGTTTGACATTCTATCAAAGTCCTATTATTTTTTGCATTTTCAAATTTTCCATTTTATTTTCAATATTGTTAGTATTTCACAATTTAGTATTATTGTTTTTGTTTATATCAATAATTACATTCAACAGAATAACTATAAACTATAATCTTAAATGTACAAAAATTTAATGTGATCAATGTGATAATCTAATGGGATTTGCATTGTGAACATTAAATAAAGGCTGAAAATGTATTTTTTTTTATGTCATATATCAAGTTTTTTGTTACGATACTCCCAAAATTGTTCCACAAAAATTCTGCGCAGAAATATCAAAAAATGTCTGCAGATTCTGTCTGGCCCTAGTTATAACTTCTGCACTTTAAAACAGATTACTTCAGAGACGTATAACTTTATGGCGAGACACAAGACTTAACCAAAACTGAGAGTGTAGCATGTTTTCATCATGCTAATACTCTACAATCTGCATTTCTGAATTCATCTGTAGCCAAAAATATCAAAGCTTAAAACAAATTAGTGGAAAAAACAAACTGCCAAACCATCATGGCCCTTTGCGGTTTGCTCTCAGCTTACGCAATCTCTCCTCCAGACTGGACATCTCACAAAAAAACAGAAAGATCTTCATGTATTCGCTCATCCTTCAGGCTATTTGCTCAAACATTGAGCGGCGCGTCTGGATTTGGGACGTAATTCGACACGTACAGTAAAGCAGATGAAGCTTTGGGATTGATATGAAATATTGGTAGGGTGTCCAAGATTGCTGCTGGTTTTCCCAGAGAGGAATATCTCTCCAATAGAGCCAGAAAGAGAAAGCGAGAACAAGCAGAAAATGACTCGCCTGCTACGACCCCAATTACCACCGAAGAGATCAAAGAGCTTCGTCTGCTACTGTGATATTTAAATGATGAGCCTGGATAGAGCCTCGCTTTTCATATCTGCAAATGAAGGAAAGCGAGGCCCGCTGCCGCCCTCTTTTTCTCTCGCGCTCCTTCATCAACCCTTTGTGCCTGCGGTATATAGCGATCTCCCATATATTAATGAAACAATGCAAACTATTGGAGACTGTTTGGTATATCCTTCCATTTCAATAGTAGCAGAATATCTATATAGTTGGAAGTCAAAATTATTTGCCCTCCTCTAGTCTGTTTCAAATATTTCCCAAATGATGTTTAACAGAGCAAGGAACACTGTTGCCAACTATTTTTTAATGAAAAGGCGCCAAGCTCTGCCCGAAAAGTCGCTAAACGTGGCTAGATTACATCATACGTCAATTTGCATATTACTGACGTCATCGCGTTCTACCGTTTCGCTTGTTTAACAGCCTATCGTTAATATAGGAGTATTTATATTTGCACTACGCTTTATGTAAGCATGTCAATTTAACTAAATGTATTGCTGTTTGAATACAGTGTATCAATATAGATGTGTAGTGAATTTGCAGTAATCACACAGACGTAATAAACTCAGACAAGTTCTGAAACTCACTAAAACATCTGTGATTGTGAACAAGAAAAGAATAAACGGTCAATATAAATAGTTAAAATAAAGGAGAAGCAGATCGGTTTGACTACAATGGAAATAGCTCACACTCCCTGAGCTAAATAATTTGCCGTTGGTACGCAGAGGAGTGATCTGCTCTCAGGCTGCAGGTGAGACTGAGGACTGACTGGGCCGCCTGTCAGTGCTCTGAGACGAGCGAGGGGCCGATGGCATGACCCGCAGCTTGTTGAGAAGAGTAGGGACAGTACAATATGGACACATGGGAGTCTATAAACATCTCCAGTAACACAAAAAAGTCGCTAGATTTGTCGCTAGTCGCTTTTTTGAAAATTTGTCGCTAGAGGGGTCTGAAAAGTTGCTAAATATAGCGACAAAGTCGCTAAATTGGCAACACTGGCAAGGAATTTTCACAGTATTTCCTATAATATTTTTTCTTCTGGAGATAGTCTTATTTGTTTTATTTCGTCTAGAATCACAGCAGTAATTTTTTTAAAACCAAAATTTGCCTATCTAATTGACCTAGTTAAGCCTTTAAATGTCACTTTAAGCTGAATACTAGTGTCTTGAAAAAGATCTAGGGGTTGTTTGTCTGAATAACACAGCTGAGAACTGGGTTAGTAACTGTATTGTGGTGTTAGTAACTTTACTATGTACTGAGTTTTGGGCGGCTGATAATATCGGATACTATAGCCTACAGCCCCTAAAGTTGGCGACCCGGAGGTGTTACAGACTGTACCAAAAAGCTGAGGACCGGGGGCAGGGTGAAATTATGGGAGTTTTCCAGGAGAAATAACAAAACGGGAGGGTGGTGTTAGATGGGTTGAAAGGTATGCAGGTTGGCAGGTATGCTAAATCTACAGCAGTTCGCCAGTAACTAACTGTAAATCAATTACAGCAAAAAATACTGTATTTACATTTACAGCACCATTTATCTTGCTGCATATGCATTTACAGTATTGTATGTATATCCTTACTGCAAAATATACAACAAGTTTCACAATGCAACTGTAAAATACAATAACATACTGCCCTACAATAAAATACAGTTCATATTATAGTTAAATACTGTGTAATTTACAAAAAATATTGTAGTTGAGGAATTTCTTTTGTGAAGCTTATATGGCAATATCATGATAATGATACTTTAAAATACTTATGTAATCACAAAAAGAACTGCTTTTTGTGTATTGCTTTGTTGTATAGTTTTTAATTAAATAATATCCGTATTAGTTTTTCATGTTTTGTGATTCATGTTTTTTCCATGTATTGTTTTCTTTTATTTACATTTACATATATTTACATTTATTACTTTTAAAATCCATTGAGAGGCAACTTTTATTTTTTATTGATATTTTTAATAGTTTGAAGTGATATATCGTCTGGGTGGGTGTGAAAAACACCTGGTAATAAACTGCCAGTGCATTTTCTCTAATTTTTTTATACTTTATTTCTTACACTATTAACATATTTTGTAAATGACACAGTATTTTACTGTAATATGAACCGTAGGGCAGTAGTGATATGTTACGGTATTTTAAAGTTGCATTGTGAAACTTGCTGTATATTTTACACTAAACATACAATACTGTAAATACATACACAGCAAGATAAATGGTGCTGTAAATGTAAATACAGTATTTTTGCTGTAATGAATTGACAGTAAGTTACTGGCAAACTGAACTGTAATATAAACAGATTTTTACTGTGGGAGAGTTATGCAGTATGTTACTGTATTTTAAAGATGCATTGTAAAATGACAGTGTATTTTACAGTAAAGATATACAATACTGCAAATACATATACAGCGAGATAAATGGTGCTGTGAATGTAAATACAGTATTTTTGCTGTAATGAATTGACAGTAAGTTACTGGCAAACTGAACTGTAATATAAACAGATTTTTACTGTGGGAGAGTTATGCAGTATGTTACTGTATTTTAAAGATGCATTGTAAAATGACAGTGTATTTTACAGTAAAGATATACAATACTGCAAATACATATACAGCGAGATAAATGGTGCTGTGAATGTAAATACAGTATTTTTGCTGTAATTGATTTACAGTAAGTTACTGGCAAATTGCTGCCAGATTCTACAAGAATTATTAACAGTGTATATACAACATACTGCTTCAAACTATTAAAATGTCAATAAATGTTGTTAAACTGTAAGCTGAATTGAATTCTCAACAATAAAAGTTGACAAAGCAGAGATAAAGATCCCATAATGCAATGAAAAAAGTGAATAACAAAATACAGAACCTTCTTATTAATGAATATTTTTTGCAGTAAAGAAATGTTTTAAAAAACATACATTTCAAAAGGTTTAAAAAGACCAATATGTAACACTTTACAATAATAGATGTGTTTTAACACATGAACAACAAAAGTGAGAAATGGCTGTATTTGTTAATGAAAGGATTAGACATTTTCTTCTGTTACACAGTACCACAATGTATATAGTTTATGTATATGACGATATCACATTTTCTTGTTGCAATAGCGGTTAAAGACAATTATATTGACATAAGATGCAAAGAAATGGTTACCTCGAGACTTTCGAAGTGGATAAAAATCTTTCAGCAAAATTATGCAAAAACTAAAACGTTAAATGTTGACTTAAAGGTGCTGTATGTAAGTTTTTGACTCTTCTAAAGCATAAAAATACCATAATATGTGTGCAGATATTTAAGAAACATCCCAAGTGAACATACTTGTTTAACTGAAAAACAATGCTGAAGTCAGATATTCTGCTTTGAAAATGGGTTTTCCGTGCCGGAACGCTGTCTTTGTTTACATAAATTTCATATGCACGATGCCAGTTTAGCCAATTATATGTCAGCACCCTGGGTTGCCTTGTTGGAAAACAGGGCATTTCATTCATTCATTCAGAAAGACTCTGAAAGCGTGCGTCCGTGACCAAAAAGAACAGTATGGGAGACAGATGCAGTTCCACATGAGGTTATTAATTAGCAAATTACATAAATATTACGAACGTAAACATTAGGTGAGCAGGTTACATTGTAACCGCGTGTCCTAACAACACGCTGTGACGAGAGAGGCAGTGATCAGCTATTTGGCTGTTTGTACCAGACGAAACACGGCAGAAATGTAAATACAGCCTTTCAGAAGCACAGAATATGCACTCGCTTACCAAACGGTAAGGTTTAGAATCTATTTAATACATGTTAACCCACTTTAACATCAATGTAGATGCTGAATCACTCATATGTGTTTAGTTCTAAAGTTCAATTTCAGACGGTTTATTGTATTTTCAAGATCTGAGGTGAACTTTCTGCTTTCAGTATATGGCAACAAATGCCATGTAAAATGCATTCAAACTCGCATTGTTAGCATTTAGCACAGAATAAAGCACACAAGGCTTACCTGAGGTGATCTAGCTGTCATAGGTTTCTGTTGTTCAGCTGTGAGAAATAGAAGCCATTTCTAATATATCAATTCGAGGTGTTGGTTAGGACAAAAACTCCTTTTAATATGGAAAATATTCCCTCTATCGCGTGTCGTTGCTTTTATTTAGAACACAGTTTAAATCACTCGCTCCTGTACACAATCTGGCATCCTAGCGTACTTTTATTATGATCCAGGAGTGCAATACCTAGTTCAACCACTGGGTGTCAAACTTACATACTGCACCTTTAAGTGTAAATCTTAAATGTGGACTACTGTATAACAACAAAAGTACTGCATTTTGTTTTGTATTGCTCTGCTGTAACATTTCAAACTAATTCAACTGCAAAAAGGACTAAAGTACAACTGATAACACTTTACAATAAGGGCTCATTAGTTAATGTTACATACAGTAAATCAATGCAGAATGCCTTGATATGAATGCCTTGAAGATCACCTTGATATGCATGAACAGGAAAGTACTGTCTCTTTAAGACTACCAGCAGTAAAAGAAAAGAAGTGAAAGTGAAAAACAGCAAGACCCAACGAGGAAGGTACAGACATTTATTGCTGAAATAAAGCTATTTTTTATTTATTTTAATTTTCTAAACAAATGTAATCACTTTTTGTAATGTCCATCCAATGATTTCACTGTCTGCTATAACGTCTTAATGCATACTCTTTGGTGAAAACTATTTGTTTGTGATTAACTGTGATTAATTCATAATCAGCACATTAGGTATATTTATTTTTTAATTCTGGACGGCTCTAGTTTCAATCAAAAACTATCAAGCACTTATTTTGGCGCAATCATGGTTTAATATGTGTTGACGAATGAATATACGCATTTATAAACACAGAAAGAGTTTTGTCGGTAAAGTATAGTTCATCTATAAATGAAATCCCCCCCCCCCCCCCCCCCACACACAGACTGGCAATCTTTTGTCCATTAAGATATATCCCTATAGATCAAATATAACTTGTTTATATATATATATATATATATATATATATATATATATATATATATATATATATATAAATTATATATCATAATTTCTTTCCTGAATCACCAGTGAACGCAAAGCTGTAAACCTTCAAGCAGCATCATAAAAGTAGTTCATGATTCATTTGACCTACATTTCAAAACCAATGAAGTCAAGTGATATCATTATATAGACAGCACAACAATTTTTTAGAGGTTCATTTTCTATGGGGTGCTTAAAAGAATAGTCCACCCAAAAGTGAAAATCCTATCATCATGTCCTCATCCTCCACTTGCTGCTTTTCAAAGAGTTTCTTTCTTCTGTTGAACAAAATAGCCAAAGCCTTCGTAATAAATCTTAGAATTGATGCAGAATCAACTTCTCGAATGATTTCGCCAGAACTATACGAAAAATCTCAGCATGTGCTTGCCTTTCTGGTTTGATGGAAGTCAATGGAACGAAAGGTCTAGTGTGACCACACTTATCTGAATAACATGGAATTTGTTCGATTTTGAATGCATCATATCTTTTATTTGATGCCATGCGAGTTTCATTGACTAACTTAATGGCAAAAACTATTTGGAAGAATACAAATATAATAAAATACAGTAAAAAAAAAACACTCAAACTGATACACAAACAAATAAGCTGTATAATATTCGACTGTTTAGATTAAGGAGTTTTTGAGGAGTTTTAGCCGAATTCAGCACTGAGCTGGGAGAGATTCTGGAAGCTGTGCTTTGTCAAATGCTAGCGCTATATCTTTTTTTATAATTCTCTGGAACATAATTAAAATTAAATTGTAAGCACTTCTCTCTTTGTGTTGTGTCTTTTGGAAGCCCAGACACAGAAACAGAAGAAGCTCTGTGGAAATAGCAGCGTTTGGATGGCATTTTAGCTTTCTCTGCTATAACATTACAGCACCTCTGGCCACACCCCTTCGCTGTGTGTGGTAAATGGATGTAACCTGAAGCGTTTGTGATCTCATAAACCCAGATGTATTTTTTTGTATTCCCCAAACTTTGTTCGCTGTAGGCTTTGCTAAGCTAACTCTGTAAAAGCCAATGTTTCCCTTTGCATTGAACTTTGAGCGTCTTACATTCAGAGATGTTGTTTATGTTCACACAGCTACATTACACATCAACTAAAGTTTAAAATATTAAATTGTAGTGGACCACCCCTTTAAAATAAAATGTAACCAAAAAAGCAAATATTAAAAGCAGTAAAGTCCAATAAAATGTTTATTTTTTTACATTTCTGAATTAATAAAACAGAAAACAATGCTGTGCACTAGGGTTGGGTCGATAGATGATGCCATCGTCCATCACCCATAACTGATAGACATCACAATACTGAGCCGGCATCACAATCCTCTGCCCAGCCTCCTTTCACAAACCCGCTGCGAAAAATACACACTTATGGCTCGTTTCCACTTAGTGGGACGGTATTATGGCCGTTTCCACTATCAAAAGGCGAACCGAACCGTCCCGTACCAAGGGTACCAAAAGGCGGAGCTAGACGCGCAGCTGAACGCTATTGGTTTACACAGATACGTCATTCGCTTGCGCAACAAGCCAAAATGAAAACAAAGGAACCGCCATGTTTTAATTACACAGCCGAGAGATTACACTGTAATAATATATACATATAATAACGAGCCATGGTCGACCCGAGCTCAAACAAACCTTGTCGTTGTCTTGATGAACAGCCACAAAGCCAAGAAGAACAAAATCTGCTGTGTCCTGTTGTTGTTTTTTGAGCCCGTCTAAAAGTGCGAGCGGTTTCACTTTGTTCAGAAAGCTTGCGATCTTGTCTATATTTGAAATAACGAACTTCTTGAGCTCATATTAATAACGTGCTCGTGATCATTGAAGCGCTTTGATGTCCGATCCTGTCAGAAAGGAATAAACGCGAGAGTGAAGCGCGAAAAAAACAAAGGAGAAGCCAGAAAAAACAGCAGCAAATGATGCTTCTACAACCTAAAACATGAACAAACTACCATGTTTAACTATTATCATCACCTTTTGGACTATTATGAACTCAGAATGAGGGAATTACTTTCCAACAAGAGGCTACATGTGCTGCTGAAGATTAAAGACACAGATGAGAGGTTGGCACTGACTGTGGGCCATATTGTGTGTTGTTTTTGAATCAAAATAGGGACTAAATGTATGCTGTGTGTAGTTTTTCTGTAATTGGTAACATATCGGAGACTGTAAGGGTCTGTATGTGCTCATATATGTTGCATTTATTTATTTATTTTATATAATTGCAGATGTTACAGTAGGCTATCATTGATCTGCAGTTATAATCAAATAATGTTCATAGAAAAGTTAGTAATAAACATTTATACACAAGTATTTGTGAATAAAGCCTCTGTTTTGTGAGAAGTGCTTCTCATATGATATGTGAATGACCCGTACACCTTTACTGTAGACATTTCCTTAAGCAAAAATGACGTCGTCTGAAACTTTCTGTCGTACACCACGCCCACCAAAAGAGTACCATTGGTACCCTTTTAGCAGTGGAAGCGCAAGCCTGATAAAGGTGACCCGTACCGTACTGTACCACTTAGTGGAAACGGGCCATTGGGCTGTGTTTACACTAATACGTCTTAGTTTTAAAATGGCATTTTATAATGAAAACGATCCACATCCACGCTGGCATTTCATCTAGCATTTCTGAACAGCCCTCTGTCCACACTATACGAGTACCACTTGCTGAAAACGCACATCACATGACCACACACACAGACACACACACACATACTGTTAAGCGCTCGTCTGAGCTCTAGCTCCAGCCCAGTGGATGCTTTGAGTAGTGCACGCCGGACAGTTTATCAAGGATATCCCGCTGGATCCCGCCTCACTATAGTTGTTAAATGTGATAATTAATCTTTTCTCTATCTAACAACTCTTCGGTCTTTGAAAACCATCAGGTAACGGGT
The DNA here is from genome assembly GCA_903798195.1 of Danio kyathit. Classification (NCBI taxonomy): domain Eukaryota; kingdom Metazoa; phylum Chordata; class Actinopteri; order Cypriniformes; family Danionidae; genus Danio; species Danio kyathit. The sequence continues at coordinate 44,714,421 of LR812529.1, forward strand.
CACAGCGTCAGTACACTGCTTCAATCTTTCGCTTTCACGCTGCGCAAACCTCAGATACTGTTGGTTAGTTCTGCACATTTTTTACCAACCAAGTTTGTTGACGCCATTATAACGACACAGATCACTCTGCCTATTCATACCAGAATCCCGTGGAAAAAGTGATTGACAGGTGGTCATTTGTGTGTAACTTATCTTTATTTAATTTATCCATGCAGGTCAGGTAGTTGAAACGGTAGGCTAATTAATTCGTTATAAAATCATAAATTATTCATGAATAATTAATTCACCGCCATCGTCCGCGATGTTTCACATTAGACATCGTACGAAGCCAAATTGATCGACATCGCCCAACCCTACTGTGCGTGTGCGCCTAATGAAATAGCAATATAGACTATTGTCTGTATTATTAAACTGTATTTTTGGATCCTCAGTTGTCATTACATGCCAGTAAACACAACTTTTTGCTTCATGAAGGTTTCAAAGCACATAAACACAAGTTAATGATGACAGAATTGTCATATCTTTTTGCCCAAACTCCTCCTTCAACCCCATTCTCTTGATGTTTACAGAAAAGCAACACCAACCAGCCCTCCAACACTCCTCTCTCGACTCATTTTCTCCGTTTTTCCGCACATTGTCTGCTTTTAAATTAGCATATGTGGGCTAGGAAGCGTTTACCTCTCTCCTAACAAATCAAGGATAGCAAAACATTCGCCCGTCTGTTTCGAAACAGTCCCCCCCCCGCTGCATTCCTAGGCCAGGTGTGAACATAAAATGCAATTAAATCAATATGAGAACGATGGAGAGAGAGGAAGAGTGAGAGAGAACAAACATCTAAGGCTGTGTGGGGGACCTGCTATTGAATTTCAGATCTGCTGAAAAGCAGGATGTGATATAAATATTGATGAATCAGATGGCTACCTGAGAGACAGAATAGCTATCTCTTGTTATCCGGATCCCGACGTTGCCTTTGTTAACAGTCGGCATCGCCATGGCAACAAGCAATTAAATGGCAGCATGCATTTAAACATCAGAGACAAGTTGAGATTCATGCAGCCGAACAATAGAGGACGAAAAAAAGAGCGCGTGATTGCTAGGGGAATCGAAAAGCGTTTCAGAGTGTGTGTGTGAGAGAGAGAAAGTTGTGAGGTAGCACTAAACTGTGTGCTATACAAAAGGCCATGCTGAAGCGCTCTCTATATCTCATGTTGTATAAGAGATTGAAGCCCACATGTAACAGTGACCACACATTTGCTCTCATTCATTTTCTCCATGCATTTCGATATCGCTGAATGAATCAGCCTGCTATGAAATTAATAACGGCACTTCAATATTTGATTACAAAAAAAGACTTTGAAAGGCTGATAAAAAAATGTATTTAAGGCTGATAAAATATATTTAATAAGGCGCAGACCTGTCCGCCTGTAGAGATATCAATGAGAGACATTACACAAGTGCAAAAATATGTACATTTAATTGTTTCTTTATTGATCAATATGACTATATTTTGGTATTTTATTATTTATCAGTAGTATAATATATTATTTTTATTTCAGATTTTAATCTTGTTATTTTAACAGCTCAATTTAACTACACAAAAATGTGAAAATCTGCCTTATAAGCTTAAACATGTAGAACCATGTTAAAATTAAAGGCATAGTTCACCAAAAAAAATGAATATTCTGTCATCATTTACTCTTTACTTGGTTTAAAACTTCATTGAGTTTCTTTCTTCTGTTGAAACATGAAATAAGATATTTTGAAGAATGTTGATAGCTGGCACCCATCGACTTTAATAGTATTTTCTTTCTATTTTTACTTTATTTTTGTAATAATTAATACTATGGAAGTCAACGGGTGCCCGCGACCAGTATTCGTCAAAATACAGTTGAAGTCAGAATTATTATTCCCCCCACTGATTTTTTTTTCTTTTTTAAATTTTTGCCAAATGATGTTTAACAGAGCAAGGAAATTTTCACAGTATGTCTAATAATATTTTTTCTTCTGAAGAAAGTCTTATTTCGGCTAGAATAAAAGCAGTTTTTAATTTTTTAAAAACCATTTTTAAGGTCAAAATTATTAGCCCCTTAAGCTATACAAACCATCGTTTTACAATAACTTTCGTAATTACCCTAACCTGCCTAGTTAACCTAATTAGTTAAGCCTTTAAATGTCACTGAGCTGTACAGAAGTGTCTTGAAAAATATCTAGTAAAATATGATGTACCATCATCATGGCAAAGATAAAATAAATCAGTTATTATAAATGAGTTAGTAAAACTATTTTGTTTCTATACTATGTTTAGAAATGTGTTGAAAAAATTTTTTTTCTCCGTTAAACAGAAATTGGGGGGGGGGGGGGGGGGTTTGAAAGGCTGACAAAAAATGCATTTAAGGCTTATAAAAATTAACTTAATAAAGAGCAGACCTGTCCAACTGCAGACAAATCAATGAGCAACATTACAAATGAAATACAAAGTACATATTTTGTTGTGAAAAAAATATATATATTTAATGGTTTCTTTATTACTATGACTATATTTTAGCATTTTTAATTTATTAGTAGTATGAGATCTTATTTTTATGTCAGATTTTATACTACTAATAAATAAAAAACACCAAAATACAGTCATACTGATACAGGGTATACAAAGGAATCAGAAATTTAATACCCTTTAAGCCCTTTTTTAAGACTCTTTCTATACATTTTAACACCTTAAAACCACTTTAGGTTTCAACTGGAAACACTGGTGAAATTTTAACTCACAGCATATTTACTAAATATTCATGTAAGAAATTAATCCAAAACTAAAACATTATTCATATGCTGCATAAAAGTCTATTAAATCTAGCTACTTCAGCAGGTTGGCGCCTATAGAACTGCAGAAATAATGGTGTTGCCTTGGATACTGCAGTAAACAAAGCAGCATGATGCCAAATCTGTAAATTTTCATTGATTTCACAAACTACACAGCATGCTGATAATCGCAGATTTAATTCAGGCAAACTTTAGCATACAACTATACACTGCATAATCAAAAATGATATAAAATTTAATACCTTGCATAATAGCACTTAAGACTTTTAATACTTTTTAAGGGCCTTAAACTTCTCTACATTGATTTATCAACTTTAAATACTTTTTAAGACCCCGCGGACACCCTGTGACAAGGAAAAAAACAATTAAATGTACATATTTTTGACTACAAAAATATGGAAAATCTGCCTTGGATATAAACTGAGATGTGTAGAGCATTGCAAAATTTAAAGGGATAGCTCACCAAAATAATTACTCTACATTTACCTTCCACTTGCCTTATTAATGAGTTTTTTTTTCTTCTGTTAAAAATTAAATAAGATATTTTGAAGGATGCTGTTGGCTGGCATCCATTGACTTCAATAGTACTTTTTGTTGAAATATTTTATACTATGGAAGTCAATAGGTGCCAGCAACCAGTATACTTCAATAAATCTTTTTTGTGTTCAACAGAAATGCAAGAAGGTGTTAAACCACACAAGGGAGAGTAAATGATGAGGTAATTCTCATTTTTGGGTAAACGATCTTTTAAATATAATTTTTAGTTTCTTTGGGTTTATCACACCCCCGTGATTCCGCGATCGCTGAATCCAACGCAAAAATCAACAAAAAGACGCAAATTTTTTAGATCATGCAAAATTCTTAATTAAATGGAAAATAATCGCAAAAATGTAAATATTTCATTAAACATCCAATTCCAAACCATATGATCAAATTATATTTATTTCAGTTTGCAATGAATTGCTTTACATGACTTATACGACATTGCATACGCAGCGCACATAATTGAGTGTCTCTAGAAAAATGATTATTACATTATCACAATCATTACATTACATGGAATGGGGGGCGGAGGAGTTTTCAGCTTGTGCCGTAAGCAGACGCTGATGAAGCGTGAGTGATTTACGTGTGAAGTCATAACAAAGATAAGATATAGACATCTTGTGGCGCGAATTGGGCGTTTGACGTGCTTCAGACTGCAAAAGAAAGTTGGATCAATGGAGCAATGGAACAGACAGATGGAGATGAGATTGGTTCAAGGGTGATGGCCGCTGGACAAGACCGAATTGAAGGACATTATTTGTGCTTGACATGTATGGCTGGTATTATAATGCAGTCAAATCGATAAATTATTTTGTTTAACTCTTTCCCTGCAGTTAACGAGTGATAACGCTTCACTGCCATTGACGAGTTTTACGGCAATCTGTGTTTTAGGTGTATTACGGTAGAGGAAGCCCTAACAAATGTCCTATGTGTGACATGATGTCAGAAGCTCCGGGGAGTGAAATCTGAGAGAAAGTAAGATTGTGGATAAAAATAAGAGCAATACAACCTTCCTTTAGCTTAAGCCCTACCGTTTCAGATATTGTCTTGACAATAGACCAAAATAAAGAAGTTTTATTTTTATGATTTGTGTCATTGTCATTGTTTCAGACTAGGGTTGGGCCAATAGACGATGCCATCGTCCATCGCCGATGGCCGATAGACATCGCGATGCTGAGCCGGCATCGCGATTCATCGCCCTGCCCACGTCGCAAACCCGCTCGTGAAAAATACACACTCAGGCCCCGTTTACACTAATACAGCTTACTTTTAAAATGGCATTTTAGAACGAAAATGACCCACGTCCACACTGGCGTTTCATCTAGCATTTCTGAACAGCCCTCCGTCCACTGAAAATGCACATCACGTGACCACACCCACAGGGGTGTCAAAATTAATTGTTTATTCGGTGCACCGCGATGCAGACGCGGACAATTCGGTATCGGTTCAGTAATAATCAAAACCGGTTATTATGTACTGACGTCATTTATCTCACATGCGCTATGTCGCCGCAGCTTACTATGGCGAGGGAGGCGAGCCGCGAGCGCGAGTATTTGCAACGCTCTAACTACGAAAAACTCTGAAACTGTGCACAATTTCACTGCGTGTGTGTTTGCTGAATACTGTTTCACTGACACTTACAGCAGAAGCCCCTATTTCACGGCGATTAAGAGAATGAAAGTAATCTCCATTTCTCTCTCTCTCTCTCACTGTGGCCCATGAGTGCATCTGTGAAGAGCGCCATCGTGTAAGAGCCAATCGCAGCCCTTTCTGTTGAGCGCGTGACCAATCAAAGGGGTGTAAGAAAGAACTTGGTAAACAAGGCAATTCAATCATAACTTGATTTTAAATCAGCCGTCATAACACTATTTATCAATATGTGGACCTTTTTGGATTCTCAGAAGCAATGGAAATTAAAAATGGAAAACAGGAAATACGTTAGGACCATCGTTTTTGTTTACATCCCTCAAAATAGTCTAAATGCTCGTGTTGTTTAAAGGTACAGTTTATATATCTGACTGTTTGTATTAAAGGACAAAATTGTTTTACAATTAGTATATAAATATATTTATACATTTTAATACAAGAATTGCTGTGCTGTGAAGAAAATAATCATCAATGCACAGTGATGCACTGAGATATCGAACTGAACCAAATCGATGGCATGATAATCGTAACCGAACCGTGAGACCAGTGTAGGTTCACACCTCTAACAGCCACACACACACACACACACACAGCCACAGAACCACACACTGTCATGCGCTGGTCTGAGCTGCAGAGAACAGTGTACGTCGGACAGGTTATCAAGGATGATAGTGGATCACGTCTCACTATAGTTGTTAAACGTGATATTTAATTAATCTTGTCTCTATCCAGGGCTTACCGATCTCCCTCCTCAACCGCCCTCCTCCCCTGTCCGCTGTTCATTTTCACTTTGTTCCGCGACTCCCCAACCCTCTTCACTTTTGTCCGCGACACCTCAGCGCCGCTCACTTTTGTCCGCGAGCAACCCCCACGCCGCTCACTTTCGTACGCGACACCCCTCTGCCATCCACCGCACCAAACAAATGACTGACACGGATAACTCTGCCTACTCATGCCAGAGTGATTTACCGTGGTAATTTGTGTGTAACTTATCTTTATTTATTTATGATTTGGTTATGGGTAAAACAAAGACCAGGTAGTTGAAACGGTAGGCTACAAATAATTAATTCGTTATGAATTAATTAATTATTCATAAATAATTTATTCACCTCCGCCTATGAAGACGATGTCATCGTCCATCGCGATGTTTCACATTAGACATCGTACGATGCTAAATTGGGTCAACATCGCCCAACCCTATTTTAGACCTAACATAGGCTACCTAAAATGTTAAATACGTACAATTTTTACATTTATATATATATTTTTAAATCGCAAAATTGTCTGCAAATTTCTGGGAATTTCCGCCACAAAATCAGTCATGCAAAAAAAAAAAAAAAAAAACAATTATAATTAACAGTAAAAAAAGGGCTCCATTTTAACTATCTAAAACTGTCACAAAATAGTCACTAAAATGAAAAAAGTCACAAAGTCTAAAGCGCATAACGTAAAACCATTAAGTGCACATCTGAATCCACCCGCAGAGGTGAAGACGACGTGGAGGTAGTGGCTTTTATATTTATGTAAAAATAAGGGTGCGTACCTTTAAAAAAAAAAAAAACAGTGTGCATACCCTGATTTACACCTATTTTAAAATGCATGGCGCTGTGTGGCTCGGCGCATCCAGTGTGCGACCCCCTTTACCATGGTCTTGCTGTGGACAGTTACAACCCTTTTTGCATCCTTGTTGGAACTCACACTGCTAGCGATTGAAGATTTATGTTAATTTGGCAACCTGAACGCATTCTGTACTGTACAGGAGACACCGAAGAGATTGACTGACAATGGTTTACAGCCAATCAGAACGCAGGACACAATGTGCTGTAGAAAAAAAAGCATGTCAAATAGCACAAAAAAGATCTGCAAAACTGCAAGGCCGCGAAAGGTGAACCGCTTTATAGCGAGGGACTACTGTAAATGTTAAAGCTGTTTGTCCTTGTTTGTATCAACTCATTCTATTCAGTTTCTAAATGTTACGCGTTCTCTCTCTAGACACCTTATTATATCGTAAAACATTTAGTGGGGGCTCGTCCGGGATAAAATATCCTTAATATACAGATATATTAAGTACTACTGAAGTGGATGATGTAATGCACGTGGATTTAGTAGTTCGTTTGTTGTGGTTTTTGGTCGTATCTGATCACTCTTGTCTCTTTGAGCACTGGCTATTTGTTAGTAGGTTCCTTACAATGTTGTATGATTTTCAATTATGCTATAAAAATAAAATAAATCTCTAGGAGCCATATGACGAGCAGAAAAAAGTAAAGAGCCTTCAGGGTTTCACTTTGCAGTTGTAACCCTATTACTAATGATCTTCCATTGAAAAAACAAATTACCCATGTATGATAGCTTTTGAATATGCTAGTGCTAAGCTTCACTTATTATCTGAAACATCAAATATTGCTAAACAGAATTGGTGATTCATCCTTAAAATTCGACGTGTTAATGGTGATACTCGGGCTTGCCAAATAAAGAGCGGTTCGGGCTGCAGTGTTACTCTCATTATGTGCGGAGAGGAGGGGGCGAGATGAGGCTTTTGATCAGACAGCAAGGCCTGCTCCTGCTTTCAAGGCTGTCATTGAAATAAAGGCGCATTAGTGAGCTTTTGTGCACCTAGAAAGGGGTTTTTTAAAAAGAAAGAGAAGAGGCATGAAAGACTACAAACAAATGAAACTGCGAGTAAAAAGGAGAATCGCGCAATCTGTCATCTTTTCTCTTTATTTAAACAGAGAGTGACTCTGATCTGACGTCTAATCTTTCATTAGTACAGTGATTATTATTAGTTCCGCCATGGGTTTTCTTGATCCAATGACAACTACAGATAACTGAACATTACAAATTAAGAGCAGGTATATGTTTTCAAGTTTACAGAATTGTCTGAACTGGTCAAAATATTAATTTGGATAAACTTTATTCACGCAAATGAATCATTGAATTGTTCAGTAAAGCGGTTTGTTTAAAAATATTGATTCTTTCCAGAAGTTGATTGAGTCGCTGAATTGGTCTCCAGATTCATTCCATCTTTTCTTTCAAAAACGCTCATTAAAGATAATTAAAATCATGTATGAGTCATGTATTGAATTGTTCACTAAACTATCTTGGACTGCAATGGTCTTAAATTAAATTGTCCGAACTGGTCAAAAACAACAAAAGATTCATTTAGATTAACTGTATTATTTCAAATGAATCATTTAATTATTCAGTAAAGTAAGTGATTTGTTCAAAAACACTGATTCATTCTAGAAAAAGATTGAGTCACTGAATTGTTCAAGAGATTCATTCAACGCTTTCTTTCAAAAATGCTCAATTGAGAATTAGAATTATGAAGGAGTCATTGAATTATTCACTAAACCATCTCAAACTGTAATAGTCTTGAATTGAATTGTCTGAACTGGTCAACAACAACAGCAACAACAACAACAACCATCTTTTCTGAATATAAATCCTTTTTGAACTATGCCTCTATAGAATAATTCATTATCGGACAACAATGCAGACATTTTGCACTTTGCATTGTATAGAAGTCAAGATTTGATTTGTTCAAAAACACTGAATCATTCTAGAAAAAAACTGAGTCAGTGAATTGTTCAACAGATTCATTTAATCCTTTTTATTAAATTGCTCAATTGAGATGATTAGAATCATGAATGAGTCATTGAATTGTTCACTAAACTATCTTGAACTGTAAGGGTCTAGAATTGAATTGTCTGAACTGGTCAACAACAACAACAACAACAAAAGATTAATTTGAATTGAGTGGATTATTTTAAATGAATCATTGGATTATTCAGTAAAGTGATTTGTTCAAAAACACTGAGTCATACTAGAAATAGATGAGGTCACTAAATTGTTCAACAGATTCATCCAATGCTTTCTTTCAAAATGCTCATTCAAAATAATTAGAATTATGAATGAGTCATTGAATTGTTCACTAAACTATCTTGAACTGTAAGGGTCTTGAATTGAATTATCTGAACTGGTCAACAACAACAACAGCAGCACCTACAACAACAATTTTTCCTGAATATGAATAAGTTTTGAACTACACCTCTACAGAACAATTCATTATCGGAAAACAATGCAGACATTTTGCACCTTGCGATATATAGGAGTAAAGACCAAAATCTTTCATCAAAACTGTCCTAAAATTATATTAAACAACACCTATTCTTGTCTTGGGAAAACTTTAAAAAACTTTTTTTGATTCACTTCAGAAGTTGACTAGGAAGAGACTGGAATATGATTCTGATGGTATGATAACCCTGGATTAAAAACATCATAGTTTCAAGGTATTGTGATCACTGCTCTAAAAGAAGTTATTTTCAAATGTCTGAGTAAAAAGATTACAACTTTTTTTTTACATTGAACACAATATATTTTATTTTAAGAAACATTTCAAATATTTTGCAACAGTAAACTGTCTTAGGCTAAATAATTAAAATAAACTATTGACTTCTGCTGTCTTCAATAGTTTCAAAAACACAGATTTCTTTATGATAATAATTAAATAATTCCTTACACTTATAAAGACACTCAAAGTGCTTTACACATTTTTGGGGGAAATTTTCTCAACCACCACCAGTGTGCAGCATCCACCTGGATGATGCGACGGCAGCCATATTGAGCCAGATTGCACACCACACACCAGCTGATTGGTGGAGAGGAAACAGAGTGATAAAGCTAATTATGAAATGGGGGTGGTTAGGAGGCCATGATGGACAGAGGCCAGTGGGCAAATTTGGCCATGATGCCGGGGTTAAACCCCTACTCTTTTTCGAAGGACATCCTGGGATTTTTAACAACCACAGAGAGTTGGGCCTAGGTTTAACATCTCATCCGAAAGACGCCACTCACTGAGCAGTACAGAGTCCCCTTCAATGTACTGGGGCGTTAGGACCCACACAGATTGCAGGCTGAGTGCCCCCTACTGGTCTCACTAACACCACTTCCGGCAGCAACCTAGCTTTCCCATGTGGTCTCCCATCCAGATACTGACCGGGCACAGCTTTTGATATGGAGGGTCTTTCTCTGCTGGAGATGCTGTTGCTCTAAAACACTAAATAAAAGAGTTGCAAAAAAAAAACTTTCACATAATCGCAGGAACAGTATAACAGAAAATTGTGGTTTTAAAACCTTGACTTGTCCAAACCACGGTAAACCTTGAAACCGGTTATCGTCCCATGCCTAATGTTGACTATTGTACATTATGACTAGCCAAACATGGGAATCTGCCTCAGTCTTTCTCACTTGGCATCTGTGATCTGCACTGTTAACGTTTTTTGTAAATTACACAGTATTTAACTGTAATACAAACTACATTTTACTGTAGGACAGTATTAGTTATACAGTATGTTACTGTATTTTAAAGTTGCATTGTGAAAATGATTGTATATATTACATTATACTGTAGAATACTGTAAATACATTTACACCAAGATAAATGGTGCTGTAAATGTAAATGTGGTATTTTTGCTGTAATTGATTTACAGTAAGTTACTGGTAAACTGCTGCCAGTAAGTTACGGTAGACTCTTAAGGAAATTATTAACAATGTGAGCTTCTCGTCTTTCCCTCCATCCACACAATTGAATCTTTCACACCCTCATGCAGCTTTGATGATTTTTTTCAAAGCTTCGTGTGGTGTTCGGCAGTACAGAAACTAGTGACTGTGAATGGTGACAGTTCAGACTGGAGGCTCCATGCAGGTGGTCAATCCTTAGCTTTCATCACGCCGCTGTTACCCGATGCGGAGAGCTACAGTGAGAGTGTGTGACGTTGGAGGTCAGTTTATGTGCCAGTCCGGATCAGATGAGATGGGCTTTGATGTTCGGTGGGAGCCAGAGTCGCTCAAGCGCTTCAGATCCAATTTCTGACCCTGTCGCCGGCACACGCTCTAGGTCAGGACTCTAATACCCCTCCGGCTGGTGGAGAGGGAGCTGTTCTGATCCCTGTGCAAACTCCGGACAACAGCAAATGCCAAGCAGGATTAGAGCTGTCGATATTAACCCGGACACACAATGAGGAATTCAAATGTCATATTAGACATGAGTGAAGATTCACCTCAATTCTAAAAGGCTGCATTGTGTGAATCAATTCACAAGATTGATTCAGCTCTGGTTTGATTATGTAATTAACAGGTCAAGTAAAAAAGTTGACACTTCACAATAAGTTCTCATTGGTTAACGCATTAAAGCAACGTTATTAATGCGCAACACATTTGACATTTGAGAAGAAAATGAGTGACTGTCTTTATGCATATCACAATTAGGGATGGGCGATATGGCCTAAAATCCATATTGCGATATACATTGCAGCCTCTTGCGATAACGATATATATTGCGATATATAAATTATAATAGAACCATTTCAGAACAGGTTACATAGACCCTTAGAAAAGCCAAACTGCTATTTTTTTTTAAGAAATAAAGAAACGTTGCATGTCATTTTGAGAACATTTATTGTGCAAAAGCAAAACTGTAATTAAACAACACAATGTTGCAGATAAATAAACTAAATGTAGTGCCATTTAGAAAGAAAGACTTTTCTTTTAAGTCCTTGGTTCCTAAATGCCAAGTTGCAATGAACAAAAAAACTGGTGTCTTTTTAGTTAAGGAACTTACACTGTACTGACATTACTTCCAGTATTAAATTTGTCAAATAAAATTGTTTATTGCAGATACTTTAAATAAAAACATATTTCTAACCTGCAGCCTAAGGTAACACATTTGATTTTAAACATTTTGTTCTCCTAATGAAATTAGAACTGGTGTCTTGATCTGCTCTTTCTCTCTCCCTCTCTGCTGTAGACAGTGTTTGTGCTGCTAAGAGATTGAGACGCACCAGACAAAGTTTGCTTATAAAGTAATGCAAAAATGAATACAATTAATATCGAAAGCGAAAGCAGATTCTTGGACATGTCCGGGGAAAATGTATTGTCACCCCAAATAATGAGCTGGATCAGTCTATTTAGTCTTCGCGCTCTTCTGTATCCAGCGCGTCTCTGTGGGTCTGCATGCAGAGCATGTGAGTCTGTGGCAAAGTGTTTTCAGTTTCTCGCGAACACAGAACCGGGCCGCCCCAATAATATATCGGCCGCCGAGGTTAAATTCTGTGTGGGAAGCGCTGTGTGGGAATCTGTGTGACAAGCCTCGATATGCCATGCATGAGGCTCGCAAGTTGTGCGACACGTCGCCATTCGGTGCCATGCGTTGCTTAATGCTGTTGTTGAGAGCGTCAGCATGTGCTACAGTCACAATAGATTTCCAACGTAATACACCATAAGTTAGTGTGAAGAGCATGTTGTTTTACCGTGGCCGAGTGAATTAAGTTATCAATCGAGTTTATTATTTTTTGTCGCAAATGCGAGCGAAATGGTCGCACTGTCGAGCCCTGTCCATGTTTATTCAAGATGATGCAATGCAGCCGGCTGCAGCTCGTTGCTCTTAATTTTGCGGGTAGATTGCGTCATCAAACATGCATTATCGCGATAGTGCAATAGAATTAGAATCTCTATCGTAGACCAATTTTGTATCGTTTATATCGCATATCGTTTATATCGCCCATTACTAATCACAATGTAAAAAGTGATTACTTTGCTTAAAACATCTATACATCCATCCATCCAGAATTGGTCAGAATCAACAGAAAATAGTAGCATAACAATCTAATAATTCTATCTACATATCTATCTATGCATCCATCTATCCATCCATCCATAATTGGTCAGAATTTACAGAAAATAGTAGCATAATAATCTAAAATAATTCTATCTATCTATCTATCTATCTATCTATCTATCTATCTATCTATCTATCTATCTATCTATCTATCTATCTATCTATCTATCTATCTATCTATATCTATTCATCTAACCATCCAGAATTGGTCAGAATTGAGAAAAAAACAGTAGCATAATACAATAACTCCATCCATCTATCCATCCTTCCATAATTGGTCATTAAGTGACAGAAAATAGTAGCATAACAATCTAAAATAATTTTGTCTATCCATCCATCCATCCATCCATCCAGAATTAGTCAGAACTGACAGAAAACAGTAGCATAATAAAATAATTCCATCCATCTATCCATCTACAGTTGAATTCAGAATTATTAGCCCCCTGAATTATTAGCCTCGCTGTTTATTTTTTTCCCCAATTTCTGTTTAACGGAGAGAATATTTTTTCAGCACATTTGTAAACATAATAGTTTTAATAACTCATTTCTAATAACTGATTTATTTTATCTTTGCATGATGACAGTACATAATATTTTACTAGATAGTTTTCAAGACACTTCTATACAGATTAAAGTAACATTTAAAAGCTTAACTAGGTTAATTGGGTTAACTAGGTAGGTTAGGGTAATTAGGCAAGTTATTGTATTACAGTGGTTTGTTCTGTATCGGTCTATCTATCTATCTATCTATCTATCTATCTATCTATCTATCTATCTATCTATCTATCTATCTATCTATCTATCTATCCATCTATCTATCTATCTACTTATCTACCTATCTATCTATCTATCTATCTATCTATCTATCTATCTATCTATCTATCTATCTATCTATCTATCTATCTATCCTTTCTCAAACTGTTTTAATATATCTATCCACCTAAAGTTGAAACCAGAAGTCTACATACACTGTATAAAAAGGCACATAACCATTTAAAAAAAAAAAAAAGTCAGATGTTAATGTGACTAAACTTTTTCTCTTTTAGGTAAGTTAGGATTATCAAATTTGTTTCTGTTATGCTTAATAGCAGAATATTGAAAGAGATATTTTTTGAGAAATTGTTATAACTTTTCTTAAAAGTCAAGTTTACATACAATAAGATTATTATGCCTCTGAAAAAGATCAGATGATGGTGTCAAGGTTTTAGAAGTTTCTGATTGGCTAATTGACAACATTTGAGTTAATGGGAGGCACAACTGTAGAATAGTATTTAAGGAAAACCTCAAACACACTGCTTCCTTGTGTGACAACATGGGAAAATAAACAAGCCAGAATCAACAAAAAAGCCAGATTACAATTTGCTAAATTACACTTAGAAAAAGACAAATATTTGGACACATGTTCTGTGGTCTGATGGAACTAAGATTGAACTGTTTGGCCATAATGACCAGTGTTACATTTGGAGGACAAAGGGGAAAGCTTACAAGCCTAGAAACACCATCCCAACTGTGAAGTATGGGGGCGGCACCATCATGTTGTGGGGCTGTTTTGCTGCAGGAGGGACTGGTCCACTTCACAGCATAGATGGCATCATGACAAAAGAACATTATGTAGAAATACTAAAGCAACATCTCAAGACATCAGCCAGGAAATTAAAACTTGGCCACAAATGGGTCTTCCAAACAGACCATGACCCTAAGCATACTGCCAAATTAGCTAATATGTGCTTTAAGGACAACAGAGTGAATGTTTTGGAGTGGCCATCACAAAGCCCTCACTCAATCCTATAGAAAATTTGTGGGCAGAGTTGAAAAAGCTTGTGCAAGCAAGACAGCCAACAAATCTGATTCAGTTACACCAATTCTGTCAGGAGGAATGGGCCAAAATTCCTTCAAACTATTGTGAGAAGCTTGTGGAAGGATACCCAAAACATTTGACCAAAGTTATACAGTTTAAAAGCAAAGCTAAAAAAAATACCAAGTAAATGTATGTGAACTTTTGACTGTCTATAAATTAATAAAAAACTCTCAAAAAGAAATTCTCTCATTATTCTGGCATTTAGCAAATGTAAATGATTTAGGTAATCCTAACAAACCTAAAATAGTAAACGTTTAGTATGATTTACCATCAGACATTTTTTTTTAAAAATGGTTATGTTCCTTTTTTTTAGAGTATATGTAAACTTCTGGTTTCAACTGTATGTATCTATTCATCCAACCATCCATCCAGAATTGGTCAGAATTGACAGAAAACTGTAGTATAATAAAATAATTCCATTCATCTATCCATCCATCCATAATTGGTCATTAAGTGACAGAAAATAGTAGCATAACAATCTAAAATAATTATATCTGTCTATCCAACCATCCATCCATTATTTGTCAGAATTGACAGAAAAAAGTAGCATAATAAAATAATTACATCCATCTATCTATCCATCCTTCCATAATGGTCATTAAGTGACAGAAAATAGTAACATAACAACCTAAAATAATTCTATCTATCTATTTATCCATCCATCCACCCAGAATTGGCCCAACTGTGTTAACATTCAAGTCATCAGTGATTTCCAGTGTTGCTATTGGCAGATAAAGTTGCAAAAAAAAAGAAAGGTTAATCGATATCAAATCAACCCAGCTCTAATATTGGGGGTCATAACAGGGCCGCGCTAAACAGCTGTTGCGATCTTCTCAGACAGCCGTGGGTAATGCAGCCGCATCGACCGGCCGTCTCTGCCAGATGTGGCATTTCGTGGCGTTCCAGCCTAAATGGCTCCGATAAAGAGTTGAGTTGTGCGGTCCAGAGAGGATGAGAGCGGCATAAATGAGAACGGATGAGCCTGGCAGGCAATTCTCATTCAGCGACGGGCTCGGCCCAATAATGAGGTGGATCTCAATTATGCGGCCGCGGCGCTGTGAAATGGACCGGGGGCTCCCACCCCGACGCCTCCGGAGGGCCTTCAAGCCCCTTCGTCCAAATTGAACTGATGGAGCAGAAAAGCCATTTTGATTTTCGTTCTCACCTCCGAAAACACGGTTTGGCAGTGATAATGCCAGGCTGCCGTGGGCATCTGCCGCACGCCTGCGAAGGGGGTCAGCCGTGGCGTCGTGGGTCTCCATCGGACGTGCTGTATAGGGGCGTAATTGGATTTGTGCTGACAGTCTGTTGACACAGACATTATTAATTGGGGTGGCTGGATTGACACGCACTTAGATAGCCACATCATAAATGCATGAAACTGGGCGCGATAATTGCGATCGCTCCACTAACTGCGGTGGGCTTGATTAATGATGCCGTCATCAGCATATGCCAAAGCTGACCTCACGGTTATTGAGTTAGCGGGCTAATCAGAGAAGAGGTGGGACGTCTATTGCTCGTTCGCAGTCGAGAGATTGTTGAGGCTCTCCAAACCACTCGTATGACCTAATGAATGCAACGGTTTCCATTGAAGTTTCCGAAGCAATGGAAACAACAACCAAACACAGCTCAGCGGGATCACCTAAGCATGGCCAACAGGCTTTGAAAACTAAAACAGAACAGAGCTGGGGAAAAAAAAAATAAAGTTTACTCTATGCTTCAAAGATTTATTTATTTTTTGGTGAATCCAGCATTCCTGCTGCTTCCACTCACAAAACGTGCTTTTCCTCACCCATCTCGCAGCGCTGTCAGATACAAGAATACTGTCAAATATTATATTATAAATATTAAATGAACTGAGACTACAAGATGGTTTCTGACTAGCAGCTCCATCTACTGAACCACAGCCAGACAAAAAAATATATATCTTTACTGTTTTGACAAAATAATCATATTTTGCGCATCTATAAAATGCTGCTGAAATGTTCAATTCTAGTGTTGCTAGTTATTAATTTTACCAGTTTAAAATTATGGAAACAAATCCAAAACAATCTACAAATCCAAAATATATTTCTTTAAAGGACAATACTAGAAAAATTACCTAAAATAAGTCATTTTTTAATAAAATACACCAATAATAATAACAACATTAAACATAGTATATCGCATTCTTACAGTATTACTGACAAAACAGTCAGCACATACACTTAAAACTGCAAATTAAATTTAGTTTACAAATTGTAGTTCAAATTTTTTTTGAAATATCCAAAATGGTAAATAAGATATCAATAGTATCTGGATGCAGCCTTTATGATGCAAGCTGAGATTGCATCACTCAGCGATGCAATGACAGACACAATAGACTCAATAGAGTGAGTGACGTCACTGTGACGGGTAGGGTTAGGGGTGGGGTTAGGTGAGCACATTAAAAAGCATTGGATGCAGCTCAGATTGCACTGCACCAGGTCTGCATCCAGACCCCTTTCTAAGATATTAGGGCCGTGAGTTAAAAGCCCCAGTGAAATCAATATTTAAGTTTCCTAGGTGTTAGTAGTATCAATATTTTAGTCTTAAAACAGTCTATAAACTCACATTTAAGATATAAACATTGAATGCTTTAGGTTTGTAAATTTTGGCAAAATGAATCTACAATTTTTTGACATTCAGCTTTTATTAACAGTTTTTGACTTTCGATTAATTAAATGCTCTCTAGTATTTGATAGTTGACTATTTGGTGCATTTGAACAAAACAGATTTATTAAACAGATATATTCATTAAAATAATATTTTTGTCACAAAACATCTTTAGAAATATAAAGAATACATTTAAATTCATGCAAAATATTACAAAAAATATATATAAAGTACAAAAGTTTATAGATTGCTTGATTTTTCCATTTTTTTTTTTGTTTGTTTTTTTTTTATTTCATACTTTTCCATAACATATTTGGGTTACTAATTTTTAGACCGTTTTCCTAAGTTATTTTGTTTGATTATCTCCAGATTTGGTTTCAGTGCTGACTAATCTAATGTATACTCACCGGCTACTTTATTAGGTACACCTTAGTAGTACCAGGTTGGACCCTCTTGTGCCTTCAGAACTGCCTTAATCCTTCGTGGCATAGATTTAACAAGGTACTGGAAAATTCCTCAGAGATTTTGGTCCATATTGACATAATAGCATCACGCAGTTGCTGCAGATTTGTCGGCTGCACATCCATAAAGCGAATCACCCATTCCACCACATCCCAAAGCTGCTCTATTGGATTGAGCTCTGTTGACTGTGGAGACCATTTGAGTACAGTGAACTCATTGTCATGTTCAAGAAAGCAATCTGAGATGAATCGCGCTTTATGACATGGAGCGTTATCCTGCTGGAAGTAGCCATCAGATGATGGGTACACTGTGGTCATAAAGGGCTGAACATGGTCAGCAACATACTCAGGTGTTGACACGATGCTCAATTGGTACTAATATACACCAATATACCACCAGCCTGAGCCATTGATATAAGGCAGGATGGATCCATACTTTTATGTTGTTGATGCCAAATTCTGACCCTACCATCCGAATGTTGCAGCAGAAATCGAGACTCAGACCAGGCAACGTATTTCCAATCTTCTATTGTCCAATTTTGGTGAGCCTGTGTGCATTGTAGCCTCAGTTTCCTGTTCTTAGCTGACAGGAGTGACACCTGGTGTGGTCTTCTGCTGCTGTAGCCCATCCGCCTCAAGGTTGGACGTGTTGTGCGTTTAGAGATGCTCTTCTGTATATCTCGGTTGTAACGAGTGGTTATTTGAGTTACTGTTGCCTTTCTATCAGCTGGAACCAGTCTGGCCATTCTCCTTGACTTCAACAAGGCATTTGCACCCACAAAACTGCCGCTGACTGGGTATTTTCTCTTTTTCAGATCATTCTCTGTAAACCCTAGAGACAGTTGTGCGTGAAAACCTCAGTAGAACAGCAGTTTCTGAAATACTCAGACCAGCCCATCTGGCACCAACAATTATGCCACATCAAAGTCACTTAAATCAGCTTTCTTCCCCATTCTGATGCTCGGTTTAAACTGCAGCAGATCGTCTTGACCATGTCTACATGCCTTACTGCATTGAGTTGCTGCCATGTGATTGGCTGATTAGAAATTTGCGTTAACGAGCAGTTGAACAGGTGTACCTAATAAAATGGCCAGTGAGTGTATACTGTATGCACAAATATAATATTGTAAAGCATCCTATAGAAATTACTTTAAAAATAGATTTGTGAGGGCGGTGTACTCAAACTGTATATGCTGAGCACGCGCACACACACACATTTCAAAGCACTTCACTTTTCAGTGTTACATTATTTGTTAGAAATGTAGGCACAACTACTAGATGTTGATACAGTAGTTTAGATTAATAGGCACATGCTTGTCAATGACATCATAATGACTATGAATTTTGTTACTGTTTTCAAAACTATTGGCGGGCAAAGATATAAACAGCAAACTGTGTTTTGCATCTACATACAGATACAGTATAAGTAAGTGTATGTGGTGTGATTGTGTCTGCAGGTGTGGTGCCCAACAGTCTGGGTCTACACAGCCTGCAACCCAGTCCAGTGGCTCCAGACAGCCAGGCTCAATCTCCAACCCAACTACAGTACCGCAACAAAGTCCAGCACCGCCGATTCTCCATGGAGGTGAGTGGTGTTTAATCATCTCATCCTTCTCCATGCTAAAGCCCAGCCAAGTGCTCTTTCCAGAGGCTTTGATGGAGCCCGAGTGATCCTAACAGAACAACACACGCTCTGCTTGTAATCTTATCTGAGTCCTGAATAAAGTCCTTGCCAGAGGCGCTAAAGCCTCGTTATCAAACACTTTGTTTCTTTTTAAGGTGAGACCAGGTAAAACCACAAAGAGCTACAGCAATGGCAAGTTTCTGACTGCTGGCTGATTGCACACACACACACACAAAATAAATAAAATAAAAAGCTTTTTTCTTTTCCTCGCAAAACTTTTGGTTTCTCACGAGAAACTTTTGCGATGGAAATAATATGAGGTGGAAGAAAAATATATATATTTCAGTGCTTTAGTGAGCATGATGTTTCTCAGAGGAACACAATACTATTGCAAGACAGAATGTACAGTTTCTGAGGGGAAAGCTATGTGTTTGTGCACATAAATGTAAATTTTCCAGGGGGGAATGGGACACTTATGCAAGAGAAGATGTAAAGTTTCTATTACAAATGCAATATATTTTCGAGAGAATGTAAATATTGTATGTTTGATGTAATACTTTTTTGAGAAAATGTAACATTTCTAGGATTAAATTTACACTTTTGCAAGAGAAATTGTAAAGTTTATATGGCTAACTTGAGCATTTAAGCGAATGTAAAATTTCTAAGGTTAGTACAATACTTTTGAAAGAGAGGATGTAACATTTCTAGGGTTAACGCAATACTTTTAAAAGAGATAATGTAAAGTTTCTAGGACAAGCACTAAACTTTTAAGAGAGAATGTAAAGATATCATGTTTGACGATACTTTTTTGAGAGAATGTAAAATTTCTAGAGTTAACGCAATACTTAAGAAGAAATATGTATAAAAAGTTTCTAGGACAAACACAGACACAAAAAATATATAAAAATTAAAGCACTTTTGCTTTCTCTCACAAAACTTTGTGTAATAATGAGGTGGAAGGGAAAAAAAAAAAAATGATAATAATAATAAAAAAAAAAAAAAAAATATATATATATATATATATATATATATATATATATATATATATATATATATATATATATATATATATATATATATATATATATTTATACACATACATACAGTTGAAACCAGAAGTCTAAAAAAAGGAACATAACCATTTTTAAAAATGTCTGATGGTAAATCATACTAAACGTTTACTATTTTAGGTCCGTTAGGATTACCTAAATCATTTACATTTGCTAAATGCCAGAATAATGAGATCATTTGGTTTTTTTTTAGATTTTTAAAATAATTTCTAGACAGTTAAAAGTTTACATACATTTCCTTGGCATTTTTTTTAGCTTTGCTTTTAAACTGTATAACTTTCTACAAGCTTCTCACAATAGTTTGAAGGAATTTTGTCCCATTCCTCCTGATTTGTTGGCTGTCTTGCCCGCACAAGCTTTTTCAACTCTGCCTACAAATTTTCTATAGGATTGAAGTCAGGGCTTTGTGATGGCCACTCCAAAACCCATTTCATGATTTTCCCATGTTGTCACAAAAGGAAGCAACAGTTGTGCCTCCAATTAACTCAAATGTTGTCAATTAGCCAATCAGAAACCTCCAAAACCTTGACACCATCATCTGAGCTTTTTCCGAGGCATAATAATTTTATTGTATGAAACCTTGACTTTCAAGAAAAGTTATAACAATTTCTCAAAAAATATCTCTCTCTTGATTCTGCAATTAAGCATAACAGAAACAAATTTGATAATCCTAACTTACCTAAAAGAGAAAAAGTTTAGTCACATTAACATCTGACTTTTTTAAAGGGTTATGTAGCTTTTAATACAGTGTATGTAAACTTCTGGTTTCAACTGTGTATATATATATATATATATATATAAGCTATTTTTTTGCACAAAAACGTAAAGTTTCCAGGGGGGATAATAACCCTATGTACATAAACCCTATATACATTTCTGGAGATCGCGAATTATGTAGCTAGAAGTTTGTATGGCTGCATTTCATCTTTATGGGGCGGTATGACGACGTTTCTTTTCGCACTTACCAGCTGACCGCTTATCTCCGTATGGACAGCTTTCCCACTGTTACCAGTTTGTCCAGTAGCTTGCCATGTAGGTCAGTGGACTTGAGACGAAGAGAGGAGTTGAAGAGGAGTTTGAATCTAGTGAAGAACGGTTCCAGAAAGCGGGTAATACAAAACAGAAGCCAAAAAATTCAATAAGTAAATAACAGGGTGAGAATGTGGTCAAATTTGAAAATGTGATAAAAAAGGCAAGGGCTTTTCTTTTTCTAGATTGCTTTTTAAAACTGTCGGTTGGGTTTAGGGAAGTGGGTGGTTGGGTCAATCAGTGCTTTTGAAAACACTATTGGTTGGGTTTAGGGAAGAGAAAGAAATTTAAGATCTGAAAAAGCGTACACAAAAACTGCAACAACAAAAAAAAGTAGCTCCTGAGACGTATTTGGCACTTTTCGGAAATGTATATAGGGGTACGTAATCAGAATGAGCTTGGGTTGAATTGTGCAGGCCTTTGTCTTCTCAGGTGTGAATCGTTGCATTAGTAATGATAGTTCAAATCTCGCATACTGTATGAGCAAAAACATTTCTAAGGCACTGAATAACCTAAGTCAATATAAGTCAATTTAAGCAAGTAAAAAATGTGATTTTCATCTTTTGAAGCAAAAGCTCTAGGATGCAAGACTCAGTTCTCAAAATTTTTGTGAACAAACAGTCTGTGTGTTTTTTCAGTGACTAAAATTGTAGTTTTTCACTAACCACGTATAAACGTTTTTTTCCTCAAAAACTCAATCGTGTACATAAGCTCAGTTTGTGCTATTTACAGTGGTATTAGACTTACATGTTCATACGCATCTGAAAAAAGGACAAGTGTCAGGGCACAACAGAACTTCTCTAGTCCCCCAAAACATTCTCAGACCCCTGAGGGTTAAAATAAGCAATGCCAATTGGATTGCAGAATGACAAACACAAACTAATCAGAACCCCCATGAGGAAAGCTGCCTTGATCATATTCCTCTCTCTTTCTCTTCCACCATAATCATCCATGCGATTCTATATGGTGTGTATGTAAGAAATGCCTCGCTTGGAGGCACATGAGAAAGATCGAGTCCATCATTAAATGGAGTGGAAGTATTACCTGTAAGTTAGTCCAGCACACAAAAAGACAGAGCGGGGCATTGGGAGCGTTCAGCGCCTCGGCTGTCAGCTTCCTTATTCAGCGGCCATGAATCCAGAAGGGGGGAAAATTGGAATGAATGCTCTCTCCCATTTTCAAATCCGACGGTTTCTTTTCTGCTCTCGCAAACCTTTTATCTGCACCATGCACCCTTATTTTATTCCCACTGGGTATGATGGGAAGACTTATTCCCTGGTTTCATTGAGAATCGCCGGCTAGTTTTATTGCAGAACCATACAAAAGTCTCAGCAAAAGGCAGAGGAATCACAGGGAACGCTTTCATTTTTTTAGTGCACATATAAGATGCTATTTTTGGGCAAACCGTGGCCGTGAATCGAGTTAGGAACTAACTCCATCAGAGCTTCTTAAATGCGAGAAGATTGCTGGATATACTTCAGCTCGCGGTGAGATGTAATATTTTTGTCCTGCCCTGCCTCAGCGTGTTGAGATTACGCCAGAAATCTTTTATTGAGTGCTGGAGAAAAAGTGACAGGTTTTTCTCATTGTCATGCCAAGTTGGTCATGGTAAGAATAGCGGGCTCTGGCTATAGGTGTAGAGTTGTGTTGCACAGTAGAGAAAGCTGTCATATTGGCCTTGACGCGCTGTGTTTTTATACGTGTGCTAGCTGAACGCTAATAGCTGACAGCTCTTTGATGTGTGTGTGCAGGATGTAACTAAGAGGATGTCTCTGCCCATGGATATTCGTCTCCCGCCGGAGTTTCTGAAGAAGTTGCAGATGGAAAGCCCACCGCCGTGCAAACCTCTCAGCCGCATGTCCAGAAGAGCCTCGCTGGTCAGTAACCAAAGCAAAAGTCTCACTCAGTACTAATAAATAATACATAAATACGCACTGATGTATAAGCGAACATAAGGTGCATTCACAGCAAAACATTTCCATAAATGTCTTCTGGAGACATATTTCCTTCAGGTCAAATATTCTGCTCCAGCTTCTAAACAAAATGCATTATAAAAACTGCTGTACACATATAAAACTTGATATGCATTTACATCCCTTTAGTGCACTGGCAGTACTAGAACTTGTCAGAATACATTTCTGGCCTACTTTAAAACTCTTAAAGAGATTGTTTAACATTAAACATTAAAATTCACAAAGGAAGTTATACTTGAGAATATTGGGGGAAAACAGCCATTGGCTTCCATAGTATTTTTAACACATTCTCTATCCTGACTTGTCACATATTGATGCTGGATCACGACCCATTCTCCACGCCTCGTGCCATGAGTACACTGAAAAATAATGATTCATTGGATTTACACATTTTTTTAAGCTAAGTGGTTGCAAACAATTTATATAGGCTGAATTTAAACAAACAAATTAAGGAACAACCATTGGGCAAACATTACTATATTTACTACATCACTTTAATTTGTTTGTTTAAATTCAGCCTATATAAATAGTTTGCAACCACTTAGCTTAAAAAAAAAAAAAAGAGCAAATTCAATGAATAATTTTTTTCAGTGTACACATTTGGCATTATTTAACGACACACAGGGTTCTCCAAAATCTTTGAAACCATTCACATGCATTTATAAAATAATAATAATTTTATAATAATGCAGGGATTCTCAACCGGTGGGCCTCTGCGATCCTGCAGGTGGGCCGTGAGATGGCTTAAAATGAACTCTCAATATAATACTATAATTTTTGGATTTCATTATTAATATGCTATATTAAAATGATCAAAGTAATGCACTTTCTCCTGTTCTGTGATTACTTCAAACTCTGCGCAAAAACAGCCTCATGATCACTTCTGCAGCTAGTACACGCAAGTCTGTTCATACACAAACTATGCGTGAAGTGAAAGTCTCTTTTTGTGTAAACTATTTAATCCGCATAGTTGTGCAAATTAATATCCTGTAAGTGTTTTTTAACGAAAAAAACAGGAGAATCTACCGAGGCTCAATGGTGTTTCTGCCATAGAATGTAAAATTAACTTGCATACAGGCTTCAGATGCGTTCTGGGGAGCGGTTCACTGTTCCTTTCAGCAATCGCCCAATAACATCCAGCTGCAAACTCAACTGCAATTACTCCATCAGATCGACGTGCATCAACAGATTTAGGGTGTTTTACTGTATTTTACATGTGTCTGTATATTTATGAATAGTAGATATTTAATAGTAGATATTCAGTCAGTCCAGTTTAAATCAGACGCTTCTCCCTGTTGAGCTGTGGTTCTCTTTGAATCTGTGTATGTTAATAAATAAGGGTTTAAATGGGCATTTCATATAAACATTTTAGAGAAAATGGCAGACAGGTGGGTCTTCAAAAATGGATCGGTGTAAGAAGTGGGCCCCGAAGTGAAAAAGGTTGAGAACCCCTGTAATAATGCATATTTTTTAAAATATTTTGGAGCGTCTACCCAACGCATAACCCTAAACTTAGTACATAAATAAAGCAGCAGGCAAATAAAAGTAAAGTTATGTGTATTTATTGCAAAAACAACCATATAAAAGCAAGTAGTGTTGCTTTTTTTACCCTACCCCTTCCCCTTGACCCTTGAAACAGAGTGTGAAGGGAAAGGGCTTCGAATTTACCCCTAAGAAATGGGACATCACTACAACACCAGCACACATCATTATATGTCATCATGATCTCTAACTTCATATGAGATCGATGATCGCGACTGCTGTAGTTATTCCAGTTTTGTTATTTTTTGGTATTTATCTTCAGGAAATCACTAAAGGCATATATTATGTTATCATAACTATATAATGTGTAAATAAGCTTGTAACTGTACTGTGCATTTACACAGTGGCCATATTCATCTAAACACACGAATACAACATTAACATTATGTCAGACATTGTAAAAAGGTAATTCCCAGCCACTAGACTTTTCTGACGGGGTACTCGAGTGTCATCGAGTGACAGATGTGAAATTATGTTGTGGGACTGCAATCCAGGAGTTATAGGGATTATAGATAACAAAATTTAGCGGTTTTTATTTTAGTGTTTTTTTTTTAAGCATGATGGTAAAACTCCAATGCCAATGTGAATGTATTTAAACTTATGCTTGCTTGTTTGTTGTAAAAATTCATAACAATGACAACAAATACTAATCTCCTGATTTCTTTGTGCAGCTATGCTGCCGTTGTGGCTGGTTTATTCTGAGAAATTTTCTTACCCCTTGGTTTCGAGTGTGGTCTTGAAAAATCTCAGTTTCAAGGGATATCTAGCCCTTCCCCTTAGCCCTACACCTTCAAGATAAAAAGAATTGGGACACTTCTATCCTTCCATGTGAATGCTCAAAACAAGGAGTAAGGGGAGGGACTAAGGGGTAGAATTGGGATTGGGCCAAAGTCTTGTAAAGCCATACGATTTCTTTATGTGAAGGAGGAAGTCATTTCTAAGGTTTCAATCGCTGAAAACGATCCAGCTCCTACTTACTGATGTCCTCCAATTCAAAGACACTGAAGCACATTAGCATGACATGGCTGGTCATAAGACACAGAGGAAACCAATTACATTCGACAACCAAAGCTGACGTAAGATGCTTTTCCAGCAGCAATATTTCATTTGATAATTTTGGAGACAACATCTGAACTGTGAAAGCAAACTTGTGCAGACATCAGTTGAACCAATTTCTCCCAGATCTAACTAGACTTTAAATATTCATATATTTTCAATAAACTGTGACTGTAGTTATATCTGCCTGCTATATTCTGTTTTGTAGTGACGAATGGTTGAGTTTGGTAATAAGAGCTGGATTAAGTGCTCGTAAATGTGTTTGTAGTGTAACGCAAGTAAAATAGGTTCAACTGTTTACTTTAGAAAAACCTGTTACTGGGGTAGTACCTTTTCAAAAGGTACACTTTTGTATCTTACAGGTGCACACTGGTACTTTAAAAGGCACAATTTTGTACATTTAGAATAGGGATGCACCGATATCAATACTTGGTTCGGATATCGGTTCGATACCGCATATTTTTGCTGGATCGGGTATCGGCCAGCTGGTACTGATCCAAATCCAATCTTGCTTGTACACTATATTCTGTTTAATTTATAAGCCAACAAAAGTCATAAAGGTAGCCTATTATAAGGCGCTAGAAAGTTGTCATGTAGGCTACTATATCCCAAATGTTCTGAAGCCATTCTACAGTTTAATGTGAAGCACAGATGAAAAAGTGAATAAGTGCTTAAATTAATGTTCTCCTCAGCGCTTCCCGCCGATGCGCCAGTCAATCACTCTCCGTTCATTTACAATTGAAAATGTGTGTCGAGTTCACAAAAAACTTTCTCCAAGACTATTTGTTCCTGGTAGTTTAAATAATCAGTGGAGAAATGCATTTAGTTTTGCATTAAATGGGTTCTTTTTGACCTGCAACAAGGAGTTCATTGCTGTTTCTATATCATGTGTGTCTGTTAGATCAGCAGATCGCATTCGCAACACTGGAGTAGAGAGGGTTATTACCAATAATACATTGGATAGATCCTCAACATACTGATTTCTTCCCTTTGTGCTGCTAAGTTTTGAAAGTGTCTGCAGATACAGGAGGGCTGCGCACTGTCTCAGTGATGCATCAAGCGTTTCATTCACGCATTGGCCGCGCAGACATGTCGTACGTGACTACGTAAAATTATTCTCAGAATGAGTTTGTTCTCTCATCCTTCTGACCAAGTTTATCCTTCCGAGGGGAATACTTTCAGTGCTCCCAATAGTTTGTAAAGCCTGGCTCAGTGTGGTTAAATTAGTTAATTAAATTAATAAAAGTGAAACTGACGGGCACAATATGGATTGTCATTAACAGAAAAGGGAATGTTTATTAAATTAAACTAGCCTCAACAGTTTAGTTTAGTCTTCGTCAAATCTGCAGGAAAATATCAGGCTTTGGTAAAGGGCTGGTTATTTTACCAGCGATTAAAGTCAATAGTGGTAGCCTATTACAGATTTTAAAGAAAAAAAATCTTAATATTAAAAAAGGAAACATAAGCTGGACCACAACAGATCATATCAACGTCATAACGAATGCTCAAATAATGTAGCCTAGTTTACAGCAAGCATCATGTTTTAGTTAGATTGTGATGTCTGTAATATACAGTAGGCCTATAGGTCTGTTATTTTTACTAAAGAAGATATATTATTTGAGTTTATCACTAGAACTATAGAAACTGTATTGGGTTTAAAATAAATAAATAAATAAATAAAATAAAATAAAAAACGGCACAGTATTGGGACCAGATCCAAAAAAAAGGGTATGAGTGCATCCCTAATTCTGAGTACACTTTTGTTCCTTTAAGTTACTATGAGGTACATGTTTGTATTTTTTAGGTATTAATATTTACCTTAAAAGGTACAAATGTGGACCTTTATTGTACAAAAGTGTACCTTTTGAAAAAGTACCGCCTCAGTGACAGATTTTGTACCTTTATTTCTGAGAGTGCAATAATTGCAAAAATATTACACTGTTATTTAATCATACACTAAAACTGCAGATGCCTTTTGCGTTAACATATTGACACCAAAGGTTTCATTTAAAACAATGAAGGACAATGTAGGAAATTGGGAACAAGAAGGTTTTGTCGAATCACTTGAATATGAGAAAATAGTAAGGAAATTTTTATTTTTGTGTGAACTGCCCCTTTAAATGTGCTGAAATTCAATTCAAATTCTTTAAAAGTTGTTCTTTCATTGTTTTGCAGTCAGACATTGGCTTTGGGAAACTGGAGACTTACGTGAAGTTGGGCAAACTAGGAGAGGTAAGATGTTTTCTCTTCCCTGGGTGAAGTAAAAAAAACAAAAAGAGACTCTATAGGCAAAAATTAAGAACATAAAACAGCAGCCATCGAAATGAAGAATCGAATGTGTTCATTACGAGATTCCCTCCAGGCGATTACAGTGAATACGAGTCGTGTTGAATGTGAATTCTGATTTAATGGGCTTTTTTTTGGCACGAAGAGACATCAGTCTGTAATATGCTCAAAGCTGTACCGCGGCTAGCCCGTCAATTTTCCATTAAGTGCAACAAAGCATGCACATCGCAAATTGTGAGAAATAATGTTCTACATACAACCCTGAGGAATACCGTATCTAATGACCGAAAGAAAAAACCTGAAGTATTGGAAAAACACTGGACGGAGACTGCTGTGAACTCTCTTCAATGAAGAAACAAATAACTGCAAGCGGTGGCTCTCATATCTCTGTATCAGCAATCATAAATATGTTCATTAATGTAAGGTGCTTTCAACTCGCTGTATTTCAAGGCCTGGAAAAGTCTTGTAAATTCAAACAGTCCTAAAAAGTCAGAGAATGTCAAAGTCATGGCATATGGTTATTTATTTTGAGATATTATAAGCTTTATTCAGCTTGAAATTGCTATTTGTGAGTGAAATATTAAATATGATATTACATATATATCACTTTTTTTTTTAAATAATTTGCTAAGATGGGAGTTTGCATGTTCTCCCAGCATTCGAGTGGGTTTCCTCCGGGTGCTCCGGTTTCCCCCACAAGTCCAAAAATATGTGCTATAGGTAAATTGGGTAAGCTAAATTGTCCGTAGTGTATGTGTGTGAATGAGTGTGTATGGATGTTTTCCAGTGATGGGTTGCAGCTGGAAGGGCATCTGCTGCGTAAAACATATGCTGGATAAGTTGGCGGTTCATTCCGCTGTGGGGACCCCAGATTAATAAAGGGACTAAGCCGAAAAGAAAATGAATGAATGAATTTGCTAAGATTATTATGAATGCATTCACCTTGGATTAATGCTAAGTAAATGATGGCATAAGTTTGGGGTTAGAAATTTTTTGGAAAAGAAATAAGTTTTATTCAGCAAGAACACGTTAAATGTATTAAAACTGACAGCATGTAATTTATAATGTTAATATTTCTATTTCAGATAAATGCAGTTATTTTGAACTTTCTACTCAAAGAATCCCCAAAAGGAAATGTCTTACAGATCTCACATCAAAATGTTTTCAACACTGATAACAATTTGTTTCTTGAGCAGCAAATCGCTATTAGAATAATTTCAAAATACTAAATAATTATTTAATAAATAAAATGTTATAATATATAACTAGTTATGCTTTAAAATATCATTTGAATAGAAAATAAGGTAAGGATGCTAGAAATTCAACTTTACAAGAAACACATAAATTTATTGTAAAATATATTAAAACAGGTTATTTTTTAATTTAAAAAGAAAATTGTACTGTATTTTAATCATACAAATGCAGACTTGGTGAACAGAAGAGACTTAAAAAAAACTATAAAATTTTTGTTTTGACATTTGAATATAGTTTTGATCTTCTTATTCACAGCTATTACCTACATACGTGTAATAAAAAACTTGTTTTTTTTTGTTCAAATAAAATAGATAAATAATAAATATCAGATAAAATAAAATAAAATAAAACATTAAATTAAATAACATTAAAATTTAATTCAATTAATAAAATAAAATAACATTAAAAGCAAATTAAATTAATAAAAAAAATATTTAAAAAATATATTAAATTAAATAGCAATAAAAAAAACTAAAATTTAATTAAATTAATAAAATAAAATTAACTTTTAAAATTAAATTTTAAAATTTAAATAAATTAATTGAATACGTTAAAATATTAAATTAAATAACATTAAAATAAAATATAATTTAATTAAAATAAAATAACATAAAAATTTAATTAATAAAATAAAATATTAAAATAAATATCACTGAAATAAAATAAAATAAAATTTAATAAAAATAATAAAGTAAAATAAATTAAATAAATTAAATATTAAATAAAATAACATTAAAATAAAATAAAATTTAATTAAAATAAAAAAATAAAATAATATTAAAATAAAATTAATAAAATATAATATTAAAATAAATAACACTAAAATAAAATAAATTAAAAATTAATAAAAATAATAAAATAAAGTCAAATTAAATATATTAAATATTAAATTAAATAACATTAAAATAAAATTAAATGAATCTAAATAAAAACAGAAATTAAAATTAAATCATTAAAAATTTTTAAAAAATAACTATTATTAAATTAAATAACATTAAAATAACATTAAATTAAAATTAAAACAATAAAAGAAAAGAAAATAACATTAAAATTATATTAAATTATTAAAATTAAATAAAATTAAATAAAATTAAATAAAGTTGCAACACAATGCTAACTATACATTTTCTTTGCTAAAAAAAAAAATAAGCAGGTCATGCTTTCAATCATTTTGTATAATATTTCAGTGCAAAGTTTGTGGCAAATTGTTGTTCTCTAATCAAATCACACAAGGAAAAACTCTGAAGTTAAACAATGTGTGTAAAATTCAAAAGACATCTGGACACCAATCATTTCTCATATTGTTGCGATTGCATTGACGTGTTTGATTTAAAAGATCTGTTTAGCTTTTCTCTCTTTCTTTCTTTCATATATATTTTAATAAGACTATCACTTTTGATCTATGATGGCTTGCCAAAGTAAAACCTGGCTCCTCAAGCAAAAAAAAAAATGCTAATCTATTCTGCACCACTCCTGTTTCCCCAGAAGATTGACATATTTTGTCTTCCCGTCTGTCACTCAGGGCACATACGCCACCGTATTCAAGGGTCGCAGCAAACTCACAGAAAACCTGGTGGCGCTGAAAGAGATTCGTCTGGAGCACGAAGAGGGCGCCCCATGCACAGCCATACGGGAAGGTGGCGTCCTGCTATTTCACACACACGCACACATACACTTTGGTTTTGGTTGGTTAGTGAGGACTCACCATATGTAATGCATTGTATATTGTAAAAACTGCTAAACCTAACCCTCATCAATTGTGTAAACACAAGTACACACATGTTGATTTTGGGTGGTTTATGCAGACTCTTCATATGCATAATGCATTTTATACTGTAAAACCTGCTTATTATATTGCTTTACCCTAACCCTCAAACATTTTGAACACACACACACGTTGGTTTTGGTTGGTTTATGAGAACTCACCATAGGCGTAATGCACTTTATACTGTAAAATCCGCTTATTATATTGCCTTACCCTAATCCTGATACATTTTGAACACACACATGTTTTGGGTGGTTTATGAGGACTCATCATATCCGTAATGCATTTTATACTGTATAAACTGCTTATTATGTTGCCTTACACTAACCCGTAAACCTCAACAATTTTAAACACACACACACACACACACACACACACACACACACACACACACACACACACACACACGTTGGTTTTGGTTGGTTTAAGAGCACTCACCATAGGCGTAATGCATTTTATACTGTAAATACTGCTTATTATATTGCATTACCTTAACCCTAAACCTAACCCTCATCCATTTTGAACACACACATTGGTTTTGGTTAGTTTCTGAGGACTCACCATAGGCGTAATGCATTTTATAATGTAAAAGCTGCTTATTATATTGCTTTACCCTTATAAATTTTGAACACACACATGTTGGTTTTGGTTTGTTTACGAGGACTCACCATAGGCATAATGCTTTTTATAATGTAAAAGCTGCTTATTATATTGCCTTACCCTAACCCCAACCCTCATAAAGTTTTAATGTCAAAACACCCTATCATGTATGATTTTTAAGAGTTTTTGAATTAGGATAAAAAGGGCTTGTCTTTTACATTGTAATTTCTAGATCATAACCATGTCATTACACAGATATCTGTCCTCGTAAACCAAAACCAGTACACACACACAGACATACACACACACACACACTACTATGATTTTAAGCTCCCGGTTGTTCAAAACCCAGATTGTCACGAGGAGTATACATACTAAACTAGTGAGCCACGAGCATCTTCTTCACCCAGTCTGAATCACTCCATCTAAATGAGAATGAGTACGTGAGCAGGGTTACTAATGGGAGATGCTGGAGTAAAGCAATACTGCCATCCAGTGGCTGACCGACACATTGAATACATGCTAGAGGGAATCTACAGTACCATCTTGCATTGAGTTACAAAATGTGTCGCTAGAAGTCAGGGTTGGGGAAAGTTCTTTTACAGCAGTGTGTGTGTGTGTGTGTGTGTGTGTGTGTGTGTGTGTGTGTGTGTGTGTGTGTGTGTGTGTGTGTGTGTGTGTGTGTGTGTGTGACAAAAGGTTTTCCTCAGGAGAAATGCACAAGACTTCAGAAAGTGTCCATTCTTTCAGTTTTAAAGAAAAGCTTTAATTATTTTCTATTTAAAAGATTCTATATTATTACAGTAAAACATTTTTTAAGGGATAGTTCACCCAAAAATGAAATCAAGTAAATGATGACAATTTTATTTTGGGGGTGAACTATCCCTTTAAAACAGTGGTGTCCCAACTCAGTCCTGGAGGGCTGGTGTGCTGCTGAATTTAGCTCCAACTTGCTTCAACACACCTGTCCGGAAGTCTAGTATATCTAGTAAGAGCTTTTTCAGCTGGTTCAGGTGTGTTTAATTGGGGTTGGAGCTAAACTCTCCAGGACCGAGTTTGGACAAGCCTGCTTTAAAATCAATAAAGAAATACCAGATAGTTAACTGAAAACAAAATCTGATATTTAAAATAAAATTATATAATTTAGAGCCCTTTTTTACAATCAAAAGAGAATTTTCAAATGTCTCAATTTTTCCATAACTGTATTGACCCTCTTCTTCAACGTTGAAGTGCACTTGTTTTTGCGATTGTTTTAGAACTTCTGAATCAGTTACCTAAGAGAGAAATGACTAATAATGAATTATAAACGGCAGAAAACAGTCAAACTACTTGCTCTATAAACAAGTGTGTTTCTGACTATACATAAAATGTGGAATAATGTAATAAGAAAAAATCAGTTTGCACATCAAGCAGCGTAACAAGCTGTTCTTAACGTCTAAAAATGAATGGAAGTGAATCAGACCAGAAGTCTCGGGCCAAAGAGACCCGCTCATACAAGAAGAATAAGGTCATCAATACATTATTAATAATATAAACACATATTCAGTACAGCTGAAGGCAAAATTATCCTCTGAAATTTTAATTCCCTTAATAAGTTATCAAGTTATGTTTAATTAATTTCTTTTAGATAATTAGTTTAGTTTTTTCATTTTCTTAAACATAAAACTTTTAATAACTAATTGAACTTTTCTTTGCCATAATGAAAATACATAATATTTACTACCTCTACTTTGCAAGATACTAATATTCAGCTTTAAAGTGCAATGTAAATACTTAACTACCTTAATTAAAATATATATATATATTTTTAATCTTAATTGGGTTAATTATATTTAGACCTTAAAAAATAAAATTATTTTAAAAAATAAAATAAAAATTGCTTTCATACTGGCTGAACAAAATTAAAGAAAACGTTTTCTTGAAATAATAATAATATTATAATATTATGATAATTTATTATACTTATTATAATAATATTAATATTGGTGGCACGATGGCGCAGTGAGTAGCGATGTCGCCTCACAGCAAGAAGGTCGCTGTTTTGAGCCTCGGCTGGGTCAGTTGGCATTTCTGTGTAAAGTTTGCATGTTGGGTAAGCTAAATTGTCTGTAGTGCAGGGGTGCTCAACCCTATTCCTGGCGATCGACCTTCCTGCAGTTTTCAGTTGCAGCCCTTATCAAACACACCTGCCTGTAATTATCAATTGCTCCTCACGTTCTAAATAATTGGTTCAGGTGTGTTTGATCAGGGTTGGAGCTGAAATCAGCTGGAAGGTCGATCGCCAGGAACAGGGTTGAGCACCCCTGCTGTAGTGTATGAGTGTGTATGTGCGTGTATGAATGTCTATGGGTGTTTCCCAGTATAAAAACATATGCTGGATAAGTTGGCGGGTCATTACGCTGTGGCAACCCCAGATTAATAAAGGGACTAAGCCGAAAAGAAAATGAATGAATGAATGAATGAATAATAATATTTCCTTACTTAAACATCATTGGAGAAATATTTGTAAAAGAATTAACAGGAGGGCTAATATATAAAGTATATGTTATAATATATAGTTGTGAAATATTTAAGTCATATTTTGTATTTTTAACTGATTAAAAAAATATGCAAAATTTTATGACGTATACAGGTGACACGGTGGCTCAGTGGGTAGCACTGTCGCCTCACAGCAAAAAGGTTGCTGGTTCGAGCCCCGGCTGGGTTAGTTGGCATTTCTGTGTGAAGTTTGCATGTTCTTCCCATGTTG
Organism: Danio kyathit; assembly: GCA_903798195.1. NCBI lineage: Eukaryota > Metazoa > Chordata > Actinopteri > Cypriniformes > Danionidae > Danio > Danio kyathit. The sequence goes on from LR812529.1 coordinate 44,749,004, forward strand.
TTCTCCTCCGGGTGCTCCGGTTTCCTCCACAGTCCAAAGACATGCGCTATAGGTGAATTGAATAAACTAAATTGTCTGTAGTGTGTGAGTGTGAATGAGTGTGTATTGGTGTTTCCCAGTGCTGGGTTGTGGCTGGAAGGGCATTCGCTGCGTAAAACATATGCTGGATAAGTTGTCGGTTCATTCCGCTGTGGTGACCCCTGAATAATAAAGGGACTAAGCCGAAAAGAAAATGAATGAATGAATGAAATTGGCCGTAGCGTATAAGTGTGAACGCAAGGGTTTATGTATGTTTCCTAGTGCTGGGTTGCGGCAAGAAGGGCATCCGCTGCGTAATACATATGCTGGATAAGTTGGCAGTTCATTCCACTGTGGTGACCCCTGATTAATAAAAGGACTAAGCCCAAAAGAAAATGAATGAATGAATGAATGAATTATGACGTATACGTGTGAAAGCACATTTGTTCATTAAAAAATAACAAACATATGTTATTAACTTTTATTATATTTGAGAGTCTTAAATATTTTCCTATGCATAATTCACTTTCCAATCCACATCTAATTTACCCAAGGCATTGTTTTCAATATATAGAGTCCAAACATAACTATGTAATGTTGATCTTTACATATAAAAACATTTAATAGGCAAAGTTTCATACAGTGGAGTACCTCAAGCAGTGCATATTAAATATATACATGATCATTTGAATCTAAACGTATATGAAGTCAAATATTCCATTTTGTGTCCCTTTTGTGACATGGAAGATTGTGATCCATGTCTCTCTGTGTCTGAGGCCCCGTTTACACTAGTACGTTTTAGTTTTAAAACGGCGTTTTAGAATGAAAACGATCTGCGCCCACACTAGCGTTTCTGAACAGCTCTCAGTCTACATTAAAACGGTGAAAACGCACATCACGTGACCACACACACACTCTCTGGCATGCACTGCAGTGTGCTTTGAGCGCACACCCACATGAGAGCTGTGCACGTCGGACTGTTCATCACGGATCTACCGCTGGATCTAATCTCACTATATTTGTTAAAGGTAGGGCTGGGCGATATGGCAAAAAAAAAAAAAAAAAAAAAAAAAAAAAAAAAAAAAAAAAAAAAAAAAAAAATCGCGATTTTTTCATAAAGTTTGACCAATTCACGATTTCGATTTCGATTTTTTATTTATTTTTTTATTAATTTTTTTTTTACTGTGTAACTACCTTACCAGCTTACCTTGTTCATTTAAATTTAAATAAATGCTGAAACTAGTTTTTTTCATGCTCACTTGTAAAAGAGAAGCAATAGTGTGACTAAACGCGGTTATGGCACTCTCTCATATAGGGATGCTAAACATAGCTACAATAGAAGTCACAGCAGGTCATATGTTGTGCAGCTTTGGGCAAATTTTATTTGGAGAGAAAATGACCAAAATGTAACTTGAAGATTAAAAAGGATTGGAGGGGAAATAAATATTCAAATCTCTTTACATAACAGAAAAATAAACAATGATAATGCAACAATAGTTTACCTGTATTAGTGGCATGGCAGAAATATAGATTTAGACAGGCCTTGTCAAAGTGAGCGGGCACTTTCACTAATAAAAAATATAGCACTTAAATTATTTCATAACAATCAATAAAATAACAGCGGTTTTATATTAAAAATTGGTAATGATATAAAATATACTACATTTTGATGGTAAAATATAACCATTTAAACGATTTTGTATTTAAATATTAAATAACGAATGCATCAAGTTAAATATAAAAAAACGAATGAAACAACACATAGCATATCAGGATATAAAGGACTATATTTAGCAGAATGCTGCTCTTTTTATCTTTGTAATTTTATAGTTTTATTTTTGTTATTTTAATTATTTTTTGTCTTCATAAATAACTAACGAGCTATAGACAAATATCTGCTTGACGTTTTAGAAAATATTTGTGCGTAGCTCCACCACCCAGTGTATATTAAAGATCACCGTGAAAAAAAAAAAAAACCCACAGAAACCTGTTACATATCTATATATATATTTAAATGTCTTATATTTAACTAAATCGTATAATAGCCTATAGCTGAAATGTTAGAAATTGCTTCATTTATTTTTTATAAAACATTTGTCGATACGTATTGATATTTTTTGGAGTAAAAACTGCCGACATTTAAGAATCCATATTTATTTTATTCATTCATTCATTTTACTTGTTTATTGGTGCATATATGGGTTATGATTTAATTCATACAGTACCTTGACAGCTACTGTGCCACTCCGTAATTCAAGCAAAAGTCCAAATTAAAGAAAGATTTGACTTTCTGCGGTGACCGACATTTACAACACGCCGTAACCGTCCTTCAGGTGGTGCGCGGGTCCCCGTCTCGCAGCTCGCGCGGGAGACACAGACGGCTGCGGGACGCGAACAACAGCACGACGCGCATGGAAACATTCGCGAAGCTGGCTGTTGTTGCTCTAGCGGGAAAATGTCCCGGTGTTCCCAATGGCTGGTCCGCCCTGGCGCGCTTCCGCTACCAGCTGTGGCAGCACATCAACAGAGCCGCGACGTCAACACACAGAATCAGCACAATTCAGCACGGTTGTCTAACAGTTTAGAACGGTTTGGCACGATAGTGGAAAAGCGGCTTTAATATTTTTATTTAAAAACCGCGATTCCTCGATTTTGTAAAAAATAAAATCGTCTTAAAACGTAAATTCGAATTAATCGGGGAAAAAAAAAAAAAAAAAAAAAAAAAAAAAAAAAATCGAAAAAAAAAAAAAAAATCGAAAAAAACCGCCCAGCCCTAGTTAAGATGATATTTAATTCATCTTGTTGTCTATATCTGATGACATATTCCCCGACTTTGGTCTTTTGAATCTATTACTTGTTCTCAGGTAACGTGCTTTGTCTGAGCGCAAAGATAACTTGGGTTAATATCTTAATTAATGTAACCGCGGATACCGATTCTGCACATCTGACAGATTGTTTGCCTTTATTTTCTCTATTGTATAAACTTATTGTGCGTTATACTTTTATAATGGCCATTATTGATCATTAAAACGGATATTCAGTGAAAGAGAGTTTCATATTTTCAATGAAAATGAAAGGAGGCAGTCATGCTATAGGCTCCGTTTCATTATAAATATGCTTGAAGATGATGGTCATATCATGCAGCTACACGACGCCTCAACATTTTTGATGTCTGTTGCTAATATCAAAATGAAAATAGGCAGTTCCTCACATCATGTTTTCATTTTATTGTTAAGATAGTGAAACAGTATAGCCAGGGTCATGTGAATGACTTTATAAAGTACACACTCGGGAGTTTGTTTTCCATATCAAACTTGCGAAGTCTGAACTTACACAGAAGATGAAGACTGAACTGTGTGTAGACTACTTAATATTGAGGAAAAAGCCCCAATCAGATAGGTGAATGTCTGCAGCCACGCCTCCGTTTTCAGATGTCTCCATTTTCCCCCATCTACACTGGCACAGAGCAGCAGCGTTTTAGTTTAAAAACGGCCTCTCCAGCGTTTTCAAAACGCTCCGTTTTCAGGGCTCAAAAACTCCAGCGTAGTGTGGATGGATGGCGTAACCGTAGCAAAACTTATGTGTTTTAAAACTAAAACGTATTAGTGTAAACAGGGCCTGAGACGATGTAGAATGTTGATTAAGAAGCCGTTTTGCAAGTTCTAGGCTCTTAACACCTTTGTCCTTCAGAAGAACAAAGGACAGATGGTTCTCCAACGTCTCCATTGCCATTGATAAGCTTAAGTGTTAACTCTGCAGCAGTAGTCTATATTGAAAATTAATTTCCACAAGTTTCTGACTTTACCGCTGAACACTACACATAAAATTAGAAAATGCAAAATTCATATTTAATAAATGCACAACTATGAATTATACAAAAAAAAAAAAATCATCTTTTCTCATCTGAATGACAAGTCTTCAACCGCATATAAATGCAGGAACTGAATTACCAATCTCAAATCAATTCTGAATGTTGCACAACCCTGCCGGAGGCTATTGTTACAGTGCCTTATTGTTGTATTCTTGTTTTGTTATGACAGTGTCACTCCTGAAGAACCTGAAACACGCCAACATCGTAACGCTGCATGACATCATCCACACGGACCGATGCCTCACTCTTGTATTTGAGTATCTGGTAAGCTTTTCTTCACAATGCTATGAAAACAGTAGCAGGCTTTAGCTGAGCTCTTATGCCAACCTGTCCATCCCAAGATGCTTTGTTACATTGGGTGGAGATGGAATTTGAAGTATTTTCCACTTTATCAATTATGTAAGCAACCATACAACTAGTGCTGGGTGAGATGACAAAAATATCATATAAAATCTCAAGATTTAAGTAATCTCTTATCCAGATAACCATACATATATCACAATATACTACCTTTTATGTAAATGCAGTCAATTAAGTTAAAATATATTGACCACATATAAAACTGTTTTTTTTTACATTTTAAAATACTGTATATACACAAATATTTACTTATTTATATATACTATTTATTTATAAACTACTTATCATATTTCTCACTTGATTCAGAAGTTCGGGTCAAATGTTTGATTAAAATGTAGAAATATAAAATGAATATTAATAAAAAATAAAACACTTTTCAAAAACGAATGATAAAAACCATTAAAAAAAAACAAAAAATGCTAAATAAAATGCAAAATGTAAATGTTGTTCTTTCTCATGATGCTGTTATTCATGTTTCTGTCTGCATCTCCGTAATGGCGTGTAATATTGAAAATATGAATAATGAAAATGTATTATCGTAAACAATGCATTTTGTGACACCACAATAAAAACAACATAGCAGCCATTGACTTTCATAGTATTTGTTTTTGCTACTATGGAAGTCAATGGTGACAGGTTTACAACAAAAAGAAACTCAAAGATATGGAATCACTTGAGAAAATATAATATATCCTTTTAAAAACCAATGATTACAGGTCCAGCATAAAAATAAAAAATATTGCTAATTAAAATGCATTGTACTTTCACTATTGCAACTTTCTACCATTCATGTGGCATGTAATATTACGCTCTTATAAATTATGAAGAACTATTAATATAAATAACCCCACAAAATAAAAGAGAGCATAATAATAGATGATAATAATACAATATGTATATATTGTAACTGGAATTCTGACAACTGAGTTGGGGATCCATGTGCAGTTTTATTAAAGAATAGTCAGGCAGGCAATGGTCAAACAGGAGCAAAACAGAAGCAAAAAGGAAATCTAGAATTATAGTCTAAAACAGGCAAATGGTCAGGCTAGGTAGTAAAGAATCAATAACAGGAAAAGGATCAAGGCAAGGATCGAGACACGGAAAAAGACTAGACAGGACTAACACTTTGTAATGCTACCGGATAATCAAACTACAAGACTCAGCCCAGAAGTATGTGTGTGTGCGGTGTAAATAGTCCTTGTTTTCAGTCCTTCACCAGCTTCCAGCTGTTTGTGTGTAATCAAAGGAAAACCGAAACAGGTGTGTGTGAAGTGCATGACAGGATTTGTAGTCCATATGGTAATAGGATGGTAGTCCTAGTGAAAGTGCGATTCCCAACGATCTACAAGCCTGGATCGCTGGTGATTGTGATATATATATATATATATATATACACACACACACACACACACACACACACACACTGTAAAACTCAAAAAGTTAAGGTAACTCAAACCATTTGAGGTAATTGCAACAAACAATTTAAAGTTCAAAAACTAATCCTAATGAGTACTGTGAACTTAATCCAATTGAGTAAACGAAGCACTCAGAGCACAGTGAAACCCAATAAATGAAGAGAACTCAAACCAACTGAGTACTGTAAAACCCAATAAGTTAAGGCAACTCAAACCATTTGAGAAAACCGATTGCTACAAACCATTTGAGTAAAAGAAAACTAATCTATATGAGTACTGTGAACTTACTTCATTGAAGTTATAGTAATGAGTAAGCCCACACGGAATCTGCGCGCGCAGAATTCCGCAGATTTCCGCAGATTTCCGCAGACTTTTAGCCCATCATTAATTCTGTTTATTTACTTACAGTTAATTATTTACTGTTAATCTAATTGGATTTGCATTTTAAACATTATATAAAAGTTAAAAAGATATTATTTTTTATTTCACATTTTAAGGTTTTAGTTATGATACTCCTAAAATTATTCCGCAGAAATCCGCAGATTTTTACCAAAATTCTCCGCAGAAATAGCAAAAAACGTCCGCAGAATCCATCTGGCCCTGGTAATGAGGTATTTAAATAACTCAATACCTTTAACACGGAGTTTAAAACTCTTTTCAAATGAGTACAAATAACTTTACACGCAAGAAAATAAACATTTGAAAAATAGTGATTACATTTTCATTGTTTGGTGAACTATCCTTTTAAGGTGGCTTTAGAATCCCCAGCAACTAATGCATAATACTAATTCTGGATAAAACAAAGGTGATAAAAAAAAAAACATCACCAATTTTTTTAAGAAATGTTTACTGTGTCTCTAGTGTGAGGTCTGAATATCTTCATATTGCACAGACCTACATAGAAATGTGACATGACCAATTATTTGAAATACTGTTTTGATGTAAAACATGCTGTATTTTACAGGACAGTGACTTGAAGCAGTACCTCGACAACTGTGGAAACCTAATGAGCATGCACAACGTTAAGGTAACAAATACTGTGCTGTTTTCTTTCCAAACCTACACAGTCAGCTACCTTCTAAGACAGCATCCTAATGTAGGAAAGCACAAGAGAAACGCAACTCAAAACTGATTCTGATAGAGTGTGACATGTTGACATGATGCTAAAATAATGACACAATTTTTGTGACAATTTGTCAATCGATTATGAACACAACGCTACTCGACAACATGATAAGAAGCACAGCCAATCATAAGAGTGTTTTAAAATTAACAATTATGGTGAGCAGGATTTTGCACCAATAAGATTCCAGTGGGCAGGGCTTTCCAGAGAAGCAACTGAGATACTAATGAGATCCAATTTAGCAGACACAGGGAAAGAAATTAGACTATTGGGGACTCATAATTGACTAATTAGTTTGTTTAAATGTCTAATAAGTCAATTTATTAAAGAAAATGACATATAAATTAGTTATAGATCTCTGGATGACATTTTAAACACTGATTAAATGCATCTAATGACTTGGAAATAGCCCATATGTTTTATGATAATTGGGAATTTAAACTGGGGGGAAAAAAGCTAATTGCTTTTTGTTTGTCACTTTATCAAAATCTCACAGAATTTAAACGCTGAGCTAGGTGCAAAAAGTGCAAACGTTTTATATTTATTTATATATATATATTTATTTATATATATATATATATATATATATATATATATATATATATTAGTGCTGGGCCGTTAACGGCGTTAACGTGCTGCGTTAACGCGAGACTCTTATCGCGCGATAAAAAAAATATCGCCGTTAATCTATTCTCAAAATTGGGTTGGGAGCTGGGTCTATTCTACGCAAGCTATGATGACTTTCACCTTGATATATTACCGCGGATGTATACCTGACCGGTGAGCCGTCTGCTCTATTGAATCAAATCAGCAGGATGCCTGACTCTAACTGCAGTTTCACTTTTCATTTATTCCTTCGTGACAAACTGGGGTAATAAAGACGCAAATACGGAGTAAGGACAGGTGAGAGAGTTATGGAGTTTAATAACGCATGCCAAATGGTAAGAAAAAAAAACTTCCGCATTTCGCGATGTGTGTATGTGTGTGTGTTTGTGTATGTGTGTGTGCAGTCCTTTCTGACAGCCGCGTGTGGACCTTGTCGGAAAATATGGCAAAAGGTCCTAAAGACCGCGGTGTTTACTTCAATAATGCCACTAAAATCTGAATACTCCACATCTTAATTCCATTTCTGTTTAGTTCAGTGCTGACTTTAGTCTGGTTAAGCTCATCAGAATTCGCTGTTTGGAGCTTATGTAGGCCTACAGTTCAACATTCATGTTTAACTGAATAAACAGTTAGTAAACACAAGTAAGTAAACACATCATATTGAACATCATTTATTTTCATCACCAATTATCATAGTAGAACAGTTTCTCAAGCAGTTTGTGATGCATTTTGGAAACATTTTGGAGATGAGACACTGGTCTAATGCGACACCCGGCTTGAGAAACTCGTTCTCAAAGACTTATTATTCTGGTAGCACACATATTCTGAATACCTTCGGCAGAATTCAAATGAGCCATTTTAATCTAGATTAATCTAGATTAATTTTGAAATTAATCTAGATTAATCTAGATTAAAAAAATTAATCTATGCCCACCTATAATATATATATATATATATATATATATATATATATATATATATATATATATATATATATATATATATATATATATATATATATATATATTTATATATACAGTTGAAGTAAGAATTATTAGCCCCCCTTTGAATTTTTTTTCTTTTTTAAATATTTCCCAAATGATGTTGAACAGAGCAAGGAAATTTTCACAGTATGTCTGATAATATGTTTCTTCTGGAGAAAGTTAAAAATACACTCTGTACCACCCCTTTAAGATTTTTTTTCCTCGATTGACTACAGATCAAATCACTATTGTCCAATGATCTAATTAGAACTAAATACTAATATTGTGCAAAATAACTAATCTATTATTTGTCATCATGGCAAAGACAAAAGAAATTAGAAACTAGTTATTAAAACTGTTTAAAAATGTGTTTAAAAATATCTTCTCTCCGTTAAACAGCACTTAGAAATACTAGAAAAAATAAATACAGTTCACAGAAAAGTTAATAACTGTCTTCAACTGTAGTCAATCTTGGTAAAAAAAAAAAAAAAAACAGTATTTAAATGAACAATCAAAACTTATTGCCCTGTAGTGATATTTTCAAATATGATTATATAAATTTTTTTGACAAAACCAAGTTTTTTATCTTATGATAAACTATAATTAACACACTAACCCCACACCGTTTAAAAAAAAAGTTGGCTTCCACACAATTGCTTCATGTTGTCCCAAAACAAATCTGAAAAAAGTCAACTTCAACATAGGCTCATTCTGAAAACGTAGCTCTATATACATTTCTGGAGATCACAAATAATGTAGCCAGAGGAAAATATGGCTGCATTTCGTCTTTAAAATGAATGCTACGGGCGGTATGACACCGTTTCTTTTCGTGCTTACCAGCTGACCGATTACCTTCATATAAAACGGCTTTCCCACTGTAACCAGTTTATCCAGTGGCTTGCAAAACACGTCGGCGGACTTGAGAGACGGAGCGAAGTTGACTGCGCTGACAGGGTTTGAGTCCGGTGAAGAACGATTTGAGAAAGCAGGTAAAAAAAACAAAAGCTAAAAAAAATCAAGTAAATAACAGGGTGAGAATGTGGATTTTTCTGGATTGCCTTTGAAAACACTGTCGGTTGGGTTTAGGGAAGGCGGTGAGCGCTGGTCAGTCTGTGCTTTTGAAAACACAATCGGTTTAGGGGAGGAGGAGGGTGGGTCAGTCGATCATTCAGTCAGTCAGACAGTCATTTAGTCAGTCAGTCAACAGCGGCCTCTGGTGGATTTACGGGAAAACACCAGGTGCGAATGGCCCTTGTGAGAGAAATTTCAGATCTCAAAAAGCGTACAGTTGCAATCAGAATTATTAAACCCCCATTGAATTTTTTTTTCTTTTTTAAATATTTCCCAAATGATGTTTAACAGAACAAGGTAATTTTCACAGTATGTCTGATAATATTTTTTCTTCTGGAGAAAGTCTTATTTGTTTTATTTCAGCTAGAATAAAAGCAGTTTTTAATTTTTTAAAACCCATTTTAAGGTCAAAATTATTAGCCCCTTTAAGCTATATATTTTTTTCAATAGTCTACAGAACAAACCATCATTATACAATAACTTGCCTAATTACCCTAACCTGCCTAGTTAACCTAATTAACCTAGTTAAGCCTTTAAATGTCACTTTAAGCTGTATAGAAGTGCCTTGAAAAATATCGAGAAAAATATTATTTACTGTCATCATGGCAAGGATAAAATAAATCAGTTATTAGAAATGAGTTATTAAAACTATTATGTTTAGAAATGTGTTGAAAAAAAATTCTCTCCGTTAAACAGAAATTGGGGAAAAAAATAAACAGGGGGGCTAATAAATCAGGGGGTTGAATAATTCTGATTGCAACTGTACACAGCGGCCTCTGGTGTATTCGTGAAAACAAAAACTGCAAAAAATTAACTTCCTTGGGACTTTCCAGAAATGTATATAGGGGTACGTTTTCAGAATGAGCCTGGGTTAAAATCATGTAACAGCAAGCAAATACATTGAAGAGTATTTTGATCAAAAAACTAAAAAGATTCAATATTCTTTCATGTTGTCCCAACATAAATTAAGTTTAATTTTAATCAAATTTAAGTGGAGTGAACATAAAATAATTAAATTGTCCCTAAAAATACCTCAATAATTGTGTTATTTCAGTTCATTTCATGTAAGTAGAACATGCAACAAAAAAATTGAGTAAAAAAAATTATGGGTTGTTATATTTTTTCCAATTAAATTTAAATGATACTTTTTAACCTAATGGTTTAGTTTGTCCATATTTGACCCACTGTTGGGTAACAACAGCCCAGCATTTTTATGGTCTAATTAACTCAATAAATGCAAAGAAGCCATGAATTTTCAAGTGGTCTAGACTCAGAAAATCCCTTTTGCTTCTTGTTAAAACTACTTATTTAAAATGAGTTGAAACAACACTCTTCTTGAGCAATTATGGGACAACTTAATTGTTTTATGTTCGATCCACTTAAATTTGTAAAAACGATTAAGGTAACTTAATAGATTAGTGTTGGGACAACATGAAGGAATGGTGTGAAAACCAGCATTTTTTACAGTGTATAACGACCAGTACTTGTTTATACTCATAAAACAACAGTGATTTTAGCTTTACGCTTTTAGTTTATCCAACAACAAGAACTCAGCCAAGTTAAAAATACAGCTGAATCTGTTTTAATCATCAAAACATTTTTTTGCATGCATTCAGGAATCTGCAATGGATACATACGATGTTGCCTTAAAAAACAGACATCACACAAGGCAGCTGCCTACATTTTGGATGCAATAAAATGCCGTCTTTGTTGCTAGTTCAAGTTTTAGAAAGCGCTAACATCCGCCTCTCTGTCCTTGTAGATATTTATGTTCCAGCTCCTTCGCGGTTTATCATATTGTCATAAGAGGAAGATTCTCCACCGAGACCTGAAGCCTCAGAATCTGCTCATTAATGACAAGGGAGAACTCAAGCTGGCAGACTTTGGTGAGGCTTTTTTTTCCTGAATATTCACAGATGCGTTTACTTTGGTGTGCTGTACAAAGAATATCTGGCTTGTTTTTTTAGCGCATTACCCAGCAGCGCTTTCCCATGCGACTCCCCATTTTAATTCAGCTCTTGGCTCTGATTCTGGGTTACCCAGCAACGTTTGCTCATCGCAGTAATCTTGCCGTGTTATCTTTGCTTGTTAAGGTTTGGCCAGAGCGAAATCGGTCCCGACAAAAACCTACTCGAATGAGGTGGTGACCTTGTGGTATCGACCCCCTGATGTTCTACTGGGATCCACTGAATACTCCACACCCATAGACATGTGGTAAGAAGATTCTCCCATAATCCTCGGCTGGATAACACTGAACACAATGGTGCTACAGTATTGCGCTGGTCACAGTGTGCCTGTTATTATGTTATGAAAGCATGAAACTCAATACATGTGAATATGCAATGCTAAGTCTATAAAAGAGGGTCAAATATAGGCCCTTAATATGATATATTTTAATATTCATTCATTCATTCATTCATTTTCTTTTCGGCTTAGTCCCTCTATTAATCAGGGGTCACCACAGCAGAATGAACCGACAACTCATTCAGCATATGTTTTACGCAGTGGATGCCCTTCCAGCTGCAAACCATCACTGGAAAACATCCATACACACTCATTCACACACATACACTACAGACAATTTAGCTTACCCAATTCACCTGTACCGCATGTCTTTGGACTTGTGGGGGAAACCGGAGCACCCGGAGGAAACCCACGCGAACACAGGGAGAACATGCAAACTCCACACAGAAATGCCAACTGACCCAGCCAGGCTCGAACCAGCGACCTTCTTGTTGTGAGGCGATTGCGCTACCCACTGCGCCACCGTGCTGCCTTCATATTTTAATATAATCATGTAAATTAGAGGTTTAAAATTATAATTAGACAGAAAAAACTTGGTAACACTTTATTTTAAGTCACAATTCACACCATTAACAAACCATTCACTTTATGGGCCCTATCATACACCCGGTGCAAAAAGGTGCAAGGTGTGTATGGCGTGATTTGTTGCCATTTTCAGATCAGCGCAACAGTAATTTTCACGTTTTGCGCCACGTTGTTTAAATAATAAATCAATTTGCACCACTTTGTGGTGTGGTGTATTGACCAACTAAAAGCTGCTCTAAAGTCCAGCGCAAAGGACATTAGTTATGCGCCTATGCAGGTCCAAAGTATTCAATTGTTACATAAATTGTTTTCTGCATAAATAAAAAAACACTACGTCTATGCCTTTTGTATAATGTTATTATTATTAGCAGTATTATTTATTATATGCATATTTATATTTGTTTTAATAAAAACGAGTTTAGATTTGTCCACCTGTTGGGTTTGAGACATCTGCATCACTATATGGGGCATAAGAACAGGACGTGTGTTTCGATGTAACTCAATTGTTTGACCACAATTCATTATTATTGTTCATTTATTCATTGCTGGAAATTAAAACTAAATTTAAAAATAGTTTTTTAGCAAAAATTTGCGCTTAAACTAAATTAAATATGTAGGCTAATTGATGTCTTCAGTGGAGTGCGTACAAGACTGTTTTCTTATTCACGAAAGTAAAGGAGTAAAGTAAAGAGTAAAAGTAAAGTAAAGAGAAAGTAAAGAGGCTGAATGGAGGAGGCTCGTTTTTTATCCTCGTGCTGCAGATGGTCTGTTTAACTGTTTTCTCGCTAGTGAAGCATTCAGTTTTTCTACTTACAAAGTCTGCCATGTAAATAGTAAATGCACCATGGTGCGACGGAATTGACTCTTAAAGGGAATGGGAGATGAGAGTCTGATTGGTTTAATACACGTTATGCTCAAAACACACCCGGAACTCATTAAGAGAATAAGCACAACCCTGTTAGACCATGCACCAGGGCGCAAACCATATTGTATCATCCTTAAAATAGCAAAAGTGGATTCAGACATGCCCTTTTGCGCCATGATTTAATTCAATTTAATTCATGTTTATCTATATATAGCGCTTTCCACAATATAGATTGTGTCAAAACAGGTTAACATAGTTTTAGTAAATTCCTGATTTTAGAGTTGAAGTTCAGTTTAGTTCAGGGTGGTTTAAATTTCACTGCTGAAAGTTCAAACACTGTGGAGCAAATCCACCAAAGCGCAGCTCCACAAGTCCTGATCCAAGCAAGCCAGTGGCGACCGGCAAGGAAAAAAAAAAAAAAAAAAAAGAAAAAAAAAAATACTTCACCAATTGACGAAGTGAAGGGAAAAAAAACCTAGAAAGAAACTAGGCTCTGTTGTGCACGACCATTATTCTTCTGGACAAAGTTCCTGTGTGGAGCGGCAGTCTAGGCGCTATGAGCTTTAGACTTTGCGCCTAGATCATTAAAATAGAGCCCAAAGACTTTTAGCTCAATAAACTATTTATTATTAATAGTTATTAAGGTAATAGTTGGGTTTAAGATCATACTTGATCATACTTTATTAAGTACGTTTACAGTTAGTCATCTAGCAAAAGATTTTATCCAAAGCGACTTACAATTGAGGAGATATACAGTGGGTCAACAAGAAGAAGCAATACACACAAGAAGTGCTAAATATAAAAACCAACTGTTAGTTCTCTAGAATTAAGTGCTAAGGTAAGGAGAGGGGAGTGGTTTTTAATACATAGAGAGAAGATTGTTTCTACAGGTGGTGTTATGAAGCACACTTCATAAATCCACAGTGTTGTTTTTTAATAGATATGGAGTGATTGTAAGAAAATGTCTGGTGCAAATGTGCAAAACTGGTGCAAGTGTCTGTTAAAGTGTCAGAGATATGAATGAGCGTGTTTTCTACTAAGTACTAATACACAGTTAATATCTTAATAATAGGCAGGTAATAAGCAGTAAAACCACGAATTGTGACTTAAAATGTTATGTATGTGTAATTTCATTAATTAAAAAAAAAAGTAATTAAATGCATTAATTAAATTAGAATAAGCCCCATTTGATCAATTTGTTTAACAATGCATTATTAAAGTATTTGCACTAATTTGACTTTCTTAAAATGTATTATCGTTTTAATATAGAGATTTTTAGAAGCAGCATAAATCTGCTAATTGTAAAAACATCTGCACTTTTTTTCAGCAATAAAATGTTTTTAAATTGTTTAAACAAAATGTAAGAAATGTATCCATTTAAATAAGACAACTTGAGTGATTAAATTTATTTAACACTCAAATCAGGAAACCGTTTATTTTATTTGTATTTAGATATTATTTATAAATAGATCTCTATTATAGAGTTATTAATCATCTTTTCGTTTCATATGAATTTAATTATTTTACCTTTAATAAATAATATTTTTGATCAGACTAAAAGTTCCATAATTAAATTTATTACTTGCAATTAATTATTTTAGACCGCTACATCCGTAGAATAAAATTAACCCAACTAGACTAAATGTATGAGATTGATTTACATTAGGTTTAATGGTGATAAATCACTGAATTATTACTATTGTATAAATCTCATTCTTAATAGTATGTTACTCTTATTTGGTAGTTACACATGACTGACAAATATGCATGACATTAAATCAGTTTGTTAAATCTCTGTGTTCCAAGTGAATTAAATCGTCTATGCAGTTAAAACACAAAAATCTCAATATAAATATTTATTACCTCAACATATTCTCTAGGGATGTCCTGATCAGGTTTTTCTGCCCTCAAGTCCGAGTCAGAGTCATTTGATTTTGAGTATCTACTGACAACAAAACCCGATCCGATACTTCAATAGTACATAAAAAAGAATGAAGAAGAGTAAAGAAACAGATCCAGGATGATCCTTATTTTTTATTGAATTCACCTTATTTTTACATTCAACAACTCTGTTAACAAACAGAGCACTTTTTTCGAGGTAGCTTGAACAATCAAGTAATAAATAACATCAATTCTTCACCTTTGAACTTTAGTGCAAAAGTAAATATAAAAAAAATCTACTATAAAAACAAATAGCACCTCAACTTAAAATACCCAACAGGCAATCCCAAGTTTACATACAGTATCTCACAGTTTGCTATGGCAATGTTGTCGTCATCAACTTCATAATACCTCCAGACCGCAGACATACTCGCGATTTCCGCTTCAAGCTGCTTCCGTGTTCTACTTTGCCGGCATTTAACTAATAGCATCTCTGCAACAAAGTGATGTCATTCTGCATGTGTTGCTGTTTCTGTGTGAAGTCAAGAAAGTGGTCTAAGGGTGCTTTCACATCTGTAGTTAGCTTCTTTTGGTCCGGACCAAGGGCAATAAATTATACATTGTAGCATTTTTGCCGTCTTTGGGTCCTTTTCACACCACACTGATTGATTTGGTCCGAACCAGTTGAAAAGAACCAAAATGCAGTCATCTGACAAAATCCACATCACTCATTGGCCAGATGTTGTTGAACATATTTCCTAAACAGCTTTTCGATTGGTCAGAATTCACGTGCAGGAAAATGCCAATGGAACGCACAAGTAAACAAACCGGCAGACACAAAATGTCACTTTTTACTATGGAGGGACAACTGCGCTGGCTGATTGTATCCCTGGTCATAGTATACTATATAGTTTGTATACATCACTTTAGACAAACTATACATTTTGGGAATGAAGTGCGGCCGTGGCTGAAAAACAATGTTTTAAGGCATCCAAAAGGCGAATGTGCTTCGTACGTCACTTCCGGAAATATTACCAACGATCCATCGGGTAATGTCTTTTGGTAAACCGCTGTCAACAAATATTTTTCCTCCACATTCTATAATGCACGGCGCATCGGCCTACGGCAGCTGGATTAGTCCAAAAAGGCGCAGTACTTTTTGCGGTTGGGTCTGTTTTAGTTCAGATCATATTCTCACCACAAACGAACAGCTCTAGGGTTTGTTTGAAAGCGTACCGAAATCACCTCTTCAAGGAGGTCTCAGTACGCTTTTTTGGTCCGCTTTTAGTGCGCACTCGAGTACGATTTCTACATTCACACCTGCCAAAACAAACCAAGAGGGAAAATGAACTCTAAAGTGATTCAAAAGAACTAAATAAGGCAGGTGTGAAAGCACCCTAACTCTGTGCTACTGCATAACTATAGATGTCTTCAAAAATAATGACAAATATATATATTCGAGTCCTGATCGGGAGGTAATGTCCAATTCCGATCGAGTTTGAAACCGCGTGATCGGGCCCGTTTTCCGATCACGTAATCGGATCTGGACATCCCTAATATTCTTTATATATCTCATAATATTTATTATACATGTTTATTATGAGAACTCTCCATTCGTTTGAACATTTTAAACTTTTACAGCTCTCAAACACATTACATTTCAGTCTTTTCATTAATCATTTCACGTCAGAAGCTCTAAATGATCGGGTTCACGTAACCTTTTGCTTTTGGGGGGCGTTATGGGGAAGAAAAAAAAAGTCCCATTTATGAACTTTATGAAATAATACATCAAACTGCCTTTTGATCATGCCAAAGAGCTCTTGACTGTTGCTCAGTCCTCCAGAAGAAACATTAAGTTAGAAAATTGAATTCTGTCTTTCCTGACACAACCTTTTAACGTCACCCGTGCTCCTCGGGCAACCTTGGATAGCTGACACAGACTCGGACGTAAATGCTTTTTTAAAGCTAAGCCGCCCTGTTCGATAAAAAAAAAAACGCCGTTGTGTTTAATCCTGGGGATTAGTCCAGTGGGCTAATCAATCGGAGCGTGACAGCAGCCACATGTGTCTTTCCCGTATCTCCAGCTCACAGCTTTCCTGAAACTCCCCTCCAGTCGAGCACACGTCAAACTGTGACAGGAGACGGCGTATCTAAAACATCTGTGACAGCCCTGATCTGATATATATTCAAATCAGGTCTGCTGGCTTCATTCCAAAGCTCAGACGTATAGAAGAACAGCACAGAAATTAAGATGTAAGATTAATAAGATGCTGCCGTTATCATATTTTCTTGTTGTGATTAATTACTGAAACCTTCATCACGATATATGGTATTATTGTGATATTGCAGCAAAAAAGATTACTTTAACATAGTGGTGCGCAATATCATTTGAGTATTGATATATTGATATCACAATGTGTTTATCCGCAATAGTCACATCGCAGGATTAGGTTAATTATCAAATATTTAAACAAAGATGTTATTAAATATTTAGCTGGCAGCTAGCTCTCTGCAACTCTTACATGGCCGCCCAATAAAGCTAAGCAGGGCTGTGCCTGGTCAGTACCTGGATGGGAGACCACATAGGAAACTATAGGTTGCTGCTGGAAGTGGTGACCAGCAGGGGGCACTCAACCTGCGTTTGTGTGGAGCCTAATGCCTAATGCCTAAAGTATATTTATGGGGATTGTATACTGCTCAGTGAGCGCCATCTTTCAGATGAGATGTTAAACCGAGGTCATTAAAAATCCAAGGATGTAATTTGAAAAAAAAAAAAGTAGGTGTTTAACCCTGGCATCCTGCCCAATGGTCTTCTAACCATCCCCATATCATAATTGGCTTCATAACTCTCCACCATTGGTCTCCTCTCCACCAATCAGCTGGTGTGTGATGTGCGGTCTGGCGCAATATGGCTGCCATCATGTCACCCAGGTGGATGCTACACACTGGTGGTGAATGAGGAAATTGCCCCCCAAAAAAGTGTTAAGCGCTTTGAGTCTTCAGAAAAGCGCTATATAAATTTATTGTAATAAAATATAATTATCATCATTATATTATTACTTTTTAATTGTTTATACAGTGATAACCATGTTATTTTGTGTTTGATTGTTTAAGTTCTGTCCCTGAATACTGTTAGACTTTGCAGAAAACCGAAAACAGAATGTTTATTTAACTTTTTACTCTGCTCTGTTGTATTTATATATGCTTGTAAGTTATTATAATTTATGCAAATGCTCTGCATAGAAAAAGACTTCATCATCCCAACATATCTAAACAGATGAAATATTTTCAAATAGAGCTACTCAGTTCTTCTCAAAATGCAGTGAATTCATCGGCGCCAGCAGTGTAGTGGTTAGTGCGTCGACACATGCACTCTGGTGCTCACAGTGACCCGAGTTCGATTCCCACCTCGCGGTCCTATGCCGATCCTTCGGCCTAATCCCAATTCAATTTTTGTACCCCTACCCCTTCCCCTTGGCCCTTACAACCGAGGGTTAAGGGGAAGGGCTTCAAAACTTACCCCTTAGAATTGGGACAGCGCGTCAACACCTGCACACATCATCATATGTCATCGCAATCTCTTGCTTTATAAGAGATCAGACGATCACGACTGCTGTAGTTATTTCAGTTGTGTTATTTTTTGGTATTTATCTTCAGGAAATCACTGAAGAGATATATTATGTTTTCATAACGATCTAATGTGGCAATAAGATCGTAACTGTACTGTGTATTTACACAGCGGCCGTATTCATCTATGTAATCACACGAAAACAACATTAACATAAAAGCTCATTTTCAGCCACTAGACTGCTCTGACAGGGTATGCGAGTGTCATCGAGTGTCAGAATGTTGTGGGACTGCTGTACAGGAGTTATTATTAGGGATTATAGATAGCGAAATTTAGCTTTTTTTTTTTTTTTTTGCCTTTTTGTTTTTAAAAAGCATGATGGTAAAACACGAACCCGGTTATGAATATATTAAAACATGTGTTTGTTTGTCGTAAAAATTAGTAATAATGACAAAAAATACTAATTTGTGGATCTCCTTCCGGGTGCAGTGAAACTGCCGTTGTGGCAGGTGTATTCTGGGAAATTTTCTTACCCCTCCGTTTCAAGTGTGCTCCTGAAAAATCTTTGTTCGAAGGGGTGTATACCTCTTGCCTTTAGCCCTACGCCTTCAAGCTAAAGAGAATTGGGACACCACTACCCCTACGAGGGGTAGGGGTAAGGGGAAGGGCTAAGGGGGAGAATTGGGATTGGGCCTTCCTCTCTCTCTGCTTCCTATGCTTTCCTGTCAATACTCTCTACTGTCCTGTCCATTAAAGGTGAAAACCTCGAAAAAAATCATTATAATAAAAAAATTGCAGCGAATTCTCAAATCTGGTGAAATTATATTCATATTGTAATATATAATCGCAGGAAAACGTAAT
This sequence comes from Danio kyathit, assembly GCA_903798195.1. NCBI lineage: Eukaryota > Metazoa > Chordata > Actinopteri > Cypriniformes > Danionidae > Danio > Danio kyathit. The sequence goes on from LR812529.1 coordinate 44,768,455, forward strand.
ATCGCAAAGTCAGATTTGTCCAGTATAGCGCAGGCTTACTTTAGCAGGTATAATAATAACCATAAAGCAATACTGAGTGTATTGCTTTATTATAAATGCACTTTGAGTAAATAGACGCTTTTCAGAAGCATCAAATGCTCATCTAGCAGATATAAATTCACTTTTGTTCCAGAAGCCATAAGGCTTTATAAGCTTCAATTTTCAGCAAGTTTTAATTTTTAATGTGTGTTATGTTTTTTAGTTGTATTATTATATTTTTGTATCCTTATACAACAATTTTGTATTATTATTGTCACAAATCACCAGCAATCTACTCCTTACAGATTGCTGGTAAGCATAGAACTACAAATCTGCCGGTATATAGACTACAAGTTCCAGTCATGCAACACACACACACACACACACCTGCTCCAAGTATCCATTGATTAGATTCACACAGCTGATGCTGCTCATGGACTGATTACACTATACATACAGGTCAAGCTGCGGTCACACTGCACTTTTCTCCCCATAAACGTCCATTCATACACACGTGAATGGATCAGACCGGAAACGCAAGCTTGTCCGACAAGTTTTCGGAGTTCGCTGCATTGGAAAGTTCAGGCTTGGTGAACTCTGACCTGCGAAATCACATCACATGATTGCATGAAACCAATCGAAGATCAAAACATGACCTCTCTGGAGAGAAACTTAAAATATGGATCAATCGCTCGCTTTTTTAAATGTTTAATCATCTTGTTTAATCCCGCTCCTTTTCGCAGCGCCGAAGAACAGAATTTCGCACGCACAAACTCTAGTGTGACCGCAGAATCACTTTGAGACTCATTGCTGAGTCTTGTTATACTGTTAGTAAACATTATGACGGATTTTTCTTGCCTTCCGTGTTTAAACAATGCTTTGTTTTGTTTGTTTATTCCTGTCTGCTGCCTGCCTTTTTTAACCATCTGCCTGTTTATCAACCACGACTCTGGATTGCCCGTATACATCTATTTGTTTCTGGGTTGACTGTTGCTTGCCTGACCATTCTCTGCACTTACGTTGTCCAGCATCACTTAACATTACAATTATATTTTAACAAGTTATTATGAAGCATGCTGGGATGTGTTTATATATATATATATATATATATATATATATATATATATATATATATATATATATATATATACATATATATATATATACACACACACACATATATATATATATATATATATACACACATGCATACATATATACATACATATATTCTTTATCATGTGTGATTTTTGTTATGTCATGATGGTAATGCCCTAATTTAATTGCCCCAGCGGAATTAATAAAGTTGTCCAACTTAAATTAAGTTAAACTAATTATATAGCAAAAGAATGATAAAGTAACACTTTACATTAAAGCCTAATTAGTAATCATTAGTTAATGCATTGAGACCCACAGCGAGAAAAAGCCATATTATAGTGATATGTTACAGTTAATTTGATAAATACAACTGAATCTTATTAGTTATTACCTCTATTTAAATAATAATTATGACTTTTGAATTTAATAGATTATTAGGCATTAACTAGAAGACATTATCTTCATATAAGATTAATAAATGCTTTTCTTAATAGTTAAACTGACGTTAACAAATGTTCGCTTACTGTTCAGAGTTAACTAACGAATAGCTTAATAATAGTCACAGAATTTTTAATATCGCAGGCTAGATTAATGTGAAAATGCTAACGTTTGAAAATAAATTGCCTATTGAATCTTTAGGTGTTTGTTGCTGTTATGAACAACCACCAATACAAAAATATGAATATTATTAAAGCCACTAAAGGTTTAAATAATAAATAATAATTATTCACAGTTTTTTGAATTGCCCACAATATCAATAATTAGCATATTCATTATCATGCTATATTGAATTATTGAATATCTGGATAGGTCTAATCATAAATGATGGATGTGTTGTTTCTTTCTTAAGGTACAGTTTTTCTGTTTATTTCCACTTTTTGTATGCATCTCATGATTTATTCATTTAATTGCACTTCTCTTTATTAGAATAATCATTATTTCTGTTTTTCTTTTCTTTCCATTTTCTTTCTTTGCAGTGTTTTGTTATCTGTCATTATACAAAAAGAAACCTATTTCAGTGGTGGGGGGGGGTGTTTACAATATAATCCTATGTTGCATTTTCCATGCACTGAACAAAAATTGCAATAATTGTTCACAAAAAAAAAAATACAAATAAATGATGGATGTGTCTGTGTTTATAGGGGTGTGGGGTGTATCCTGTATGAAATGGCGACAGGGCGTCCCATGTTTCCTGGATCGACTGTCAAAGAGGAACTACACCTGATATTTCGGCTCATGGGTAGGAGAAATACTAACACTTTAACTTACCTTGAACTTTTAAACACTGGCATTAACTATGACTGTGGTGTGAATAAGTGTTTGCCCTCTTACTGATTTCTTATGCAAGCAAACACATCATGCCATTTTTTAAATGAAGGTTTTCTTTAATAAGGGAAAACAAAACACAAAAACACTTGGCCCTGTCTGAAAAATATCCCCAAGGTCACAAAATGCAGGCCTCACTTGCCTCAGTTTATGTGAGTGTTCATGACTCCACCATAAGAGACTGGGCAAAAACGGTTTGCATGTCTCCAAGACAAAAGCCACTGCTCAGCAAAAAGAACATACAGTAGACGCTAATCTAAGTTTTGCCAGAAAACATCTTGATGATCCACAAGACTTTTGTAAAAAACACCATGTAGACCAGCGGGGGCCAAGTCGGAGCACTCACTCTGGTGCCCCGGGCTCTGCGATTGGTTGGGGAAATTCCAAACTGAACCAAAACAAACCATTACAATTAGCTTAAGATTGGCAATCAAAATGTAGGACATTGCAACCTGCAGAACCTAGGTAAAAAATGTAATAAAATAAAAAATAACACCCTGTAGACTCACGAGACAAAAGTTAAACTTTTTGGAAGGTGTCTGTCCTATTTTGTGTGGCGTAAAAGTAACGTCACATGTCATAAAAACAACATCATACTAACAGAAAAATGTGGTGGTGGTAGTGTGATGGTCTGAAGCTGTTTTGCTCCTTCAGGACCTGGAAGGCTTGCTGTGATAAATGAAACCATGAATGTGAATGTGCGGCCATCTGTTAGTGACCTCAAGCTGAAGCGAACTTTGGTTCTGCAGCAGGACAAAGATCCAAAGCACACCAGCAAATCCACTTCTGAATGGCTGAAGAAAAGCAAAATGAAGACTTTGGAGTGGCCTAATCAAAGTCCTGACCTAAATCCAATTGAGATGCCAATTGAGACATGAACTTAAAAAGGCAGTTCAGGCTCGAAAACCCTCCATTGGGGTTGAATTACATCAATTCCTCAAAGATGAGTGGGCCAAAACTCCTCCACAGCGCTGTAACAGACTCATTGCAAGTTAACAAAAACCCTTGATTGCAGTTGCTGTTAATAAGAGTGGCCCAATAGTTTTCTATTTTGTTTTCACTTAATAATAAAAACCTTCATTTCAAAACTACATCACATGTTTACTTGTGATCTCCTTGACTAATATTTAAAATAGTTTGATGATCTGAAACATTAAAGTGTGACAAACATGAAAAAAAAGAAATCAATGCACATATTTCACACCACTATAAACATTTGTAATGCTTTTGAAGCATATTCCACATCAACCTCTTTTCTATCTACCGACCGAACATGTAACCAATTATGAGACATGTTGTAAGAAAGCACACCAAAACAAGTTATTCATACTTCACTGTGATAAACAAACAGTTTATGCCTGAAATGAGTCCAATCATTGTTTAACACACTGAGCGGTCATGCAAAAGTAAGATAAAACATGAATAAATGTCAAGACACATCTAAAAGCATAGTAATACCTGATGTATATGTGCAGATCAGAATGCTTATTAATACCAGGTGTAAATCCAGCAAATTAAGTGATTACATATTCAACAAAGAAGTTGCTCGAGCAAACAGCTTGCAAACATGACAACCTGTGCACAAGCTATGTGAAGCCAGCCAAAAGAGTTTGCCAGATAAACAAAATATCATTTTTATGCAACATGTATTAGGTGGTCAGTGAGCGGACTGTGGGTGGGCCGTGGGTGCACCATCTGAGGCTGGATGGTGGTCTAATTATCTCACTGTAGGACACATACTAAAATACTTTCACTTCTTTCCATAACCAGGCACCCCAACTGAGGAGAGCTGGCCCGGAATCACAGCTAATGAGGAATTCAAATCTTACCTGTTTCCTCAGTACCGAGCTCAAGCGCTCATTAATCATGTGCCCAGGTACCGCAGCAACACCACAGACTCACTGCATGCAACACCATCAGCTCCTGGAGTCTTTAATAAAAATAAAAAAAAAGGCAAACAAAAACATGCATGTGTTTATTAAATAACTATAGAGGACTATGTTTAAGAGACTTTAAGTAAATAAGTAAATAACATAATTAAATAATAAAAAAAAATCTGATAGCTAAACTATTTGGCATTATTAAAAATTCAATAATAATAGTAATAATAAAAATAACAATAATAATAATAATAGTAGTAGTACTTATTATTATTATTATTATTATTATTATTATTATTATTATTATTATTATTATTATTATTATTATTATTATTATTGCTGTTGTTGTTGTTGTTATTACTATGAGTTATTTTTAAATTTATTATCTAATAATATTCTTTATTATTTATATTATTATTACTATTAATACTGTTATTACTAATTAAATTTTTTATTACCTAATATTTTAATATTATTATTATTATTATTATTATTATTATTATTATTATTATTATTATTATTATTAAGGTTACAATTTCTTTTTATTTTATTGTCTAATAATATTCTTTTTTAATATTATTATTATTACTTATATAATTGTGTATATATAGCTAAACATTCGGGCATAATAAAATGTAACAACAAAAACAATATTAATATTAATAATAAAAACAATAATAATAATAATAATAATAATAATAATAATAACAACAACAACAACAACAACAATACTTATTTGTTATATTTTTACATTTTTATTGAAGTTCACAAACATGAATATTGAAAATTATAACAAAACCTCCAGTTTTCTAATAGTGTAATAACAACTATGAATTATTGTATGAAAAATAAAAAATAATGTGTTGAAATAATAACAAATTATGGGCGACATGGTGGCGTAGTGGCTATCACGTTCGCCTCACAGCGAGAAGGTTGCGGTTCATTCCGCTGTGGCGACCCCAGATTAATAAAGGGACTAAGCCGAAAAGAAAATGAATGAATAATAAATTATACTAAATAAATGATTACCTACTAATCTAATTAGTTTCTAATTAAACTACTACTAGTATTATAATTCATTATTATTATTATTATTATTATTATTAATGATAATAACAATAATTAACAATAATAATACGCATTATATTTTTAGATATTTATATTTTAAAATTATTTTATATATTTATATTGAAAGGTCACACGTGAATATTCAAAATTATTAACAAAACCTACAGTTTTAAGTCAAATAAAAACTATGAATTGTTGTATCAAAAATATAATAATATATTTAATAATTAATATATTTATATAAATTATCAAAAAAAATTGATTACCTCCTAATCAAATTAGTTAAAAAAAAATACTACTACTACTGTCATTATTACTATTATTATTATTAATATTAATAATAATACTCAATGATAACAACAATAATTATTATTATTATAATAATGTTTGTTTGTTTTGCTATTAGAATTACCACATTAATATTCATATTTTAACAGCAAAATCTCAATCATAAACACAGCAGATGCATTTGCATGCATATGGCATTTGGTTCCTTTAAAGCAAGAACACAACTGCATCTATAAATGACAACAGAGGACTATGTTTTGGAGACTCTGCATGCTATGAATTATAGATGATGAATAATGTGATACATAAGCATGTTTTTTGTTTTTAGGCTCGATACGGAGGGGATAGACCTTCTTACAGCACTACTGCTGGTGAGTAAATGAATCTAAAAATAAGTAGAGGATTATTATGATCTGACCTGGAAACATGTTTAAAAGCAAGTATGCAAACACAAATGTGAATTATTGGCCAATGCACTGTTTGCATACGGCCGAGAGGATAACGTTTGCGCAATTAAATGTTTGTCCGATTAAACTAGATGGGATATTATTCAGGAAGCAATCAATAAACATGTCAAAAGCTAGTTTACATATCGCTTCAGTGCTCAACGGTGAAAGCTTTTGACTTGAATTTGCAAATAATACATGTAAGACTAGTAGATTTAATTTGGAAATACAAGTATAAATGACATTTTTTTTATGTAAATACCTTAAAAAGTAAACATTTGTATTATTTGAAGAGCTTTTAACTAGAATCGCAGAGCCACATAGGAGTGGGCAGAGCTAAAGATCTTTCTGATTGGTGGGACTTTTGCACAGATTTATGGGTAATGTAGTTTTACACATTCTGCTATTAAATATGCTTGTTTTGAAAATAAAAAAATAAGATTGAATTAACGCAAACAGTAGGGTTTAACAAAACAGATGGCTTCTCAGTGGAGAAAATAAATCAAGTTTTGCTTCTGAAACCTGACCATAGTGCTCTGTCCCAACTTTATGTCTAACGATGAATTGACAGTATTTAAGTTTACTTTACTGTATTTACTTTATGGTGGTGGTATTTTAATGTATTTTAGATGGTTTAAGAGTACATTTTATCTCTATTACACAGTACAGTATGACAGACTGAGCAGCTGCAAGCAATCACATTTCAAAATAAGAGTGCTGTCAGAGCAGTTTGAGCTAGCTTAAAATGAACAAGTCCTAAACTATTATTGTTTGTTTTTAATTCTTTACTGGATTTACAAAAGTTACAAAAGAAAACCCATCTGACATTTTTTTTCAATGCAAATAAAAAAGAACAAATGTCATAACTAGTAAAGGCACAGTATGTAATTTTCACCCCTAGAGGGCACATATTCACAACAAACAAAGTCATATTTTGATGATGCTGTGACTGAGTGTGGAACCATGGAAGTTGTGGTCTATATTACACTTCATTAGCATGAACACACAGCACACACTCCATCTCACTAGTTAAATTAGCTTATTTCTCTGAATTTTAACATTCTTCAAATCATTTGGTATAATGTACCTGCATAAGTCAGCAAACTACATAACACTGTCATAGTGTTTTTTGATATTTAAATGAATACATTTGACATACTGTGCTTTTAAAAAGAGCAGATACACTGTAAAACAATGATTAATTGGAGTTAGTGTATTTTTTTAGGGAACTAGTTGCAAATAATTTATAAATGCAGCCCATATAAATTGTTTGCAACCACTTGCATAAAAACAGAAAAAATAGTAAATCCAATTAATCATTTTTTTCAGTGTATGAAGCAGAAATAGCCTATTTAAATATATTTAAAATTAGTATACGGGACATTCTACCAGAAACATACATTTTCACTTCTAAAAAAATGTGACATGGCCTGACTTAAGCTTGTCGTCCTCTAAAAAAATCATACAAAAACAAGTTTAAATCACAATACAATAATAGAACGCATCCTTGATCACTGCGTCATAACCTTAAACGTGTAACGCACACATTTTATGTTAAATTTAATGCAAATGTGACAAGACAGACAGAAACATGGGGACAATTGTAAATTTATTTGTATTATATGTTTGTAGTATTTATTTGTAGAAATAATGTATAATTTTATGTTTTTAATCAATTGATGTGAATGATCACAACTTAAACTTGCTATTTCTGAAGTATTTTTTTCTAAATAACAGTTTTTAGCATTACAAAACTATTAAAGCTGTAGGTTCGATTGGGCTGAGAACAAGTACAATGACAGGGTTGTACATTTGTAAAGTGTTTTTAATAAAGAAAAAAATGAATGACATATTGCTTTACAGAACAACTCACAGAAATCAACCATCAGGCCATTTTAGACATTTTTGTGATGAAATACTTTTTATTCACTGTTTTTGTTTTTATTTCAAGGACAGATAATGTAATGTCTCATACTTTCACTATTGTAATTAATATATTTTCATTTTGTTTCCTTGCATATACAGTACCTTTATTAAGGAAGTTACTTTATAGCTTATTTTTACGCTATGGAAAATAAATAAATAAACAAATGAATAAATAAATAAATTAATTAATTAATAAATACACACACACACACACACATATATATATATATATATATATATATATATATATATATATATATATATATATATATATATATATATATATATATATATATATATATATATATATAAACATTTATATAAACAGCCAAACAGTTCAATCTTAGTTCCATCAGACCACAGGACGTGTCTCCAAAAATTTGTCTTTTTCCCAGTGTAATTTAGCAAATTGTAATATATATATATATATATATATATATATATATATATATATATATATATATATTCTAACAAAAAACACAATTTTAAAAAGGTGCATATCTCCATGCGAAAAAAAAATATTTTCAGTTTTTTTTGGACTGTCAAGGAGGGCCCAATGACATACAAGACAAAAGATTTACGCAATATGTGGATTTGCCAATCTGTGTCAAACGTCAGAAACAAAGGCCTGCAGGGATGTTCTGAGAATAGTTTGAAACCCCACAAACACGCACACTCACGCGCACAATCACACCCAGCGGTGATGCCGACTATAGAAACACCCTGCTGATGAAAGAGGCCATCACAAGATGACAGATGGCAGAACAGCAGCAAGGCAATATTGTTTATATCACAGCATGCCTAAAACAGGAATATTACTACCTATATTTAAAAGAAAGTCTCTACTGATACAGTTGATGAAAGTGTCCAAGACTCATGACAGCAAAAACCCTATGTATACACCTCATCATTGCAACCATGCGTGCAAGTCAGTTGACATGCTATATTCACACTTTTCATGTTGATAAATGCAAATATCTGAAGGATTTCCATACAGCAGGCAGTCGCAGCATAATGCATTTTAATCCTTTAAAGTAATGATTGTGACTTTTCACTTTTCATATATATGATTCAATTCTAATATATATATATATATATATATATATATATATATATATATATATATATATATATATATATATATATATATATATATTATAGTCATTCATTCATTTTCCTTCGGGTTAGTTCTTTTATTAAATCTGCCACAGCAGAATGAACCACCAACTTACAATGATTTACACAGTGGATGCCTTTCCAGCTGCAACCCAGTACTGGGAAACACCCACACACTTATTCACACACACATACACTATGGCCAATTTAGCTTATTCAATTCACCTGTACCGCATGTCTTTGGATTGTGGGGGAAACCGGAGCACCCGGAGGAAACCCACACCAACACTGGGAGAACATGTAAACTCCATACAGATATGCCAACTGGTCCAGCCGGGACTTGAACCAGCGACCTTTTTGCTGTGAGGCAGTGCTAACCACCAAGCCACCATGTCACCCAAAAAGCAATGATAAATTATATTAATAATAATAATAATAATAATAATAATAATAATAATAATAATAATAATAATAATAATTAATATTATTATTATTATTATTATTATTATTATTATTATTATATATTTTAGGAATTAAATAATATTTCTGAATAGTGAATAGTCACTTATTTATTTTAGACAAGTGTTTACAGTAATGTGACACTTCATTTTTCATAAATATTATTTAATTTCTTTTTAATTATAATCTGAATTATTATTAATAATAATACATTTTACGCCATATTTATGAGTAGTTAAATTAGTTCAATCAGAATTGTCACAATTTTCTTTTATACCCAACACAAGCCCCTAAAATGAATAATTAAAAAATCCTACAATAATTGTATTGTGTAAAAAATCTGAATTAAATTTAAATAATCTCATCATCTAATTTTAAAATTGTAAAAAGCATTAAACACATTTTATTAATCATTATAAATTGTTAATTATTAATTAATTGTTAACTATTAATTATTCATTATTTTACAATTCCACCAATTAAACAAACAAATAATGAAATGAAAAACAATATAATAATAATAATAATAATAATAATAATAATAATAATAATAATAATAATAATAACAATAATATCTTCCATACATCAGAAAAGTTTTTAATCAAAATGGTTATAAAGTGATCCCTTAATATTCTGATATGGTAATCTTCATGCATTCTATTAACTAAAAAAAAATTTAAACAAATAACTACAAATTTTACATTTTAAAATGATCTGTATTAATACATTATAAATAAAACAAATATCAGACAACATGCTTTTTTGTAAATAATTCTTTATCATTAAAATTATGACATTATAAATCATTATAAAAACAGATGAACTGAAAGATCAATTAAACATTAAGAATTCATTCATTCATTCATTTTCTTTTCGGCTTAGTCCCTTTATTAATCAGGGGTCGCCACAGCGGAATGAATCGCCAACTTATCCAGTATATGTTTTACACAGCGGCTGCTCTTCCAGCCACAACCCAACACTGGGAAACACCTATACACTCTTGCATTTAGCTTATTCAATTCACCTAGAACGCATGTGTTTGGACAGTGGGGGAAACCGGAGCACCCGGCTAAAACCCACGCCAACACAGGGAAAACATAACATACTAATAATAATAATTTTTATAATTATTTCTTGTCATATTTAAGATGTTTTGTACAATATTAATTAAATTAAATTTTTTTTTTAACTAAATTTAACCCCTTGCATTTTAAGTTACATTAAATCACAAGTTATCTAAACTTACATTAATCAAACGGACAAAAAATATGAAGTTAACTTAAAAACAATTAGTTGAAACGTGATTAATGTACATAAAAAAACCTACATAATGTACATAATCACATAAAAAACATTTGTCATATTTTTTTTCAGTGCAGTACTAAATAAAACAACCAACACAGGCACATTGTGAATACGTAGCCCCGTATACATTTCTCAGGATTGCAAATTATGTAGCCAGAGGTACGTATTAAAACGAACACTACGGGGTGGTATGAAGCTACTGACGGCTTCTGTTTCTATTCGTGCTACCAGCTGACCGCTTACCGCCATGTGGACAGCTTTTCTGCTGTTATCAGTTTGTCCAGTGGCTTGTTGCGTATGTCGGCGGACTTGAGACGTGGATTGGAGTCGACGGGGTTCAGATCCGGCAAAGAACGGTTCCAGAAAGGAGCAAAAAATAAAAAATAAAAATGTAAAAAAATTTAATAAACAAGTAAATAACAGGGTGAGAACGTGGTAAGATCTGAAAACGTTGTGAAAACATGGCCACGAGGGCTTTTCTGGATTTCTTTTGAAAACACTGTTGGTTGGGTTTAGGGAAGTGGGTGGGCGCTGGTCAATCAGTGCTTTTGAAAACACTATTGGTTGGGTTTTAGGCAAGGGGTTTGGTGGGGTCCATCGGTCAAGTCAGTCAGTCGACAGCGGCCTCTGGTGGATTTACTCAAGAACAGCCGGCGCGAATGGCACTCGCGAGAGAAATTTGAGATCTGAAAAAGGATTTACGAAAACAGGAAATTTGAGATCTGATGGATTCACGAAAACAAAAAGTGCAAAAAAAACGTACCTCCTGGGACGTATTTGTCGCTCTCCAGAAATGTATACAGGGGTATGTATCCATAATGAGCCTGGATTGAAAATAACCCAGTTATAAACGGTGTAAAATTTAAAATAGTTAAAAAAAAATCTAATTGCCTTAAAAACCAGTAGCAGACAACAATAAATAACTAAAAATCAATATCAGTTCTGGTTAATCTCTAATACCAAACAGTCATTTGCGTGTCAGAATTTCTACCAAGAGGTCAGCGAGTTGTCGTTTAATGCCATAGAACTGCAACTGTCTTCAGTTCCCACAAATCCCCGGTGAAAAAAAGGCCCTTGTTAAGAGTTTTCGCAGCAGAGACAGAGTGAGCTCAGAAGCTAATTATGGTGTCAACCTCCTGCTTTCTGCCTGCTCTCCTCCAGGTCCAATTAGTTTGATACAGCAGGGGTGTCAGGAGCAGAGCATTATAGCGTTATCAAAACACAGGTAAACAAACGCAGGCTGACACCTCCACGCTTCACTCAGGTACACCAGCACAAGTAAGAGCTTTCCAGATTGTGTTAGGGGGAACGGCTGAACAGAGAGTGCTGACACCAGTTAAAGACTTTGCACTGATCACAGCATTTCAGCAGTGCTCTACAGTACTGTATACTGCCATCCAAAGGAAAAGTGCAGTAACTACATTTAGCCTAAAGGCCTAAAATTACAGCGGCAAATTAACCATATGATTTGGTTTGCTCACATTGCTAGTTTTGTGGTGAACAATTCATCTGTACATGTCATCAAAAAAAAAATGCCCTTGTAATCCTTAATTGAAATCTGAAAATGCAGTTCCTGTTTTTTGGGAGGTTTTTTCAGTTCAATTCTCAGATTAGGGTCCCTATCATACACTCAATAAGGCACAAGACATGTTTGCCCCGACGTGTTGATATTTTCAGACCAGTGCAACCCTAATTTTCCAGTTTTCCGCCACTGTGTTTAAATAGCAAATCCATTTGCGCCACTTTGTGGACTCATGGGTGTTTTGGTCTAGAAAGGAGGTGTGTTAAGGCGTATTGTAGTGCCTTTCTATTTTGAGGAACTAAAATAGACTGCTCAATTGACCAGCTGAAAGCAGGTCTAAACTCCAGCACAGAGCGCATTAGCTGTTGCCTCGCTTACGCATTGCTTAATACACACAGGATGCACAGCAATACACAAATATCTTTACAAATTAAAAAGAAGTAAAGGATTAATAACTTACAAAAATTATTATTTTCTACATAAATATAAAATCCACTGCCTCCATGCCGCCTTCATCTCGGGGGATTTTTTCAGTTTATTCACGACAATTTGCTTGGTTACAGCGCAAACATTTCTGTAACCGTAGTAGTGCTATGTGCAATTTGTTCAACCCTTTGAGGTGACATGCTGACTGACTGACAGACAGGTGCGTGATGCGTGGGGTGCCAGCAAACACGGCGTAGCTTTCAGTTAAGATGAACACAGTTTCCATAAGTATACTTATCTTTCTGGAGTTTATAGCCGTTTCACTTTACTTCAGGACGCGTTAATGTCGAAAAAAAGCACAAAAACGCACTAAATCGCACTTCAGCAGCGCTTACTGGAGAGCGCACAAGAAGATCTGCACTTGAGCATGTAAATTTGAGTGCATGCAAGAAGTTTTGTAGACGAAGAGGAAATCGGCGTGCAAGCAAAGAGATTAGCATGCTCATATTACATGAATGTGTTCTCGACTTGTAATACTGCGTGTAATATTTGTCTTTAAAAAAGTTAGCAGATCTGTGTAAAAAAAAAAAGCCTGCCGCCACAGCTGGGAAAAATCCTAGAGGAAACACTGTATTATTATTATTAGTATTTTTTATTATTTATATTTGTTTTATTAAAAACAAGCTTAGATTTGTCTACCTGTCAGGTTTTAGATCATATGGGGCATAAGAATAGAACGTGTGTTTGGATAGAACTCAGTTTTTTGACCACACTTCATTATTATTGTTTGTTTATTCGTTTGCTGGAAATTAGAACTGAATTTAGAAATAGTTTTGAAGCAAATCTTTGCACTTAACAAATGAAAATAATAGGCTAATGGATGTCTTCAGTAATACACACCAACCCGTGAGATCTCTTCGCTCTAAGGATCAACTTTATCTGCAAGTTCCACGATCACGCTTGAAATGTCGAGGTGATAGAGCTTTTTCAGTAGCAGCTCCAAGGCTCTGGAATGATCTTCCACCCTCCCTAAGAACAGCTCCAACTTTTGAGTCTTTTCAGAGGTCACTGAAAACACACTTATTTTCTTTAGCTTTTAATCATGTGTTGTGATTTTATGTACTTTGGCTCCTTGTATGTTTGCATGTGTTTTTATATGTTTTTATGTACAGCACTTTGGTACCCATTGTGGTTTGTTGAAAGTGCTCTAGAAATAAATTGAGTTGAGTTGAGTTGAGTTGAGGGTACTAGGGTTGGGCGATGTTGACCAATTTGGCATCGTACGATGTCTAATGTGAACATCGGCGATGGACGATGGTATCGTCATCGTAGGCGAGTGGGGGTGGTTGTTGTTAAATATCAATTAATTCATAACGAATTTAATAATTGTAGCCTATCGTTTTCACTACCTGACCCACATGGTATTTGCTTTACCCATAACCAAACCATAAATAAATAAAGTTATACACAAATTACCACCTGTCAATCACTTTTTTTTCCCCGGGACTCTGGCATGAATAAGCAGAGTAATCTGTGTCATAATGGCTTTTTCCCCACAGCTGGTGGCGGAGACCAGACGAGAGTTCGTTTGGAGTTCACTGTAATTTGTATTGTGATTAATGATAACTTCCTTATTTTATTACAAATATTATGAGGAAATAATAACAAGTAAAGATGCTAGGGCTCGACCGTTTCGGCGTATGCGCCCAAAATTTTATGCGACCTAAAATATATATTTAAGAGCATTTGTGCGAGTGCATAAATTGTTGCTTTGTGACCTGTTTTCACTGCAAAATCCTCACCGCGTGCGCAGATTTAGGAGACATTTATGCAGGATGCATCTTTGCACCTAAAGACGCCAAACCCAGTGCTCAGATTAAAACACTTGTTATGCGATTGTGAACTTGGTGAAGTAGAAACAAAGCCTGTAATGCTTGCCCCGCCTTTGTGCTCTTCTTATTGGCCCACTGCACTAGAACTGAAAGCGAATGGATTGGTTAATATCAGCTGTCAATCACTCAGTCAATGCCTTCTGCCTTCACATGACAGGAGCTACAACCGCGAAAATGTGAAGCGCTGAAAAGAGAATGAAAAGAACACTGACAGATTTAGTTTTAGAAACCCTAACGTTACTAATAATGGCGCATCTTATTAGTGATCATGTGCTGAATGTTAATCCACCATTTACACTTTTCCAAGAGTGGATAAAAGACTTCCAGTGGCTTCAAGTCCGCTATGAAAACGTTTGCCACTGAATCTACACATTTTAAGCACGAGAGGTACTGTATAATTCTCACGATTGTATTTAATCCTCACGATGCTGTCAGCCGTGCAAACGGCAGCTATAAGTAAAATATAACACAGCTCACGAAAAGACCGTTATTGCTATTAAGATGACAAGCAAATAATAAGTTATATATCAATATAAATGTGAGGCGGGGCGATGGATCGCGATGCTGGCTCAGCATCGTTAAGTTTATCGGCCCAACCTTAGAGGGTACAACACCGTTTTCTTATCCACGAAAGAGAGAAAGAGAAAGTAAAGAGGCCGATTGGAGGAGGCTCATTCTTTATCCTCGCACTGCAGATGGTCTGTTCAATGGTTTCTTGCTAGGGAAGCGTTCAGTTTTTCCACTTACAAAGTCTGCCATGTAAATAGCAAATGCGCCATGGTGCAATGCAACTGACTCTTAAAGGGAACTGGGAGATGAGACTCTGATTGGTTTATTCTCAAAACACACCCATAATGCATTAGGAGAATAAACACAACCCTGTTAGACTATACGCCACGTAGAGCGTATTTTTTCGTCATTAAAACTGCTAAAGTAAATTCGAACACGCTCTTAATGCTTTGTGCCATGCGCTTAGACTTTGTGCCATGCACTTAGACTCATTAAGAGAATAAACACAACCCTGTTAGACTATACGCCACGTAGAGCGTATTTTTTCGTCATTAAAACTGCAAAAGTAAATTCGAACACGCCCTTAATGCTTTGTGCCATGCGCTTAGACTTTGCGCCTAGATTGTTAAAATAGAGCCCTAGGTCTGTCTGAGGTATTGAGCGTGGCTAACATTCTTAACCACACCCCTCCAACTGCCAGTTTTGACATGAACCAGAAATGGTGAGGAGGAGGAGTCTGTTAGGTTGTAATAACTCTCCCAAAACTCTTTTCCTGATCTTTCTGAATGAAATGCCTACTTTACTACATCCAATCATCACGCAGTAGAAAACACAAGCCACACCCACTGTTTGCTTATTTAGTATTCCATTTCTCTAGGAACTGCGTCAGAATACGAAAAAAAAGTTGCAGCTTCCAGTTCATGTGGACTTTAACGTGCTGCAATTTAAGAAAATGCATGCAATGACAAAAAACACACAAAAATTAAGAATAAATCCTTATTGGTTTGACAGCATAGAGAAAATCTTCAAAATGCAAACACATTTTTTTTAAAAACACGCTGCATTTTCTCATAACGCAAGTGAATTAAGAAAACCCCTGCATTTTCTTATAACACGTGCAAATAGCAGGGAACCCCTACATTTCCATTGTGTTCTGTGCTACTTGCATGCGCTGTGAGAAAATGCAGTGCTTGTTTAAGTTGTCAGGATTTGGTAATAAAACCAGGTAAAAAAAATAAAACCAGGAAAAGAAATGTTTTAACATTTCCCTAAGGTAGTTTGAAATTGTTGCGCTGATGCTGTCATGATGTTCATTTCTCCTATTGGTTCTTGGTTTGAAGGTTTTAATAAGAGAAGTCAAGACTACCTGGTGTGCCCACCGGGACAATTTTAAGTCGCGCTAAAATTTTTTGCATTGTTCAAGATGTTTTTCGCCATTCATACCAGAGTGATTTTCACTGCAAAAATTGCACTTTAAAAATGACACTTTTACAGCATATTAGTGAGTGAAAATTATCTTCTGAAATCTTCTGACACTACTAGAATTCAATCAGAAAGAGAATTTGATCACAGCAGCATTAATCGATTGTTGTAGACAAGTCAAAACAACCATCAAAGCCCACAGATTTTAGCCTAGAAATATAGGAATATTTTAGGATTTCCAAAATTTGTCTCAGGCAACAAATCGTGGCTGAAATTGCGCAGTGTTAGCAGGGCTTAACCTGGTCGATAGTTTTTTTTTTTTCACTAGTGTTTGGGACAAATTCCCCAAACCTTTAGCTGATAATTTCGGAAAGCCAGCATAAGCAACATTTTACTATTAGCTTAATTTGTAAATAATAGATTTTTGAACCAAGGTACTACAGTATGTAGGCATAAAAAAGCAGTATTGCTAGTCTATAATAAAGCAACGGGAGGTTCTCACAAGCAGATTTACATTGTGTGTGTCTATATTTCAGTAGTATCCAGTATTTTTGCAGAAACATGAATTTGCTTATCTGGAAAGCCAGTGTAAACCTGCAACATTTTATTATTAGCTTAATTCATGAATAGCCTAATTTATTTCTGAAAAATTGACAACTAGATGAAAAAAAGCTGCCAAAAATGTCAGAAATAAAGTTTGCACCAGCAACAGTATCCTGATGGTATCAGACAGTAACACCATGGTACTACAGTATTTTCTAGTGTAAAAAAGCAGTATTGCTAGTTTAAAACACTCTAAGCAATGGGAGGTCCCCACAATCAGGTTTACATCCTGTGCATCTGTACTTCAATAAAATCAGATTTTTGTGCAGAAACATAACATAACTAGTGCACTTTTCAGGAAAGCCAGTATAAACCCATGACATTTTATTATTAGCTTAATTTGTAAATAATAAATTTTTGAACCAAGGTACTACAGTATGTAGGCATAAAAAAGCAGTATTGCTAGTCTATAATAAAGCAACGGGTGGTCCTCACAAGCAGATTTACATTGTGTGTGTCTATATTTCAGTAGTATCCAGTATTTTTGCAGAAACGTGAATTTGCTTATCTGGAAAGCCAGTGTAAACCTGCAACATTTTATTATTAGCTTAATTCATGAATAGCCTAATTTATTTCTGAAAAATTGACAACTAGATGAAAAAAAGCTGCCAAAAATGTCAGAAATAAAGTTTGCACCAGCAACAGTATCCTGATGGTATCAGACAGTAACACCATGGTACTACAGTATTTTCTAGTGTAAAAAAGCAGTATTGCTAGTTTATAACACTCTATAATAAAGCAATGGGAGATCCCCACAAGCAGGTCTACATCCTGTGCATCTGTACTTCAATAAAATCAGATTTTTGTGCAGAAACATAACATAACTAGTGCACTTTTCAGGAAAGCCAGTATAAACCCATGACATTTTATTATTAGCTTAATTTGTAAATAATACATTTTTGAACCAAGGTACTACAGTATGTAGGCATAAAAAAGCAGTATTGCTAGTCTATAATAAAGCAACGGGTGGTCCTCACAAGCAGATTTACATTGTGTGTGTGTATATTTCAGTAGTATCCAGTATTTGTGCAGAAACGTGAATTTGCTTATCTGGAAAGCCAGTGTAAACCTGCAACATTTTATTATTAGCTTAATTCATGAATAGCCTAATATATTTCTGAAACATTGCAATGACAACTAGATGAAAAAAAAGCTGCCAAAAATGTCAGAAATAAAGTTTGCACCAGCAACAGTATCCTGATGGTATCAGACAGTAACATCATGGTATTACAGTATTTTCTAGTGTAAAAAAAAGCAGTTTTGCTAGTTTATAACACTCTATAATAAAGCAATGGGAGGTCCCCACAATCAGGTCTACATCCTGTGCATCTGTACTTCAACAGAATCAGATTTTGTGCAGAAACATAACATAACTAGCGCACTTGTCAGGAAAGCCAGTATAAACCCATGACATTTTATTATTAGCTTAATTTGTGAATAGCCAATACATTTCTAAAACATCAAATAAAATGACCAAAAATGTCATCAGCAACAGTATCAATGCCTTGATAATATCAGATGATAACACCAATGTACAGTATTTTTAATACATGAAGTAGTATTGCTAGTCTATTATGGTGTATAATAAAGCAATGGGAGGTCCTCAAAAGCAGGTTTACATTGTGTGCGTCTGTACTTGAGCAGAATCCGGTATTTGTGCAGCAACGTGAATGCGTTTTTCTCTTTCTCTGATGGCGCGCGCAGCTTGAGTGCTCACTGACCTGTCATTATGATGAAAGACCGCGGAGCGCGCGATTCGTTAATGGTGACAGGGGCCTTAATGAGTCCGAACCGTGCACCTGTTTCTCATCAAACCCCGCTGACTGATCGCGCTGTCAGACTCACACAATGCGCTCTGAACGCTCTGCTCGCTTGAAACGCCGCCAAACTTCACCGGAGACAATTTTATAACTTTGTGCGAGATGACAGCAGGGTGATGGGTGCTTCATTATTTAAAACTATTTTATAGCTCGGGGATCAACAAGTCAGGGGAGTTGTGCTCAAATCGAGTCATTAGTGAAGAACACACACGACGGGGAAGATCAGAGGACTGTAACTCGCGCTCTACAGCACAAAACTACTGGGAAAGTGTTGCACATGTGCACACATACCAGAAATTTCTGCCGCTTTTTTGTTGTCTCTATTTAATAGTATCTACTGTAATTATTTTTTTTGTGCAATTAGATTAAATATAGCAAATAACTAAAATGTTGACAAGATCAATGTTGATGTTTAAAATAATTTTAAAAATATATGTAGAATTTTATGGAAAACATCTTTATGTAAAATTTATATTCTAATGTTTGGTGTGCATATAAATAATTTTGAATGACAAATCATAACATAAGGCTACCTATGGCATATAATAATATCATAATATTTATTATTCTATAATTATAGTTTTTCATTTATTAATTCAAAATAGCTGTATCAGATTTAAAATGTATAAACAAAACAAATTGCAACTGTGCAAGTGATTAAAACCTTTCCTCAATTTTTATTCTTTATATAACGTCAAAAGTATAATATAATAATTACATAAATTATAACATAGGGCTAAATGAGCGCTCTAAAATTAAAATTTTGGATTTTATTATTTTTTTAAAAATCTGATTCTATTATGGGAAAAATTTAATAATTTTTTATATAAAGCGTTATGTAATATATTTAATATAATATTTAAACTCATCGTGAACAATGACAATAAATAAGATGATAATTATATACCAACATGGGCAGTATATACATGTATATATATACACACACACAGGGAGTAATAAAATTAATTCTGCACTCCCTGTATGTGTATATATATATATATATATATATAGTATATGAAGAGTTCAGATGCAAAACTCTAAATCCATGAGGCCTCTTTTCTTGTAAATGAGCATTTTCTATCAGGCTCCTATAATTAGGTTCAGAAGTTTCATTTTATATGTAATGATAAGGTTATTACCTAGTAAATAAAATATTTTATTTTAAAAATTTAACTTTAGGCAATTCTTTGGTTTTTAACAAGGTAGATTTTCTTTTGCGTCAAAACCAGCTAAATCCACTTCTGCTTTTTTTGCAAAAACCTCTAAATCCACCTATTGGGAAAGACATTGCAATTAGAAATGATTTTACCAAACATAAAATACATTACACAAACCACCTAAAATTTTAAATATATAAATCTGTCAAGTAAGTGGCGGTTCATTCCACTGTGATAAAGCAGGGACAAAGCAGAAGGAAAATAAATGAATGAAATCTGTCAAGTAAGTGCATTAATCAATAACATTAAAACTGACATTAATTAAATCTTAACTATCTGTTGTCATTTCTGATATTTGGGATTTAGATTTAATGTAAGTAGAACAATGTAAACATTGTAAGCTAAGCTTGGTAGATTCAAATAATGTAGTGTAAAAACATTATGAAACATTAATATCTGTGCATTGTCCAATAATATGAAAAGCTTATCAGACGTATAGGTATTATGAAGTAATATAAACAATGTATAGTTTTATACATTATATTAACCTTTTTAAAAATAGCTTAAATTAGCAAATAAAACAGAAGTTAGGCCCACTGGGCAAAAAGGGGATCAACAGACAATTATAGAAGCTGTCATTCATTCATTCATTCATTCATTCTCACTATATTTAAGGTCTTGGTCTCTTGTTTATCCTCATAGAATCCACGTGGGATAAAAGAACGGCATCTTAACTCTGTCTTTCGTGAAATGGAGTTGCCGTTTAATGTAAATCGGACTCATTCAAAGTAGCGTCGCTGCGCAAAAAAAATTTATGAATGCATGATACACTTCCAACTGTACATTGTGTTTTCTTTTTCTTATAATGCACAGAGCTTTGAGGTAAGGGACATTTTCATTTGCCATTTACTGACAGTCAGACAGGCTCATCCAGTTCATCAAACTCCTTCTTTTAAAATTGAAAGCGGAATAAAAAATCTCCTCATAAAAGCCGGCGTATTAGCGCATCGTTACATTGAAAACATATGATTTGAATCGCGCCTTCTGATTGGTTCTCGAAATATAGCTGCTTTTGCCGTCAAAGGCAAGTGGCGTTTAGCAGCTTTTGCCAACAAACTGTTATTTGTGAATGCGCTGACGCTGGGATTTAGGAGATTAGAAGCAAATCTACTCGTTGATGGTGTACTACGTGCCTAAAGCATTCACTCAATGTCATTATCTCATGTTTGGTGGAAGTGGGGTTTAGTGGCTTTTGCATCTGAACTATATATATATATATATATATATATATATATATATATATATATATATATATATATATATATATATATATATATATATATATATATATATATATATATATATATATATATATATATATACACACACACATATACACACACACACACAAGGTTGGTCATTTATATGAATACACCTTAATAAACTTATTGGGAATTTCACAAGAAAAACAATGGTGTGCTTGGTTTTAAACGTAACTTTATTCTTTCATGAGTTATTTACAAGCACCCTCACATAAACTAATGTGCCACAAACAGGACGTTTATATCACCAACCATTCCCATTTTATTAAGGTGTATCTATATAAATGGCCCACCCTGTATATGATGACAGAATGTAGAATTTTTTGCACAACACCAAATAAATCCCACAAAACAACATAATGATTTGTAGATGAGTATGTTTGCTTCACCTCTCTATCTCCATATGGTCAACTTTTCTGGTGTGGTCAGTTTGCTCGGTAGCTCACTTGGTAAGATGTACTTATGATGCAGAGTGCTTGTTTTGAGTCCAGTGAAGCTTCCACAAAAGAGATAATGGTAAAAAATGGAAAAATCAAGGAAAACTATAGATAGCTGTGTACGTTTCCCTTACATTTGCTTTTGAAAACACTAATGATTGGGTTTATGAAACAGTTTAGATTAGTGGATTTCTTGGTCTATATGACAAGCCCCATCCTCTTGTGAACAAGTATAAGAAGGACGTATATCTGAGCCGCACAACAAAATGTACTCCAAGTAATGCTCTTCCAATTCTTTAAAATGTTTTTTTTTTTTTTTTTTAAATAAAGGAGCTCTGTAATTATTAATAATAATAACAATACTTCTATCGCAGAAATGTAAGGCTATGATCTGCTATCTTTGTTGCAGTCTTTTCCCGCAGGGAGCAGGTTCTTTCAGTGCGTGATTCAACATGACTGTTAATTTTTATTTCAGCAAATAAAACTAATAAAAAGTGAATTAATTAAAATAAAAAGTAACTCAAATATCATAACTTAACTTTAAGTAATCCATTACTTTACTCGTTACTTATAAAAGTAATATTAATACGTAATTCGCTTTACTTGTAATGCATTAGACATCACAGTGGCGCAGTGGGTAGCACAATCGCCTCACAGCAGAAAGGTCACTGGTTCAAGCTCCAGCTTGTTCAGTTGGCATTTCTGTGTGGAGTTTGCATGTTCTCCCCGTGTTCACGTGGGTTTCCTCCGGGTGCTCCGGTTTCCCCCACAGTCCAAAGACATGCGCTATAGGTGCTAAATTGGCCATAGTGTATGTGTGTGAAAGAGTGTGTATGGGTGTTTCCCAGCACTGGGTTGCGGCTGGAAGGGCATCCGCTGCATAAAACATATGCTGGATAAGTTGGCGGTTCATTACGCTGTGGCGACCCCTGATTAGTAAAGGGACTAAGCCGAAAAGAATATGAATGAAATTATCCCCAACACTGACCACTAATAGCTTGGACTATTTTAATCCTTTATATCCAACCAGGTCATAAAAATACACACACACACACAGCACACACACACAGCACAAAAATCCTGAAAAACAGTTTGCATTAAAAGCATATTAAATCTGCTCTTTTATCTCCTTTGTTTTGTTCCTGTGCAGTACGACACGAAGCGCAGGATTTCCGCTGAAACGTCTCTGAGACACTCTTACTTCCAGACCCTGGGCGAGAACATCCACTCCATACCTGACAGTAAGTTCGTCTCACAATAATTTCTGAAGAGTCTGCTTATATAACAGCACCTCAACACGAGCTTTCCAGTCTGTCTTCTACCTCCACCAAACAAACAAGACTGCTTTGATCATCACCCGCTTTGTATTCTCTCGTCTCTCTAGCCTCATCCGTGTTTTCACTGAGGGAGATTCAGCTACAGAAGGATCCGGGACACCGGAGTTCAGTATTCCAGCCTCCGGGTATTCAATTCCATTGCTTTGACATTACTCATCTGTATCTGCAGACCACAACTTGATCGTGTTTGGTCATGCATAAGTCACACTGATCCTATTCCGTAAACGTGTAAGATGTAATTGTGCGTTAAAATGCCCCATCACGCTTCTTAGAATATTACCTTTCATTTTGTGCATATTATAGCTTCTTGCATATGCAAAGGTCTGCAAAGTTTTAGAGATCAAAGTACATGATAAAGTTACCGTGTATCAAGATAAAACTGAATCTGACTTGCCTGAAACTGTAATTCTTGGTTCTATAACAAATTTGCATACGCAGGCCCATAGGTGTAGCCTAGGGTTGTCACGATAGTGGAATTCGGTACCAATCAATACTGAAATTTTAAAAACTCCCATTTTCTGCTAACATTTGAGCGCTGTTGAGCTGGTTCTTATACAGCGCTGATTTGCCATTGTGTTCACGTGCTCAACAGAAATGGCTGTGGTTGGCCGTGAAGGTCATCAGTTCACTTGTTTACTGAGTGTAACTACAGATACAGGAACAGTGGAGCATTTTAAAGTCTTGTCGATCAGCTGGGCTGTCTATAAGCTGACAGACGAGTGATCCGCTGTTGAATCGCGGCTTTAAAACGCTCCACTGTCCCTGTATCTGTTGTTACACTCAGTAAACAGCGGCGAGTTGGGTGAACTGATGAGGTGGACTGATGACCTTCACGGCCAATTACAGTCATTTCAGTTGAGCACTTAAACAAAATGGCAAATCAGCGCTGTTTAAGAATGCGCTAAACAGTGCTGAAATGCTAGCGGGAAATGGACGTTTTTAAAATGTCAATATTGATTGTTACCAAATTCCAGTATCGTGACAACCCTAGCATAGCCATGAAACATGAGCTCATTTGTCCTATTTTGATTGCTATGCCATTATAATTTTTTAAATAACTCATCAAAAAAAAGACTTTAAGACCAAGTGGAATCTGACGAAAGTGAAGTCAACTCTCACGGTGTTGTTGTTAAATAGAGAAAACATTTTACAAGTAACTTTTATTCTAAATCTTAGACCTTAGTCTTGAAAGAAAAAAGGACCAAAAAAAAAGGTGTAAAGGTGTGCCCATATAAAGTCAATCTGAATAATAATTAGGCAATTGTTGCCATCCATCAATTTTCAAATGTACTGTTGTAATCGTGAAGCTCTACATTTATTAATCATTATTATTATTATTATTGATGTTATTATTATTGTTTAAAATGTTATTATTCAAATGGCCAAATTCTGAGTGAGGAAAGTTGAATGAGCTGGCCAGTTTGTAATTTGCCTAATAACTTACAATAGGCTACAGTTTTTAATTTAATACTTAAACTGAGTGCTTTTTTTCTAATTTTCTATTAATATATGATGTAATAAATTAGTATTATTAAAATAAGTCTTTTTTCCATATTTATTTATTCTAAATCTTTAGGAAATGTTTTTGGTACATCAAAAAGTTTGACCATCTGACAAGCTAATCAAGCAAAAAATAGTGCTTAAAATGTTACTAAAATGCAGTATTTAGACCTCATAATTAAAAGAAAATTAGACAAAAAGGTCCACTTTGGTACTAACTAATCTAATATATATCCACAAATATATTATTTTAAAGTATTTATATATATATTGTACATGTATTTTTATGCAAAACACCAAAGCGGTTTCACAGTTTTTATGTGCTCTAGTTCCTCTAAATAAAGAGGATTTGAAACCTGCAATTTAAAAACAGTTTTGGTAATGGGTCAAAGATGAGAGGTCCCATTTTGGTGTTTTGTTCCACTTAAATTAGCAAGAAACGCGTTTAAAAGGGTTTTATCTCCAATACCCTTTTGTAAATATTGAAAAATCTAAATATTGCTAAAACGATGATGATCCAAACAGCAAAACTTTCCATTCAGACTTTGAGTTCACCATTAAATCTTTAAATAAAAATGTTCAAAACGCCTTTTCTTGGCTTGTTCTAAGAAGTATGAGCTGTGTTTTATTAAAATGACCGCTTCTTATTGTTTATCAGGGACTTATGTCAAGAATATGCATTTTATGGGAAGTCATTCCAGGATCAAAAATGCACTGTAAAATCTTTCACTTTTTGCAGTTATTTTACCAGGCTGGCTACGAGTCTGTAATTCCATTTCATTGGTTGCCCATGAACAACATCTACTTTGAGACTCAAACACAGCAGTTGTTAATTATGAGACTAGAAATCTTTGATTCAAGTGTTGACATGTCAAAATATTCTATTTTTTTTTGTGCTGTCAAAGCAAATACACATTGGCTCTACCAAAGAATTAGGACTCATGCATTAATACATTTGAAAAGTACAATAATTATGATCATAATTGTAAATACTATAAAACAAAATAAAAATAATTGATAATGTTTAATATTTACACTTCAAAAAGCAATTAGTTGACTTTTTAAAAGTGAGTAAACCCCTTACTTTTAAATGTGATTAGTTGGCTTTACTTCAAAACCCGTAGTTAGGTCAACTTAACATGTGACAGGTTTTCTAGAACAAAAAAATACTACAAAAGTTGTTTCCATAGTAGGAAACAAAATACTATGGAAGTCAATGGCTACAGATTTTCAGCATTTTTCAAAATATCTTCTTTTGTTATCAGAAGACAGAAACTCAAACAGGTTTGGAACAAGTAAGTGTGAGTAAATTAATCTTCGGTTTTATGTGAACTATCACTTTAAGTAAAGTAACTATCGCATAATAAAATGTAATTCATCAGGGTTTCTGCAGGTTTTACCAAGTCAAATTTAATACGTTTTAAGACCATTATGAGTCAAATTTCAAACTTATACGGGGTTTAAACAGTGGAAAAGATTTTAAATGGTTTGTTATTTCTTAGCACATATATTTTAAATAATGTGTCTAAACAAGCAAACTCTAGTTGCATACATAGATTTTTTAAAAATGAGAGTACTTTTGTTCAAATTTATCATTGGTGATTGAATGAGTGTTGCCCTGACTGGAAAAATAAGACCCGTTTAAAATGATTTAAGACCTATAGGACCATATTTCAGTAAATTTAAGACTTTTTCGAGGTCTAAAATTTAGTTTTTGAAATTTAAGACATTAAGACTTTTTAAGACCCCGTGGACACCTTGTTCTTGATGTGCAAGAAATAAATCGGATTTACACAAACTAACTGCACAAGTAAAGAGAGTTAATTCAGCGTTTGCACACTGCGATAGACACACTGCTTTCTTTCTGAAACATTTAACTACGAGAGAACATTCAAGACACTCAAACAATGTAGTTGTTTATGAGACTGGAAAACTTTGGTTCGTGTGTCAACATGTCGAGAAGATGCTGTTTTCTGTGCTGTGAAAGAAAAGCCAGTTTGCCTGCTCTCCCGAAGGATCAGGACTCAAATTGATATAAATGTCATCATTACTATTCATGGTCTGTCAAGTGCTGAAGAAGCATCTGCAACTGAAAATTAACTCATTTAAATGGGCATTTGGTTTCTGATAACTACTGTTAATCTTAGGGCAGGGGTGTCCAAACTCAGTCCTGGAGGGCCGGTTTCCTGCAAAGTTTAAGCTCCAACTTGCTTCAACACACCTGCCAGGAAGTTTCTAGTTTGGCTGCAACCAAAATCACATATTTCCATACTATATAGTACACTAAAAACAGTAGGCGAGCCGAGTATACATCCGAATTCATAAGCTGCATCCCAAATGGTACACTATACACTAATGCACTATGGACTTGTGCACTTACTCAACAGCATAGTATATGTACTGTATGTAGTGTCGTCCCAAATGGAACACTAATGTTTTTTTACTAAGTGCAAATTCAAACCGTTTCCCAGATGACGTTTGACTCTTACCAAATAAGTGAAATAAATGACCAAGGTACCAAATAATACCTGCCATGAGTATAACCGCATTCACCATCGGAAGGTGGTATAATCACTCTTGTGGGAGAATTTTGCTTTCACGATCCAGATAAAGTAATCCAACATCAGTGCCCGAAAGCTCTGCCCCTTACGTGAGCAAAGATGCGACCGTTGAGTGTGTGAAAGGTCCAACATTCAACACTTCATTTTATCAGTTAAATAAGTGCATCATCCGGGTCTTTAAGCTGCACTTATTATTTTTAGAGCTTTCAGTGTGAATGTACTACTTATAACACAATATGGTGTAAAATAGTGCATGTATGTGATTTGGGACGCACCTATAGAATAAAAAAAAACAGTATGCGAGAAGTACCCGGATGACCTACTACTTCCAGTGAGACTCTGAAGTGCGCATCCGATGCAAGCTATGCTATCCCATGATGGACTGTGAGAAAACTCATGAATGGGAGTGAAGCGACGCAATTGACACGAGTTGGTCACGTGACCATGACAAAATGGTGGATGTAGTACATCAGCGTTCCATTCATACTACTCACATTTATACTGTATAGAACGTACTTTTCTAAAGGTCAAGTACATTTAAATTCAGTGCAGTAATTACTGAGTAGTAGGCGACTTCGGATGCGGACGTTTCTCACTTCCAAGAACGCAGAATACAGACTTGCGTTCTTGTAAAGACCGGCCGTGCCAAGTTACCTCGGAAGAACGAACTCAGGAGACCGCGAGAACACAGAACGCATCCTGTGAGAAATGAGATGCTGCATTCTTCCTGATAGTCACAAGACCTTCACGCGTTTTTAACTGAAAATCATTTAAACATTACAGCATTTATACAATGATTTATTGTTTTTCCCTTTATATATATATATATAAGGGGTGTTCACAAAAATCAATGTAATATTTTAGTAGTTAAACAAATAAAAAGAAAAGAACAATTTAGTTTTTATATGGAACTCAGTTTCAATCAATTTTTAAGTAATTTTTAATTTTCAGAAAGCGTCCACCTTTTCTTCAGACAGCACAGATCTGCTTGATTTGACTGTCACCTGCCATTTCAGTGGATCTGAAAGCAGGAATTATTATCTGACTGATATGGGCTTATGAAGGAATAGTGTAACGGGGCTCTATTACATTTAACATTTTCTAAAAACCCAAAATTTCCACTACCGATTAAGGTCTTATATCTGCAGCTATAAATGTACTGATCGCCTCAGTGATTTGTTTTGCCCTGTTCAAATCTGTAGAAATTGCCTGTCTGAACGCTGTGGAGATTGTTGCATGTAGTGTAGTCTAGCTTTCGTCTAGTTCCAGTTAGTGATTCCGTGATGTCAGTAGCTATGTTTCCATTTTGGATATGAGCATAAAAAACCGGTTGATGGAAACGCCATGATTCGCATAAATTTTGAAAATGCGCATAAAAAACATATGCGCATAACGGAGTAGGATAAACTTATTCCATAAGAAAAGATGCGCATAAACTATGAATGAAACACTTTTACCGCACAAATTCCAGTGTGCGCATTAAAAAAGGTCATGTGATTTTGTTATAAGAGATCATGTGATAAATACGTGTGTAAATGGACAAACCAGCAGGCTGCACATTATAAACCATCTGAAAGGTTGTTTTTGTCATTCTAAAACGCCTTACCGTTTAAGTATTAGTGTTATAAAGTATTATTACTGACATCCAGAATCAAGAGCGTCTGTGCTCCGCGTCTGACGCCTTCAAACGCCACCGCGTGTTCACAGTGTGTCAGGATTGCCTTCCGAGGCGCAAGTCATTTATTAGATAAAGAAAAGATTGACGCAGGTTCTCCTACTGCTGCAAATTCAGTTTTTACTGTTGATATTTGGCGTCAGTTAATCAGGAAGTGACGGTTTTGTTCGCTTTGACTCGTTGGATGGAAACGCAGCTTTATTTGCACGTCTTTTATGCAATAATCCAACAACATAGTGTTTTTTTTTTATCCACCACACTCTTGCCATCACCCTCATAATATACAGGGAAACCAAAGTGCTCCCAAACGCCAGAGCCACTGTTGGTTATAGGAAGATTACATTAATGTTACTAGCCATTTTGTGAGCTAGTGCAGCGTGTGCCTGACTGGAGTAGTGTTTGGAGGTGGGCGGGGAAGGCAGCATGTTGCCTGTCACGTCCAGACCCTTAATGTGTTTATGCCTTTAAGATTTTCATGGTTAAGTTTACTTTTAAGGTTTGATTAAGAGAAACTCCTGAGACAAATAAGTTACATCTCCGAACTTTAATAATAAATCTATACATAAAATGCTGCGCTTCCCATCTGCTTTATTCGCAATGACTTCTGGGACTTCTAGAGCGAGTTCAGTGCTGCCTGCATTGATGTGTCCTCGATATCAAGAACACATCCGGGAACTTTCACGCGTCTTCCGTTCTTGGGGTCTTGAGTTTTGGAACTGAACTTTAACGGCTGATGATGACATTACACGAGGACGCAAGAATGCTGAAGAACGCATATTGAGAAACAGCCCATGTCTAGTAAGAGCTTGATTAACTGGCTCAGGTGTGTTTGATTAGGGTTGGAGCTAAACTCTCCAGGACACCAGCCCTCCAGGATCGAGTCTGGCCACCCCTGTCTTACACCAATTTGACCAGGACATCTGACCAAATTATATTGCAAGTTATTGCAAAAAAAAAAAAAAAAAAAAAAAAGACAAACTATAAAATTCAATTACATTTTATATATTTTGTGTTACTTTAGATTTTTTCTGTTTATTAAAATTGTATTTCATATTTTTCCTCAACATTTTTATTTGGTTTTACTACTTTTTGGACTATGATTTAAGTTTTTTTGTTAGATTAGTTTAAATTTTGTATTGACTAATCTAAAATATTATTTTAAAGCATCCTATAGAAAAAATGAATTTAAAATAGAGATCTGTGAGGGGTGTACTCATTTATGCCGAGCACTGTGTATATATATTATATGGATATTAATCTGTTTTTGACTTTAGATGCATGTAAACCTATTGTACGAAACCTCCAAAACAAAAGTAGAAACTTATCCCGAGTTCAGACTGCATGATTTTAGCCACGATTTTGACTCGCCAACAGGTTTTGAAAAATCGCAGACAAATGCCTGAAATCATCTGCAAATTGGTGCTCGTTCACATGAGTAACAATCACACAGTATGAACTATCATAGACGCAATCGGAGAGAATCGCAGATGAGTCTCCGACACCTGTGAGATATTTGGCATGCTAAATATCTGGAGCTGTCGATGATTCAAAATCATGCCGTGTGAAATGTGTTCTGATTGATCGGCGATTACCTACAGCCAATGAGAGAGCAGCATCCACTAGTATGGGTATCTGCAGGCCAACGGGAGGTTGAGAAGTTAAAAGGACTTCTTTTCAGTCTGTTTGGACTGAGAAATGGAGGAAAAACTAGTGTAAATTTGGCAGGATCACCCGTGTCTGTCTGACGTGTCATCTCAGCAATTTCTGTAGAGAAATTGCTAATTCCCTTCAAAAGCCAGGTGAGTAAAATAAGTGCATTTTCTACCCCACTAAAGGCTTCTTTCTCATTATGTAATTAATAACTAAAGATATACTACGTGACCTGATGTTGTTTCCATGTCACATCTCGCATCTGTTTGGTTGTGAGACGTAGTTTGTGGACCAAAACAAAGTTGTTAGCTATTCTCATATTGTAAAGTCATGTAGTGTGAAACTCCCTGGCCTGATCCATCTTGCAGTGTAAATACAGCAACAACAAAGCACTACCCCAGATACTCATGCAGTGTGAAAACATCTGTGACGCCACTATGAAAATCGTGCAGTCTGAACTCGACATTAGAGCATAATGGGCCTTTTTAATACATACTCACATCATGTACTCCTGCAGATCTGTCTAACAAGTGATTTTCTCCAATCCCAGGTCGAGGCAAGAACCGCAGACAAAGCATATTCTGAGGAGAGGAATCAAAGGGGTGCGCATGAAGAGATCGGCAGAACAAAAACACTATGAAGCAAACAGCTTTGTTTCCTCATCCAAAACCCAAATGCATGCATCCTTTCATATACACATTTATTACAGTCGGTACTTCAGCCAACAGATTAAAATGAAGTAAATCAGCCTAGTTTTACCAATACTCAATACTCTATTATAGTCATTTCCAAACCTAACCCATGAAGCTGACAGCTAAAGGCTACTCAATGAAAAGACATTCCCAATGTCTAGACTTGAGTTGGCCTGGATTTAGTAGTACTTTCAGGTGTGAAGATATAGTATTTTTAATTGTATGTGTGTGTGCGTGTGTGTGTGTGTTTATGTGCAAGAAACATGACCTACTTTTCCCATTCAGTGAAATTTTCTCCATTTCAGTTTGAGGTTTGACTTGTTTTGCCATATGTGTTTGATTGATCGTTGGATGAGCTCATATTATGGTTTACTTTACAACCATTCATCCAGTACTATAATATTTAGATGGTAAATTGTCATAAATATTTGAGCCATTGAATATAGAGAATTACTTGAATTTTGTCATGATACCATTGAATTCTGACTACATAAGGTGCTGCAAGTGATTTTTTTTATTTTTTTAAAAAAATCCCCATTTAGTATTGTCATTTGGTTTTTTTTTTTGTGTTTGTTTTTTTTAATTGCAATGAATTAAATCAACCTGATACAAGGAGATTCACATTATAACATTTAAAAAAAAAATAAAATAAAAATAATAATAATAATAATAATAATTATATTTTTATATATATATATATATATATATATATATATATATATATATATATATATATATATATATATAGTTCAGATGCAAAAGCCGCTAAACACCACTTCCACCAAAAATGAGATAATGACATTGAGTGAATGCTTTAGGCACGTAGTACACCATCAACAAGTAGATTTGCTTCTAAATCCCAGCATTATGTACCTAATGGCTTTATATGAAATGCAATCCCATGAAGGACTGTGAATTTCACAATCAAATAAAAACAATTATTTAAAATTTCACATGAAACAATTATATATATATATATATATATATATATATATATATATATATATATATATATATATATATATATATATATATATATATATAAAATTATTATTATTCGAATTATTAGCCCTCCTGTTCAATTTTAATTATCGGATATTTTCCCCTAAGTTCTCTGTAACGGTGGGAAGATTTTTTTCAACACATTTCTAAACATAAGAGGTTTAATACCTAATTTAAGTGCAATTTAAGATTGTTTTAATTGTAAAACAATCGGTCATTTGAAATAGCTTGCTAAAATTATTCAATTGAACTGCTGAAACTCTCCTTCAAAGATGATTTGCATAATAAAACCACAAAAAGCAGTCTTAACTCAAATATAACCTCTGAGCTCTTTAAAACTCGTTGTTTTAAAAGATCTAAACAACAGCACATACAAACATGATAGTTTTTGTGTTGCTTTATGCAAATAAAACATTTCCAACCTCTTCCTAATCAAACACACCCGAATAAACTCATCAGAACATTAGAAGAGACTCCAAAACCTGAAGTTAATGGGTAAGATAAGGGAGACATCCAAAATATGCACTGGGAAAAACTAGTGTAGGTAACCATTTGTGGCATCCTAGACATCAATATTTTAACAATTTATTTTTTAAATTGATCGCTTTCTGGCCATCTGATATTATTATGAACTTCCTGACAAAAGTCTTGTCGTCGATCCCAGTTGTAAGAGAAACAAATAATAACTTGACTTCTAGTTGATCATTTGGAAAAGTGGCAGAAGGTCAATTTTTTTCCGATGAATCTTCTGTTGAACTGCATCCCAATCATCACAAATACTGCAGAAGATCAACTGGAACCAAGTTTGGTGAAGGAAAAATCATGGTTTGGGGTTACATTCAGTATCTGTCAGGCATGCGAGAGATCTGCAGAGTGTATGGGAACATCAACAGCCTGAGGTATCAAGACATTTGTGCTTACCGTTACATTACAAACCACAAGAGAGGGCAAATTCATTAGCAGGATGGCGCTCCCTCTCATACTTCAGCCTCCATATCAAAGTTCCTGAAAGCAAAGCAGTTGCTCCAGGATTGGCCAGCCCAGTCACCAGACAAAAACATTATTGAGCATGTCTGGGGTAAGATGAAGGAGGAGGCATTGAAGATGAATACAAAGAATCTTGATGAGATCTGGGAGTCCTGCAAGAATGCTTTCTTTGCCATTCCAGATGACTTTATTAATAAGTTATTTGAGTCATTGCAGAGATGTAAAGATGCAGTCATCCAAGCTCATGGGAGTCATGCACAATATTAATTCTGTTTCCACTGCAGCATGACTTTATATTCTATACTGGACATTATTTCTGTTAAGTGACAAGACTTTTGTCTAAGCAAAGTCAGACCTTACAGTCCTAATTAAATCATTAAAAATCTAGGCATGCTCATATTTTATTTTGGTAAAATAAGCGTAATCTAGAGGCCTTTGCCTTTCATATAAGCCACTTCTGATACCAGATCAACAAGAAGTCAAGTTATTTTTGTTGTTCCTAAAACTTGGATAGGCGACAAGACTTTTGTCAGGTAGTGTATATTGCGATCATAATTTTCGAACGTATTAAAATGCTTTGTAAACATTTGTTAATACCATTTGTTGAGCTCCCAGTACAGTTTGATATAGCGCTCGGAAGTGGACTCCCATCCTGTTCATAAAAAGATTGACAAGTAAAGACTAATCTAATTTCTAATTGTTTAGGAAGGAGCTTTGGTACTCCAACAACAACAACAACAACAAAAAATCACTTTCAGCATCTTTAACATAGTTAGTAATTTACAATATCATCAAAAGGTGCCTTTTGCAGACCATAAGAGATGATGGGGGCCAATTTTACGCCTTTAAAAAAAAATATCTACTTCAATTTCTCAAGGATCTTAGTCCTTTCAAGTAATTGCACATGCAGTTATTGGTTTTGCCATTTAAGCTAATTGCTACTCTGTATTTGCACATGGCATGCAAGTGTCCTGGAATTGAAACCTAATGTTGTTCACTTTCTCCTACTGTATCTTGTAGTTTTAAAATCAACGCACTATGACTCTTTATTGTAAACGGCACGGAGCACATGCTAGTGGAGAAAAACTCAAAGCTTGACCTCCAGGGAACCGAAATACTATTGAAAATGACTGACGAAGAAAAAGAAAAATATATAATGACTTATAAGGAATTTAGTTTAACATCACTGCAGCAGTGGCACTAATGTATGTGTTTTGTGGTAAATGAGAATATTTTAAATACTCTATTGAAAAGAATTAATATATAAATATATGTATTTTGACAGGTGTTTATTCTCAGTGAGATTTTGACAGAAAAATAAGTAAATAAACAACCATATTAAATGCTCTTAGATGATGTCTAAATGTTTTATAAAAGATTTAGATTTTTGTATGAGATGTGATATTAAATATTTTGTGTGATTTGTCTATTCTATTATGATATTCTGAAGCTGAATGTATTGTGACTGCGAAAATGCCAAAAGTAATTAAATAATAAACTAAATAAATGACGACGTTGAGTTGGACCATGGGAATGTTTCCATCCTCGTCTCAAACAATGGTCTTACTGTCTTGCATGATGCTGTTTGTCATTAGTACACTTCACAAAGTAAACTAAAACAAGGACTTGGTTTTGGCAATGTACAAGTGATTATACACTGCAGGGCACTCAGACACAACTGTTTAAATGAATGTGTTTGTTTCACGATATTAAAATAACGCTTTAAAAAGACGTATAAGAACTTTTCCCGACCTGTCAGATCATTACGCTGGAAATGAAACATACAGTAAACCACAAGCCTCCAAACATGATGTCGCCTCAGGCAGCAATGCGTGATTTCTTTCCCTCGGTTTTGTTAGTTTTGATAGCGAATTGTGTGGGAGGACCAACTCGTAGAGAAACACACCTGTTGGACTAATCAGTTTCCTTTTGTTTTGGGTGTTTGAATCTTTTAGCGAATCGGTTCTTTTGAGTCACCAAACGTTTGAAAACGCCTTAGGAATTGACGATGGAGTTGGAATCATTTTAGCGAATCAGTTCGATTTAGTTGGGAAAGTTTGTGGTGTTTTTCCAAAAATATTTAAAGGAATATTCTAGTTAAAAATGGCAATTTGATATTAGTTTTACTATCCTCCAGACTATCCAAAATCTAGGTGGCTTTTTCTTCTTTAGCAGAACATAAAAGACTTATTTATGCTTAAACCAACCAAAGTCCTGCCCAGGTTACAATTTTTGGTTCCCTGAATGTTCTCTGTTGGTTAGTCATGACAGGTTTTTCTTTTTTTCTTATTTGAAACAAATAACTTTGAAAAAAATAACATTAACTTGTCTTAAGATAATTTTATTGTGATGTACATCCAATTGAAATGGTCCTTAAATGAAACAAAACGAAGGGCAGTGCATGATTTTGTTCTTTGGGAACCAATGTCCTATATGTACACAGACTTTTAATTTCAGCCAGCCATCCCCAGGGCTTCCAGTGAACTGTCTTTCCATTATAAAATTTCCATGTTTAAGATGTGATTCCTTTAAAAATCAGCGATCTTCACTGCATGATAGATATAATATGAAGTGGGTCTTAGACCAAACAAGAAGCACTGCATTAAGTTCCATTTTCTCCTGCCATGTCTTTAAAATATGACCAATTATTTTATCCCAGTATTTTCAATGGCTGGTCCTCCAGGTTGGGGGTTGAGCGTTGAGCTAACGACCCACCCGATAAAAGTTAGATGTTACGAATCACCAACATGGGGTGGCTAAATATCAACTTCGATATAAACGGCCCTGGGAGTAAATAAGTCAGTATTTTCAATGGAGTTTCTGCGCTCGCCTGCTGGTAATGACGGCGGCTAGCGGTTACACAATCTTTCATCTTGTCTTATGCTTGAACAACTAAATGAATGCTTAAGTCTATTTAACTGAATGTATTGTAATTACATTACAACATCGATGCTGTAAAAGCAACCTTGTGAAATTGAAAATAGTCACATTAAGGTTTTACTGAAGGCTTATCATTGGCTGAAAAACACTAGCTGTGCATATACCCCATTGGATCATTGGAAGATGGCTGTTGATAATAAAATGAAGAAAGGCTTGATGAATAGATGCCAGATCAGAAAGGAGAGCTCCTCCAAAAGGCATTTCATGTGACTAGAAGTGAAGAAAAGTCATTTCGAGGGGGAGGAAAGATTATGGTATTTTATAACAAAAAAATGATGAGGGTAAATAATTTTTTTTAAATAAGAAAGTGCATAGATACAAGCACAAGTATTACTCTAAAGGAGCGTACATTTTGATTTTCTTCCAACTTTATGTTGTTACAAAATTTTAAAACCTTATAAACAAACCATGGAACATTCTGGGAAGGTTGTTTTGTTAACCAAAGAAGAACCTACAGAGAATGTTACTAGAAAGTTCTTATTTGGTTCCCAAAAATCCAGCCTGATCTCAAACCTAACTGTTTTACGTAAAGTCAGAAAAGTGGCTCATTTGTTTGAATTTATACAATTTCATTTATGTGAAAACATAATTTTTTTTAAAAGGAGGCGTTTTTAAAAGCATGAACTTGCTCATTTGGGATGAGCAAATTTTACTAAAATGTACACTGTAAAAGCCAATAAGTGAAGGTAACTCAAACCATTTGAGCAAGCCGATTGCAACAAACCATTTAAATTCAAAAACTAATCCTAATGAGTACTGTGAACTACAGTAAATCCATTTGATTAAATGAAGCAATTTGTGCACAGTAAAACCCAATAAATGAAGAGAACTTAAATTGAGTACTGTAAAACCCAATAAGTTAAGGCAACTCCAACCGTTTGAGAAAACCAATTGCAACAAACCATTTGATTTTTTAAAAAAAATCTATATGAGTACTGTGAACTAACTCCATTTAAGTTGAAGCAATGAGGTATTTAATAAACTCATTACCTTCAACACTGAGTTCAAAACTCTTTTCAAATGAGTAGAAATAATTTTCAGTAAATTTTAAGTTAACTACACTCATTTCATTTGATAAAGTTGACTGTTGGGGTTTACAGTGTATGAATGACATTTAACAAATTTAAATTAATCAGCCATTAAATTCAAAAGTTTGAATTGCCATGAGATTGCGTTGCTAAACCCATATGGGAATGTTGGGTACATGGGTAAGGTAACAAACAAAACAAAACAAAATCCACTACAAATAAAAGACATACAGGAAAAACAAAATTAATACCAATGGCTCCTAACAATACAATGACGTCTTATGAAGCCAAATGATCAGTCTGTGCAAGAAACAAAAAACATATACATATACACAACACAACATATACATAAACACAACATATACACAGTTTCAACAGTCTTGAGTGCGTTCACAGCAGTCATGAGCGCAAACTTTCTGTTGCATAAACGTTTCGAATCTAATATTAAAACATACATTTTCTTTTGCGGTATCAAGTATACCATTTTAATAAAAAATATGACATCTGTGTAAACAAACAGCATCAATTCTGTTAGAGATAATTATGGAACAAGTATCTTGTGCCCCAGACAGAAAGGTATATACAGTATATATGTATATATATATTCATTCATTCATTTTCTTTTCGGCTTAGTCCCTTTATTAATCCGGGGTCGCCACAGCGGAATGAACCGCCAACTTATCCAGCACGTTTTTACGCAGCGGATGCCCTTCCAGCCGCAACCCATCTCTGGAATACATCCACACACACTCATTCACACACATACACTACAGACAATTTAGCCTACCCAATTCACCTGTACCGCATGTCTTTGGACTTGTGGGAGAAACCGGAGCACCCGGAGGAAACCCACGCAAACGCAGGGAGAACATGCAAACTCCACACAGAAATGCCAACTGACCCAGCCGAGGCTCGAACCAGCAACCTTCTTGCTGTGAGGCAACAGCACTAACTACTGCGCCACTGCGTCGCCTTATATATGTTTATTTGTATTTTATGAATCATGGATCATAGTTTCTGCTTAAATTCATATCTCAAAAAAAAATTATCCCCACATTTTAAGTTCACACTTAATGGTAAGTGATGGTAGTGACAGTTCAGGCCCGTAGCCAGGGGGGGTTTGGGTGGTTCGAAGACACCCCCCACTAACAAAGGTCTAGAATTTGTCCCATACATGAGCTCATTTGTCCTATTTTGACTGCTTTGACACCATCATGGTGAAAATAACTTATCGAAAAAGGCTTTTAAGACTAAAAGGAATCCTTTGTTGGTTGTCGCTTCGGTGTGACTTCGGCTAATCAGTTTTGGCCAATGCTAACAAATATTTTTCATGAGTCCAACATTCAGTTGTGCAAGAATACACAATCTGAAGTAAGAGAAGTAATTTTTTTACTGTATGGTTGAGAAAACATTTTACAAGTAGTCTAACTTTTATTTTAAATCTTGGACTTTATTCTTGAAACAAAAAATTTAAAAAAAAAATGTGAAACACCAAAAGCGGCTCATATTAAAATTGATTTGAAAACTATTTTAACCAAAATCCTGACCAGGTTAGATGGCTCCTTGAATGTTCTTTGTTGCACTGTAAAAATAAAACAAAGTTGACTCAACCTAAAATTTTAAGGCAACAAACTTCAGAACATTTTTTAGTTGACTCAACATTCAACCAAATTACTTCACTTGACTTCGCTGCCTGATAGACATACGATACGGACAAGAACTGCAATAAATTCCATATTCCTCTGCCATGTTTTTAAAATATGACAATTTATTTTACCCAAGTATTTTTAAAAATTTTTTTTTTTTATTTAAGCATATAACTGACAAGCATACAGGATTATATGATAACTCGTCTGTTAGTGATGCAGAACATACATTAAATAAAAAATACTACATCATTTATATGGGGGGGGTCCATCATATTTAAATTCATTCATTCATTCATTCATTCATTCATTTTCTTGTCGGCTTTGTCCCTTGCGGGGTCGCCACAGTGGAATGAACCACCAACTTATCCAGCACGATTTTACGCAGCGGATGGCCTTCCAGCCGCAACCCATCTCTGGGAATTTCCACACACACACATTCACACTCATACACTACGGACAATTTTAGCGTACCCAATTCACCTGTACTGCATGTCTTTGGACTGTGGGGGAAACCGGAGCACCCGGAGGAAACCCACGCGAACGCCAACTGACCCAGCCCAGCTGTGGTTTCTCCACACAGAAACGCCAACTGACCCAGCCCAGCCGAGGTTCGAACCTGCGACCCAGCGACGTTCTTGCTGTGAGGCAACAGCACTACCTACTGCGCACTGCGTTGTATTAGATTTAAAATATTAGATTGTATAGTTAATTGTTTTCATTATTAGAGAGGTTTTTATAGCCTTCTTGTTTCTTGTAATTGAGGTCAAAGAATTATAAAATATTTTTTAATCTTTACAGAAAAAATTAAAGGAGGGAGTAATAGACATTACTTTTGCCTTGTGTATGTGAAACTTCCCAAGAAAAATTATCAACTTCAAAGCATTATCGAGTACATCATAGCCAGTTTTACAATTCAAAAAAGAATCATGCATTCGTTAAAGTTAATTATTTTGTAAAATGAATTAAAAATCAACCCTGAAACCTGTTTCCAAAAACCATTAGAAAATTTACAAGTATAGATGTGAAAGACTTTCAGGCTCAGTGTTACAAAAAGAACATTGTGGTGAAATGTCTTTTTTAAATTTATGAATAAATATAATGCAGGGATAGTACCTGTGTAATATTTTGAAATGAATTTCTTTTATCTTATTTGGGAGTAAAAACTTATTACTTGTTGACCAAATATCATCTATAAAAGGTACAGAAAAATATTGTTTCCATTTCAAAATGGCTTTCGGAAAACAACTACTATTTTGAGTTAGACATTTTCTGATATGGAAGTTATTACATTTTTTATTTAAGATACTGATACCACCAAGTAATTTTACCCCAGTATTTTCAACAGTTTCTGTGCTAGCTAGCTAGCGTTTTTGGTCTTTCATCACGTTTTACGCTTGAACAGCTAAATGAACGCTTAAGTCTATTTAACTGAATGTATAGTAATTTGTATAGCCATATTTTGGCAAAAATAGTCAAAAAGTGAGTTATGATGACCGTCCAACAAGCTAATTCAGAATAATGCTTAAAATGTCACTGAAATGCTGTATTTAAATTTCATAATTAAATAGAAAATGAGGCGAATAATTGCAAAACGGTCCACTTTTTGAGGAAAAAGAACCACCTCTTTCACCAGGCTGGCTATGGGCCTGCAGTTAAAGGGTTAAAAGATGAAGTCACCTACATTTAGGATGGCCTGGTGGTGTTTAGGTGAACTATCTCATTTGAAAAACTAAGCGTTATTTACAGTATTGGTTTATTGTGTGTTTGAAGTTTGCATTAAAAACGACTCTAATATGTTTTGTTTAATTTCTGCATATTAGGACCATTTAAAAAAAAACACATTGATAAAACACCATAAAACACTTCCGAAATGTTTCCCACAACGCCTCTCCACATCAGTCGTTTTGACCGAATCTTTTAAAAGAACCGCTTTGAATGAACGACTCGTTTGGGAGTCGGACAAGCATCGTCGCTCTGGTCGCTCTGAGCACGCGACTCTCCCTTCAGACAAGTTTTCTCATGCCTCAGAAGAATTGCAAATGCTCCAGAGACACATCAGAAAGTTTCTCCAGCATGACTTATCTGCTCAACGAACGGATCTGCGCGTTATTCCGCAGTAACTGGCAGCATACCCTCACGTACTGGAGTGTTTTCTTCAGTTTTGGACTGTGTGTCGCTTTTTTGGGTCCGACCATCCTGGACCTGAGGTGTCAAACTCAGTCCACTTTACAGGAGATCACTCTGGTCTTCTTCTCCCAGCAGTTTTTCCTCTTTCTTGGAAGCACAATTGGAGGATTCTTCAGTAAAACGTGAGTGTTTTGGCGAGATTCTGATGTCAACTGATTATATTGCACTTGGTTGACACATTTATTTCAGTAGCATGACTTGCTTTAGCCTAATTAAGTTTAACAATAATATAAAATAAGTGTTTAATTATTATACACGCAGTTATTATGACTTTATATTAATGCAATGCACCATTTTTGTACTTAAAAATAATCAAAATAGTTTTTTGAGTGATCCCTACATGCAATAAATGTGTCTGTTTGATAATAAATGTCTGTGTTTAATACAATAAAAAAGTTTGCACCAGTTATATGTCAACTTCCCTATCTTAATATATTATTTACAGATGTGTTTTAACAGAAAGTTCTTTAATTACTACCCTAGTTCCATTTCACACACAAAACAAGAGGAACTGAGAGAAAAGAGGGCTTTCAAAGAATCAAATAAAGTCAGATTTCTTTAAATATTTTGACATACATTGGTGGTAATCATCTTTATTATGACCAATAATATACTGACTGATTCAATTGGTTTATGAGTAA
The DNA here is from genome assembly GCA_903798195.1 of Danio kyathit. Classification (NCBI taxonomy): domain Eukaryota; kingdom Metazoa; phylum Chordata; class Actinopteri; order Cypriniformes; family Danionidae; genus Danio; species Danio kyathit. The sequence continues at coordinate 44,810,345 of LR812529.1, forward strand.
TTCTGATTGCTCAAATGCAGGGTCAAAACGTTATTTTTGTATATATATAATGGTGGATTATTAGAAAGAGAGAACAGAAGTTTTTGTTTTCCTCGCAGTTCCACTTCCTCATGAGATGAAACATTTGAAATGCACATGTAAATACGAAAATCTTTTTTTGGCATGCTTTAATCATCATAAATGCTATCATTATTATCAGTTTTGTGATAAATAGTTTTTGACTTCTCCGTGGCCTCTGTCTGGAAGAGCCTGTAGTGGTCATGTGCTCATTAAAGTCATTTAGTCTCAGTTATCTGGGACTCGAGCCATAAAAACACTCGCTGCCCTGCTGTTGTTTTGCCTGACAGATAAAGACACCATAAAGTTCACTTTTGCAAAGTTCCTTTTCATTAGTTCATGCAAAAATACCTTTAAAAACTACTTCTTTAAAATGAGTTGAACCAACACATTTATTTCTGGAACCCAGCATTTTATACAGTGAATACTTGCTTTTTTTAATGTCACAATTTCAGATTCAGGTGACACGGTGGCTTAGTGGTTAGCACTGCTGCCTTACAGCATGAAGGTTGCTGGTTCGAGACCCAACTTGGCCAGTTGGCATTTCTGTGTGGAGTTTGCAAGTTCTACCCGTGTTGGTGTGGGTTTCCTTCGGGTGCTCCGGTTTCCCCCACAGTCCAAACACATGCGCTATAGGTGAATTCAATAAACTAAATTGGCCGTAGTGTATGAGTGTGTGTGAATCAGTGTGTATGGGTGTTTCCCAGTACTGGGTTGCAGCTGGAAGGGTATCCGCTGCATAAAACATATGGTAAAATAGTTGGCGGTTCATTCCACTGTGGCGACCTCTGATAAATAGAGATTAAGCCGAAGGAAAATGATTAACTGGATGGTTTTTTTTTTTTTAAACAAAAGTTTCCTTGGCATAGATGTTGCTAGTGATAATGCGCATGTAAATTGGTTTATGGTTTGTTTTGTCGGTCACTCTTCATTTAACTTGTACCAAGGAAACGTTCCGCATGTACTGTTGATTGAAAAACAAGGAAATAAAAGTAATAGATTCTCCTGAAGTATCATGGTTTGATCTTCAGATCTTATAATTGCTTTTGTTTGAAATTAATTGTGTTTGTTCCACCGGGTGCTCCGGTTTCCCCCACAGTCCAAAGATGTGCGCTATAGATGAATTGAATAAAGTAAATTGTCCGTAGTGTATGTGTGTGAATGTGAGTGTATGGATGTTTCCATATCCGCTGTATAAAACATATGCTGGAATAGTTGCTGGTTCATTCCGCTGAGGCAATCACTGATAAATAAAGGGACTAAGCTGAAGGAAAATGAATGAATGAAAACTAGAACTGAAAAAATACGAAGTCTTTCTTTATATATTTTGCTTTGTCATTTATTTTGTGGTTACGCTTACTTAGTTTCACGCTTTAAAAAATGCTCGGTTCCACACAATTCCTTCATGTTGTTCCAACACAAATCAATTAAGTTAACATAATTGTTTTACAAATCTAAGTGGATTGAACATAAAACAATTAAGTTGTCCAAAAAAACAACTAACAGTCAGCAAATATCATTTTTTGACTGCATATAATCATTCATTTTTGAAGTGTTTTATTTTCATTTATTTACTATTTTTAGATTTTCAATCAAACATTTACACAAAAGTATAATAAATAAATATATATACTATATAAGCTATATTTAATTGGATTTACTATAATTCATTCATTAATTTTCCTTCGGCTTAGTCCCTTTATCCATCAGCAGTCGCCACAGCGGAATGAACCACCAACTTATCCAGCATATAAACAGCGGATGCCCTTCCAGCTGCAACCTAGTACTGGGAAACACCCATGTACTCTCGCATTCACACACATACACTACGGCCAATTTAGTTTATTCAATTCATCTATATCATATGTCTTTGGACTGTGGGGGAAACCGGAGCACCTGGAGGAAATCCACGCCAACAGGAGGAGAACATGCAAACTCCACACAGAAATGACCCAGCCTAGGCTCAAACCAGCGACCTTCTTGCTGGGAGGCGACAGTGCTAACCACTGAGCCACCGATGTACTATAATGTATATGTTTAATTATAATGTATATTGTTATCAGGATATGATATGTTATCATCTTGCCCAGCCCTATTGTAAACTTGTGCTTTCTGTGTCAGACTGCCTTTTCTGTTTTTTTCCTACTTGCAGACAACATTAGCTTGCTTATCTCTGTAGATTTGCACACACGTGTTCTCTGTTACTTATTAAAGAGTTAAAGAGTTTTCCTCACATACATGTGAGTGTGTCCTATTTAATATAGGACAAAGTGCAAAAATACTAATCTGTTTTTCCCATTGTTTACAGAAGACATACGCCTATTAAAATGTCAATAAGTGAATTAATAATTTTTATATTAAAAAAATCACATCAGGTACTAATTATATCTTTCTACTTAGGGCCGATTTTATACTTCTGCGTCAAGCGCATGTGTATGCTATGGTGCAGCCTACGCGTGGACGCATAGCCCCTCGCCATGGCCATCGGCGACGTTGACGCGCACCTCTCAAAAAATGTAACGCGTACGCGTAGCACAAGCTCTGTGATTGGTCGACTTGGTAGCGCTGACGAGTGTGGGCGGAGGTGAGAGCTGCGCGCCCGATGCAGCGAGTGTTTACTAAAGGTGTGAACCTACACTAGTATCACGGTTCGGTTCGGTTACGATTATCATGCCATCGATTCGGTTCAACTCGATATCTCGGTGCATCACGGTGCATTGACGATGCTTTCCATACACAGTTTTATGTTTTCTTCACAGCACAACAATTCTTGTATTAAAATGTATAAATATATTTATATACTATTTGTAAAACAATTTTGTCCTTTAATACAAACAGTCAGATATATAAACTGTACCTTTAAACAACACGAGCATTTATAGACCATTTTGAGGGATGTAAACAAAAACAATGGTCCTAACGTATTTTACATTTTTAATTTCCATTGCTTCTGAGAATCCAAAAAGGTCCACATATTGATAAATAATGTTATGACGGCTGATTTAAAATCAAGTTATGATTGAATTGCCTCTTGTTACAGTTAGGAAATAGTGTAACTCAAGCAGGAAATGTTCATGGGCCAATGACATGACCACATTGAAATGGTCTATAGCAAATAAACAAATATAAATATCCCGCTCGCTTTCTGCCTTGTCTACCAAGTTATTTCTTACACCCCTTTGATTGGTCACGCGCTCAACAGAAAGGGCTGCGATTGGCTCTTACACGCTGGCGATCTTCACAGATGCACTCATGGGCCACTGTGAGAGAGAGAGAAATGGAGATTACTTTCATTCTCTTAATCGCCGTGAAATAGGGGCTTTTGCAGTAAGTTTCAGTGAAACAGTGTTCAGCAAACACACACGCAGTGAAATTGTGCACAGTTTCTGAGTTTTTTGTAGTTAGAGCGTTGTAAATACTCGCAGCTCGCCTCCCTCGCCATAGTAAGCTACGGCGACATAGCGCATGTGAGATAAATGACGTCAGTATAATAACCGGTTATGATTATTACTGAACCGATACCGAATTGTCCGCGTCTGCATCGCGGTGCACTGAAGAAACGATTAATTTTGACACCCCTAGTGTTTACAAGTGTGGAGTCCCGTGAAGGAGCTCCGGATGGAGACTGTTGTTTTGTGTTTACCTTATGATTAAAGTTGTTGCACGTCTGCCAGTTCCCAACTCAAATTGATCGAATTTGAGCCACTTGTACATTAAGGAAGTGTTCAGGAAAAACAAAACACCAGCGAAGAAACTCGACACAGAGAAACAAACACCTACTGCCAGCTAGCGTTTCGGAAGTGTATTGCAGAGAAACAGAAACAGCGCGCAGAAGTATAAATGCAAGGCTTGCGCCGTGGGTCACGCCGATCACTTGACGCAGAAGTATAAACCAGGCTTTAGTCACTATTATTTAAACCATTAGATTTTGCTCATTTATCACCAAGAAGTTTTTATTCATTTAAGTAAAGAAATAAATGCATGTGTACGTAATGGCCAGAATAAGTTCATTGATTTTCTTTTCGGCTTAGTCCCTTTATTAATCTGCGGTCGCCACAGCGGAACGAATCGCCAACTTATCCAGCATATGTTTTAGGCAGCGGATGCCCTTCCAGCTGCAACCCATCACTGGGCACCACTCACTACAGACAATTTTATCTTACCCAATTCACCTGTACCGCACGTCTTTGGACTTGTGGGGGAAACTCGACCACCCGGAGGAAACCCACGCAAACACGGGGAGATGCAAACTCCATACAGAAATGCCAACTGACCCAGCCGGGGCTCGAAACAGCGACCTTCTTTAGTTCTATCATTTAATTTTTAGATACAGGTATGTGTTACGCTTAATGGTGATAAAACTAGGCCTGTCGCAATAATCAATATATGCACTTGTCGCACAACACATGAACATGACCTCAATCATTTTTGGTGATGCAATATATATCGCTCATACATAAGAAAACAATTCTAGCAACATTTTAGCTGATTGTGCAGCATCTCTCTCTATTGGAGGTGTCAGTATGGTTAAAACACTATAGTATCTACTATAGATTACTTTAGTATATTTTCATGCGAGTGCCTGACAACTGTAAATAGATCTGGTAGCAGATATCACAGCCTCTGTTACTTTTTACCTTGCACTTTTTTGCTAACATTTATTATTATTTATTTAGGATAGAGCTGGGCGATATGGCAAAAAAATTATCACCATAATTTTTTTCATATCAGTCGATATCGATAATTACCACGATAAATGTCAAATCTTTATATCTATTAATTAAAGGCTTTTCAGCATGCCAATCCCTTTGTGCAGCGTGATTTAACACATTTTGTGAAATGTTTTAGCTGTCGGACAATATAGATAAAAAATAACAAACAAATGAACAATCTTAATTCAGCATTTACAGTTCAAGTTTTCAGCAATCAAAGACATTATCCTACAAGTTATTGTATATTATTGTTCAACATCAGAAAAAAAGTAAAACCGGTTTGGAACAAGAAAAGGGTGAGTTAATGGTGACAGATTTTTCAGAATTTTTATATTTTAATTCGGGATGCTAATGATTACTTGATGATCTATTCATTGTCCTTCTTGTTTATGTTGTAGATAGTTAGGGATGCACCGATATCATTTTTTTGGATCCGATCTCGATACCAAAATTCTGAGTACCGATCAATAAAGATCCGATTCCGATACTGTGCCTTTTTTTTTTTTTCTAAGCATAATACAGTTTCTACATTTCTGGTGCTAAACTCAAATAATATATCTTCTTTAGTAAAAATAACAGATCTATGGGCCGACTGTATATGACAGACACACAATCCAACTAAAAACATGATACTTGCTGTAAACTAGGCTACATTATTTGAGCATTCGTTATGACATTGATCTGTTGTGGTCCAGCTTATGTTTCCTTTTTTAATATTAAGATTTTTTTTTTTAAATCTGTAATAGTCTACCACTATTGACCCTAATCGTTGGTAAAATAATCAGCCTTTCAGCTAAGCCTGATATTTTCCTGCAGGTTTGACGCAGACTAAACTAAACCGTCTGAGGCCAGTTTTACTTAATAAACATTTTCTCGCCTAAGCTCGCCACGAGTGAGACGGAGAAACTCAAAGCATGTCTGAAAAATGATCTTTTTGAAACTAATTTTGTTTGGTATAATTTGTTGGTTATTTTAATGTCTTTTTGTTGGTCAGTTATATACAAAACAAACAAGAATATTTCAGGTGAAGTTCAAAATAAGGTCCGCTTCAGCATACAAACTGACAAACTGGTCTGTTAAATAAAATGTTAATATATATAAAATTACTGTGAAATATTGAGTTTATAAGTAGCCTATATTAGGCTAAATGATTTTCTGTTAATGACAATTAATATGCGCCAGGCCGTCAGTTTCACTTTCAATAATTTAATCAACTACTTGGACCACAATGAGCCAGGCTTTACAAACTATTCGCAGCACTTTAAGTATTCCCCTTGGAAGAATAAACTCAGTCGGAAAGATGAGAGAACAGAAACTTATTGTAAGAATATAATCTTACTGAGTGGCGCATGTCGCGTCTGCGCAGCTGGTGTCTGAATAAAGCGCTTGCATCACTGAGACAGCGCGCAGGCCCTCCAGTATACGGACACTTCTAAAACAGCAGCACAAAGGGAGAAATCAGTGCGTTGAGGATCTGTCCAATGTATTACTGAGCCTTTTCTGATTTAAATGTTTCAGGTAGGCCTACTTTGAGTGTAAAGAGCAGGTAATAACCCTCTCTACTCCAGTGTTGTGAATGCGATCTGCTGGTCTAACAGACACACATGATTTAGAAACAGCAATGATCTCCATGTTGCAGGTCAAAATGAAGACATTTAATGCACAACTAAATGCATTTCTTCACCAATTACTTATATTAACAGGAACAAATAGTCTTGGAGAGAGTTTTTCGTGTTGTCATGAACGCAACACGCAGCTTGAATTGTGAATGAATGGAGAATGATTGACAGGCGCAGCGGCGGGAAGCGCTGAACTGAACATGAATTTAAGCATGTGAATATTCATCTGTGCTTCACATTAAACTATAGAATGGCTTCAGAACATTTGGGATATAGTAGCTTACATGACAACTTTCTAGTGCCTTATAATAGGCTACCTTCGTGTCTTTTGTTGGCTTATAAATTATACAGAATATAGCGCAAGATTGGGTTTGGATCAGTACCAGCTGGCCGATACCCGATCCAGCAAAAATATGCGGTATCGAGCCAATTTCCGATCCAAGTATCGGGATCGGTGCATCCCTATAGATAACTGACCAACAAAAATACACTAAAATTAAGTTACACATTATATACAATGAAATTCGTTGCAAAAAGATAACTTTTCAAAGAAAAATATATAAAGTGTATATATTTTTTGTTTGTGCCCGTCTTAAACAACTGCGGGTGGATGATGCTTCGCTACGTGGAAAATAAGGATTTAATTAATGAGCCACTGCTCTTGTAAACATCTGTCATATATTTGCTGCATTTTTAATGTCATTATTTTTAAGATTATGTCTTGAGCATCTGATTTCTCCTCGGTGATTATGTCCTTTAAATATATAAAGGCTGGTTATTTTAACGTCGATGAGGGACAATAGGGGTATTGCAAATTTCAAAGAAAATATCTTAATATTGAAAAGGAAACAAGCTTGACAACAAAAGATCCTATCGATGTCGTAACAAATGCCCTTAAATAATGCAGCCTGTAGTTTACAGCAAGCATCAAGTGTTTATTGAGATTGTGTTCTCAGTCTTTCGTCTGTCTTAACGTTTTTTCTCGTAAGGCACAGCTTTAGAAAATGATGACATGAAACTCTGCTGGTAGTTGCGCTGGTTTACCAACACTTGTTTGTAATTTCTTAGCATCTTCATAAGGGTGGCATTGTTTTAAATGAGGAAACAGGTTAGTGGTGTTGCCTGCTTTTGATGACACGAGTCGTCTGCGCAGTTTGCAGTGCACGTTGCTCTGTTTTGTGTCGGATTGCAAAAAAACTAAGTAGCTCCAGACTACTAAAGTCCAGTGATGTTTCTTGTCAACAATGTCTGTGACTGTGACACTTTTTACCTTATTTTTTCGTGCTCCGCGGCTATAAACTTGTACTGCGTGCTGCATCCGGAAGGACAGGCTGCAAAATGCCTACGCAGCGTTACACATAGTGCTAAATATTATCGAACACTTATCGAACTGTCATTAACTTTTTATCGAAAAAATATCTATCATGATAATTATCGTTATTGAATTATCGCCCAGCCCTAATTTAGGATATGCGTTTTCACATTCTGATTCCAATTCCTGATTGTTAAACTGTTAAAATTACTCAAATGAAATGAAATATTCTTAAGAATAAAATATGATGTGTTCTTTGGAGGAGTGTACTTGCATTGTAATGATATTATACTGTCATTCTGGAATTATATAATGATGAGTGGCATAAAATAGTAATAAATGACAATAATATCGTTTATCGCAATACATTTTTGGTGCAATATATCGTACAACAGAAAATAGATATCGTAACAGGCCTAGATAAAACATTATTTTTCATATTTTGACATTTTATTTTTGATAAAAGTTATCTGTAGAGTTAAAGTAGGTACTTTTCTTCCATTTTTAAATCTGTATTCTGTATATAAAAAGAGTTTAGTACATTTATTTTTATGCAAAACACCAAAGTGGTTTCACTGTTTTTATGTGCTTTAGTTCCTCTAAATAAAGAGGATTTGAAACCTGCAATTTAAAAAGAGTTTTGTTAAAGGGTCAAAGATGATGAGAAGTCCCATTTTGGTGTTTTGTTCCACTTAAATTTAAGAAAGTGATTTTATGCATGCACAGACGGATTTTAAAAGGATTTTCTTCGATATCCTTTGTAAATATTGAAAAATTTAAATATTGCTATCAATTGATCCAAACTGCAAATCTTTTCAATTTAGACTTTGAGTTCACCATCACATCTTTAAATATAGATGTTAAAAATGCCTTGTCTTGGCATGTTTGAATAAGTATGAACTGTGATATGTTAAAATGACCATGTCATATTGTTTATCGGGGACTTAAATATCAGGAATATGCAGTTTGTAGGAAGTCATTCCAGCATCAAAAAGCCACTGTAAAATTTTATAGAAAACTGATACAGCAAAATGAGTTCATTCCTCTTAAATGTTTGATACATGCAGTGCTCAACATAATTAAGTACGCCCCATTTTGAAAACAAATATTTTGATCCATTTCTCAGTGACTATAGATCATATATTTTGGTGCATTTAAACAAAACAGATTAATTATATGGATATATTTATTAAAATAATATTTTAGTCACCAAACATTTTAGTCAGCGCTTCCTCAAATTTAGGCACTATTTAAGGCAGGGGTGTCCAAACTTGGTCCTGGAGGGCTGGTGTCCTGCATAGTTTAGCTCCAACTTCCTTCAACAATCCTCCCTGGAAGTTTCTAGTATACCTAGAAAGAGCTTGATTAGCTGGTACAGGTGTGTTTAATTGGGGTTAGAACTAAAACATGCAGGCCCTCCAGGAGCGAGTTTGGACACCCCTGATTTAAGGGTATAATGGGCGATTTTTGGATACAGCCTCTGTTTTGTAACCTGGCGCAGAAAACATGTTTAGTTAATGCCCAATGTCTGTTTTGTTTTTTTCCCTTTGTTTTTGTCAGGCTTGTGAGTTCACTGTCATCTCTGGCTGTGTCCACCCTCATCATCTCTGTGGTTTTTGCCATCATCCCATTATGCCGTGAGCTTCTCATGTTGGCGTTTGCCATGGCAGTGTCTGGTCTCGCCATGGGCATCATCGACACCATCTCTAACCTGCAGCTGGTCAAAATCTACCAGAAAGACTCCACCGTTTTCCTGCAGGTCAGCGTTTGGTTTGGTCAGAAAAAAAATAATTGTTGAACATCAGATTCCAGGATCAGAAGTTATATACAGTTGAAGTCAGAATTATTAGTCCTCCTGTATATTTTCCCCCCAATTTCTGTTTAAGGGAAAGACGATTATTGTCAACACGTTTCTAAACATGATAGTTTTAATAACTCATTTCAAATCAGAAACATTCGATTAGATTGTGTCTGCTTTAAAGAGATAGTTAAATTAAATATCCTGTCATTATTTTCTCACTGTTTATTGCTCCAAACCTTTATGAGTTTCTTTCTTCTGTAGGGCACAAAAGAAGAGATTTTGAAGAATGTTGGAAACTTGTAACCATTGACTTCCAAAAATTTTGCGTTTTCTTGTCTTCAGAATATCTTATTTTGTGTTTTAGGCTGAACTATCCCTTTTAAATAGTCTTGTTAAGTGGTCGCCACAGCAGAATGCACCGCCAACTTATCCAGCATATGTTTCACATATACACATAGGATGCCCTTCCAGCTGCAACCCAGTACTGGGAAACATCCATACACACTCATTCCCACACATACCTGTACACTACGGCCAATTAAGTTTAGTTTATTCAATTCACCTATTGTTCATGTCTATGGACTGCGGGGGAAACCGGAGCACCCGGAGGAAACCCACGCCAACACAAGGAGAACATGCAAACTCCACACAGACATGCCAACTGGCCCAGCCGGGACTCGAACCAGCGACCTTCTTCCTGTGAGGCGACAGTGCTAACCACTGAGCCACCATGCCACCCTGTATAGCATCCAATCAGACTTTAAAACTATGTTACATAAAGTTGCTGTAAAAACTTTTTTCTTTGTCAGAGTCTGGTCTTAGAAGAAGAGCAGCGCTGATTGTCTGTCTGCTGTGCTCTTTCTCTCTGATCTCCTCCAGGCTCTCCACTTTTTTGTGGGTCTCGGGGCGTTAGTGAGTCCCCTGATTGCTGACCCTTTTCTGTCTGAGACCAGCTGTGTGATCGGCAACAGCAGCGTCAACGCAACATCATTAGAAGATCTGAGGAACAAGCTGGCGGGCAGACATGTGCACAACGTGTCCAACGTCCACCTTCACACCGACGGAGAGGTGGTGACCAACGTCTCCTACGCCTTCTGGATCATGGCCATCATCAATGTGAGTTTTGCTTTAACACTTGAGTGCTCTACGGTATGTTTTCATCCACTCTGGGGTGATTTTGAGTCTTAATTTGGCCACAGCTTTCTTTGTGTTTTAGCAAATGGGATGATTTTTGCTGACAAATCTGATTTTGACACACATTTTGAGAAAATGCTTTGAAAGTTTTCAAAAACTCAACACTCTCTGGTAGGTTTGGGTTGATAGATGATGCCATCGTCCATCGCGATGGCCAATAGACATCACTATGCTGAGCTGGCATCGCGATCCTCCGCCCCGCCCCCGTCACAGCAGCAACCCGCTCACAAAAATACACATTTAGGCCCTGTTTACACTAATAAGTCTTAGTTTTAAAAGAGATTTTTAGAACGAAAACGGTCCACGTTCACACTGGCATTTCACCTAGCCTTTCTGAAAAACCCTCCTTCCCACCTTTTTTACCAAGTTTGTCGACACCATTATAACGACACAGATCACTCTGCCTTTTCCCGCGAAAAAAGTGATTGACAGGTGGCAATGTGTGTGTAACTTATCTTTATTTATTTATGATTTTGGTTATGGGTAAAACAAAGACCATGCGGGTCAGGTAGTTGATACAGTCAGTGGCGGTTCTAGTTTAAATGGCACCCTGGGAGAAAACACCCCAAACATACCCCCTCCTCATCTTCCAAGAAATAAAGACACTATGTGGTTGACTTTATATATATATATATATATATATATATATATATATATATATATATATATATATATATATATATACATATATATATATATATACATATATATATATATATATACATATATATATATATATATATATATATATATATATATATATATATATATATATATATATATATATATATATAATTTTTTTTTTTTTTTTTCAATAAATAACAATTTGTGTATTATTATTATTATTATTATTATACAATTATTATTCTAAATAAATAACATAAATCAATTTTAAATATTACTGAAAAACAATGTAAAGACACAACTGGAGTAATATTCTAAAACTTTTGCATGAATATTAATTATGACAGTTCTATAGAATACAAAAAATATACGTTTTATAGAATTATCTGTTGTCTTAGACCCGACTCATGGCCGAGAATTAATGTTATGAAGTCTTAGTAGTTACCTCCTTGACACATTATCCCTCCTTTCTGCTTCATAGCTATGCTTAGTCAAAGTAACAGCATCATCATCATCATCATCATATGGTATAAACTTTAGTTTTGTCGACTTGCATGTCGACGTTGGCAGGCATGTAACCAACCGGGATCAGGAGCAGCACGTCTGAGGTGCGGGAATGGCTTTCTGCGCACATGCGTTAATTTGTTTTCACCAGCGTTGTTTCGGTTGCACATGAAGAATAACAAACTTGAGTGTGCAAAAGATGCCAAATGTGAATAGTCCCCAATAGTCTCCCCATGCCGACCCCAGCAAGATGCCGCCCTGGGTGATCACCCATATTGCCCATGCCTAAATCCGCCTCTGGAAACGGTAGGCTACAAATAATTAATTCATTATGAATTAATTAATTATTCATTCATAAATAATGAATTCACCGTCGCCTACGACGACGATGCCATCGTCCATTGCAAGGTTTCACATTAGACATCGTACGATGCTAAATGGGTCAACATTACCAATCCTAATCTCTGGGCAAATGGACTACCCTTTTGTTATGTTCGGGGCTGTTTTTGCCCCATTTACTTCCATTATAATGACCTTTATTGATTGCAAAGCCATGACAGCGTATGATCATGCATTCTTGGTTGTTGGTGGTTTTCCCTGTTGGGAAGAGGCCAAATTTGTCATTTTTACAGTTGATCATCAGTTGCAGTGCAAAAAAAAAGCTTAGCTTCTGGCTTTAAAATTATTAATATCCTTTACTTAACCAGGTAAGTCAATTGAGAACCAGTTCTCATTTACAATGACGACCTGGCCAAGAGGCAACATAAAAAGCAGATACAGTACAAAGCAGCAGGGACACAATACAATAAAAATTTCACAAATGCAGATAATAACATATAAAACCAAGGAAAAACTAAAAACAATCACAGTGATCTTATACTATTGACTGAATTTTTAAAAGATGATAGTGGAATGAAAGTGCTGAGCTTTAGGGTCTGCTGCAGATGATTCCAAGCATCAGCAACAGAAAACTGAAAAGAGTAGCGACCAAATGAAGTGCGAACTTTGGGTATGGAAAGGTTAATAAAACTACTAGAGCGCAGATTTCAGCGTGTTTCCTGAATGTTAAGAAGTGACTAAATATAATGAAGTTTTTCCAATAAGAGTTTTGTAAATAAACAGAAACCAATGAATTTGTCGATGCGATTGAATACAGTTGACAGGGATGAGTATTAAATGGCGCACCAGTCACAAAACGAATTGCTGCATGGTAAATAACATCCAGTTTGTGAAGAAGAGTCTTTGAAGCTGATCTGTAAATTAAATCCCAATAATCCAGAATTGGTAATACTGTTAATTTGACCAAATGCCGCTTTGAGGAGTGCGTAAAGGAAGATTTGTTTCTGTAAAGAAAACCAAACCAGGCTTTAACCTTTTTTTTAAGCAATTCATTTATGTGAGTTTCAAATGTCAGTTTCCCCATCTAACCAGATACCGAGATATTTGTAGCATTATATGGTTATATGAAGTATAGTGTGTGTTTGTGTGTGTGTGTGAGAGAGAAACCTTTGCGCACTTACCTTGATGTGTTCGAGAAAATTAAAATAAGCAGCTCAGCTCTGAGAACATAGTAAACACAGTAGGTGTATTTATACTTGCACACTATAATTTGTTGTTTTACTCCATAGAACTCAACAGAACATATAAAAGCCAGAAACCTTTTTGCACCGGCCTATCTAATGGCCTGTTCCCACTGAGTGATTCGGTATGGTATGGTTTGGTACATGTCACCTTTATCAGGCTTGTGTCTCCACTGCCAAAGGGTACCAATAGTACCTTATTGGTGGGCATAGTGTACGACAGAGTTTCAGACAACGTCATTCTCGCTTGAGGAAATGTCTACAATAAAACTGTACGGGTCGTTCACATATCATATAAGAAGCGCTTCTCACAAAACAGATGCTTTATACACAAATACTTGTGTATAAATGTTCATTACTGACCTTTCTATGAACATGATTTGATTATAACTGCAGATCAATGATAATGCGAAAAAGCCTACTGTAACGTCTGCAATTATGTAAAATATATAAATAAATGCAACATATATGAGCACATACAGACCCTTACAGTCTCCGATATGTTACCAATTACAGGAAAACTACACACAGCATACATTTAGTCCTTATTTAGATTCAAAAACAACACTCAACATAGCCCACAGTCAGTGCAAACCTCTCATCTGTGTCTATAATCTTCACCAGCACATGTAGCCTCTGTTAGAGAGTAGTTCCGTCATTCCCAAGTTCATAATAGTCCAAAAGTTAATGATAATAGTTAAACATGGGAGATTGTTCATGTTTTAGGTTGCTGAGAGAATCATTTGCTCCTTTGTTTTTTTTTTTCCAGCTTCTCCTTAGTTTTTTCGTGCTTCACTCTCGCGTTTGTCCGTTTCAGAAAGGATCGGATGTCAGAAGCAATTTAATAATCACGCACACGTTGTTATTGTGAGCTCAAGCAGTTTGTTATCTCAAATATAGACGCACGGTCGAGCGATCGCAAGCTCTCTGGAGAAAGTGAAACCACTCGCGCTTAGGCGGCTCCATAAACAACAACAGGACACGGCAGCTTCTGTTCATCCTGGCTTTTTGGCTGTTCAGCATGACGACGACAAGGTTTGTTTGGGCTTGGGTTGACCATGGCTCATTATTAGATGTATATAGTATTACGGTGTAATATCTCGGCTGTGTATTTAAAAATGCTGCTTCCTTTGTTTTCATTCTCCTGACTTGTGTACTCGATAGTGACATTTCTCTGTGAACCAATAGCATTCAGCTGCGCATCTCGCTTTGACTTTTGGTAGCCTTTTGTTTTGTTGTGCTACGCAAAAAGTGGTACGGTACGGTTTCCTGTTTGGTGTCTTTTGACAGTGGAAACGGGCCGTAAAGGATTAATGGTGTCAACTGATTATCAACAGTAAAACTGACAAATTTTACCTCATCCCAACAAGGAAAACCACCAACAATCAAGAATGCATGATTATATGCTGTCATGGCTTTGCAACCAAAAAATGTCATTTATAATGGAAATCAATGGGGCAAAAACAGCCACCAACATAATGAAAAGGTGATCAATTCGAACAGAACATAAGGGTTAAAGAGCTTGTTATTTTCTTAAAGTTTCTTAAAGTTTTTTCTAAAGTTCACCTAAAAATACAAATTCAGTCCCCCTTAAGTGGTTCCAAACATTTGAGTTCCTTTTTGCTCTGTTTGAACACAAAAAAAAATGTCTGAAGAATGTTAAAAACCATTGACATTCACAGTAGGAAAAACAAATACCATGGAAGTCTGTGGTTGCAGGTTTTTCTACCTATATTCTTTTGTGTTTAACTGAAGAAAGTAAGTCAAACAGGTTTGTGACTAGTTAATGATGATGTTTAGTTTTGGGCAAACACATCTTTATATTGTTTTCTATTTGCTCCATGTCAAAAAAAGGTGAAGTTACAGGACATACCCACTGATTGCGCAATCGTCACAGACCAATGGTAGCTTAAAGATGTTGCTGAGCCAAAATGAACTCTCCCATAAAATGTGCTTGGGTTGAAATTTTTAGAACTGCTGAAATGACCTCAAAGCAAATTTTATTTTGGCTGGATTTTGTTTGAAATTGTCTTTTCGATTCATTCATTCACTTAGATTTAGTTTGAAGTATACAAAGGATTTTAGGCTGAACCTGGAATTTGGGCTGTTTGATTCCAGATTGTGATTCTGATTTCTTGTACTGGAATCAATGGACTTAATTCTGAGCTTCATACATTCATTTTCTTTTCGGCTTAGTCCCTTTATTTATCTGGGGTTGCCACAGCGGAATGAACCACCAACTTATCCAGCATATGTTTTATGCAGCGGATGCCCTTCCAGCTGCAACCCATCACTGGGAAACACCCATACACTCTCATTCACACACATACACTACAGACAATTTAGCCTACCGAGTTCACCTATACCACATGTTTTTGGACTTGTGGGGAAAACCGGAGGAAACCCACACAAACATGGGGAGAACATGCAAACTCCACGCAGAAATGCCAACTGACTTAGCCGGAGCTTGAACCAGCGATTTTCTTGCTGTGAGGCGATTGTGCTACCCACTGTGCCTCCGCCATTGAAAATTATCTGTCAAAAGTGCCATTTTAATAAGAAAGAAACTCATAAAGGTTTAAAACCAAATGTGGCAGAATAAATTGATGAGGTCATTTTAATTTTTGGGTGAACTATCCCTTTAATGGAATCAATGCCAAACCTAGCAACCAACTCTTGATTTTCATCACCTTGAATGGATATTAAATGGAATAAATGCTGTTTGCGGGAGACTATTAGCTTTATAACTTTGCAAAGCACACATTACATAAAACATTACATTACATAGAAAGGAAATCATTAAAAAGCATCTTTACAGCTATGTGTGTGTGTGTATAATCTGCACACTAAATACTCTCTCAGCTCGACGGTGAAAGGAAGAGCCAACCAGGAGCCTATTTGAATAAAGGACGGGAATCAAGATTGTATCCTTGGCAACTGCTCCCATCTAACAGTTCTGTACACACTGATCTATAATGTTTCATGACTAAACTGGACAAATAGTGATAGTGCAACTGACATGCTTAACACCTGGACAATATCGAGAAGGGGGAATATATATATATATAAGTTGAAGTCAGAATTATTTGCCCCTCTGTATATTTTTCCCCAATTTCTGTTTAACAGAAAGGAGTTTTTTTTCAACACATTTCTAAACATAATAGTTTTAATATCTAATTTCTTCTTTTATTTTTTTGTAAAACTTCCCAGGTTCTGCTGGTTGCAATTGCCAAATTTTTATTGCCAATCTTAAGCCAATTGTAATGGTTTGTTTTGGTTCAGTTTTGAATTTCCCCAACCATCGCAGAGCCCGGGGGACCAGAGTACGTGCTCCAGCTTGGCCACCCCTGGTCCAGTATCTAATTTCTAATTACTCAGTTCTTTTTTCTTTGACATGATGACAGTACATAGTATTTGACTAGATATTTTTCAAGATACTAGTATTATTCAGCTTAAAGTGACATTTAAAGGCTTAATTAGGTCAGTTAGGTTAACTAGGCAAGTCATTGTATAACAGTGGTTTGTTCTTTAGACAATCAAAAAATGTCGTACTTAAGGGGGATAAAAGTATTGACCTTAAAATGGTCTTTAAAAAAATTAAAAACTGCTTTTATTCTAGCCGAAATAAAACAAATAAGACTTTCTCCAGAAGAAAAAATATTATAGGAAATACTGTGAAAATTTTCTTGCTCTGTTAAACATCATTTGGGAAATATTTAAAGAAAAAAAATAAATTCACAGGAGGGCTAATAATTCTGACTTCAACTGTATATTGTAAACTTCTGGGTGATACACGCAGGGAAGGAAACACAGCTTCTGCTAATCATTTGCATTCACTTTGTCATGTAGCTTTATGAGAGACTAAACCACTGGTGCAGAAAACATCCATCTATTTGTGACGCTTCACATCATCTTTACTCACTAATGCACATATTTTAGGTTTAGTCTTTTCCTTTTTGGACGACAAACAGATTAAAATGTAAGAAATTTTAGGTTGTTCTGTGATCTTGATCTTCATTGATCAGGCAAATATTTTTTAAAGATACATTAATGCTTTCATTTCAGCAAGGGTTCATATTAAACATGCCTGTAAAGATATACATTTAAAGTCAAAATTATTTGCCCTCCTATAAATTTTGCTTTTCTTTTTCAAATATTTCCCAAATTAAGTTTAACAGCAAGAAATTGTTAGACAGAAAGTCTTGTTTGTTTTATTTCGGCTAAAATAAAAGCAGTTTTTACATTTTTTTTTTATAACTTTAAGGTCAATATTATTAGCCCTCTTAAGCAATATATATTTTTTCTCTACAGAAAAACACATCGTTTTACAGTATAATTTTAAAAAACTGTAACCATTGGCATTCATAGCAGGAAAAACAAATACTATGAAAGTCAATGGTTAGTGATTTGAGCTGCTGAAATGACCTCAAAACGAATTTCATTTTAGCCAAAATTAGTTTAAAATGCCAGTAGGGCTGATCGATTATGGGAAAAATCATAATCACAATTATTTTGGTCATAATTGTAATCACGATTACAGTTGAAGCCAAAATTATTCGCCCTCCTGTGAATTTTTATTTTTTTTATAAATATTTCCCAAATGATGTTTAACAGAGCAAGGAATTTTTCGCAGTATTATTCTTTCTTCTGGAGAAAGGCTTATTTGTCTTATTTCGGCTAAAATAAAAGCAAGTTTAAATATTTTTAAACTTATTTTAAGGTCAATATTATTAGCCTCCTTAAGCAAAATGTTTTTTTGATTGTCTACAGAAGAAACTACTGCTATACAATGATTTAAATAATTAACCTAGTTAAGCCTTTAAATGTCACTTTAAGCTGAATACTAGTATCTTGAAAAATATCTAGTCAAATATTATGTACTGTCATCATGGAAAAGATAAGAGAAATCAATTAGAAATGAGTTATTAAAACTATTATGTTTAGAAATGTATTGAAAATCATCTTTCCATTAAACAGAAATTGGGGAAAAAATATACATGTAGGGTTAATAATTCTGACTTCAACTGTATATTTAGAATTTCCAAATAAATGCAGCCTTTGTGAGCGTTGAAAGGTAATGTACAGTATATGTTACAATGCAATTTAAATGTATTTATAAATGTGGACAAATGAAAAATATTTTCTAGAAGAACTTAATTCTGTAGTTTAAAAATAAAGGTCACTTTCTACTGACATAGTTCTACTGTTATATTTGCATAAAACTACACAAAAACTATCATGTCTGTATGTGCTGTTGTTTAGATCTTTTTAAAACAACGAGTTTTAAAAAGTTTAGAGGTTAAATTTGAGTTAAGACTGCTTTTTGTGGTTTTATTATTCAAATCATTTTTGAAGGAGAGTTTCAGCAGTTCAACTGAATCATTTTAGAGAAACATTTCAAATGAACAATTCTTTTACAATTAAAACAATCTTTACATTTTAGACTGTCACTTTACAAGTAAAAGATGAGTAAAGGATGGCAGAATTAAATGTTTTGGGTGAAGTATCCCTTTAATCCAATCATAACTCTGTTTTCTTTTAGCTTCCAGTGCCCATCGCAATATTCGTCCTGATATATCGAGAGCGGTTGTTCATGTGTGGATCAGACCCCAGTCGACGTTTACTAGACGGAGACGTGTTGGCAATAAAACCACGGGGAACATCCATCCTGGCAGAAGACACCGGCCAGAAAGAGACATCCAACAGTAAGATTGTTGAATGTCTATCCTATATTCAGATAATATATTCAGATAAACAGGAGCTAATAGTACTGAGATTTCATGAGCAGTACATCAGCATTAGCATGATTTCTGATGGATCGTGTGCTGCTGATGACTGGAGTAACGATACTGTAAATTCAGCTTTTTGTCAAAGGAATAAACTATTTTTTAATGTGCAGTACTGTGCACATTAAAGGTTTAGGCCAAAATTATTAGTGGTATAATGACCGTATAGATTTATTTCCCAGTCTCTTTATTAGAATACAAACAGGTTTGAGTTGGAATTTGGTCCAATGTTGTTAATAAGTGCTTGAACCTTCAGTGAAATGTACTGGAGTTTCTGTCCTGGTTTGGGCTGAATTGCTGCCAGTGCTGTTGGTAATATTGTTTGATTTAATGGGATTGTGAATTAAAAATTTTTTTAAAGTACTGACAGGTTTTAATAGGGATGATCCAAAATGTAAATTTTGGGTTGAAACTGAAAATTCTGCATGCACTTGGCTGAAAACCAAAACGAACCAGAAAATACTTTATATTATATAATAAAAAAATAATTTTACAAAATAATGTAGCGTTTTTTTTTTTTTTTTTTAAATAACTTGCATTATACTTATTTTAAAAACACAAACAAACAAAATATACACATTTTTTTGACAGTCAAATTTTATTGACCGTGAACAAGAGCTGTTTTTTTTTCCAGCATTGCCATGACAGCAACTTTTAAATGAATCTTTTGATGAAATGGCCTCCACATTGTCCTGACCTGAATATTATAGAGGTAGTATGATCTAGGTAGTAGATTTACCTCGACAGAAAAAAGTATATTACAGTGTACTTTTTCTTTCTAGGTTAATCTCATACTGCCTCTGTAATATTCAGGTCTGGACAATGTGGAGGCCATTTCATGGCTGGCTGTGAACAATCGATTAAAACTAGGGATGCACCAAATTTAGAAAATTATCTTTCAAAAATGGCATTTTCATTTTTTTGCAGAATTAAATTTTTTAATTTTATTGGTTTGTGTCTAAAGACCCTCTGGGAAGTGCTGTTTAAGTTCCAAAATGGTTTAAAGGGTCATAAAACCTCCCTCTTTCAGTTCAAAATGTTCAAGAAGCAGAATGTTTTCATAGTATAAGAAACTCAGTCAGTGAATTATTAATTATAATTAAATTTCACTGATGCGTCTTACTCATACACTGTAAAAGATATGGACGTAGTATTCGTGACGTCACCCATAGGTTTCTGAAGAACTCAAAAGAAGCTACAAGTAGGTGTGGCCATCCGTCGCCATTTTGTTCGTGCGTCATCGCACCGACCGGGGCATACCAAACAAGCGGAGCTAAAGACGTTTGCTAGCATTTTGCTTAGAGAGGCTTATCTTTGGGAGAAACGCTTAATACTTCATTACCTGCAACTTGTTTGTGTTCTGACCACATGTGTTTGGTTGTAAACTATATCAATAAAGTGTTTAGACTTTTTAAAACACTGCTGAAATACATTGAGCCACTAAACATTGTTCTTATGACGTTTTTCTACAGGAGGAAAACGCGGATTACTTCCAAACACTTCAAATATAGTCTGTGTTAGTAAATGCAAGGCTATTGATGAAATCCAGGCATAACACTGTATGACAACGTTTCGAATGACCGTTCTAGAGCCTACAGCTAATCAATCTGTCAGATAATGGAGTGCATTACAGGTTTAAAGAAATTTATAAATGATAAATGATCTTAAATAAAACAAATACATTTATAGAGATGGTATATAAGTATATAATATCACTTAACTGGGAAATGGAGGCCACGTGAATGGTTTGTGAGCACAATTAAGTGCACACAGCATGCCATATCATCTGATAATTGTGAGAAATAATCCCAAAAGGCAACTAACTGTGTAAAGAAACATTAATCAAAACAAAAATACGATGTATATGCTGAGTTCAGCGGCTAATCAGCCGGAATCAGCTGAGGTGAAGTGACGGCGACCAGCGAGACCTAGCTGTCACTCAAGTGGCCACGCCCTTAATTATGCAGACTTGATAAAACCTAATATAAAGGAAATGGATGAGTTGTAAAAAAATTCACCCCATCACAGTTGTCATAAAGGGTAATATTAGCTATATGCACCAAAATCGTACTTTGTACCAGGCTGTAAACACCTTTTTTCTGTTGGCCATTTTAACAGTGGGCTCAATAGAAATCTGTTCTATTATGGAGCCAGGACTAGCAGAATTTAGATGAATTGCAGTTTCAGTTACTTCCGTATTTGCTTCACGAGGGAGAGCGGGAGGTTGCCGCTTGGTCTTCACTTGCAGTTGAATGCTACGTCACTGATTTCGATCCCGCCCCAATGAAGATTTTAAACCCGAACGATGAAATTAGCAGACAAAAGCTCAAAAGTATCTAGTTTTGTCCCACAATTAAAGCTAAAGACCCAGTCACACTAGAGTTTGAGTTTGCAAAATGATGTCATATGGTGCTGTGAAAGGGGTGGTATTAAATAAGATGATTAGACATTAAAAAAGCAAGCGATTGCCCCATATTTAAAATTTCTTTACAGAGAGGTCATGTTTTGATCCTCTATTTATCTTACACAATCACGTGATGCAATTTCGCAGGTCAGAGTTCACCAAGCTTAAACTTTGCAATGCATCGAACTGCAAAACTTGTCTCACAAGCTTCTGTTTCCGGTCTGCCACATTTGCATGTGTATGAATGGGTCTATGGGGTGAAAAGTGGCTTAACAGGTGCTAACGTTGTGTTAATTGATGCTCAACACACAAATCTATTACAGTCTTAAAGTAGTTGAGTGTTTCATAACCCTTTAAAGGGTCACGAAACACCAAAACACATTTTTTGAGCTGTTGACAGTCATATATGTGTCCCACGCTGCTATAGACACTATTAGGACACATATATTGCACTAAAGAGTGAAAATAGGTTGTTTTTGCGTTATTTTGAGCAAATTCGTTCTTCCGGTTTAAAACGAATTTTTGAAGCTGCGTCACGGCCATGAGATACTTAGGTGTAAATCCCGCCAGAGAGTGGCTGTCTGTCTTTTCTAGGACGTTCTTACGTATGTGAGTGTGCAGTATTAATTCATGAGAAAGACGTGCTTCAAACCAACCAGCGCGCTCTATTGTGTATGACGTGAAACTTCATTAATATGCATGATAGCTCCGGAGACTGTTTACCAGTCTACACTGTTCAGACGGCAGAGAGACGCCACGTTGTGTTGCCAAAACAAGTGAAAGTACAAGAATTTCAAGACAAAAGTCGTAGGTGTTATTAGAGTGTTGCAACGAAGGTTTTGTTTTCATTTTCCCTCTATGAGAGAGCTGCTGGACTCACATGTGGATTACAGTGCACGCGACACGCGACAGAAACGCGTTTGTAAGGAACATTTTTACCCGAGAGCTTTTCGCATCTGGAAATGGTGAAATCCGAATTTGCCGCTCGTCTTCTTTTAATAAAAAGACACAGCTCCAGTTTGATTGTCTGTCTACAGATTTGGTAAGTGTTTGCAGTGGACTGCCCTTTGTTTAAATGCTGCTCTCCGAGTGTAAACATGTAAACACAACCTATTCCCGTCGTGCAGGATTTTCGCTGCAATTTGTGACAGGATAGTCTATACACACACGGCTTTCTGACGCTACCTACCGAGTACATAAGTTACAGAGAAATGCGGAGGATTTTTTTCTCTTATTCGCCGTATCAAATCAGCCTCTGTGTGTTTGTTTTTCCTGTCAAACTTAGCGCGTGCCCAAATGGAAACTCCCTCCTATGCAAAATCTTATCCTCTTTCCCTCCCCCGACACTCCCACACTCCCAGAGCTGGACACGCCCAACCTTCCTGACTTTTTTCAAAACAGAGGTGTGAAAACACCCTGCTGAGACAGGGGGTTTCGTGGCCCTTTAAGCTGTGCCTTGGTACCAAGGGAGGTCACATCGAATGCAGAATCTAATACATTCTTCCCATATATTCTGCTAGTATCTTAACTAAGCCTGAAAACTAACTGACTATGATGCTGGCCTAAGACTTCAGCACAGTACTGTATATTCAAATAGAAAACTGCTGGATTGAATTCTAATAAAATTTCTCTAATTGCATTTGTTGTCTGTATTTTTTGGTTAAATTAATGCAATCTTGGTTCGCTTTTACATCCATACCTGTCATATGATGGCCATAAAAGCCAGAATGGATGTCTTTTAGTAGTCTTTTCTTCTCGTGTCTCCGCAGGCCACGCAGATTTGTTCAGCTGCTGTCTGCTTGGCAAAACACACAGTTTCCCGCTGTCTTTCTTCGGGATCCACGTCCTCGGGGGTCTGGTGCTCTTCTTTTCTGATGGTATAGTGGTAAGCAGTGATTAGCGCTGGAATTGAAAAGCCTGTGGTTAATGATTTGAACTCATGTACTGTATTATTGAATGTGTGAACCTCAGGGCTCGTACACAGGCTTTGTGTACACGTATGCAGTGGCGCCCCCTATGAATCTGCCTCACAAGACCGCCGGATACTTGACCTGCATCTTCTGGGCTGCGATCACCACCGGCCGACTGTCTGCTATTCCTCTGTCCTACCGCTTCAAACCCGTCCGGCTGCTCATCGTCAGTCAGGTGCGTCAGGCATTTGCTTTTGAAGCCGCTTTTATCAAAGTCATCAACAAAAATCTGAAAAACATTGTTTATATATGCACACATACAGTTTAATGCAAAAATATTAGCCCTCCTGTGAAATTTTAAGTCTTTTAAAAACATTTTCCAAGTGCAGTTTTATGAAGAGATATTTATTTTTCTAATTTCTAATAATATTTTGTGATCATGAAGATCGTACATTATATTTTACAAGCTTAAAGTGCAATTTAAAGGCTTAACTAGGTTAATTAGACAAGTTGGGTTAATGAGGCAAGACATAGGACAAAAGTGGTTTGATCTGTAGCCAATTGAAAAAAGTTAAGGGGGTTTAAAATATCTCTAAACTAGGGCTGGGCGATAAAATCGGTATTGATATTTATTGACCGAACACCATTGTCAATATTGATAAAAAAAAAAGATTTGGTATGAAGTTTCGTTATGAAGCGCTATAGGTGTATTAAAATGTGTCTGCTGAAGCAATGCCAATAGGCTTGGGATGTAAGTTTGCCATATGCTTCTCATAAGGGTGCACGACACTCATATGGGAGTGACGCGCACATGTTATGCAAGCGGCACGCACGTAAACCACACTCATTTTCCAGCCGCACTTAGTTAAAAAAACATCTAAACTTTTCTGAATGCCCCGAGCGCACTGCAATTCATGTAAGTAGAACTAACCAATCTGCTTCACACTTTGTATGGAATATACACATTTCAGATATAATGGCAGACTAATTACCTCAAACAAACACCATGCACCCAAACACTGCAGTGCTTTTTACTTTTCTCCATAAACTTGTATCCGAGCTGCAATAATGGTTTGTCCGTATATGTCATCCTCTGAGAAAATGGTTGCCTAGTTATGAAAACGCCAGGGGAGCACGAGTGCAAAGTGCATTGTAAATGGTCAAGGAACCCATGCACTCGTGCTTGTCACTTCAGGTCAGAATAACAACACACGCAAAAATGAGTGCCGTATAGCAGCAGTGAGGAGATTGTAAATAAATAAGGATGTCGCCAGAGTGGCTTTTTGGTTTCTTTTCTTGTGCATCCCAGCCACTAGCACCCCATCTGAAAGATTTTTTTAGTATTGGGGTTAATGTGGTTATCCAATTTCACTATTTTGTTGCAGTATGTATTTGAATGATGATTTGATTATCATTATTTGTGTTGTTGACAGAGTTGAGGTTGACTGTATCATTATTGTTCACACCTTTGCACACACTCTGTAACTTTTTATCAAGTTTAAGAGTCTCTAACACTTACTGTATGTTTATTTTATTATAAAGAGATCAGATATTTTGTTGAAATATTTTAGTTTTTTTAACTATTAAAACTATTTGCCTTAATGATGTTGGTAAATTAAAATAAAGTGGTTAAATAAATAAAAAAAATCCTAATATTCCTACATGTAATGTTAAGCCCAACTTTAAAATATATAAACTGCTTTCATTTCAGCCAAACTGAAAGTAATAGGAAATAAATAAAAAATATATAAGAAGTTTCTTAAAAAATATCTAGTCAAATATTATTTACTGTCATCATGGCAAAGATAAAATAAATCGGTTATTAGAAATGAGTTATTAAAACTATTATGTTTAGAAATGTGTTGAAAAAAAATCTTCTCACCGTTAAACAGAAATTGGGGAAAAAATAAACAGGGGAGCTAATAATTCAGGGGCGCACATAATTCTGACCTCAACTATGTATGTATGTATGTATATATATATATATATATATAAAATTGTTGTTTAACAAAGTATTTAAGTATTTGTTTTTCATAATATATATTTTTTTAATTTTTAGTTTGTACACATTAAAATACAACAATTTACATAATTTTTTTTACAACAACCTTGCTGCATTTACAAATTATACAAAATTAAATGATATGTACATAAGTATATGTGCTCAGCATATGAGTACACAATATTTTGAAAATGATTATTTTTATCCTTTTCTCAGTGAATATAGGCAATGTATTTTGGTGCATTTAAACAAAACAGATTTATTATTAAAAGATTATTATTAAACAGATATATTTATTAAAATAATATTTTAGTCACCAAACATATTTAGAAATGGAAAGATAATACAATTAAATTCAAGTAAAATATTGCAAAAAAATTACAACCTACAAAATTTCAACACATTTTCATATATTTTTTGTTTCTCTTGGTTTTTGCTATTTTTGAACATTTTATTTAATACTTTTCTATAACATAAATTTGGCTGTACTCGTTTTTGAACAATTATTGTAAGTTATTTTGTTAGATACGCTTCAGATTTGGCTTCATTACTGACTAATCTAATGTATATGCACAGATATAATATTGTAAAGCTTCTTATAGAAAATATTAATTGAATGAGAGATTTGTGAGGCGTGTACTTGTATATGCTGAGCACTGTATTTAAGTATTTTATTTTACAATAAATTTAAAATAATACATTTAATAAAATAAAATACTTAAAAATGTTCTTTTAAACCTTACTTGGGAAATATTTTAAAAAGAAAATTAAAATTATAATAATTTTGCCTTCAGCAGTATAATTTAATTTAATTTTTTTTTGTTTAATTTGATGTATTTAGTTAGTTAGCTTGATCCAGCAGCTCCAATGTCATTTTAGTATCAATGAGATTATTACTATTTGTTTTATTAATATTTTCAATTAGTTCCTGTTTCTATTTTTACTGTTTTCATTAGAATTTTACTTAAATTCATAATTCATAGGCATGTACTGATATTACAAACAACTAAATCTTAAAGTATGCACATACTGTATGTTTATTTTAAGTCTGTAATTTAATTATAGTACATCCTTATGGAATTCTATTCATATTTGAGCAAAGGAGCAGAGCTTTAGTGAATCATCATTTGTCAGTCCATTACAAACTCCATAGTCTCATGACACACTCCTGCTAATCCAATGGACCATAAAAGTGGTTTACACGATCAAAAAAAATAAGGTGTGCCACCTGCAGAGCAGTGCACCAAGGGAAAAGGAGGAAAGGAACAAACATCCTTGTCCTGCATCCTGCTCTGCCCTGTCCATTTGCCAGTCAGGACATTTATTTAATTCAGGCTCCTTTGTCATTCATTTTTACAACAGCAGGCCACTTAATTTCCGCTGCTCTTCAGATAAAGCATGGGTGTTCACCACACAGAAGAAAGGCTTTGTTAGTGGTGTGTGACCGAATGCAAATTCTCTACTGCTGTTTTTTCTTTCTGTTTTAATCATTTTATTATCGTCACAGAACTGCTCGTCTTTAATATTTCCTCTTTTATGTATTTAGCATTTCAAGAGTTCATTTGCAAAAAAATCATGGTTAATCATGGTTTTGTTTTAATTATGCATCTACAAAAAAAAGCTGTATTTAAGGTACAATAGGCTATATGCACAGCTAGTGTTTTTCAGCCAATGATGAACTTCCGGTAAAAGTTTTATGTGACTATTTTTCATTTCATAATATTTCTTTTACAGCATCGACGTTGTAATGAAATTCAAATATATTCCATTACATAGACTAAAGCATTCATTTGGTTATTAAATCGTGAAAAGAGACGAAAGACAGCTTAAACGAAGACGCAGAAATTCTGAGGTAAAAAAACTGAGGTAAAATGAATGTCCATATTTTAAAGACGTGGCTCGGAAAAATATAATTTAATGCAGTGCTTCTTGTTTGGTCTGATACCCACTTTATATCATATCTTTATATCATATCATAAAATTTGATTGTGTGTGTGTGTGTGTAAATGTGTGTGTATATATATATATATATATATATATATATATATATATATATATATATATATATATATATATATATATATATATATATATATATTTGCCTAAATAATAGATGGTGAAATTATTATGTGAGATGGAGCACTTTAATTAAAAAATAAGTTAGAATAAAAGCAATGCCCACCTTTAATTAATCCAGGAATAATAATAAATAAAACCCACATTGTAAACCCACAATCTCTTTGTGTTTTGTCACAGGTTAAATTGTAAACAAATGAAAAGTGCATTTGCAAAAAAAAAAAAAAAATAATAAAACATTTTTATTCATTTTCATAAATCATGTTTTTTTTTTTTTTTTTTTTTTTGGAAATTAACTCTACTCTATTGTGTTTAATGAGCTCAAATGTTATTTTAGTATCATTTAGATATATATGTTTTTGAAATTTGATTGGTATTATTATTATATCTATATATTCTGTATAGTTTTTTCTGCCTTAATAATAGTTTGAGCACTTCATTAAAAAATAAGTTAGAATAAAGGCAAGTCCCACCTTAAATTAATCAAAAAATAATAATAAAAGATAACACACATTGCCTTACTGCGATCATCAACTGTAAACAAAAGAAGAGTGTGTTTGCAAAAAAACAGATGACTCCAATTTGTAATCCAGGAATAATAATAAATAAAACCCACAAACACTTCTTCATGGTTTACACGTTATGGTGGTGAGCAATATGCTAATATTTGATTCTAATGATCTCAATAATAGATTTTCCTCATATGCGTATTAAGTATAGGTGTATAAAGTATAATTTTTTTAATCTAGATTAATCTCCCTGTAATCTTGTAATTAATCTAGATTAAAATGGCTCATTTGAATTCTGCCGAAGGCATTCAGAATATGTGTGCTACCCAAATAATGACTGACAGTAAGTCTTTGAGAATGGGTTTCTCAAGCCAGGTGACACATTAGACCAGGGGCTCATCTTCGGTTTCCAAAATGCATCACAAACTGCTTGAGAAACTGTTCTACTATGATAATGAAAATAAATTATGTTAAAAAAAAGTACTTGTGTTTACTAACTGTTTATTCAGTTAAACGTGAATTTTGGCCTACATAAGCTTGAAACAGCGATTTTTGATTACCTTAATCCAACTAAAGTCATAACTGAACTAAACAGAAATGGAATTAAGGCGTGGGGTATGCAGATATTAGTGGCATTATTGAAGTAAACACCGCAATTAAACTATTACGGTCATGTAGGACTTTTCACCATATTTTCCGACAAGATCCACACACGCGGCTGTCAGTAAAGGACCGCACACACACTGCGAAATGCGTAAGTTTTTTTCTTTACATTTGGCGTGCGTTATTAAATTCCATAACACTCTCACCAATCCTTATTTGCGTCTAATACCCTAGTTTGTCATGGGGGCATGAATGAAATGTTCCTGAGTTAAAGTGAAACTGTCGAACTGCAGTTAAAGTCACCCAAAATTACTCTTACATGAAAGCACTTCACGTAAACACCTTGATTATATTATTGTCTATTAAGGCAAATAACTAGATTACAGATGTCCATGTAAGCGTAGTCAGTAGCGTCTTCAAAGTAAGTGAAAGATCCAGAAGGGCATCCTGCTGATTTGATTCAGAAGGGCACTTCTGAATCAATTCAGAGTCTCGCGTTAACGCCGATAACGGCCCATCACTAGTATTAAGATTTCCATAAAAACTATGTACATTAGTAAAATTGTACTGCTGGTTGAATTGAACTTGTTAAAGTAAATGCGAATATGTTCATACTTCCCCCTCTTCATTGTAGAGATGTTGAGAAGAACAGTTGCCAGTAAAGTCACTTAAGTTACCCAAATTGCGTTCTGCTGTTCTTACACTATTGCACAATACAATTGGTTTGGGCAGAATAATAATTATTATTAGTATCATTATTATGCATATTATTTGTAGTATTTACACAGCAATTTAAACTCCCCCTTCAATATGTACAACAAGAAACAAAAAGCTGGAGTTTTGACTGCACATACTCTGAGGAAGAATGACTGATTGTGTGTCTAACGCTCGGCCATACACACAACAACCACAGATATATTTCAGCAGCTGTGTGACACGATAAACATGCTGATTCACATTATCACTGGTGACAGGTAATGCTTGATATATAAACATCATGTCTGTTGTCCTAAGATGCATCAATTATGTCAGGTTTCCACTCTTTTTCTTGTACTTGAATGTTAAAACGGCCCTCTTATGTATTGTCAGTCACTGAAATGGCCCCCCGCCAATTTGAGTTTGAGACCCTTGTTATATGTGAAAAAAAAAAAAGTTAAATTCTGAATCTGTGTCTTCAATAAAACTCATTTGACAAAAAAAAATAATAATAAAAGCTTTTTGCAAATGAACTCTGGAAATAGTCCTGCAAACAATCTCTGCGTGTGTTTTGTCACAGGTGGGAGTGATCGTCACAGTTCTTCTGCTGCTCATCTTCTCCAACAGCAGTGTTTTTCTCTTCATCGGCACCTGCTGTCTCGGCCTGTTTATAAGCAGTATCTTCCCCTGCATGCTGGCGCTCACTGAAGACATCCTGGAGTATAAAGGTATTGCGACAGATGGACCGCCGGCATTGTTCAATCCTCGTTTCTTTTTGTCTGCGGCTTTCATTGATTTGGCACTTCAGTATTTTACTGGAGGTTTACCGCTGAGCCCAAGCCCGCAGGAGCCAGCCGATTCATTCTTCCTCCGATGGCCTTTGACTTTACGGGCGCTTCGAAAAGTGACAGGTCTTGCATCTTATGGTGGAGATGATCCTTTTAAAGCCCAGCGGTCAAAGCCTTTGGGAGAAATTACTGGGAAATGAATGGATAATTGCAGAGCAGAGGCTGTATGCTGCAGATTTAGGGTAGAGCGATTTAAAAATACATCATTATTACAAATATAAGTGAGTGCCTGCAGAACGATGATGCTGAAATGCTCAAGAAATGAGATGATAAACGATTGGCAGACATCAAACGAAGTCCCACCTTAGAGCTAAAAGAGCCAATCAGATTTGTGTTTGTTGACACTGGGTTTAATGGATCTGCATTATAAATGCATTGAGAGTTGCGCGATTAATCAAAATAAAACCCAAAACGCAATAATTCCCTACTGCAATTATCAAATCAGCAACTGTACATCAACAATTGATGTACTTGTATATGCACTTGAATTATATACAGTATGTGTGCTGTATGTTTTAGACTGAAGCAAGGCCTGTTCTTTTAGACATAGTATTTCCTTCAAATTTTTGCATTTAGGAGGATTTAAAGAGATTAATCAGCCAAAGCTGAAAGTTTACTCGCCCTCAATTGGTTCTAAAGCTTTGTGAGTTTTTTCTGTTGAACATAAAAGATGATATTTTGAAGATGTTGGAAGCAGGAAGCCATTGACTTCCATAGTAGGAAACGAACATACTATGGAAGTCAATGGCTAGCAGTTTCCAACATTCTTCAGAATATCCTCTTAAGTGTTTAACTGAAGAAAGAAACTCATGAAGGCTTGGAACAAGTGTAGGATGAATAAGTAGCTGTGTTTCTATCCACCTATTTTGATGCACGTTTTGGAATATTGCATAAACAATGCTTAATGGGTAGCCAAGGGACACATACCTACATTTTGAAAATGTGCATAAAATGTAAGCAACTGTGTAGGATTAACTTTTTATCTGATAAGAAAAAAATGATCATCAACTATGATGGAAACACATTTACGAAGGAATTCAAGCATGCGTATCAAAAAAGTCATGTGATTTTATAATAATTTCGTGTGAAAAAAGGGTCAATGTGCGCACATTTTATGAAAACTTGAAGTGCTTAAAAAAATGAAATAGTAAACTAACAAAAATATAGTTATTGCATAACTATTGCAGTTATTGTAATAATTGCATAAAAATGCTTAATGGGTAGCCAAGGTACACATACCTACATTTTGAAAACGTGCATAAAAATGTAAAGCACACAACTGTGTAGGATTAACGTTTTATCCGATAAGAAAATATGAGCATAAACAACAATAAAAACGCATGTAATGAAAAAATTCAATCATGCGCATCAAAAAAAGTAATGTGATTTTGTTTTAATCGGGTGAAAAAAAGGTCAGTGTGCGGACAGCTTAAGAAAACTTGAAGCAAGTGCTTGATTAAAAAAATTTATGGTAAACTAACTTAAATATATTTATTGCATAAATGTTGCAAAGTTATTGCAAATATAGAATATTGCATAAAAAATGCTTAATGGATAGCCAAGGTACACATACTTACATTTTGAAAATGCGCATAAAAATGTGAGCGCACAACTGTGCAGGATTAACTTTTTATCCGATAAGAAAATATGAGCATAAACTACGATGGAAACACATTTATAAAATTGAAGTATGCGCATCAAAAAAAGTCATGTGATTTTGTTTTAATTGGGTGAAAAAAAGGTCAGTGTGCGGACAGCTTAAGAAAACTTGAAGAAAGTGCTTGAATAAAAAAATTTAATGGTAAACTAACTAAAATATATTTATTGCATAACTGTTGCAAAGTTATTACAAATATAGAATATTGCATAAAAAATGCTTAATGGATAGCCAAGGTACACATACTTACATTTTGAAAATGCGCATAAATATGTGAGCGCACAACTGTGCAGGATTGACTTTTTATCCAATAAGAAGAAAACAGCATAAAATACGATGGAAACACATTCACGAAAATATTTAAGGATGCACATCAAAAAAGTCATGTGATATTTGTTTTAACCAGGTGAAAAAATGGGTGAAAAAGCCCACAGGCTAAGAAAACTTGAAACAAGTGCTTGATTAAAAAAATGATATAGTAAACTAACAAAAAATGGCACATTGCCGCAACTGCTCTCAAAAGACAATTAAGATATTAAGATTATTAATAATTCTTCTTATTAAAGATGTTGTCTTTTGTTTTAAGCTTTTTAAGCTTTATTCCAGGTTTGTGCATAAATCTAATGCATATCTTAGGATGGAAACATAGCTTGTGTTAAAAATTTTCATTTTGGGGTGAACTATTCCTTTAAGTTTTTAATTGACAAAGCATTTATTTTTCCAGTTTTTCATACTAGAATTACCCAAATAGTAGAAAAAAACATGAATGTCAACTTTTTGTGGTGTTGTTGTATGTCCAGGCTGTGCCACCACAGTGCTGGTGACCAGTGCAGGAATGGGCGAGATGGTGCTCCAGGTGCTTGTGGGTTCGGTAGGTTTGGGATTTGAACCCTTAACCTTTGCATTGCGAGTGCCATTGATGCCCTGCTAGCTTTTGTGACAAGTGTGTGTCCTTTCTCAGGTGATGCACAGTCGGGGCAGCTTCAGTTTTTTGCTGTGTGGGATGATCTTCGGCTGCCTGGGGTTCACTTTCTTCACTTTTCTCTACTTCGTCCAGCAGAGTCATAAAAGCTACACGGAAGGTGCGTTGCTTCTTTTGGCTTGACGAGTTTGTGGATTTTTTCCAATGCATTTAGCGAATTTATTTTATACAGGGTTTATACAGAGTTTAGCTCTAGTTTGCCTAAACAAGCCACCCTGGAATCGTCTAGTATGGCTAGTTGAGCCCTCCTCACACTGCGATTTCAGCCATGATTTAGTCGCCTGAGACAAATTTGAGAAATCCAAAAAAATCCCAAGGCTAAAATCTTTGGCATCATTAACCCTTTAGATAGGCCTGTGCAAGAAAAGTTTCTGGCTTTTATATGGAGTTCTATGGAGTATTACAGCAAATTATTGTGTGCGTGCATAAATACACTTACTATGTTTACTATGTTCTGAGAGCTGAGGTGCCTATTTTGATCTTCTTAGATATATCAAGGTGTGCAAAGGTTTCTCTCTCACACACGCAAACACGCACTATACTCCATATAATTCCATATAAAAGCCAGAAACTATGCTTTTTTTTTGCACTGCAACTGATGATCAACAGTAAAAATGACAAATCTGACCTCTTCCCAACAGGGAAAACCATCAAGAATGCATGATTATTTGGTGTCATGGCTTTGCAATCAAAAAATGTCATTATAATGGAAGTCAATGGAGCAAAAACAGCCACCAACATAACAAAATGGTGGTAAATTTGCCCAGAGTATGTTGAGTTTTTGAACATTTTCAAAACATTTTCTCAAAATATGTGTAAAAATCAGATTTGTCACCAAAAATCATTCTAGTTGCTGAAGCACAGAGAAAGCTGTGGCCAAATGAACACCCCAGAGTGGATGAAAACATCCCCAACAGCACACAAGGGTTCAGTTTTTTTGGTGGCATCATGACACGTGCCATTTTTTTCTTCGTTTAGATGTTTTGGGTGAATGTTGCATTCATATTTTAATCAAACTGCAGCAGAATTAGTTTAGAAGAGGACCAAAACCCTTGTTTGTTTCCAATGACCATGTTCCCTTCACACTTAACGAAATGATCCAGTTGCACTATAGAGCAAGTGCACAAGAGTTCATATCATTCCAATCAAACCTGCCGTTTACAAAACACAAAAGGTCAATTTCTAAAGTATTTTTCTCAATTTTTCCGTACAGCTTTGCCCGGTAACTCTCCTGTGGAGCGACATGAGGAAAATGGGATCAAGACCTGCTCTGCTGCAGTCCTGAACTCATGGGACACGTCAGAGCACAAAACATCGCTTGATCCATAACAGTGGAAGAAGACTGATGAAAATATGACCGGTGCAAAGGGACGATGGTGTCGATGACTCAGGGAGAAAAGCAATAATATCCTCGGATAATTACGCGATTCGTTGACAATCTACATAGCTAAAAAAACATCACCGAGTGTTAAAACATGAGATCTTGAACTAAAGGTTTATTTTTGTATTTAAATATATTTTGCTGAAAGAATGAATGTGCACAAATCTGTCGCGATTTGTAATTCTCAATGTCATGTGGTTATGTGCAATACAGTAACGTTTCTAACAAGACATGGCTTAGTGTTTGTTGTTAGACGTGATGGATGACAGAAACAAAAATACAGTATTTTTTTTAAATTTGTGTAAGTAAAGTTGTCTTTAAAAAAATAAATGCATCCAAAGGCTCGCTCACACCAATGGTAGTGTGTGTGTAAAGTTGACAATAAAATGATATCTCAAAATGTTTTGGGATGTTTTCGATGTTGGTGTTTTTGGTTCATCGTGGATAAAATGAATATGACTGCAAAACAGCCAGTAGATGGCAACAAGTCAGTCTTGATGAGCGATTCATTGAATCATTTACTTCAAATGATTCATTCAGTTAAATTGATTGAGCTATTTTTGATGGCAAAACAGAAAAGAAACAACATGATGTTTAAAATGTAACCCAATATTAACTTTGTGTTTGTTGCATAAACATGTATAAAATCATGCTAATGCATATAATGCTAATGCTGATATATGGAAAAATGGCACTCTTGTTAAAAAAACATACATGGATATTTTTAACATTCATATTTTGATTTTGAAACTTTCAAGGTGTGTTTTTTTTTGCACATTATCACAACTATAATGATAGCACAAAGGAGCAATGGGTCTCATTCCCTAAACATGCGTACACACACATTTTTGTGTGAAATGTGTGTATGGACAATTTCATTAAAAAACGTTTATACTGAAATTTATTCGAAATGTACAAAAATTATTCAAGTAGACCACATATTATAGAACGTATACCACATATACACAATAATCATGTCTGCCCAGGGCCTTATAATGCTGCGTTCACACCAGACTCGGATGAAGCGTCAAGCGTGAGTGATTTCCATGTTAAGTCAATGCAAAGATGCGAATAGACATCCTGCGGCGCGATGCACGTAAATAAGGCGGCGCGAATGACGCGATTTGCGTTAATTAAGGAGCGCAAGTTGAGCGTTTTGTGTGTTTGATTCCCTAAATGCGCGAAACGCGAGAAATGCTTAAGTTGGAAAATCTGAACTTCAGTGAACATTCACGCCGCATTAACCAAACAGGAGATTGCTCTTGTAGGGGTGCAATAATGGTGTAGTGCCTGTTGTTGGTGTCCTGAGGGGAAATCCTCCTGCCAACACCGGACAACAGCTCATCAAACTGGACTTGGCTCAGTCAGAAGCACTGCTGAAAGCCTCCATCATCCATGTAAAGTTTCAGGAGTTGATGAACTCACAGAGCTGGTGCACCTCTGAAAGGATCTAGTGGACTCAGACACGGCCCCGAATGAATCCACGCTATTTTTCAGCCTTCCTAAAGCACATAAACACAGATATTCTCTCAATAAAATCCATGTTAGACATTTAGCAATGAAGCTAAGTCACCGAGCTGACAGAAGCCCTGCCCATGATGCGAATCAGTGTCTGTTGTGAACATGCAAACTCCACACAGAAATGCCAAATGACCCAGCCAGGACACAAACCAGTGACCTTCTTGCTGTGTGGCGACAGTGCTAACCACTGAGTCACCATGTTGCCCAGCTATAAAGATAATTAGGTAAAAAATAAATGCATATTAGGACATAATTATTAATTGTTATTATATTAAGACATAAGACAACGAAAGTTTTTTTTTTTGACCTTCCATGCATATCAGCCTGTTGTTGGAGACACTCAAAACCAAACTATGATAACTATAACTTTTATAATGCATAATACATGCTCTTTAACAACAAAGCATCATGTGGATACCAATGTGTTGTGAAGTAGCCGAAAAATCCTAATGTGTGTATAAATACGAAAAACATACGCAATTATTACTGAATGAGACCCAGTAACTGTTATTTTAATACGTTTTTTCGATTGATAAAAACATTGGCAGCCAATCAGAATCCAGCCTGCTGTGAAGAGCTTGAGCATTCAAATTGGCTTTGGTGTGGATGCTTATACAGTATATACAGTTAAAGTCAGAATTATTAGTCCTCTTGTTAAATAATTCTTTTTTCAAGAGTTCACACTTAGATATTGCTTGATATTAATAGCAGTTTTGGCATGCTCCCATCCCAGGAGAGAACCCCTGAGCTCGGAGATAATTGAGCCCAGGGCTCCCGTCTGATCAATTAGCATGTAAGGGGGTACGAGATCAGGTAGTTCGCGAGAGCTCCCCCTGGTAAACGAGGAGATGGGGTGGATGAGGGATTCTTCAAAAACGAAGCTAAGAGAGTAAGGCTAGACGGGCTATTTATAGTGAGTTTGGAATAATCCGTTTGGTTTACTAATGATTACAGATGAGAGACCAGCTGCGATCAATCATATCACATGCTCCTCTCGAAGTTAGTTTGTGAAACTTCATATATTTTAAGTTTTGTTTAACGAAGAGAAGATTTTTTCAACACATTTTTAAACATGATAGTTTTTAATAACTCATTTCTTTAATCTTTGCCAAGTTGACAGTACATAATATTTTACTATTTTTCAAGATATTAGTATTCAGCATAAAGTGACATTTCAAGGCTTAATTAGGTGAACTAGGCAAGTTAGGGTAATTATGCAAATCATCATATAACAATGGTTTTTTTCTGTAGACAACTGAAAAAAAAAAATATTGCTTAAGGGGGCTAATAATATTGACCATAAAATAGTTTTTTAACAAATTAAAAACTGCTTTTATTCTAGCAGAAATAAAACAAATAAGACTAGGAATGTAAAAAAAATAGTATAGGAATGTAATGTAATGTGTATTTATATAACGCATTTATTGCGTCTGGCCATACACCCAAAGCGCTTCACAATCATCAGGGTTCATAAACATTTTTACTATTAAAATTCCATGATTTTTCCAGGACTTTCAAGAATTTTCATGACCTAATGTTTCATGGCATGTATGTCTATGTATATATATATATATATATATATATATATATATATATATATATATATATATATATATATATATATATATATATATATATATATATATATATATTGCTTATTATATCGTGAATAATGCACGTTTAAAATTATTACAGCATATCATAAAACACAAAACAAATCTATTTAGTTTGAATTTATTTTATATATCTATTGTATGTAAAAAAATTTTAGATAATGCTTACACATGGCAGTTCATTCCCACTGTGGCACCTCTGAAATTGAGACTAAGCCGAAGGAAAATGAATGAATGCTTACACAGCATTCATAATGTGAGACCATGTTTTTGGTCAAAGACAGAAAAGAAGCAAAAACAACTAACCTATTTTCAAGTTTACTGATATTTGTTAAACTAATTTCCATGACCTTTCCAAAACTTTGTGGGGCTTTTTGTTTTTCCAAAACTTTTCCAGGCCTGAAAAATGCCATGTCAAAATTTCATGACTTTTTCAGGTTTTCCATGACCGTATGAACCCTGAATCATGAGAGGGGGGTCTCTCCACACCACCACCAGTGTGCAGCATCCACTTGGATGATGCAACGGCAGCCACAGGACAACGGCGCCAGTGCGCTCACCACACACCAGCTATTGGTGGAGTGGAGAGACAATTCAGTGAATGGGGATGATTGGGAGGTCATGATGGGTAAGGGCCAATGGAGGGAATTTGGCCAGGACACCTGGGTTACACCCCTACTCTTTACGAGAAGTGCCATGGGATTTTTTAATTACCACAGAAAGTCAGGACCTCGGTTCAGCGTCTCTTCCGAAAGACAGAAATACTGTGACACTCAGTATGTTTACATGGACACCAATAATCTGATTAAGAGTCTACCATGTAAACAGTGATTTTTTATTTTTATTTATAAATTTAATCCAAAGTCACAAACAGAAATGGAATTAAGAGATGTGGAGTATGCCGAATTAAGTCGCATTACTGAAGTGCAGTGCAGACATGTAAACACTGCAATCAATTTGATTTGATTTGATTTGACATTTTGCCTTTTTACGACATGATATTCCTCACACACGGCTGTTTGACACTATTCTCTGCATCTACTGCGTCAGTAAAGGACCACAGACACCTGCATTGCACAATGCGAAGATTTTCTACCCCCATACACCGTGTGGTATCAAACGCCATTAAAACAACACTCTTCCAGCAGTTCATACTTGCATCCAGTTTCTCGTTTGTCATTGGGGCATGCGTGAAATGTTCCTGAATGAAAGTGAAAGTGCCAAACTGCAGTTAAAGTTGACAAATTAAGAATGAAACACCCGAAATTACATGAAACTCTGGAGGAAATGGGGATATCGTGGCAATGACATTAATCGAATTATGTGCTTTAACATGTAAAATGGGGTCATGAATGGATTGTTCAAAAAGCAACTTATCCAAACACCTTAACCTGTTAGCCTTCAGTCAATTTTGGGGATTTATACCTACCTAACTTTAAACAGTAACAGTTCCTGACTCCAGTAAGCTACAAACACAAACTGGGTATCATTGGAAAGAAGACACTATGAGCTTTACTGTGGTAAAAGGGGAAGTTATATGTTAAAAAATATAAAAAGTTATACATTATGAAGTTATGAGAAAAAAAATTTGTATTGTGTTCAATATTTGTTTTTCCATATACAAACACAGGAAAACATTAATGTAATGTCTTAGAAAAAATATGACTTGAAAGCCAAGTGTCTCATGAGTTTATATTTCAAATTTGTTGAAGATAGCATGCAAAATGAGATTTCTGTAAAATGTTTTCTGAGACTATATCAGTGTTCTCCTTTCCCTCACCGTCAGAGGCACTTTCTCAAAAACAATCATCCCAAACTGAAACCTTTACAGTTGCTGAATAATTTGGTCTACATTCACAGTTTATGTATCTTTGAAAAGAAGACACTCTGGGCTTTATTATCCATCAGCTAGAGTTTATAATGCTAAAAATAAAAAAAAGTTAGAGATGCTTAAGTAATGTAAAAAAAAATGCACCGCAATTCAGATTAAGGCAAATAATTTGATTACTGATGTCCATGTAAATGAAGTCACTGTCTTTGCTCTATTAAATATCACTTGAGAAAATATTTAAAAAGGAATAAACATTTTAGAGCAGGATAATGATTTTGCCCTCA
Source organism: Danio kyathit (assembly GCA_903798195.1). NCBI lineage: Eukaryota > Metazoa > Chordata > Actinopteri > Cypriniformes > Danionidae > Danio > Danio kyathit. The sequence continues at coordinate 44,849,851 of LR812529.1, forward strand.
GCTGTATATAGTTTGGTGTGAATGAGCCTTAAGAATAGAAATAATTTCCACTTTCAGCAATGAGTTTGTTCTCCATAGCATCGTTCAAACTCATTCTGTCAATGTTTGGATGTGCTTGATACGCATTTGTGTTGAATTGTCAAGGGTCATGAAAGGACATCCTACTGTCCCACTGAAAAAAAAGTTTCCTCGTATTGTGTGTGTCTTCGCTCTCTCTAAAGCCAGTGACCCCAGATTCAGGTGGGTGAACCTGATTGTGGGACAGCGCTGTGTCAGCAGTTTCTCTTGGCCTGGGTAACGTTTTATTTGTTTTTTCTGGTTTACGCAGGTGTCAGACATGCTAACGTTAACACAACCGCTGCGTAAATGAGGTCAGCTTCGTGCAGCTGTATTTGATGAAGACCCAAAGCCAGATGAGTTACACGTTTGCTTGTTTTCTTTTTTAATAGAAATTTTCCTTCCCTTCCAAACATCCACAGAGTATGCCAAAGAACATAGATTTGTAAACATTAGAGCTGCTAGAGAAATACATGTACACAAAAAAAACAGAGAAAACATTTGGTGTCAATATTGTACTTTTACAGTAAATTCTGCCACATGCTTGATTATTATATCATCATCCTTTGCTTTGTTTTTTTCTTCTTCATGAGAAACAATAGTTGTTCTAAATACAGTGCAGTTATGATGTCAACATTTGCTGGATGAGAAATCTGATTTTTAAAGGGCAACGTGCTAAAATCTAAAGCTTAACACTTGGCACTTTCAATAAATAGCGCATAAGGAGTTTAAAAGACATAAAAACTGCATCCTTAAGTTGTATATTAAAGATATATAATAATAATGCTGTATATACAGTTGAAGTCAGAATTATTAGCCCCATCTGAATTTTTTTCTTTTTATAAATATTTCCCAAATGATGTTTAACAGAGCAAGAAAATTTTCACAGTATGTCTGATAATATCTTTTCTTCTGGAGAAAGTCTTATTTGTTTTATTTTGGCAGGAATAAAAGCAGTTATTAATTTTTTTTTTTGCTATATATTTTTTTCAATAGTCTACAGAACAAACCATCGTTATACAATAACTTGCCTAATTACCCTAACCTGCCTAGTTAACCAAATTAACCTAGTTAAGCCTTTAAATGTCACTTTAAGCTGTATAGAAGTGTCTTGAAAAATATCTAGTCAAATATTATTTACTGTCATCATGGCAAAGATAAAATAAATCAGTTCTTAGAAATGAGTTATTAAAACTATTATGATTAGAAATGTGTTGAAAAAAATCTTCTCTCCGTTAAACTAAAATTGGGGAAAAAATAAACAAGGGGGCTAATAATTCTGACTTCAACTGTATAGTAATTTCAGGATCTCAATTAAGAAGACAAGTTTGCTGATTGCTAATTTTAAATGTCTGTATTTAAAGCTTAATTTAGGGGTAAAATATAACATGTATAACTAAGTTGCAAGTGATTCATTTTCCATTCATAAAAGGATTTGCTTTTAGGCATGGGCCGGTATAAGTTTCTGACGGTATGATAACCTTGGATAAAAATATCATGATATCACGGTATAAGTACTTTTTAAATGTCTGGGTAAAAAAAAAAACCCTAAATGTTCCTAAATGTTTTAGGAATCATTTATAATATTTTGTAACAGTAAAAATGTCATGCTAATTAATTAAAATAAATTGCTATCTTCATTAGTTTCAAAAGCACAGATTTCTTTACAACACATTCAAAAACACATTCAAAAAAACACTTAGCTATACCTTAGGAAGGGTATAACAGAATATTTTAGACTTTTTTTTAGAATTTGACTTTTTCAAACCATGGTAAACCTTGAAACCGGTTATCGTCCCATAGCAAAAACAGATGGTTTATCAGTCCCTCCAGGATTTTGTGAGTCCAGTCGATCTTGAGGTAAAAAAAAAAAAAGCTGATTTTTGCTACATTTTTGTGTATTTTCACAGCAAAAGATAATAAGTGAAGCTAACAATGCCATCACTTTCCCAGGTTTTGAGAAAAGCCGTCACAAAATCAGTCATTTTAGTCTGCAAATACTGTAAAAATGTCCCTCCAAATTCCTGGAGGGAATAGATTAGTCACTGATAAACATTTTGTTTAAAAAAAAAAAAAAAAAACTTGGAATGTTGCAATTTCACTTAGCTAGGTTAAATTAGCTAGCTAAGTTTCAATTTTAATGTAACCATCTCTTTTTATATGTATATACACTACCTGACAAGAGTCTTGTGGCCTAGTTTTCTAGTCAAGTTTTAGGAACAGCAAATAATAACTTGACTTCTAGTTGATCATTTGGTATCAGAAGTGGCTTATATGAAAGGTAAAGGCCTCTAGATTACGCTTATTTTATCAAAATAAAATATGATCATTTCTTGATTTTTAATGATTTAATGAGGACTGTAAGGTCTGACTTTGCTTAGACAAAAGTCTTGTCACTAAACAGAAATATTGTACAGTATAGAATATAAAGTCATGCTGCAGTAGAAAAAGAATGAATATTGTGTATGACTCCCATGAGCTTGGAGGACTGCATCCATACATCTCTGCAATGACTCAAGAAACGTATTAATAAAGTCATCTGGAAAGACAAAGAAAGCGTTAGTGCAGGACTCCCAGAGTTCATCACGATCCTTTGGATTCATCTTCAATGCCTCCTCCTTCATCTAACCCCAGACATGCTCAATAATGTTCATCTCTGGTGATTGGGCTGGCCAATCCTGGAGCACCTTGACCTTCTTTGCTGTCAGGAACTTTGATGTGGAGGCTGAAGTATGAGAAGGAGCGCTATCCTGATGAAGAATTTGCCCTCTCCTGTGGTTTGTAATGTAAAGGGCAGCACAAATGTCTTGATACCTCAGGCTGTTGATGTTGCCATCCACTCTGCAGATCTCTCGCACGCCCCCATACTGAATGTAACTCCAAACCATGACTTTTCCTTTACCAAACTTGACTGATTTTTGTGAGAATCTTGGGTCCATGCAGGTTTCAGTAGGTCTTCTGCAGTATTTGTGATGATTGGGATTCAGTTCAACAGATGATTCCTCTAAAAAAATCTACCTTCTGCCACTTTTGCAAATGATCAACTATAAGTCAAGTTATTATTTTTTGCTCTTACAGTACAATGACAAGACTTTTGTCAGGTAGTGTATATATATTTGGCAATAATGTAAAAAAAAAAAGCTAAGTATTGTGGAATGGCTAGTATTATTAACATTAATAACTGAATACTAATCATCAATAATCACAATTTATATTATAAAGTACATTTAATAACACTCTCCACTGCTTTTTGCTTTAAGTGCTTTCTTAACATCCTATTCATGAAAGTGCCATGCCTCTAAAATATAGGACTTCTTTTGGAATAAAAATATCCTTTTAGAGAAAACAAACTAGTAGTATTTAATAAATCAATCATGAAATACACTTGTTTTTGTATGTTAATAATGCTGGAAAGTCTTAAAATCCTTTACGAAATCTCTGTGCAGCAATGCATAGTTTCCAAATGTTGATTCAAAGCCAGCATGTAAGAGTTTGGTGTGGCGGAGATGCTAATAAGATGAAATTAGCTTTACATACAAAAATACAAAGTGCCAGCATGAGGACGAAAACTGTGTTAAGTGCTTTAGACTCGCATTAAAGTACAACAGATGTTCAGTATGGCTACAAGAGTTAAATGAGCTCTTGGGAAAATACTCAAACAAACAGAGAAGGAATCATTGCTTAAAAGCTAAACACGCATAACAAACCCATTTAATCCATTACACAGAGAAATGAGAATTTTCATAGAAACAAAACAAATGACTATTTAATGAAGTAAAAAAAAAAGCTGTCAAAATACACTCCTGTTTCCCTCAAATTAAAAAAAGAAGAAAAAACACCAGAGAAGTGGGCAAGAGAGCATTTAACTAAAATAATGGAAACAGGTTAAAAACAAGTCGCATTGCTCACTGCACAAAATCCATTATTCAAAACGTTGAAGGCATTAAGCGACTCGGTGTCCCTCGATGAGAAGGCAATTGCTCACGATACAGGCAAGAGCAATCAAACACAGTCTGAATGCTGAGGGAATGCAAATGAAGAGCTGGAGGAAACACTAGAAAACAACAGCACGATGCTACGGACACCCGCCTATGTACAATGAGACATCTCGTCTAAAGGAAATGTTCAAATCCCACCTACAACTAATGGCGAATGCTTTCCTTCTGCGGAAAACAAAAGGAGATATTTAGGAGAATGTCGGAGCTGCTGTTTTATGCACAATAAAAGTGGATACTTGTTAACCCTTGTGTATTGTTCAAATGTACTAACCTTTCATTGTGTTAGGGACTGTTTTTGCCCCATTGATTTCCATTACAATGACATTTTGTATTGTTCAAATTGACTACCCTTTCATTGTGTTAGGGACTGTTTTTGCCCCATTGACTTCCATTATAATGACATTTTTTGATCGCAATGACAGCAAATAATCATGCATTTTTGATTATTGCTGGTTTTCCCTATTGGGAAAAAGGTAAAATTTGTCATTTTTACTGTTGGTTATAAGTTGGCACCATTAAACCTTTAGATAGGCCTGTGCAAAAAATATTTCTGGCTTTTATATGGAGTTCTATGGAGTATGGAGTATAACAACAAATTATAGTGTGCATGCATAAATACACTTACTGTGTTTTAGGCATGGGCCGGTACACAATTCTAACGTTATGATAACCTTGGATAAAAATATCATGGTTTCACGGTATTGCGATTACTGCTCTAAAACATATTCTCTTTAAATGTCTGGGTAAAAAAACAAGAACTTTTTTTCTGCTGAACACAATGGCTGTGTCCGAAATTGCATACTTCCATATTATACAGTATGCGAGCTGGGTAGTATATGCAAATTGATAGAAATTGAAAAAAAAAACAGTATGAGAGAAGTTCCGTGATGATCTACTACTTCCAGTGAGATTCTAAAGTGCACATCTGATAGATGCTACGCTATCCCATGATGCACCGCGAGAGAATTCATGAATGGGAGTGAAGCGGGTATGTCACGTGATCATGATAAAGTAGCGGATGTAGTACGTCCGAGCTTCATTCATACTACTCTCATTCATACTGTATAAAACATACTTTTTTATCGGTCAAGTAGTAAATTCAAATTCAAATGCAGTACCTACTGAGTAGTAGGCAATTTTGGACTCAGCCAATATGTTTTATTTTGAGCAACATTTCAAATGTTTTGGAATAGTAAACGTGTCAGGCTAAATAATTAAAATGAATCATTGACTTCTGCTGTCTTCATTAGTTTCAAAAACACAGATTTCAATTTAAAACGGCTCTTTGGATATTTTTTGGGATATTCTTTTCTGCTGGAGATACTGTTGTCCTAAAACGTACATATACCCTAAAAATGATGTAAAAGAAAATTGTGGCGGTTTTAAAACCTTGACTTTTCCAAACTGCAGTATACCTTGAAAACGGTTATCATCTCATGCCTACTGTGTTTACTATGTCATGAGCGCTAAGGTGCTTATTTTGATCAGACATATCAAGCTAAATGCACAAAGGTCTCACAGATGCATACACACACTGACTATACTATATATCACTCCATATAAAGGCCAAAAGCTAAGCTTTTTTTTGCACTACAACTGATGATCAACAGTAAAAATTACTATTTTTACCTCTTCCCAATAGGGAAAACCATCAACAATCAAGAAAGCATGATTATATGCTGTCATGGCTTTGCAATCAAAAAAAGTAATTATAATGGAAGTCAATGGGGCAAAAACAGCCCCAAACATAACAAAAGTGTAGTAAATTTGAGTGTATTGTTGAGTTTTTGAACATTTTCAAAGCATTTTCCCAAAATATGTGTCAAAATAAGATTTGTCAGCAAAAATTATTCCACTTGCTGAAACACAGAGAAAGTTCTGGCGAAATTAAGACTCAAAATCACTCCAGAGTGGATGAACACCATCCCTCAACACACAAGGGTTAAAAGTAAAAGTTCTCTATTAGTATAAATTGTTCCATGTGGAACCTTTAATATTACTGGAACATTAGCATTAAAACAGGTTCTTTAGATTAAAATTGTTCTTTGGGGAACCAAAAATGGTTCTTTCATAGCATAACTGCTAAAAAATACCATAATTTTATGAGTCTATAAAATAGGAGCATAAAAAGCACCATACATGTAATTTGTAGTGTTATTTGAAAAATAGTTCCTGGTTAATATCTTTTGAGAAAAACTACTTCGTTCTGAAATTTCAGTCACAATACACACATACACAGAAATATAACTCACAGATTAAACATTTACGTTTACATATAAATTACTTATTTTGTATAGAAAAGACATTCTGCAAAACATCAAATTTTTATGCAGGTTTGAAACAACAGTTACAAAAAAAAAAAAAAACTAAAATAACATTTTAAAAAAAGAGCAAAGGGCAGCTATTAAATGGAATAAAATCTAATTTCCTATGACTCAAAATATTACCCCAACAGCACTAGAAAGTACGAGTAAACAATCAATATTTCATGTGATCCATTTTCTATTGGATCTGAATACAGATTCTAGCTTTTAGTAATCCATGTTCATTGTAGATATTATGTTAAAGGAATGTCCTGGGTCAAATAAGGGTTAAATAAATGTTAATTAAGAGTTAAGTAAATGTCCTGGGTTAAATACTAAATAATATGTATTGATAAACATTTTTTATTAACAAGAAATACTTGTTAAAGGGACAATTCAAACAAAATCATGATTTACTCACTTATACATGTTTCTTATGCATTTTTTATCTTCACAAGATGAAGAGATTTTGCTAAAAATTCCCTTTCTATTAAAAAAAACTGATCTTCTATAATCCATCAACTCTATAATATATTAATTAATTGATTAATTTATTATTAGTATATTATACATGTTTGGAACAACTTAAAGATGAATAAATGTCATTTTTGATTGAACAATCCCTTTAAAAGGAAAGTCTTTAGAGCAATTACATTTTTAAATTAATAATAATAGTTCACTTTATTTAATGCCACTTTTCTGAACACCCAAGGTCGAGAAATCAAAATGCATTGTCAAATGCTGTAAAAAAATCTATTTAACCCAGAACAATCCTTTATATCATTTAGTTTGTAGCTTTTTTCAGCAGCAAATTCCAAAATAGCCTTTGAAAATAGAAACAATGAACAAACTGGTCGGCCGTTTTTCATTTTACAGACAACAGGACTACAAGGCACCATGTTAGCATAAGTGTGAGCGAGAGATTTCTTCTACTCGGGTCAGTTTGTTGAGTGCGAACATCGAGATTTGTGAAAGCATAAGGACTATGGGTAATCACACAATACCTGAGAGCTGGACTTGAGATGCCAAACAGTTTCTATATATATATTTTCCCTTTTTGTGTTTATGATTGCACTTTAAATGATCCTACAGGGAGAAACTAACAGAGCTCAGTCTCTGCAAAATGAGTGTCAGCGTTTGAGCTTACTTCCAGTTTTGCATCTAATGCATGTCAGTTATAAATCATGGCTTGTTGAGTTTAAGAGAGAGGTAGGGTTTTATTTTGTGCAACATATGGGCATTACTTCCTATATTGGTTTATAAGTGAAGCCAAACACTCCACAAACACATTGACAACAACAAAAAATGAGGGCTGCAGAATTCTTTGCCAGTGTCATGCAAGATTTAGTCCTCTCACTGATCTCAAAGGCAGAACTTGTTTTGTCTATCATATATAATGCAATGTCATATATGTATATAAGTAATTATCAGTGTTATCTGATAATTAAATATATACAGTATTATCTGTTTTTTCTTTAATGAATGTTTTCTTGATTTGTATGTAAAGCGCTTTGAGAAAGTAACTTTTGAAGATGCTATATATAATAAACATATGATTATTATTATTAGTGTTGGGTAAGTTATTTTTAAAGAAGTATTTAATTACTGATTACTAATTACAACATTCAAATTATATTTAAATCACTTTTCTAATTACTTTGTAACTTAAAAAGTAACTAATAAGTAACAAGTAAAGTAGATACCACCAAATCAAAATGTCAACACAGACAATATAAATTAATCTCGTTTAAGTCTTTAAATGTTTTTCAAGGGCCTTTTTTAGATCATTTTTAAAAATGTAATAAAAAAATAATGCACAAACCGTTTCAAATAGGAATGCTCTGATTGATCAGCCAGAGATCGGTATCGGCCGATAATCACATTTAATGACTGAAATGTGATTAACGACTAATATCTTTTCTTACCAATTTTTTGTTGTCAGTTTTATCTATTTTTTTCTGTAAAGCTCCTTCTGACCATGACATTATAAAGCTTGAAGCATCAGAATCAGTACTCGATATCGGCCGATCACCATGACAATGATTCGGTACTCGGTATCAGCTGCAAAAATCCTGATCAGAGCATCCCTTTCAAACATATTCATGCATATGAAATATTATCATTAATTTCTTACTCAATTTATTGTTTATTAAACATGTTCAATCGTCTTAATGTAATTAAATTATCTAAAAATGAAAAGTAATCCCTTAGTTTACTTTATTGGTGGAAAAGTAATTTAATTACAGTAACTAATTACTTTGCAACTAATTAAACCCAACACTGGAAATGATTTGAGGTGGATCAAAAACGTTTATTAAAATTGTCCTTGGCTTAGGGCTGTGCGATTAATTGAAATTGTATTGAAATCGCAATTTGAACTTTTTTTTTTGCGCGCTCCCGACTGATACTTCTCCTGCAGTACGCTATTTGAACCAATCATAACGCAGCACGCCTAAACAGTGTGAAAACAGGAGACTTAATAGCTTGATGACAAATCGCCTGCATAAACAGGGATGATGAGTTCAGCACAGGAGGGCTTGGTGCCCAAAAAAAGTCAACATCTGTGGTGTGGAATTACTTTGCATAAGGCTGATGTATCGCAGAAACAGGTAATTTGTAAGACCTGTCACTTACATATTGTGTCTAAAAGCTTGTGGAAAGCGCGTTGCTAGGTGACCATTAACTATTTTCTTAGCGAATGACAAACTAACAAAACAGAGTATGTGTGCGCGTCGCTCCCAATATGCAAGCCGCATGTCTCCATTAGAAATAACGGACTTGTGCCAGCAAAAGTCACGATATGTGAACAGACTTTTTTACGGCAGCGTCATAAAATGGTCTATGATCTATGCATGGTAAAACAATTGTGGACACGTAGAAAAGTACACGCAACTACTTCTGATATGTGGTCAAGCAGAACATCGGAGCCTTATTTGAGTTTGACGATGCACACTAACAGTAGCCTGTTTGTTTTGCCAGGTCTGTTCTAGAGACAATTTGTTCCACCTTTACTAGGAGATTTTTATTTTTTGACTGTATTAAAGACGTTACAGGTCTTTGATAAAGATCCAATTATTTTCCTTTGGAAATATGTTTTAGATTCACACTGTAAAACATCTGTGTGTGTCAAAATAGTGATTGAAATCTAAATTACAATATTGTTCAAGAAAATCGTGATAGGTTTTTTGCCCATATCGCACAGCCCTACATTGGGTTGACAAGAACTGGTGTTGTTGAACATTTTTAGGACATCTTTGTTGAAAGATTTTAATCCACTTTAAATTGTGACTATTGTGTAAATAATGTAACTACCCAGCAGGGGTTAACTGGACCGAGCTACCCGGCTACAACAGGACAGACACTTCTGACTGGGCATTGCAAACAGCTCTGCTATACTGTCCAAGGTAGATTGTATTCTGCAGGGGGATTGAATCTTGCACAACACTGGGAACGCTGACAAATGCAGGAATGATTTAGACGAGCATTTGGCCCGGGCTCTACAGAAAACCATCCAGTTACGGTACACATCCAACCGATGGCCACCAATCCAGCCGTCCTAATGGCGGGATGAGGCTTTAAGCACTGAGCCGGTGCCGCTCCATTCCATTTTACGCTGCGTACGCTCCATTAGCCTAATGGTGAATCAGCGGTCTACTGGAGTAAAGCAAGTCCTTGGGTTTTCCCACTCAACTGAAATCATTCATAATGGCTTCCAGTATTTTAGAGAGGAGGAAAATGGTTTATATGAGAAGATTTCCACCGCCGCCGTGGCGTATCTAGTGGTGTTACGGTAATGGTTTGATGGCATTGGGGCGTGTTTGGAAACACGCTTCATTACACAGTCGCCATCAGGCACTGCAACAGAGGGCGACGCCAATTTAGCCTACTAAATGCCCTCTCAAAGATGTGCATCATGGTCAAAGCACCAGAAAAGTCACATTTAAGATGTGTTTTTGCAATGATGAGGGTAACATCAGGAGCAAAACATCCTCAATTTTCATAAAGAGAGGACAAAAATGACATATATCATGATGTAAACATAAAGGACTTCTTCTATGGAACACAAATACAATGAAGCATCCACTCCATGGACAAAAACAGCTAAAGTATTCTCTCAAATTATAATTTTTTTTGTGAACTATCCTTGAAGCAAGCGTGAACCGGACGTTATTGAGACTTTTATTTCAGAATATCGATAAACTCAACACAGGCTCATTCTGCAAAAGTACCCTTATATACATTTCTGGAGATCGCGAAATATGTAGCCAGAAGTACGTATGGCTGCATTTCATCTTTAAAATTAATGATACGGGGGTGGTATGATGCCTTTCCTTTCAGCAGCTTACTAGCTGACCGCTTACCTCCGTGTGGACAACTTTCCCACTGTTACCAGTTTGTCCAGTGGCTAACCGCGTACGTCAGGGAGGATATAGAGAGGAGTTGACCGCGGCGACAGGGTTCGAATCCGGTGAAGAATGGTTTTAAAAATAGGTAAGACAAAAACAGAAGACAAAAAATGAAATAAACAAGTAAATAACAGGGTGAGAATGTGGTAAAATCTGAAAACGTGGTAAAAATCAGGCTGCCGAATGGCTTTTTTTTCCTGGATTGCTATTGAAAACACTGTCAATTGGGTTTAGGGAAGGAGAAGGGTGGGTCAGTCGATTGGTCAGTCATTCAGTCAACAGTGGCCTTTGGTGGATTTACGCGAGAAGAGCAGGCGCGAATGGCACTCATGACAGAAATTTGAGATCTCAAAAACGTATACAGCGACTTCTGGTGGATTCCCGAAAACAAAAACTGCAAAAAAAGTAGCTCCTGGAATGTATTGGCACTCTCCAGAAATGTATATAGGGGTACATTTTCAGAATGAGTCTGGATTGAATAAATGTCCTACTGAAATTGTGAGTAGATCTTAATTTTTGTGCATCGTTCCCTCTTAGCAAACTAACTAGAGGGGCGTGGCTACGAATTTTGTGGCTGAAACTTGTTGTGTCAAACGTTCGTCAACAGAGAAGAACCGCCACTCCAAACGCACAAATCGATTTTTTTTCAGTGGATTAATTTGCATGGATTAATTATTCACCTAAAGAATAACAACGTGCGCTAGCAAAATAAACATAGTACATTTTGATTTCACACAGACTTTAAGAAACTCGACTTCTGCCGATTCTGATTGTTTCATAGTGATTGTGTTCATGTTGCTCTTTAAGATTAAAATGTTGTCAAAACGTTGCACCAGCTACTTGTTTAGCTTTACCATAAAAACTGCTCCATAAACGAAGCACAAAAGCTCTAATAGCCACGGAGCACAAAATGTTCACAAAAAATGCTGGTGCGGAGTTCCTTTATAATGCTCACATATAAGCCAAAGTGTGTGTACTACCCTGAAAAGAAATGGTGCTTGATTTCCTTTTTCCATTTTTAGTTTGTCATTTACATGAGGTAATTTTCGACCCCTCCCCCTGACTATTTCTGGATGGCTAGTAAACACAAGTAGGCGCGAAAGCCTTCGTATAAGTGCAGCTTGTTTTCATCAAGTGCTGTTCGTGTGGTTATTGTGACAAAACACGTTAACTACATGGCAGTATAAGTGCAGCATGAGGAAAGGTACAAGATAAAACAGAGGTCGCCATTAACAAAATCACAAGGCAAAGGGGCGGTTTGGCTTGGCAAGGCAGGCTTGTTTGAGGACTTCTCAAACAAAAGGCAAACATGAGTTGAGACGAGGTGAACTTTGCTGGATTATATACAGCGATCGCTCTTTATCTGATGCAAAACGGGCTGTTGACGTCATGTGAGAACCTCTTCAGAGTCTAATTGAAGTCTTAAGCTCCACAAGAAACTAAATTCAATTAGGATCCCGATCAAACAATGGTGAAACACGCACAAGAAGCCCGTTTTGGCAGGAGATGGAGCTGAAAAACCATCTGCTTCAGTCTCAGTGGACAAAATCAAGAAAGGACAGTTTTACAGTGTCCCGCAGACACATTCTGATGGCTTGATATACATCCGAAGGTAAAGTGTAAGTGGCATCACGAAGTTCAAGAGTCAAGCGGATGCTCTTGATGCTTAAACGATGGTCATAAATCTTGGTTACCTGAAGAGGGCCGGATCAGGTGAACAGAATGAGGTTAATCTGCGTGTATCAATCATGAACATGAGGCAGAGATGAAGTGTGATGGCCTCGGTGCTCCTCTTATGTCTTCTGTGGGTCGGGGGAGAGAGGGCCCGGTGTGTTGGTGCCGTCTAAATTATAGACGGGAACAGTGAACTGTGTGGAGCTCAGGACAGAAGGAAACTGATTTAAAAAAAGACACAGAAAAGAGAGAGAGAGAGAAAAAAAATTTGTTTTATAAAATATTGCTATTCTATTGTGAACATATCAATGTCACTGGTGTTTTTGTTAAATGCCTTTTAAAATAATTGAAAATAATTTTTGGTAATGTTAATTCATGGTTTTGGTCCTTTTTGTGTTAAAAATAAAGCTAATGAATATAAACATCTGAAAAAAACTTCACAATACAGCAAGACAAACAAAGCTAAATAAAAATATACAAAAGAATAATCGCATGACAAGTACATAACACAAATACTAAAACTTAATCTTAACCTAAACAATAATTAAAAATATTAATATAAACTTATACTACGATATAAGCAATATTAACTATTGAAGTTTAATATGGAATAATTATAATAAAGTAAATATTAAAATGCAGTTACAATTACCGTAATTAAGAAAATAATTGCACAGCAAGTACATAACACAAATACTAAAACTTGATCTTTTTTTTCCCCTCCCCTTTTTATTTATTTAAATCATCAAAAAAAAAAACATACATTCATTAATCAACATAACTAACAACACAACATAAATATAAACGTAGTGCTTTAAAATTGTGCACATATAAACGAAGACAACATCAGTACAATACAAGCAAAACCTGACAGCATCAGCATCATTTTGTCCACTTGCAGTTACATTTAGTTTTGGAAGTAATTTATAAACTTGAAATTTATGAACTTGGACCCGGAACCATTTAAATTAAGTGTTATTTTTTCCAAACTAAGAAAATGCAACACATCATTGGCCCACTGTTTAAAAGAAAGTGGAAATGATTGCTTCCAATTGATTAAAATCAAGCGTCTTGCCAAAAGAGAAGTAAAGGCAATGCAGTCCAATTCACTTTTTGACAAATTGTTATTTTCATATACAATACCAAAGACAGCAGTTAAGGGATTTGCACAAACATCTTTACAAAATATTCTGGAGTAAGATGAAAAAATATTTGACCAAAATACAGATAATCTGGGACATAACCAAAATTTATGAGCGAATGTGTAAAACTTAGGCTTAAGTTAAATTAAAAAACAATTAATATAAACTAATACTAATATATAAGCAATATTAACTATTTACGTTTATTTTGGATTAATTATAATAATATTACAATACTGTTACATTTACCAAATAAATTACACATCAAGTACATAACACAAATACTAAAACTTAATCTTGAAATAAACAATAATTAGAAATATTTATATAAACTAATACTACTATAAATGCAATACTATTTAAGTTTAAGACAAAATAATAATAAAATAAATATTATGATACTGTAACATTTAGCATAAATAAGAAAAAAAAGCACAAAATGCTAAAACTTAATCTTGAAATGAACAATAATTAAAAATATTTATATAAACTAATACTACTATAAATGCAATACTATTTAGGTTTAAGACAAAATAATTATAATAAAATAAATATTATGATACTGTTACATTTAGCATAAATAAGAAAAAAAAGTACATAATACAAATACTAAAACTTAATCTTAAGTTAAATTAAAACAAAAAACAATTAATATAAACTAATACTAATATATAAGCAATATTAACTATTCAAGTTTAATGTGGAATAATTTATATAATAATTTTAATAATATAATAAATATTACAAAACTGTTACATTTACCAGTTAATAAGAAAAAATAAGTATGAAGTGTCTAGTAATAAAATAAACATTTTACTACAAGATGTACACTGATTATATAAGCATAATGCTTTAAGCCTTCTTTTCCAGGACTGTGGGAATCCTAAATAAGTCAGTCTTTCTGCACTGACTCCACAAAGAGATCATTCAGCTTTGTAATGAACAAAGCTGTTTTCACTAGAGCCACCATATCGGATTGCATATGATTTTTGTCTTGCTACAAAGCTAATCCATTTCACCATTTCCATGTTCTTCTGAAATGCAATCTTTTTTTGTAGTTTTTCGTAAACAAATATACATGCAAACTGATTTCTGTGAATTGTATTTACATTTTCATATTTAAGCTGAATGAACTGAATATTGAAAAATATTTTCACATAAACCTGGAATGAATATATTTCATGTTTATTTTTTATTGTACTGTTTGTTGTGATTGAGTTATTTTAGGGAAGCACAAGTGTTCAAACTGTCCCATCAATCTAAAAGACAGAATTAATTTTGTATACGTATGGATCGAAAGATATAGATTACAAGAAGAAATTATGCTTCTAACCTCTTCAAGAGCTCTTATTCAATACTAATGCTGTTTGTGAATGTTCATTGCAACTAAAATTCAACTCATTAGGATCAACTGTTAACAGTTGGTTAAAAATGCTTTTGGGAAATGCACCATGAAGCTAAAACTTCTGAAATAATCTCTAAATAAAGTTAGTTTTGGCCTTTGGTTTGATTTATGTCACATTATTGTGTGCCTTTATTTTTACAAAAATATGTCATAGCCTTAAAAGTAAGGTGGGTAGAATCAAATTGTTTTGTGCTTGAAATGTATCCAAATAAATGCGTACTTAATTAAATAATACCACATTTGTGACTTTGGACCACAAAATTAAAGGAACCACGGAAACTTAGATTTATGCATTATCTAAAAATGGATTAAATAAGCTTCCTGTTAATGTATATTATATAAGGATATGACAATATTTGGCAAAATATTAATATTTGAATTATTGAAATCTGAGGATGCAAAAAAAATCTAAATGCTGAGAAAATCTCAAAAGTGTTTTAAGTTTTAAGCGATGGACATTACTAACCAGAAATTGAGCTTTTATATGATAGGAAATTTACTAAATAATATGACAAAATCTTTACTAAATATTCTAATGATTCTTGTCATAACAGAAAAATTGATTATTTTGACCCATACAATGGCTATTTTGACTATTGTATAGGAAAACAATGAAATAAAAAAGGTTATTGTGACTTTTTATCTCAGAATAGCATGATTCAATTTTTTTTTTCTCGCAGAATTGTGAGATGTATACTCGAAATTCAAGTTATTAAGTCAGAGTTTGTATTATGAAAAATAAACTATTACAGTATTAACATTAACATTTTAACAGATATGTTGTTGTTTTTACCCTGTTCACATGCAGTGTCTTGCCTTAAAGGGATAGTTCACCCCAAAAGAATACATTTACTCACTATTTACTCACCCAAACTTTGTGAGTTTCTTTCTTCTGTTGAACACTAAAGAAGATATTTAGGAAAATGTTGGAAAGCTGTAACCATTGACTGCTATAGTATTTGTTTTTTCCGACTATGGAAGTTAATAGTTGCAGCTTTCCAACATTTTTCTAAATATCTTCTTTTGTGTTCTTTATGACCTTCATGCCTTTATGAGTTTTTTTCTTCTGTTGAACACTAAATAAGATATTTTGATGAAAGCTGAAAAGCTGAAACCATTGACTTCCTTAGTAGGAAAAAAATTACATGGAAGTCAATAGTTTTCCAACATTTTTCTAAATATCCTCTTTTGTGTTCAACAGAAGAAAGAAACTCATAAAGGTTTGAAATGAGTAATGGGTGAGTAAATGATGACAGAATGTTCATTTTGGGGTGAACTATCCCTTTAAGTCTGTTTGTTATATTAAGAATAAATTAAACATCAAGGATCTAGTCTAGTCTAGGCCCGGACAAATTTTGCAACACCATTTACGAATGTTTTTTCGGAATCAGGAAACACTGAAAGGTTGAACCGTATTTGAAACAATAAAATAAGTGAACTCCAAATAAACTTTGTGTCTAATTTAGTTTGATGTCACATTAGTTCGTGCTTTGATCAGGGAATGTAAATGTAGGTTTTTGACCCTCATCTCACTCTCACCTGGAAGAGGTTGTGTGCTCCCTGTCTCCTTGCGGGACTGAGCGGCGCCACAGGACTCAGCGTGCTCCAGAAATGAATGTTCGACAGAAGTGGACTGGGCGTGAGCAGCAGCGGCGTCTGCAACAAATGTGAACTTTTACTCCACTCATCCAGCACGCATTCATTAAAGACGCGCACAAGCATCGCGGCACAAAGCATTTGCAAGAGGCATAACCCCTGAAATATAAATGTTTAATTAAAAGTGGCTTAATGAGACTTTAAGAAGCAGTAAGAATTAATCAGAGGGCAAGGGTGCTGTATTTCATGAAAATCATAAATAATAGATATGAATTATAGTATATTTCATCTTTCATCTCTGTGGGGGGGGGGGGGGGGGGTGGTCCTCTGGGGCGGGGGGTTTGAGTGCTCGTAAATGCAAAGATTGTGCAGTTTTAACGAGGTGATCCATCAAAGCAGCATCCAGCTAAAGCTCACCATATGATCGCCAGCATGTAACCCAATGAGTGTCTCTCTTCAGCATCAATGAGCTTCAGTAGTGGTAAGTGGTGCACTACTGCCCTCTAGTGCCTCAAATTAACACAACCGTAAATTCAACAGATTAAAGGGATAGTTCACGCAAACATTTACTTACTTTTACCTGGTTATAAAGCTTTTTGAGTTTCTTTCTTCCATTATACATGAATTAAAACATTTTGAAGGAAGCTAAAAACCTGTAACCATTGACTTTCATTGTAGGGTAAACAAATACTATGGAAGTCAATGGTTACAGGTTTCTAGCTTACTTCAAAATATCTTTTTTGTGTTTAACAGATAAAAAAAAAACTCATAAAGGTTTGAAATAAGTAAAGGGTGAGTTAAAAATGACAGAATTTTTCAATGTTTGGGTAAACTATCTTTAAATAAAATTCAATTTGATTTCTTAGTGATCCTGTGAGGGATAATTATTCATTCGTTCATTCATTTTCTTTTTGGCATAGTCCCTTTATTAATCAAGGGTCGCCACAGTGGAACTCATCCAGCATATGTTTTACACAGCGGATGCCCTTCCAGCTGCAACCCAACACTGGGAAACACCTATACACTCTCGTTCACACACATTCACTATGGACAATTTAGCTTATTCAATTTACCTACTGTATAGCGCATTCAAACTTCACACAGAAATGCCAACTGACCCAGCTGAGGCTCGAACCAGCGACCTTCTTGCTGCGAGGTGACAGCACTACCTACTGCGGCACCGCGTCGCCGTTAGGGAAAAAATATTAAATAACATTTTCAAAAATAGCAAAATATCAAGAGAAACAAAAAATATATATAAGTTTGTGGAAATGTTGTAGTTTGTAATTTTTTTGCAATATTTTGCATGAAGGGGCTGCACGGTGGTGCAGTGGTTAGCACGATTGCCTCACAGCAAGAAGGTCGCTGGTTCGAGCCTCGGCTGGGTCAGTTGACGTTTCTGTGTGGAGTTTGCATTTTCTCCCCTTATTCACATGGGTTTCTTCCGGGTGCTCCGGTGAATTGGGTAAGCTAAATTGTCTTAAGAAAAAACTAAAGAAACATGGTGGAACCTTGTGTAATTAATCAATGTGAAGAGTACGTAAAGTTTTTTTTCAGTAGAAAACAAGTTCATAGATGTTCAATATGACCCCCTCCAGACTCGAGTGACATCAACTCGAAAGTTGTGGTATTCTTTTTGAATCACCCTGTATATCGTTTATTCTCAGTTATTCGATTCATAGTCATGTGTTTGAGTAAAACATAAGTTTTGTTTTATACTGTAAACTTCTGATCACATTTCCTCCAAATTTAAAATACAAATGTCATTTACAGTTTTTTTGCATAACATAAAAGTGCTATTTTTTTAGACAACACAATGTCATTTATTATTACTATTATTATATTATTATTATTACTATATTACTTTGTTTTCTTGCCATTACCTACAAATTAACTGGTATTTTAGACAGATTAAAAAATCTACTAATATTTTTTTATTTATTCATTCATTTTCTTTTTGGCTTAGTCCCGTTATTATTCAGGGGTCGTCACAGCGGAATGAACCGCCTAATATTTTTTTAAGTATGTTATTTTAATTTTACCAAAAATCTCTCTGCAAGATATCATAGAGAGATTTTTACTAATTATTTGCATAAGAATGTTAAAAAGAGCGTAAATAAAAGATCATTGGAAATCAGTTTATTCCTCCTTTAACTCATTTAATGAATTCTCTTTCAATTAATTTTAAATCCAATTAAAATCTTTCTACTTTAAAACATTTAACTTGCCATTTTTTGTAATTGTTTGTGAAATTGACTTCTTAATACAAATAATTTTCCAGTGTACCACTTCGCCAAATTCTTAGTCACAGAAACTTCTTGCATAGCATTACAATAATATAATATCAGGCTTAATATTTGAAATAAGCATATAAGACATAGGTCTCAAACTAGATTCCTCGAGGGCCACAGCTCTGCACAGTTTTGCTCTAACCCTAATCAAACACAGCTGATGCAACTAATCAAGACTACTGTTCAAGACTACTAGAGACTATTAAACAGGTGTGAGTTGGAGCTTGTTAGAGCTAAACTATGCAGAGCTGCGGCCCTCCAGGAATTGAGTTTGAGACCATTGATATAAGATATGTGTTCAAACAACAAATCAGAGTTGGTACATGGCATAAGCCAGGGTTTTCCAGGGTGGTCCAGTAGGGCCGGAGAGTTTAGCTCCAACTTGCATCAACACACCTGCCAGGACGTTTCTAATATATCTAGTAAGAACTTGATTAGCTAGTTCAGGTGTGTTTGATTATGATTGGAGCTAAACTTCCCAGGACACCAGCCCTCCAGGACCGAGTTTGGCCAACCCTGGCATAAGCGAACTACGAGGCTGCTTAGGGCCTTATGGCCACCAGGGGGCCCCCAAGAGTGCATGAAAAAACTGTCTTTCATTGTTTGGTTATGGATATATTATTAATGGATAATGGTAACTGATTATACAAATATAAATAGTATGTCAATTAGGGTAAGTTTTTAGTTTGAAATAAGATTATTTTACTTGACTTATTGGCAGATTAATTTGCTTGTATTACAGATAAAAAAATCACTTCAATTTTAATTATTAAATATTTATTTGTCTAGAAAATGCTTCTTTATTTAACATTTTTTAGATACTTGGACTAGAAACAAGAAAAAACTATAAGAAAAGTAATTGTTTTGTAGTAGTTTATCTTTATTGCCGCTATTCTTTACAGTTTGGCACCATTAGAGGTGAGTAGAGTATCCAAAATCTATACTCAAGTAAAAGTACAAGTACCTGCAGAAATTTTTACTCAAGTAAAAGTAAAAGTAACAATCTTAAAAGTTACTCGAGTAAAAGTAAAAAAGTATCTGATGATAAAATTACTCAAGTAAATAGTTACTAGTTACTTTTCATTTTATATATATATATAAGACATGGGACAATAACAGTTTTCAAGGTATACCACGGTTTGGAATAGTCAAGGTTTTAAAGCCAAATTTTTTATTTACGTTTTTTTTTTTTTAGGACAACAGTATCTCCAGCAGAAAAGATATCCAAAGATGCCATTTTAAATTGTAAAGAAATCTGTGTTTTTAAAACAAATGAAGACAGCTGATTGTCTACAGAACAAACTATCATTAATGATTTGCCTAATTACCCTAACTTGTCAAATTAACCTGGTTAAGGCTTTAAATGTCCCTTGAAAAATATCTAGTATCTTAAAAAATATCTAGTAAAATATTATTTACTGTCATCATGGCAAAGATAAAAGAAATCAGTTATTAGAAATTAGTTATTAAAACTATAGAAATGTGTTGATAAAATCTTTCTGTTAATAATAATAATTATTATTATTATATATACAGGGAGTGCAGAATTATTAGGCAAGTTGTATTTTTGAGGATTAATTTTATTATTGAACAACAACCATGTTCTCAATGAACCCAAAAAACTCATTAATATCAAAGCTGAATATTTTTGGAAGTAGTTTTTAGTTTGTTTTTAGTTTGAGCTATTTTAGGGGGATATCTGTGTGTGAAGGTGACTATTACTGTGCAGAATTATTAGGCAACTTAACAAAAAACAAATATATACCCATTTCAATGATTTATTTTCACCAGTGAAACCAATATAACATCTCAACATTCACAAATATACATTTCTGACATTCAAAAACAAAACAAAAACAAATCACTGACCAATATAGCCACCTTTCTTTGCAAGGACACTCAAAAGCCTGCAATCCATGGTGAACGGATCAAAACACTGACAGAATCCATCAACATTGCGTGCAGCAGCAACCACAGCCTCCCAGACACTGTTCAGAGAGGTGTACTGTTTTCCCTCCTTGTAAATCTCACATTTAATGATGGACCACAGGTTCTCTATGGGGTTCAGATTAGGTGAACAAGGACGCCATGTCATTAGTTTTTCTTCTTTTCGACCATTTCTTGCCAGCCACGCTGTGGAGTACTTGGACGCGTGTGATGGAGCATTGTCCTGCATGAAAATCATGTTTTTCTTGAAGGATGCAGACTTCTTCCTGTACCACTGCTTGAAGGTGTCTTCCAGAAACTGGCAGTAGGACTGGGAGTTGAGCTTGACTCTATTCTCAACCCGAAAAGGCCCCACAAGCTCATCTTTGATGATACCAGCCCAAACCAGTACTCCACCTCCACCTTGCTGGAGTCTGAGTCGGACTGGAGCTCTCTGCCCTTTACCGATCCAGCCACGGGCCCATCAAGGCTGACTCTCATTTCATCAGTCCATAAAACCTTAGAAAAATCAGTCTTGAGATATTTCTTGGCCCAGTCTTGACGTTTCAGCTTGTGTGTCTTGTTCAGTGGTGGTCGTTTTTCAGCCTTTCTTACCTTGGCCATGTCTCTGAGTATTGCACACCTTGTGCTTTTGGGCACTCCAGTGATGTTGCAGCTCTGAAATATGGCAAAACTGGTGGCAAGTGGCATCTTGGCAGCTGCACGCTTGACTTTTCTCAGTTCATGGGCAGTTATTTTGTGCCTTGGTTTTTCCAAACGCTTCTTGCGACCCTGTTGACTATTTGAATGAAACGCTTGATTGTTGGATGATCACGCTTCAGAAGCTTGGCAATTTTAAGAGTGCTGCGTCCCTCTGCAAGATATCTCACTATTTTTGACTTTTCGGAGCCTGTCAAGTCCTTCTTTTGACCCATTTTGCCAAAGGAAAGGAAGTTGCCTAATAATTATGCACACCTGATATATGGTGTTGATGTCATTAGACCACACCCCTTCTCATTACAGAGATGCACATCACCTAATATGCTTAATTGGTAGTAGGCTTTCGAGCCTATACAGCTTGGAGTAAGACAACATGCATAAAGAGGATGATGTGGTCAAAATACTCATTTGCCTAATAATTCTGCACTGCCTGTATGTGTGTGTGTGTGTGTGTGTGTGTGTGTGTGTGTGTGTGTGTGTGTGTGTGTGTGTGTTGTGTGTGTGTGTGTGTGTGTGTGTGTGTGTATATATATATATATATATATATGTAATTTTTATATATATACCATTTTATGTTTAAAAAATAATGCTTAAATGTTATATTTTTAATGGTTAAAAGTGTGAATGAATAATATGTGCAGGGCTAATCAGTTATTCCATTAAACAGCAGTTTCTTTAGTTATCCCAGTTACTATTAATAAGGTTCAAATTTCTATAGTTTGACACTTACAACTACGTGTTTTTTTCAGGTTGGAGCTGTCATTCATGTATATGTTGCCATATCAGTTCGATGCGTGCAAAGCATTATCAAACTATTCTTGTTGACATCTTACTTGACTAAAAGTAGTAAAAACATAAACTGAACTTGAGGCCGGGTGATCTGGTCCGATAAACTCACTGCACAGAAAGCGTGACCGTCCTTCTCGGAACCGCAGATGGCGACATGGCGGGACAGCAGTATAAACTCACACGTCTTACTAAACTTCAGCTATTATTCCAACACCGGCACGCACGCTCTAACCGAAGCGGGAGATACGTCTCTATAGCAACCGCACAACCTCTCCAATGCGGCGCCTCGCAACATTTGCAAACAAGTCATATGGATCATTTTTATTATCATTTGACAGTAACGGAGGAACGCCGCCAAATGTAGCAAAGTTAGAGTAATGATCTTCTCTAATAAGAGTAAAATTACACATCTTTAAATGTACTCAAAAAGTACATGTTAACCAATAATTTTACTCAAGTAAATGTAATGAAGTAAATGTAACTCGTTACTACCCACCTCTGGGCACCATGTTGTGACTGAATAATATTAAATTATTACTATTCAGTAATATTAATTATTCAGTATGTAATAGTCTGCTTCCAGCCGTTGTTGTTTCTGTCAACTTTAATTAAAGCTCAGATTAATCTTTTGTGTCTATTTGTTTAGTTTTGTGGCAAATAGTTGAAACGTTGCATTATCTAGGAAGTTATTTCTGCAAAATAAATGTAGAATTGTATTAGGCTATACAAAAATATATCATGACGTAAGCAACACAACTAAAGGAAATAAAGTCAATAATGCATTTTTCAGATTTATAGTGTGTCTGTGAATATTCATTGATATTGTTCGCATCGAGTAATAAAATCCTGCTTACGACCCCCTGAAGGCTTGGGTCGGCCCTGCAACAAATGCACCAGACAATCCTCCTCTGTGACCCAAAACTAAATCTGCTGATGGTCTGATGACAGTATCAGATGAATGGGAGCAGAAAATAGCCTGTAGTTGCGTGAGTGTGGAGGTCAGGAGGGAACTGACCTGCAGGAAGGCCGGGGTGAGAGACGCTGTCGGGAGGGACGGGCTGGACAGATTGAAAGGGCTCAGGTCAGAGCTGGTCACCACCAGCGTGGGCATTAACTCAAGGACTTTGGGTTTCTTCGATTTGGAGTTGATATTGCGGGGTGGAGAATCAGGCAGGACACAAGATGATACTGTGGCCTTAGAAACAGAGAAAGGCTGGACCTGATAAATTGAGAAAAAGGACAGGTTAAAAGCAAATATAAAAAAAATAAAAGTGGGCAGTGGTTTAACTTGTTTTTTGAGATTATATCCTTCTGCATTTATCCATCATTAAATTCATGGTAACACTTTAGTTTAAGTAACAACAATTCACACCATTTACTACTCGCTTATTACCTGCATATTATTAAGATATCAACAGTTTATTAGCACTTATAAAGTATTATCGTATTTTACATTCCCTAATCCAACTCAATACCTAAACCCAACTACTATCTTAATAACTAATAGTAAGCAGCTAATTAGTGGTGTATTGAGCTAAAAGTCTAGTTAATTGTTTGTTAATTGTACATTAAAATAAAGTGTGCCCAAATTCATATTTTGAGTGATTTACGACTAATTCATGCTACATTCAACACTAGGGATGTGCACGATCATTCGATTAATCGATTAATCGAACGCATCAGCGACGATCGAGCATGAAAACGATGATCGATTGGCTCTAAAATTAAATTACTTTAAATCTTTCTGATTGGTTATGCTGGTATTTGGGCGGTAGTTTGATATTTGATTGGTTATGGCTGCAGGGAGTTGCGGTCCAGAGAGACCTGAGCGCAGGTGGAGTATAGGGGGTCACACACCAGAAGCGCCGCGTCACGCCACGCAGCGCATTTCAGAATTCTAAACGTAGGTTTCAGGGTACACAGCAGTGCCCAGCCACGACTCAGGACACTTCATATTTCTGCCGCGCCACAGAGCGCCATCTGAATAGTTTCATTTTAAATACCATGCGAATGTGCGCGTCTGGTGTGTGATGCTTTCAGCTGTCATGTGCGCGCCGTGTCAGACAATCTTTTCGGCGAGGACTAGCCTATGGCACGAGTGAAGATGTTTCACCGGATGACACTAAAATCGAAAGCTACTTCATGGAGCCATGCATCTCTCTAAACCCGGATCCTTTGGTGCAAGTAAATGAGTCTCGATCTGCAAGGCTAAGCACCTTTGCCCAGTGGTACCTGGCTGTTCCTGCAACTTCTCTGCCTTCTGAGCGCCTTTTTTCCACCGCCGTCTAATTGAAATTAAACTTCGCACTCGGCTTTCATCGGAGCATGTAGACCGACTGATCTTTTTGAAAAAAACATGTAGTCCTTCCTTGTGTTAAGTTTTATTAGCCATGCATGATAAAATATTCAGGCTGTTTTTGTTTTAAGTTTAAGCAGCATAGTTAAATTAGTCTGGCTTTATTTTATTTACCTCCACTGACTGATCACTTTGAAAGAAATGTTATTTTACCCAATCTTTAAGTTTTATAGATGTGGTAAAAAATATTCAGGCTATTTTTATTTTAAGTTTACGCAGCCAAATTATGCTAGCTTCTAATTTTAGTTAGGCTATGTGCTAGAGATGCGCGGATCAGCTGAAATGTCACCCGAATCCGCTCCTTCATTCTAATCATCCGCTCGCCACTCGCCCACACATTTTATTTTATTTTATATTTGGATATATATATCCACTCCCGAGCCCGCACCCGATCGACATAATAGTTCTAATTCTTTGTTTTAAGCATGATGAAAGGTTACTGTGGATCGTTCGTTATTAACAGCAGATTCAGCTTTTACATATGGAAAAAGATAACAAAAACGGCGTCACTTCAGCCTAAACAGCAGCTATGTTATGTTATGTTTATAGGCTATGTTATGTTTACTTGGTCTTTTTCTTTGCACTGTGCTTGGGCGTCTCATCTTCACATTCTGCGAAGTCCACTCTCTGTTTTTTGCTGGTCAACTGCTATGACCCACCCGCAATTAATCATAATGTATTTTTTTATTACATGACCCGCGGATTATCTGCAGCGCCCGCGGATAGCCTATACCGCCATCCGCGCATCACTGTGCTACTTAACAGCCGTTTGGTTAAGTTTTGGTGAAACTTTATTTTTGCAAACCTTTTACAAAAAAAAAACCTTTTTGATCCACATCTGTTGTGATGCTGCTGAAGTAAAATATTGTTTTGGTAAAAATGTCAGTTGGATAATAAAATAACTGAAATGCAGAGTATCATGTGTGTTTTTAATGTTGTTGTCAACAATATAGAAAAAGGTAGATTATATTTTTAAAAACGGATCCAAAATATTTATAGTAATAATAAGACACATATTGAAGGGGATAATACTGTAAAATAACTTTGGTTTCTTTTTTTCTGCGCGGCTTCAGTTGCCGTTGTTTTAAAGCGCCCTGCGCACCGCAACCACTTTCTGGTTGGCATGTAGCTCAAGCTCACGTGCATTTTGTGTAGATAAACACAATTTGTAATATAATATTTTCATATTGTGTCTCTAGGCATTATGATTAATTTTATTTACAATGCCTCATGTAGAAAACCTACATGCTTCACGTCAGTGGCGGTTCGAATGGCACCCTGGGCGAACCACCTGCTTTTAGAAATGTACTTAGAAATAAAATTATTATTATTAATATTATTATTGTACAATTATTATTGTAAATAAATAACAGAAATCAATCCAAAATGTAACTGGAAAAAATGTAGACACAGCTGGAGTGATAAGCTAAGAAGCTAAGATCGCAAACAATCTTTTGCTTGAATATTAAAGTAAATTCTATAGAATACAAAGAATATATATTTTATGCAATTATCTGTAGTCTTAGACCCGACTCATGGCTGAGAATTAATGTTATTAAGTCTTACCTCCCTGATTCATCATCTCTGCTTTCTGCTTCATAGCCATATAGTCAAAATAAGATCATCATCATATTATAACTTTAGTTTTGTCGACTTGCAAAGCTCGCTGCGCGCCGACACCTCTGCATTAAAGTTACTCCGGTATCACAGTACATAAGCGGCGTGTATTTTACCGGCGTGCATGTAGCCTAAACAACCGGTAGGCCTATTCACACCGGGTGCAGAGCAGCGCGTGAGGCGCGCGGGAATGGTTTTCTGCACGCATGCATGCATCAGTTTGCTTTCACCACCTTTGTTTCGGTTGCACATAGACAATAACAAACTTGCACATGCAAAATACGTCAAATGTGAATGGCCTCTAACGTCTTTATTCTGGGATTACTACTTTAAATTAATACACTTGCATAAAGTAAATCGTAACTCAAAGCTTGTACTGGGGCTCGTTTTTTCCGCACCGTCTCCCCGTGCCACCCAGATGCCGCTATGGGCATCGACCATATTGCCCATGCCTAAATACGCCACTTGTTACACTTCTTTAAATGTTTACTGTGTTAACCAATATTGATGGTGATTTTTAATAACCCAACAGCGTTGATTTAATTGTTTTCTGAATCCTGTCATAGTTTTATCAACAACATTTTTAACAGGGCTTTATATATATATATATATATATTTTTTTTTATTGAATGTTATTTAATTGTCGCTATGAGGCACACACGCCCCGCCTCTTGATTAAGCCCCGCCCCTATGACGCACACACGCCCCGCCTCTTGATTAAGCCCCGCCCCGATTAATCGAGTACTCGTTTGTCAAACCTGTGGATTAATCGAAATGAAGAATGGTCAGAAATGCCCATCCCTATTCAACACAAATTATATATTTATATAATAGATAAGATTTCAATATTTAAAAAATATAAATATATTTTTTAAACTCTTTCCCCCGGTTTCACAAACAAGGTTTAAGGCTAGTCATGGATTAAATTGCATGTTTGAGCTGTCTCAACTAAAAGTAACTTGCAGTGAGATGTCTTAAAATATGTCAGTGTAATTTTTTTATCTACAGGTGCACACCAGTAATATATTTTTCTAAGGCTGTTTTTATAAATGTGGCTTAAATAGCCTAATTTAACTAAGGTCTAGTCCTGGCTTAAGCTAAGCCCTGTTTGTGAAACTGGGCCTTTATGTAATGAATTTAACCTGAATATGTGTTATGACTAACTGCATTGACTAAATTAACTGGACATGCTTTCTGATAACTGCAATCCAGTTTGAACATTATAAAGTCCAGAACAAATTAACTGAATCCAGAAAATTTAATGTAAAATTAAACAGAATTTGGAGAAAAAGAGGGTTACAATTTCAGAGAGCCCTTTATGAAATATATTAATTACATAACATTTTCTATTTTGCTGTAAATCTAAAGGTGAAATTATGTCATTACGCATTATTGCTGGGCAAAGATTAACCGTGATTAATCATATCCAAAATAAAAGTTTGTTTTGACACAATATACACAGTATAATGTGTGTACTGTGTATATTTAATGTATATAACTATACACACACAAATATTTGAAAAAAAGTTTATTTATATTTAAATATAAAATATATATAGTTGAAGTCAGAATTATTAGCCCCCCTGAATTATTAGCCCCCTGTTTATTTTTTCCCCAATTTCTGTTTAACGGAGAGAAGATTTTTTCAACACATTTCTAAACATAATAGTTTTAATAACTGATTACCAATAACTGATTTATTAAATAATATTTGACTAGATATTTTTCAAGACACTTCTATACAGCTTAAAGTGGAAAGTTAGGGTTATTAGGCAAGTTATTGTATATCGATGGTTTGTTCTGTGGACTATTGAAAAAAAAATTGCTTAAAGGGGCTAATAATTTTGACCTTAAAATGGCTTTTAAAAAATTAAAAACTGCTTTTATTCTAGCCGAAATAAAACAAATAAGACTTTCTCCAGAAGAAAAAATATTATCAGACATACTGTGAAAATTTCCTTGCTCTGTTAAACATAATTTGGGAAATATTTAATAAAGAAGAAAAAAAATCAAAGGGGGGCTAATAATTCTGACTTCAACTGTATGTATATGATACAAATTATATATAAATGTAAATATCTATGTAACAACAATGTTTTGAATAATTTTTTTATGTACTGTATTTGTGTGTAATGTATAACAATGTATCACGTATACATAATAAAGATATTTAATACCCACACATATATTGTCAAAACTGCATATATATATATATACTTTGCATTCCTTATAATGCAGGAACCAAATATCCCAAATTTGACCATGTGGGGACTTTTTTTTCGTCCCCATGAGGAAATTTTATTTAACTGGTTTAACACGTTTTTATAGTTAACATTCATCTGCATTTAGCCATTATTAAATTGCGGCTAACACTTTAGTTGAAGTAACAACAATTCACACCATTTACTACTGGCTTATTACTTGCATATTATTAAGATATTAATTGTTTATTACCACTTATAAAGTATGATCTTATTTTGCAATCCCTAATCCTACCCAATTCTAAACACAACTACTACCTTAATAGCAATTAATAAGCAGCTTATGGGCTTAATAAGCAGCTGTGAGTGGATGTGTGAAGCTTATGCCAAAACAACAGTCTAAAGATTCTAGTTTAATAATTAAATGAATAAAGGAAGAAACAAGTGTGGGTTTAAAAAGCCTATAAAATCACCTCTTTTTGTATTATACCAGGGGTCTGCCGCCATTTGCGCCTAATGTCCAAAGACGTGGTACAGGTGAATTGGGTAAGCTAAACTGTCCGTAGTGTATGTGTGTGAATGAGAGTGTATGGATGTTTCCCAGTGATGGGTTGTGGCTGGAAGGGCATCCGCTGCATAAAACATATGCTGGATAAGTTGGCGGTGCATCCCGCTGTGGTGACCGCAGATTAATAAAGGGACTAAGCCGAAAAGAAAATGAATGAATGAATATATTTTTGTAAATATTTAAGTCATTTGTTTATAATGAGTTTTATACCGCCTGTATTTTGTTGTACAAACACTTCTTCATGGCTTACATGTTATGCTGGTGGTGTAAATATGATCATTTTTGCTAATATTCGATTCAAATGGTCTCATTAATAGATTTTTTTAAATATAAATATTAAGATTTGTATAAAAAATGTGCATTAGTAAAAATGTACTGCTAGTTGAATTAAACTTGTTAAAGTAAATATGATTATATATGCATACTTTTACCCTCTTTGTTGTAGTTTTACAAAAAAGAATGATACTGAGGGTGCTTTCACACCTAGACTTCCCCAGTTAGCGCGGTTCGTTTGGCAAATGTGAATCCAGCAATCGCGATAGGATCCGTGCCAAAACAATTGCTCGATTGAAACGAACTCTGGAGCGGATCGATTGTAGTGAGAAAGCAATACGATCCGAACCAGGCTATATCCCAGTTATTATGGATATGTAATAGGCATATGGTTATATAAAGAGAGAATTATGAGGAGGGATGTCATTCCTATCGGTTAATGTGCGTTTCATGTCAAATCCGAAAGTGAAAGTATGCTGAACTATTAACGAGAGCTGTTTATCCAATAGGAAACTTGACCAAACAGCAGTCTTGGTTTTTTCTCTCTATAATGTAAAGCCTATAATGCATAAGCCAACTGCTATATATGAGAAAGTCTTACCTCTGATTTATATCTGGTGATGATGTCTGTGGGTTTCACCATTCAAAATTAAAGTGCAGGTTTTCTCTTATAATGTCTTATTGCTCATTCTAATAAATAAAAAATAAGGATGTATGACAGCTGAGCAGAACTCTGACCAATATGAGGAGAGTTTATTCGCACGTGACTTGTTTTAGCTCTTTTGGGCCCAATCCCAATTTTATTTTTGAAGGGCTTCAAATTTTACTCCTAAGAATTGGGACAGCACTACAGCACCTGCACACTAGGGTTGGGCGATGTTGACCAGCATCGTACGATGTCTAATGTGAAACATCGCGTTGGACGATGACATCGTCTTCATAGGCGGAGGTGAATAAATTATTTATGAATAATTAATTAATTCATAACAAATTCATTATTTGTAGCCTACTGTTTCAACTACCTGGTCTTTGTTTTACCCATAACCAAATCATAAATAAATAAAGATAAGTTACACACAAATTACCACCTGTCAATCACTTTCTCTCACTTTCACTTTCAATCACATTTACTCTGGCATGAGTAGGCAGAGTTATCCGTGTCAGTCATTTGTTTGGTGCGGTGGATGGCAGAGGGATGTCGCAGACGAAAGTGAGCGGCGCGGGGGTTGCTCGCGGACAAAAGTGAGCGGCGCTGAGGTGTCACGGATGAAAGTGAAGAGGGTTGGGGAGTCGCAGAATAAAGTGAAAATGAACAGTGGACAGGGGAGGAGGGCGGTTGAGGAGGGAGATCGGTAAAATGAGATGCCGGATCCGGAGTGTTCCAGCACAAATTAAGCCCTGGATAGAGACAAGATTAATTAAATATCACATTTAACAACTATAGTGAGACGCGATCCACTATCATCCTTGATAAACTGTCCGACGTACACTGTTCTCTGCAGCTCAGACGAGCGCATGACAGTGTGTGTGTCTGTGGCTGTGTGTGTGTGGCTGTGTGTGTGTGTGGGTGTGGTCACGTGATGTGCGTTTTCAGTGGACGGAGGGCTGTTCAGAAATGCTAGATGAAACGCCAGTGTGGACGTGGGTCATTTTCGTTCTAAAATGCCATTTTAAAAGTAAGCTGTATTAGTGTAAACGGGGCCTCAGTGTGTATTTTTCCTGAGCGGGTTTGCGACGGGGGCGGGGCGATGCAAGGTTTCCGCTACATTCATTCATCCGTGGCGGGCCGCCACGCCCAAATTCATCCCGCCACAGCTTCATTACAACTTCTCATTTTAAACATTTAGTCATGTTTTTTTTTATAGCGGGTTATAATCGCACCAAAACATATTAAAAGGTAAGTGAATTATAACAGCGCAAACATTTCTGTAACCGTAGTAGTGCTGTGCGCTATTTGTTCAACCCTTTGAGGTGACATGCTGACTGACTGACAGACAGGTGCGTGATGCGTGGGGTGCCAGCAAACACAGGGTAGCTTTCAGTTAAGATGAACAGTTTCCATAAGTATACTTATCTTTCTGGAGTTTATAGCCATTTCACTTTACTTTAGGACGCGTTAATGTCGGAAAACGCACAAAAATGCACTAAATCGCACTTCAGCAGCACTTACTGGAGAGCGCATGAGAAGATCTGCACTTGAGCATGTAAATTTGAGTGCGTGCAAGAAGTTTTGTGCACGAAGAGGAAATCGGCGCGCAAGCAAAGAGATGAATGCGTTCTCGACTTGTAATACTGCGTGTAATATTTGTCTTTAAAATAGTTGGCAGATCTGTGTAAAAAAAAGCCTGCCGCCACAGCTGGGAAAAATCATAGAGGAAACACTGCGATGGATCGCGATGCCGGCTCAGCACAGTGATGTCTATCGGCCATCAGCCGATAGACATCGGCTGATAAAAAATTTACTGTTTTTTATTTAAGCGTTTTTAAGCATGATGGTAAAACACGAACGCGGTTATGAATGTATTAAACATAAGCTTGTTTGTTGTAAAAATTTGTAATAATGACAAAAAATGCTAATTTGTGGATCTCCTTACTTCTGGGTGCAACTATTTTGGTGGCTGGTGTATTCTGTGAAATTTTCTTACCCCTTGGTTTCGAGTGTTGTCCTGAAAAATCTTCATTTGAAGGGCTATCTACCCCTTCCCTTAGCCCTACGCATTCAAGCTAAAGAGAATTGGGACAATCCTACCCCATTCACAGGAACGCGCAAAACGAGGGGTAGGGGTAAGGGGAAGGGCTAAGGGGTAGAATTAGGATTAGGCCTTGGTCCGTTTAGAAACTTAGCCGTGTGAAAGCGTTCCGCACCACAAAGTGCAACATTGTAACAATTTTAATCCCTGTTTTGGAACAAAAGAATCGATCCACAGGTGTGAAAGCACCCTAAGAAGAACAATTGCCAGTAAAGTCAACAAAGCTACCCAAACTATTTTCTGCTGTCTTTTGCTATCTGTTAAACTTTTGGTTAAGCAATTGATTGGGACATAATTATTATTATTATTATGCGTATTATTAAATTGTTGTATTTCCATAGCAATTTAAACTACCCCTTCAATATGTACAAGAAACAAAAAGGAGCTTTGATACTCTGGGGAAGTGCATCAATTACATTAAGTTTCCACTTTTTGTGTGTGCTAGAATGTTAAAACGGGCCTTTCTATGAATTGTCAGTCACTGATATGGCTCTTCGTCAATTTGAGTTTGAGACCCCTGTATTACACACACTACTGTACATACAATTTTATTCATGTTTTATAACCCAAATTCCCAAAGCCAATACTGCACAACTCACAGTGTAACATGGTCATCATCATCAGAAAGTGTCGTACCTGCAGCTGTAACTCTGAAGGCTGTGAGGAAAGAGACTCAATTTCACTGTCAATCACCAGCTGCTGTGAATCCGTCATGGGAGAAGAAGAGGGAGACTGAGAGGAATGATGGATCACTGATGGAGAGATGCTGGACACCGGGAAGCCTGTCATGGCGTTCTCTGAAGACGTTTTCTCCACAAACGCACACACATCGTTTGAGACGGAGGTCTGTTTGGCTTCGGGATCAGCCAGAGGTGATCGAGCGGATTGTTCTGGAAGTTCAGGTCTTCCTATAGCAGACGCAGTGCTGCTTTTTTGTGGCATGGTCCCAAATTTGATAACTGTGGATAATGGCTGGGGCGAATCCTGGATGGTCTTTTTCTCCATTTGCTTTTCTCCTGGGTTTTCATTCTTGGTAGCTTTAAAAAGTTGCGTTCCCGATTGCAAAGAAGTCAAAGTGAAGGATGTATAAAGGCCGGAGTGGATGTATTCATTCCGGCTGGATGATTTAGACTGAGCCAGTGCTGCCGCTCCTCGGTCTATGATGGATTTGTTGTCTTTATCTCTGGAGATGTTTGCTGGTTGGTCGGAGAGAGGCAGAGGGCCGTTCGAGCCTCCGTCCGCACCCTCGTTCCTCACCATTATGTCTCCTTTTAGGATGTCAGGGTACGACACGAAACGATACACAAACTTCTGGCCGTTGACTTTTTTGATGATGTTCTGCAAGAAAAGATGGGAGAAAAATTCATGTTTATATTAGCTTATGAACAGCTCAAATTAAATCAATTCAGCTTTATTTCCATTCCGCTACATGTGTGGGCATACAGTGGAACGAAATGTGTGCTACAAAAATAAACATAATCCTAAATATGAACACAACACTGGACATATTTTAGAGCTGTTTCAAACCTATACATAACTAACATACTGGAGCAGTATTATTTCAAATACTACACATATACTATAAATAAATACTTAACTATACACATAACCTAAGGCTATACGAGCACTTTTATATTCAATTCAATTCATCTTTATTTGTATAGCGCTTATACAATGTAGTTGTGTCAAAGCAGCTTCACATGGAAGAATATAGTGAATTGAAACAGTGTCATTTCAGTTTTCAGAGATTAAGTTCAGTTCAGTTTAGCTCAGGTCAGTGTGGGTTAATAATCACTACTGAGATTCCAAACACTGAAGAGCAATTCCATCGATGCGCAGCTCTACAGATCCCGAACCATGCATCCCGAACCATGCAAGCGACAGCGGCGAGGAAAAAAATAAACTTCAATTGGCGAAAGGGAAGATTTAAAAAACCTAGAGAGAAACCTGGCTCAGTTAGTTACCCTAACCTGCCTAGTTAACCGGTAATTAGACTAGTTATGTCTTTAAATGTCACTTTAAGCTGTATAGAAGCGTCTTGAAAAGATCCAGTAAAATATTATTTACTGTCATCATGACAAAGATAAAATTAATCAGTTATTAGAAATGAGGTATTAAAACTATTATGTTTAGAAATGTGATGAAAAAATCTGCTCTCCATTAAACAGAAATTGGGGAAAAAAAATAAACAGGGGGGTTAATAATTCAGGGGAGCTAATAACTCTGACTTCAACTGTATACAGTGTATATATATATATATATATATTATCCATATATGTCATTATCTGTTTTTATATAATAAAATTTGAATAAAATATTTTTTTTAATAATAAAATAATTTCACATTCATTCAAATGAACATAATATTTTCATATTTATATTAAATTATAGAAATACTGTTATTTAGATTACATATGTAAGTAATAATAATTCAACAGGCTGTTGAATTTATACAAAAATAATTATATTAAAATAATTATATGTACATTATCTGACCTATGATTCCACTGTTAATTTTCCAAGACCTTTGTCAGGTTTTTGTCATTAAACTGCTCCTGTGTGAAGGAATAGTTTATTATGCATCTCATCCAAAGCCATTCATTCATTTTTTTTAGTTTTATATATACATCTTTTTATTTGTACATGTATTATTATAAACGTATATTTTATTATTGTTTGGACGTATTATCATGTAAAGTTAAATGTAAACAAAACAAAACTCTCTCTAAAAAATGTAAATTACATAAATAAATAAATATATAGACCATTTCAATATGGCGATATCATTGGTCCATGAACAGTTCCTGCTTGTCTTAAAACTTTTTTCAGATCTGTAACAAGAGACAATTCAGTCATAACTAATGTTAATACGGCGGTCATTTAAAAAAGTGTCAACATGTGAAGCTTTCTGAATTGTCAGAAGCTTTGAAAATGAAAGATCTAAAACAGGATATACATTAGGACCATTGTTGTTGTTTACACGCCTCAAAATGGTCTATATCAGGGATGTCAAACTCAGTTCCTGGAGGGCCGCAGCCCTGCACAGTTTAGTTCCAACCCTGCTCAAACACACTAACCTGTAGGTTTTAAACAGGCCTGAAGGACTCAATTAGTTTGATCAGGTGTGTTTAATTAGGGCTGAAACTAAACTGTGCAGAGCTGCGGCCCTCCAGGAACTGAGTTTGACACCTGTGGTCTATATAGTGAGAGAAAGATTAGTTTTGTGTACATTTAACAATGCAAAAACAAGACAAACTTCAGTCTGCTTACTTTTTTGATGAAAAAATTTGAGGAAAAATAAAAATGTTTATTATAGCTAGGGATTGAGCGTTCTCCTACATGCATCCAAAAATATTGTCAAAACCCAAACAAATCAACCAAAACGTCCCTCACAAGTACATTTTACCAGCCAGTCGGTTGCATTCTTGTACCCTCTCCAACAAAATAACATGCAATTAAGTGAAAGAGCCCAGCAAGAATTCAGTAAACGATACCTCGTGCCCTGTGGTGCCAAGATGAAGCTTAAAGTGCAAGTGCCAAACCCTCAAACACGCGGTTGGCACTCAAGAATAAACCCCTAGCGAGAGGCCATGACTTCCTCACTGCGCTAACAAGATCTGTGACCCTCTCCTTGCAGTTCCGATGTATTGATTGTGTGTTTACAGCAACAAAACAACTTACTGATGGAGAAGAGTGTGGGGGTGATGAGAGGCCTGAACGCTAGCAATTATGATAAACACTGATTTAAATATACAGACACAACAGAATTAACCTGGTAAATCTCTAAAGCCTATGGGGATTAGCACACCCCAAAAAATAATAAATAAAACATATGTACTTATTTAACAGCTTGTAACGAGTGTTTAATTGTTTAGTAATTTAGAATTAATTTACTTTATACTTTAAATATTTATTGTGTGTAACATGGTAACTATCAAGTTTTAAAATAACAGAATAAAAGCAATAAATACTGTGTTTAACCCAGCTTGTGTGAACATACTTCAATTTTACAAAAACAACCAATAAATATTAAAAGAAAATGGATAAACTGGATAAAGAATAATGGTCAGGAAAACGGACATTACAAACTCAATTATTTTGCAATAGAACATTAATTACTGATGTGCGATACCGCTGGTTTCCTACCCGATCCAACATCAAGCAAAATGAAGGCGAGTATCTGCGATACCGATCCGATACCGATACTTTGCCCAAAAATTACTGTTTGGGAAATTAAAGTAACAAGTACCGTAATATGTCTTACCATAAAAAAAGTAAGACATATTACGGGTTATTCTTGTTTATTGATGAAAAATTATCATACAAAAAAAAGAGCCAACTTACATATTTATTGACAGCATCTGAGCATGTACAGTATATCTTAAAACGCCTGCCTGAACATCTTAACATAAAACAATAAACATTCACACTTTTTAATTTCTTTTTTATTATAATTAGCTCAGGGACACATTTTACTCCAAGCTGAACTATTGCAGACATTTTCATTAAGACAAGTCATTTCATTAAGACAAGTCATTTAATTATTTCATTACTTATTTCATAACCAAAGTTAATATGGATAAGATAATCGATTCTAGAACATACAAAGCTGGTATCGGAGATATCGATATTTTAGTATCGATCCGGACATCACTAACATTAATACTTAATAACTAATAATAAATACCTAATAATTTAAAATCAAACAATATCAACCACAATTAATTATAAGATAATATCTAATAAATCACAAAGCTAAATATTTTTAAAAATTACAAATTAGAGTCAGAATTAAACATGGACAAATAATAATAATAACATTATTAATACTACTACTGATAATAATAATAATAACAATAACAATATTGTCACAATCACCAGCGATCTAACAACTAGAGACCGCTGGTAAACACTCACATTCACATGAACTACAAATCCGCCATTTTATGGACTACAGATCCAGTCATGCAACACACACACACACCTGCTCCAAGTCTCCACTGATTAGACACTCACAGCTGAAGCTGCTCACTGACTGATTCATGGACAATTTAAGCAGCACAGACACACACATGTTGCTGAGTCTTGTCTACTGTTTGTGTCTTGCTTTGCCGTGTTTATTAGTTTATTCCTGTCTGCTGCCTGCCTCTGACCATCTGCCTGCCTATTGACTATGATTCTGGATTGTCTGTATACATCTGTTTGCCCCTGTGTTGACCATTGCTTGCCTGACCATTCTAATAAACCTGCATTTGGATCCGCACCCCTGTTGTCAGCGTCACATCCTCCTTACAAATATTATTATTATTAATATTAATAATAATAATAATAATAATAATAACACTTTCTAATAAATTCGAATTTATTATGTAATAGTAATATACGTATAATCACTGTAAAAAAAATCTTGCTGCCTAAAATTTTTTTAGTTGAATTAAGTGAACTTTTCTTGTCATCTCAACTCACATCAGTCAAACTGACTACTACAAATATTTAGTTGAAAACGTATTAATCGATTAAAATTTGTTTAAGTAACATAAAAATATTTGTTGTAATGACTTTATGTCATATCATTTTTACGGTATATATATGTAATAGTTAAACAATGTTACAATGAAACAAGTAGCAAATAAAAATCAAGATTATTAAATTAAATTAATGAAATTAGATACAATTAAAATAATTAAGTGTATTATTAATTCATTGTGTTACCATACTTTTAGTTTTTAGTTACATTTACTAAAAATACAGAGTTCTATGTCAACATTAGTTAATGCTTTGTGAATAAACATGAACAAAACATTATTTTATTTTTTACTAATATGCAGAAAGATTAATAAATGCTGTAAAATATATTATTTATGTCCATTTATTTATTATTATTTAATTTTAGTTCATGTTAAATAATGCATTATTACATGTTATTACACAGTTCTATTATCACAAAGCTAATATAAGATGATCACTAATAATAATAATAATATAATACATTATAATAATATAGTTTATTAATAATAATATAGTTTATTATTAATAATAATAATAATATTAAAACAATAGTCAAAAAACTATTTAGATTTTTTATTGTAAAAAAAATTTTATGAAGTAATTTTATGTATCATTTTGTGTCTAAGGATATCATGATTAGACACAAAATTTTACGTAAACTTTGTTTCATTAAACAAACACACACACACACACACACACACTAGTATTGACCAATAATTAGGGCCAGACAGAATCTGCAGACATTTTTTGCTTTTTCTGCAGAGAATTTTATAAAAAAAATCAATTTTGGGAGTATCTTAACTAAAAACTTGATATATGAAATAAAAAATAATACCTTTTAACTTTTATTTAATGTTTACAATGCAAATCCAATTAGATCCACTTATTTGGTAAACAAAGCAAGTTTTTTATATAATATATCTACTAAAAGACAGAAAATATTACATTACAAACTGTATTGTAAATAAATCAAATGAACATTTTAATATTAGTCAATAATAATACTGAAATTAATAAAAAAACTGAAAAATATATAAATTTACACACATTTACACAAGTGAACAAATAGGCTCAATGATGGGCTAAAAATCTGCAGAAATCTGTGGATTTCTACGCACCCAGATTCCATGTAGGCCTACCAATAACTAATATGATCCAAATGAGAGTGCGTAAATGAGAACAAAGACAACATCACACACCTTGTCATAGTAGTAGCGCAGGGCCCGGCTGAGCTTGTCGTAGTTCATGCTGGGTTTGTTCTTGCGGGCTCCCCATAATCTGGCCACTTCTTCTGCCT
The DNA here is from genome assembly GCA_903798195.1 of Danio kyathit. NCBI lineage: Eukaryota > Metazoa > Chordata > Actinopteri > Cypriniformes > Danionidae > Danio > Danio kyathit. Next base: position 44,888,728 of record LR812529.1, read on the forward strand.
GCAGCAGCTTGAACTCTCCATCCTCATTGGTCCAGCAGATGAGCTGCTCGTTCCCTGGGTCCAGCAGGAGCTGCAGCAGGAACTGCCATAGTGTCACAGAGCTGTCCATGTCCTTCTCGAAACGTTACCTTCAGGATCCTGATCGTGCTCACAGCCTGGCCGACATTTCACGGCATATTCCTGCAAATATCCTGAAGGAGGCTGAAAGGATGGAGATGCAATCAGATCAGAAATAGACATATGCTGGTATTCAACAATTCATTATATCGTAATAATGAACATGCACAATGTCGATATTGTGAGCACTTCAAAATACGGTTATTAATTTATTATTTTTAACCCCTTAACCCCTTTTAACTTAACTGTCACCGTCCCACCACCAGGGTCACTTTTTTTGCGATTAAATCCTAATCTAATCATGACAAACTATATATTGCTGGAAAAGTCTAAGACTTCTGAATAGATACTTTACCACTGTTTTTGTTTGTCTTGTAGGAAGAGTAATAGATTAAAACACATTTACTGTCATCCTACAACCTGTGAGACCGTTTACAGTATTTAAACCATAATATTTTAAACATAAATCAATCATGACAAGCTACAGTATGTGTCATTTGATAGCTTAACATGTCTAGTTTTGAATAAGATCTGTCACTGATATTTAAGATATTACTGAGCTAGTTATTTATTAATATGCATCAAGGCAGAGTTGTAAAGTGTTACTTTGCTACAGCAATTCACAATTTTTACTTTTGCGGTTTTAGATGTTTTTAGAGAATAATTCAAACCAAATACCATCAAACCTCTCATACTACTTTTGAATTGTATGTCTACTTTATAAATATTGTATGAAAAAAAAGAAAAGTATGTCATCAAAAAGTTTGATGTAATTTTTATAGTAGTTATTTAGAGAGCATTTTAAGAATAATCAGATTGTGGTATTAGCAGCGGTTGTCATCACAGCACTAAATGCTTTAAGACTTAACAGGTGATTTAAATTCAAACATTAACATTTAAATTTTTTTATAATTTATCTTTTAAATCATTTTTAAACATTAACATAACTTTAATCTTGCCTAAAAAGATGGAAAAATTATTTATTGACATATTGTTTGTTAACTATGGTCTCAAACTCAAGGAGGGCCGCAGCTCCAGCTAGTTTAGTTCCAACCACCTCCAACTCACACCCGCTTAACAGTCTCTAGTAGTCTTGAACACCTTGATTAGTTGGATCAGCCGTGTTTGATTAGAGATGGAGCAAAACTGTGCAGAGCTGCGGCCCTTCAGGAATTAAGTTTTAAAATCAGTTTATTTAAATAAGTTAAATTTAAAGACGACTACAAATGCATTTATCAATGTGATGTTAATTGTGATGTAAATTCCTTAGTTAATACCTAATAATGCGAGTTTGTGCCTGCAAAATTCTGTTGTACAGCGCTGTGAAAAGGGGCGGGAATAAACAAGATGATTAGACATTAAAAAAAGCGAGCGATTGGTGCATGTTTAAAATTTCTGTCCAGAGAGGTCATATTTTGATCTTTGTTTGGTCTCATGCAATCATGTGATTTTGCAGGTCAGAGTTCACCAAGCTTGAACTTTCCAACGCAGCGTACTGCAAAATTTGTCGCACGAGCTTGCGTTTCCAATCTGATGCACTCGCGTGCGTATGAATGGAAGTCTATGGGGAGAAAAGTGCAGCGTGACCGCAGCTTCATGCATTAAAATCAAAAGTCATAATCATTTTATTAAATGGTAACAAAAGGTAATAATTGCTAAAATTCAGTTGTTGTTTTTTAACAATGTTAACATAATATGGCTATTTCTCAATGTTGATTGTATTCCATTAACTAATGTTTACTGATAAAACTTTAGTGTTAATAAAGTTTCACAGTATTATAGTACAATTTAAAGTATTGCACTTTATCATCGTTTTGCAATTTTATTTTAAGATTAATTTTATTTTAAGAATTTTTTTACATTTATTTACTCTGAACATGTACATATTAACAGGGTTATTATTATACATGTTAACGTAATCTTTTTCTGTAGCTTATATCAATACAGTGATAATAAACAGGGTTATTATACCTGTTTGAAGTTTCTTTTATTGCTGTCATTTTGTAACTGCTGCTTCTTTTATAGGTCATTTATTGTTTATGGTTTGTTTATTGTTTCTTATGTACAGAGACCCAATAATATGTATTATTATTATTATCATAGGCGACGCAGTGGTGCAGTAGGTAGTGCTGTCGCCTCACAGCAAGAAGGTAGCTGGTTCGAGCCTCGGCTGGGTCAGTTGGCGTTTCTGTGTGGAGTTTGCATGTTCTCCCTGCGTTCGCGTGGGTTTCCTCCGGGTGCTCAGGTTTCCCCCACAGTCCAAAGACATGTGGTACAGGTGAATTGGGTAAGCTAAATTGTCCATAATGTATGTGTGTGAATGAGTGTGTATGGATGTTTCCCAGAGATGGGTTGCAGCTGGAAAGGCAGTTTAGGTCAATGTAATGATAATATCATATACCACGACAAAAGCTTCTGCAATTAATCGCAACAAGAAAATTTGATATCGGCAGATGACCATTCTTAAAAAAAATAAATGCAAATAATGCTGGGCAGAGATTAAGCATGATTAATTGCATCCAAAATAAATGTTTGGTCTTTTTACATAATATATGTGCGCGTATTATGTGTATATTATATATATTTTGTATAGTAATACTCACACATTCATTCACTCATTTTCTTTTCAGCTTAGTTTTTTTTCTGTTGGGATTTTTTTATATGCAAGACTTATGCAAGAAGGTACAAAAACCCTTTTGTTTTAAGTGTTTATACTTATAATTCATTCATTCATTCATTCATTTTCTTTTCGGCTTAGTTCCTTTATTAATCTGGGGTCGCCACCGCGGGATGAACCGCCAACTTATCCAGCATATGTTTTACACAGTGGATGCCCTTCCAGCTGTAACCCATCACTGGGATAAACCCATACACACTGATAGACACACATACACTACTGACAATTAAGCTTACCCAATGCACCTGTACCGCATGTGTTTGGACTTGTGGGGGAAACGGGGGCACCCGGAGGAAACCCAAGCCAACACGGGGAGAACATGCAAGCTCCACACAGAAATGCCAACTGACAGGTAAATATGTAAATATGATTGTGATGCACTATATTGTCCCATTTTGGTTACATCTCAATAAAAAGATTTTTCAAAAAAGTTTCACAGTATTATAGTACAATATAAAGTACAACATGTATATAATAACAGGGTAATCATTATACAGGGTGTTATTTATCAATTATTATATGTTAAAGCAATCTTTTCTATAGCTTAGGTGTGATACAGTGATAATAAACAGGGTTATTATACCTGTTTGAAGTATCTTTTATTGCTGTCCTTTTGTAACTGCTGCTTTTTTGTGATTTATTTATTGTTTATCCTTTATGTATTGCTTTTTGTATAACTTTTTATGTACAGTGACCAAATAAAATGTATTAGTATTATTATTAGCAGTAGTATATCGCTAATACCGTATACCACGGCAAAAGCCTCTGCAATAAATCGCAACAAGAAATTTTGATTCATTTTAAACAATACAAATCATAGATAATCAAACCCTGAATGACCATTCTTTAAAAAAATACAAACACTGCTCGGCAACGATTAACATGATTAATTACATCCAAAATAAATGTTTTTTAATGTAATTATTATATATATTTATTATGTATAGTAATACACACTTATACATAAAAACAACCTATTTACATAGATAATTAAATGTATCATATACACCTATTTTTTATATCCAAATATAAACATTTTCTCAAACGTATACATGCATGTGTGTATTATTATATACATAGTGAATATACAGAGCACATATTGTGTATATACAAACCTTTATTTTGGATTAATCGCGATTAATCTTTGCCCAGCACAACAACAACAACAAAAAAAACATTCATACCCTATTAAATACCAAATGGTACTGGTCTTCAGTGTAATCCTGTCGATGTGGAGACTACAGGCCGGCAATGTGTGTGTGTGTGTGTGTGTGTGTAACTAAGCAGCTTAAATTAAAACTAAATCTGCCTCGACTCATCCGATATGCAGCTGGTAGTTGCCAAAGACTGAAAAAAAAGTCTCCCACATACAATCTGACAGAACAGAAAGCAAATATAGAAACACAGAGGCGAGACGTGACAGCTTTCCTCAGACTGTAGGAGATGAGGTCTGGGAATTTTACACTACACAAAGAGTTCAGGTTAAGAGGAACCTAGAATAAAGCTAAAATTGTGGCCTGCTGCTTGATGATGGTGATTGCATACTGTAAAAGTGATACTTATGCATCTTTAATTAGACACTCATTTGGTTGTTAATTATTCATCCTGTAGAATCTGAAATTTGTAATAACCTGTGTGTATTTTCAATGAAATCAATTCCATATTCTATTATATTTGTTTTTGTATTATTTGTTTTGCATTGATCATTTCAGTTACTAATTCATTCATTCATTTAATTTTCAGCATAGTCCCTTTATTAATCTGGGGTCGCCACAGCGGAATGAACCGCCAACTTATCCAGCATATGTTTTACGCCGCAGATACCCTTCCAGCTGCAACCCATCTCTGGGAAACACCCATACACCCATATTCACACTCATACACTACGGACAATTTAGCCTACCCAATTCACCTGTATCACATGTCTTTGGACTGTGGGGGAAACCGGAGCACCTGGAGCCCACGTAAATGCAGGGAGAACATGCAAACTTCACACAGAAATGCCAACTGACCCAGCCGAGGCTCGAACCAGCGTCCTTCTTGCTGTGAGGCGACAGCACTACTTACTGCGCCACTGCGTCGCCTCTCATTTCAGTTATGGTATATAATCATTATAAATCTAAGTTATTGATTTAGTCATCCATTTATTTCATTCATTAACTCATTTATGTTTATAATTTATTATTCATTCATTTTCTTTTCGGCTTAGTCCCTTTATTAATCTGGGGTCGCCACAGCAGAATGAACCACCAACTTATCCAGCACCTGTTTTACGCAGCGGATGCACTTTCAGCTGCAACCCATCACTAGGAGAACATGCAAACTCCACACAGATATGCCAACTGACCCAGCCGAGGTTCAAACCAGCGACCTTCTTGCTGTAAGCCGATCATGCTACCTACTGCGCCACCATGACGCCCATCATTTATTATATGAATTGATATTATATAAATTTTTCCATTGTTTAGTCTTATTTTGATGGTGTTTCATGAAATTTTTCACTAATATGAGATATAAGGGTATGTCTCTAATTCAAGGTGCTGTGGCCTGATGTATAATAACATTTGTTATGTTTGTGCTGCTCAGACGGAGTATGAGAGCGCACAGAAACACTAAGATTATTCAATAAAACCTGCTCTTTTATTATCGTCTCCTGCTTCTTCTTTTCTCTGGCTTCCTTCCACAGTCGACTCCTATATTGATAGTGGACTGCTAATTCAGTTGAATACTGGTTATCAGGTTTGGGTATTGGAAACTCTGCTGACTTGTTGTCCAAATACCCAGATAATAGGCATGGGCCGATAAAAGATTCTGATGGTATGATAACCTTAAATAAAAATATCACGGTGTTACGGTATTGTGCTCACTGCTCTAAAATAAGTTATTTTTAAATGTCTGAGTAAAAAACTAAAACTTTTTTTCCCTTTTGAACACAATATATTTTATTTTGAGAAACATTTAAAATATTTTGGAAGAGTAAACATGTCAGGCTAAATTAATTATTGACTTCTGTTGTCTTCATTTGTTTCAAAAACAGATTTTTTTACAATTTAAAGCGGCATCTTTAGATATATTTTCTTTTAAAGATACTGCTGTCCTAAAAAACAAAACAAAAAAAAACTTTAAAAAAAATCGTACACATACCTTAGGAACGGTATTGCAGAAAACTTTGCAGTTTTAAAACCTTGACTTTTCCAAACCGCGGTATACTTTGAAAACGTTGAGTTATTTATATACCCAGTGGGTGAGTTAAAAATATTTGATGCTTTGTTGGGTTATTTTTAACATTTATTGGGTTATTTATTAATAACTCATCCAGTTGGGTTAAATATTTGGTGCTTTGTTGGGTTATTTTTAACATTTATTGGGTTATTTATTATTTATCGCAAGTTTCGTCGTTACAAACATAGTTCTTTGATTTGCTGTTTCCCAAATCCATCGCTCCAACGAACATTCGCAAACTGCGTCGCAAACTTGAGCTCTTGAAACGACACCTCTGGAGCTGTAGTTAAAAGCATAGTTCCTGGCTGTGTTCTATTCCCACCTATGCCCTATTCATTTAGAACATTCTAACATTCAAAGCTGGAATTATTAAAAATAAAAAAGCATTAAGGTAATCTCTCTTAGGTGTAATTTGCTTTCAAAGTATTTTTACAGTTCAGTTTTAGCGATCTTCATGTTTACAATTGTGCTCCCTTCACAGTGCACTTTGAAAACATTGATATCATTTTGAACACAGCCTCATGGCGAAAGCTATAGGTATATTTAAAAATGGAAATTATGTTACGTCTCCAAAGCTTGTGAAAATAAAAAACATAGCATACGTTAATTCTTTTATTTTATAGTGGGTTATTTATTAAGTTTCTCTGCTGTATATGACATGGGTCTGTTGGTTAGAACTTTCTGCTGTTTTGCATGTGAAATTGTATTTTTTTTAATAAATAAACAATATCCTAAATAATAATAATGATAATAATAATCATCATCATCATTAATATTATTAATATTATTATTAAAGTAAATATATTTATAATAAATCGCCTTATTATTTATTTATTTGATTTATATATGATATTAGAATAGTGTTAGCTTTTGTAAGTGATTTTATGTTTTAGAATAGAATACGTAATGTTCAACTTCTCAATAATATTAGTAAAGCAAACACAGGCCCTATATGTGCCATTTACAAATTTTTCAATGAATATGGAAAATGAGTGCATGTTTTTACCAAAACTAATATTGGATTTTATTTTAAATGCGTGTTTGTGTAAAACAATATAATTTGCACAAAGAAATGATGGGGTTCTTCTCTGAAGAAGTTACTCCACCCCGTTTAGAGCATCATTATGGGCGTTTTGCGTCATAACTAACGTAGTTCAAGCGATGGATCTGCGACAGAGAAACTACGGGTTTTGGGAAACACTCGTCACTACATAGTTTTTTTGCCAAACGATGCATCGCATTATGATAGTTCAGCCGCAAGTTACGTCGTTGTTTGGGAAACGCACCCCAGTTGGGTTAATTATTTGGTGCTTTGTTGGGTTATTTTTAACCTTTAAAGGGTTATTTATGATGATGTGGTGGCGCAGTGGGTAGCGCTCTCACCTCACAGCAAGAAGGTCACTGGTTCGAGCCTCGGCTGGGTCAGTTGGCATTTCTGTGTGGAGTTTGCATTTTCTCCCCGCATTCGCATGGGTTACGTCCAGGTGCTCCGGTTTCCCCCACAAGTGCAAAGACATGCGGTACAGGTGAATTGGGTAGGCTAAATTGTTCGTAGTGTATGTGTGTGAATGAGAGTCTATGGGTGTTTCCCAGTGATGGGTTGCAGCCGGAAGGGCATCCGCTGCGTAAAACATATGCTGAATATGCTAAGTTGGCGGTTCATTCCGCTGTGGCGACCCCAGATTAATAAAGGGACTAAGCCAAAAGAAAATGAATGAATAAATGGGTTATTTATTTAACAACCTAATCAGTTGGGTTAAAAATTTTGAATTTCAACAGTCAACTGATTTAACTGACACAGAAAAGCTGTATTAATATGTGTACGTAATGTTGTTTTTGCATTGTAAATTTCATTTAAGTTATAACACAATAATATTGTTTTTTTTTTTATCAAATTACCTCTCTGTTTCGTGTATTTTATTTCTGTTTTACCAGCATTCTTAATTATTGATGATACAAACGCGTGCTTCAGTCAATCTATATTAAACAGATAAAAACCCTTAAGTGTCTGGAACTTAAAATGTAATGAAAATAAAGTATTTTTATTTTTTATAACCCATTGTATTGGTTTAAAATAACCCATAGTTGGGAAGGTGCTATAATAACCTATAGTTGGGTTATAAGTTGGGGTATGTTTAACCCAACTATTTTACCGGAGTGACAAAATCTGGTGTCCGGGGTGGATCTTATTTATCTGGCGTGGAGACTGTGATTTAACAATCCTTTATTAAAGGGCTAAATTTCCTAAATCTGTAATTACACTATAAAAACACTGTAATAGTGTATGTCAATCATCATACACCCATCTGAATTTATTTTACACTGCATTTTGATATTTAATGCTTGCATAATCCTACAATTATTCGCTGTATTTAACAGATAAATCTTCAATATAATGTTTTGAAATACATAAACACATTTATGTGCGTTTATAGACAAATGTGTGGCATAATTGACAAAACTAATAGTGAATTCAATATTTACAGCTGGCAAAACCACTAGAAAAATTTGGGTTGAGATTGATGATAGTGTTTGAGTAAAACAATATTTTTTTTACTAACTTGATTTACTTAACTTGCAGGATATAGATGTTATTCAGACTGAAAATTGATTAATTATTCGTGCATTTACCAGTTAAATATGTTGAATTATTGTGGCAGAGGTTGGCAAAACCTAAAAAAGAATCCTAAATGTATACTTAACACAAAATACCTCACTTTAAACGCTATGTGAGTCTAAAATTTGTTATATGACATAATTCTGATTAAAATAATTGTTTAAATAGCTCAAATATGGACTGTTTTACGTCGTTAGCTAATGCAAAACCTCCACGTCAAATTAACCACATTTAACAGTGCAGGCAGGTCAAAGTACATAATATATAATTCATTTAAGCCTTAAGATTCTTATAAAATACTTAAAAAACCAACACATCGTAAAGTGACTTAAAACAAACGCGACTGTTCAAACATGTTAAACTACAACCTGTTACAACTTGAGTTTGGTTTGTTAGCATATAGCTAATGTCTGTCAAACTTACCTGAAAAGCTTTCTGCTCTCCAGAGTCGTTCCTTGAGTGGAGTTTTTAACAGATTGATTCCCAAAAAAAAATAAAATAAAATAAAAAATGCCGTCCGTTTTCTTGTATGTTTACATCGTGTAAAGATATTTGGTGGTCAGCTAGCATAGCGTGCTAGTGCGCAAGCTAACGCAGTCTTAGCAAACTTTAGACCCATTGAACTAACAGTAGTTAATGTAAATTTGACTATTTAAAGCGATTTCTTGTCGTATTTACAACGAGAACGACAAAAGAGGAAAAGGAGAAACGTTAAAGTCTCTTATTCGTACTCATATTTTTAGCTGCAACCATAATAATACAATACAGGAAGCAACAAGCCCAGCAGATTAAACACTTTCACTGTAACAGCGCGCAATAAAACTGCAGAACAAAGGCTGAGATTTTATGAATCTGTAAGAAACGAGCTCCATTCGGTTTGAACAGCGTTAATGTCCTCCAGATGTAAATTCAGCAGCTTGAGAAATGCAGTAAATCCAGACTGCAGTAAAAGCATGCATGCAGATCATCTCATGATGGACTGTCCTATTTAATATGTGACCATGGTAAAATTATTTAACGTATTAAAAACGTCTGGTTGAGAAGACACAGAATCCAAATCCGGATGCCATTGAAATATTATATAACATCCATTCAGTTTGACTGCACTTTGACATTTAGATAAGACATGACCGGTAGACAGTATACAGTGAAATACATTATATGTCAGTCAGATGGATAGACAATTAGCCAAAATGCATATTTGAATTGTCACAGACAACCTAATGCACATACAAAGAGATACTTACACTGCCATAAATTTTTTTACTTCTAAACCTAAATTATTTTCCATTCCCCATTTACATTATAGAGTTGTCTATTAAGAACAGCTGGAAAATTATGCAAGACTTCCTCAAAATATGAAATTATATCACTTCCCCAAAATATAAAAATAATTTCACTATAAGCAATGTGATTATGCAAATTCAAGCTAAATTGAGTGGAGTGAATTTTCTGATAGATATCTGCTCGAGGATGGAGTAACACATATCCTTATGTCTTTATGATCATTAATAAAGTTGAATGTTTAAGAGCCTATGACGACTTTAGTGTCATCCCACTTCAGAGGAAAACTGCAATAACGTGTGGGATGGCTTTTTCTGTATACCAAATCAAATGATTTGTTTCCTTAGGATCTAACTAGCCAGGTCAGTGGTCATGGAGACCTTGAGTGGACCTGGACTCTTGAAGAATTATTTGCCAGAATTATTTGCCATTTTAAGTGTAAAATCTTTTAAAGTTAATTCCTTTGTATGTAAGCCTCCAGTTTGGATGTAGATTACCAGTTTTTAACCGGTTTTGATAAGATGGCTGTGAATACACTAATCCTTGGGTAGGAAACAGATTGCAATTTGAGTGTGTGTGCTCTATTCCTTTGTGGATTATTTTACAGGTCTAGGTCAGCTCTGAACAGCCTTGTGGCTGTCTGACGTTTGTATGCTTGAGATATTGAGATATCGGTCCACACACATGGGAATCTTCTTAGTTTATCTGTGTTTTAACCAGTGGTGGAGAGAGTACTGAAAAATCATACTTTACTAAAAGTACCATTACTTGCCTAAAAATGTAGTGCAAGTCGAATAAAAATATATTAAATATTACTCAAAGTATGAGTAAAAGTAGACCTTTCAAAAGTACGCAAGAGTAGTGAGTAGTGAGTATTACGCTGTAAAAAGCTGATGCATTTACATGTAATTTGTGGATGTGTGTGTAAACGTAACATTCTGTAGTGCATTTAGTTATTGCCCAGCAGGCACACAACGTCATAAGACGTTAATATTAGGTTAGATTTAGGTTGTGATGTCAGGTGACCAAAATTCAATGTCTAGCCAGCATCTAAGGACAACGTTATTTTGATGTCCAATAATGACGTCAAATTACGTTGACATTTGGTTGATTTTAGGTTGTGTTAGATAGTGATCCAATGTCGAGCCAACATCTTAAACCAACGTCATATTGATGTCAAATACTGACATTTATTCGTCAGGTATGGCAACCAAAATCCAACATCTGATAGACGTCATAGTGGTAACGTCCACACAACATCAAGCTGTCACATCATTAGACATTGATATTTGGTTGATTTTAGGTTGGACGTTGAACATTAAGGTCGGCCGGACATTGGGTTCTGATGTTGGTGTACAACGTCAATCTGACGTCATGTTGACATCTTGTGCCTGCTGGGTGTTTAAGATCATTTCGGTCATCCATCATCTTCTCATCAGTGACATGCATCTTAACAGTCTCTAAGTCAATGCGTGTAAAGATTTTGGACATCTTCTTGGACACTTTTAATGCTTCCAAACAGGAATTATAAATCGCTCATGTCTTGAGGTAGTTCATTATGATGCGATTTGATTGGACAGTAATCACAGGACTGATTTTCCTAATCCCCATAGACAAGAAAAAATAAAGTAGTGACTGCAGGTTAAAGGAGAGTAGTGGAGTAAAAGTGCCAATACTGCACTAAAAATGTACTTAATGGAAAGTTAAAGTGCACATTTTTAAAACTACTTAGTAAATTACAATTACTGAGGAAAAACTACAGTGATTTGAGTATTTGTAATTTGTTACTTTACACCACTGGTAAAAACACCTATATGTATGACGCAGTTAATGACATTAATAAAATTGTTCTTTTGAGATTGTAACAGAGCGGCCTACAAACTCTGCGAGTGTTGAAGCTGGCTTCTGCTGATGAAACTGCAAACTATCTTCAGTAAACTTTCTTTTTAATTGATTCTCTGGCTCCGGCTCTTCTTTATCTGACAGACTGGTCATTTTTGGGTTAAAACTGTTGTTCCCCCTACACAATTATAGAGCCTAACATCTTCATATGACCAAACACGCCAGTATAAAGAAAATGATAGAGCAAAAAGGTGAAATATTACAGTAACACTTTACAATAGGGTTGTATTAGTTAATGTATTTAGTAACATAAACAAACAATGAACAACACATTTATTACAGTGGTTATTAATCTTGGTTATTGTTAATGGAAAAATTGTTCTCACAGTGCATTAACTAATGTTAATTGTTAAACTATGATTATTAAATGCTGTACAAATGTTGTTCATTATTAATTCAAGTTGGTAAATACATTAACTAACATTAACTAATAAAATCTGATTGTAAAGCATGACCAATATTACTTCTGTGCGACACTGATACTATAAAAGATCCACATAATTCGTGCACAATAAAACAACACCACCAGTACTATATTTCACTCCCATTACCACACCCACTGTTATGTTATTTATTTCTACCAGCATCTCATTCATACTCATTTGCCATGTGCGTAGGAAAGAGTGGCGGAATAAAAAGTGTAATTTTAGTCTTCAGTGTCAGTTCCAGCCACCACGCCTTCCAAACAGATTCCAGAGCTGCGTGGAAAAAAACATGGAAAATAAATACAAGCACAAGCCAAGCATTCCAGCCGAACAAGATCACTGACTGATGCTTTCACAAGACGTTTCTTTGCTGTTCTTCTTGATAAAGCATGATAAAAAGAGCCATGTCAAATAAAAATATGATTAGATATCATTTAAGGAAGGCAAAAATACACATTCAATTGTCCATCCTCCAGAACAGAAGATTATATAAAGTAATGTCTTTATTTATTAATTATTATTTCTTAAAGATTCTTTCATGCTGTCAGCAGACAATATATGTCATTAAATTCTTCCATCAGTTTGGAGAAAATCAGTGGTGTAAAGTAGCTAATTACAAATACTCAAATTACTGTAATTAGTTTTTGTAAATAGTTTTTCTCAGGAATTGTAATTTACTGAGTAGTTTTAAAAATGTGTAGTTTTACTTTTCCTTGAGTACATTTTTAGTGCAGTATCTGTACTTTTACTCCACTAATTTATTTCAACCTGCAGTAACTACTTTATTTTTCTTGTCTTTGGGGATTAGAAAAATCAGTCCTGTGATTCCTGTCCAATCAAATTGCACATAGAAGGTAAATCACATCATAATGAACTACATCAAGACGTGTGCACTTTATAATTTCAGCAAACTGTTTGGAAGTATTAAAAGTGTCTATGAAGATGTTTATCTTTACACGCATTGTCCCAGTGACTGTTTAGATCAGGGGTGGGCAAACTCGGTACTGGAGGGCCGGTGTCCTGCATAGTTTAGCTCCAACTCTAATCAAATACACCTGAACATGCTAATCAGTGTCTCCAAGATCACTAATTATCATAAGCAGGTGTGTTTGATCAGAGTTGGAGCTAAACTGTGCAGGACACTGGCCCTCCAGGACCAAGTTTGCCCATCCCTGGTTTAGATGCATGTCACTGATGAGAAGATGACGGATGTTTACTGTATGATGACTGAAATGGCTTTAAACACCCAGCAGGCACAGGACGTCAACATGACGTCAGATTGACATTGAACCCTAACGTCATGGGGACGTTGCATTTTGTTTGGAAATGAAAATCGGTTGACGTCAGAACTCAACGTCAGGCCAATGTCAATGTCCAACCTAAAACCAACCAAATATCGACGTCTAATGATGTTACAGCTTGACGATGTGTGGACGTTACCCCTATGACATCTATCAGACATTGGATTTGGTTGCCGTACCTGACGAATAAATGTCAGTATTTGACGTCATATATGACGCTGGTTTAAGATGTTGGCTCGACGTTGGATTTTGGTCACTTTCTAACAACCTAAAATCAACCAAATATCAACGTCATTTGACGTCATTATTGGACATCAAAATAACATTGTCCTTAGATGCTGGCTTGATGTTTAATTTTGGTCACCTGACATTACAACCTAAATCTAACCTAATATTAACGTCTTATGACGTTGTGTGCCTCTGGCCAATAACTAAATGCACTACAGAATGTTACGTTTACACACACATGCACAAATTACATGTAAACATATCAGCTTTTAACAGCGTAATACTCACTACTCACTACTCTTGAGTACTTTTAAAAGGGCTACTTTTTACTCTTACTTTGAGTAATATTTTCAGCAGATACTTTTACTCTACTTGCACTACATTTTTAGGCAGGTAATGGCACTTTTACTTGAGTATGATTTTTAAGTACTCTTTCCACCACTGGAAAAAATTGATTGCAGTAACAAACTCATGATAGAAATCTATAAATTCTATAATAATTATTATATATTATGAAATTCTTCCATCAGTTTGGAGAAAACTGATTGCAGCAACACACGTAGGATAGAAATATAGTGCCATCCATTCTGCAGATCTCTCGCACGCCCCTACAGTATACTGAATGTACCCCCAAACCATGATTTTTCCTTCACCAAACTTGACTGATTTCTGTAAGAATCTTGGGTCCATGAGGGTTCCAATAGGTCTTCTGCAGTATGTGTGATGATTGGGATTCAGTTCAACAGATGATTCATCAGACAAATCTACCTTCTGTCACTTTTCCAAATGATCAACTAGAAGTCAAGTTATTATTTGTTGCTTTTACAACTGGGATCGACGACAAAACTTTTGTCAGGTAGTGTATATATGGCAACCTCAAAGTTGCAGTAGGTAAATTGAAACAAACAAAGCATAAAAAGAACAAAAAACAAAATAAACACTTGAATAGACAAGCACATAAAATAATTTATAAAGCAAAAAATATTAATGATTGCAATATTTATATATTTATATAAAATCCACAGCTTGCCATGCATTCTCAGGTGGAAAAAAATAACTCATTTAGTTTGTAAAGTAACCCTTTAACCCTTTCTTCAAACAGCCGATTAGCTCCATTTAAACCTTAAAGGTGACATATCACAGCTCTTCCAAAAGGTGGTTGTTGTTTTCTTTTTTACTTTATTTTCTTACATAGGAAAATAGCATTTTTCAAAAATAGAAGCTAAATTTGACCAGCTATATGACATGAGAGCAGCTCCAGTCAGATGGTTCATGTAAATGAAAACAGTTAATGCATTACCATGATGTTGTAGGTAAAGTAAATAATTTAATGCTTTTATTGGGATGAAGGTGGTGGCAGAAAAATCAAGGATGAGCCCTTGGAAAGGAAAATAATGTTAAAACTCCCATTAACAGACAACTCCCTTCAAAAATAAAAGAGAACAGTATCTTAAAACAGGAAGTACATGGTAGTACTATTGGAAACACTGTCAATCAGGATGCTCTCAGTGTGATATTAAAAGTGATGAGACCTACGAGAGTGCTACAACCTTTAGAACAGTGTTTCTCAACCACGTTCTTGGAGGACCAACAACACTGCATGTTTTGGATGTCTGTCACACCCATTACAGGTCTTTCAGTCTCTGCTAATGAGCTGATGATCTGAATCAGGTGTTTGGTTAAGGAGACATGGAAAATGTGCAGAGCTGGTGGACCTCCAGGAACGTGGTTGAGAAACACTGCTTTAGAAGACTAAGAAGTCCAGATACTAAGTATGTAGAGCACCTGATGGTTTATGATAGCTACTAAGTAGAGCAGGAAAGAAAAATGCATAAAGTAGTTAAGACCCAATTTAAAAAGGCAAGACGACGCCAAGGAAATTCCCATCCATGGTCAAAAAGAAACTCGAGCACAGTCCAATGGATGACAGAGCTGCAGCCTTCAATGGCGTATCGGTAACTTGATGTCCAGATAGCTTCATTTCAACTGGAAACGATCAGCTGCCAGTTTTTTTTTATTTATTTGTTTTTTTTTTTGCAAACAGTAACTGCTGTCCTCAGCGATTTAGCTTATCAACCGTGACGGCACTAAGTAGAAAAAAATGCATTGATCTAATGCAAAGCACATTACGACGACATAAAGGAAACAATTCTCTTTTGTGTGATTACAGATCGAAGAGAAAATTGTTTCTAGCTTATATATGTTTTACAGTACATCAAATTCGTCCATACATGTAGTGATGTTATCCACGGGGGCCCGTACGCAGACGAAATCCCGGTTTGGCATACGCTCTCAACAGACGGAGAGAGATGAGGCACGAGAAAAACTAAATCGTGGAAAGCAACTTGATGCATAAATACCTTTCAGCTGGCGCAGGGATGTGATTGGGCCAAGAACATTCCTGATGTTTTTATTTTGATGCGATTGGATTTGCGCGAGGGGGGAGGGGTGGGGACTAAACATTCGACGTACAAAATAAAAACACAAACACACACAGGACCTAATCCTGCATTACATAACAATTCGCGTATAAGAGCTAGAGTACTTTTATGAGGTGAATTTCGCAAAGAAATGTCAAATATAAAAATGTGTGTGTGTCTTTCATGCATTGTTGCGTTCATTTCCTCTCCTTATTGTCATTAATTTAAAGGGAAAGTTCACCCTAAAATGGAAATTTTGAAACAACCCATCATTTTGTCTTCTCACAAAAGAAGATATTTTGAAGAATGCACCCATTGTCATCTATAATAAAAAAAGCAAAATATTATGGAAGTCAATAGATGTAATAGATATGTTTCCATCTAAATATGCTAATTAAATTTATGCGCAAAACTGGAATATCGCATAGAAGACGTGCGAATAAAGCAGCGTTTCCATCCAAGTAGTCAAAGAGAACAAAATCATCACTTCCTTAATAACTAGTGCCAAATATCAAATATAAAATCATAATTTGGTGCGGTAGGAGAAGCTGAGTGAATCTTTTCTTTATTTAATAAATGACTTGCGCCTCAGAAGACAAATACTGACATGCAGTGAACGCATGGTGGTGTTTGAAGGCGTGAGACGCGGAGCGCAGACGCTCTTGACAATTCTGGAGGTCATTAATAATATATTAACACCAATACTGAAATGGTCAAGGCGTTTAAGTATGACCAAAACAACATTTCAGATGATTTACAGTGTGCTCAGCCTGCTGGTTTGTCCATTCACACACATTTTTATCATCACATGATCTCTTATAGCAAAATCCCTTGACTTTTTTTAATGCGCATACTGGAATTTGTTCAGTCAAAGTGTTTCCGTCGCAGTTTATGTGCATTTTTTCTTATCGAATAAAAAGTTTATCCTACTCAGTTATGCACATGTTTTTTTTTAAATAATTTATGGTCATCTTGGGGTTTCCATCAACCGTTTTTTTATGAGCATGTACAAAATGAGCATAAAAATAGGTGGATGGAAGCATAGCTAATGTTCAACAAGAGAGAGAAAGGTTTTGAACAAAGGATGGGTGGCTAAATTTTAAATTTTTGGGTGAACTACCTCTTTAATGCAAAAACATCTAATTTATGTAATGCTATATAATATAATATAATATAATATAATATAATATAATATAATATAATATAATATAATATAATATAATATAATATAATATAATATAATATAATATATTTCCCAGTGATGGGTTGCAGCTGGAAGGGTATCCACTACGTAAAACATATGCTGGGTTAGTTGGCGGTTCATTCCGCTGTGGCGACCCCAATTAATAAAGGGATTAAGCTGAAAAAAAAAGAATGAATAATGTAATGTAATGTAATATAATATAGGCGACGCAATGGCGCAGTAGGTAGTGCTGTCGCCTCACAGCAAGAAGGTTGCTGGTTCGAGCCTCGGCTGGGTCAGTTGGTGTTTCTGTGTGGAGTTTGCATGTTCTCCCTGCATTCGTGTGGGTTTCCTCCGGGTGCTCCAGTTTCCCCCACAGTCCAAAGACATGCGGTACAGGTGAATTGGTTAAGCTAAATTGTCCGTAGTGTATGAGTGTGTATGGATGTTTCCCAGAGATGCGTTGCAGCTGGAAGGGCATGCGCTGTGTAAAACATGTGCTGGATAAGTTGGCGGTTCATTCCGCTGTGGCGACCCCAGATTAATACAGGGACTAAGCCGAAACGAAAACAAATGATTGAATAATATAATATAATATAATATAATATAATATAATATAATATAATATAATATAATATAATATAATATAATATAATATAATATAATATAATAATACCTTTTATTTGTCTTGATATTAGAAATCTGTCAAATGTAAACTAATACTACCATGACGTATACTTCTAGCTGTACTGTACATTTTACAAATTCAACATATTAGATACAAAACTGTGGTGTAAAATGGTGTAAAGTAACCAATAACAAATACTCAAATCACTGTAATAGACCAGTTTTTCCTCAGTAATTGTAATTTACTAAGTAGTTTTAAAAATGTGCACTTTAACTTTCCATTGAGTACATTTTTAGTGCAGGATTTCTACTTTTACTCCACTACTCTCCTTTAACCTGCAGTAACTACTTTATTTTTTCTTGTCTATGGGGATTAGGAAAATCAGTCCTGTGATTACTGTCCAATCAAATCGCATCATAATGAACTACCTCAAGACATGGGCGATTTATAATTGCAGAAAACTGTTTGGAAGCATTGAAAGTGTCCAAGAAGATGTCCAAAAAAAAAAGAGACTGCTTAGATGCATTTCACTGATGAAAAAATGATGTAAGTTTACTGTATGAAGACCGAAATGGCCTGAAAAAAATGGAAATGGCCGTCAGATTAAAGTTGTACCCCAACGTAAAGGGGAGGTTGCATTTTGTTTGGAAATGAAAATCGTGTTGACGTCAGAACTCAACGTCCAACCTAAAATCAACGTCTAATGATGTTACAGCTTGACGTTGTGTGAACGTTACCACTATGACGTCTATCAGATGTTGGATTTTGGTTGCCATACCTGACAAATAAATGTCAGTGTTGGACATCAACATGTTGGCTCGACAATGGACCTAAAATCGACCAAATATCAACGTCATTATTCATCACAACCTAAACCGAACCTAATATTAACGTCTTATGACGTTGTGTGGGCAATACTAAATGCACTACAGAATGTTACGTTTACACACATCCACAAATTACATGTAAACGCATCAGCTTGTTACAGTGTAATACTCACTACTCATGAGTACTTTTGAAAGGGCTACTTTTTACTCATACTTTGAGTAATATTTACAACAGATACTTTTACTCTACTTGTACTACATTTTTAGGCAAGTAACGGTACTTTTACTTAAGTATGATTCAGTATCCACTGCTGATATTATGGCATAGCATAATGAGATTTGTATTGCACAATATGATAATATGTTGTTTTTTTGTTAATTTTTCTTCGACTTAGTCTCTGATTTATCAGGGGTCACCACAGTGGAATGAACCACCAACTACTAGTATATGCTTTGCGCAGCGGATGCCCTTCCAGCTGCAACCCAGTACTGGGAAACACTCATGTCAAAAATGTATGGTGAAGTCTAACATATTTGTATAATGACTTATTTTTTGCATATATTTAATACATTTACTTCCAGTAAACATGACTAAATATTGCATTTCTTGACATTTCTCCTTGAGATTCACCCAGATAGAGGCCATGTCTGATATTGCATAACATCATAGCCTAAATCATAGTGCATATTGTTTTAATTTAAAAGGGAAGGGAAATTCTGCAGCATTCTGGCTTCGGGTTTTTACGCTCAACAGCCAAACCAAAACACAAACAAATACTGGATTCCTTATTTATATCTTCACCCGGTTAGATCTATAACACAATATTCACAAAATATACAAGAAACACGGATTATCCGCGGATTATATTGCCATTTAGACTACCTGCAAACTCAGGTTAAAGGCAATCCGCCGCATGCAACTCGACTTTACTTCAGCCCACCGAAAAGCCAGAAATCTGCGTTTGAGCTTAACAATCACATCCCTGAGTTTCAAGTTAGCTGACTGTAGCACCAAGGAAAACAAACATCTGGAGAAACGATTAAAAAAGGGGGGAGAAGGAAGGAAAGAGACGTAAATGAAGGCGGAGGGTTTCAGCTTGTGAGCCCATTTAGATATCGTAGCGTTCCCTCTCAGACTCCAGGAATCACACATGGTGGGTTTTTTCAGGGCTGGGGAGAGGTCAGACGTTTGCTCTGACCAGTCTGCCGGCGCGGGGACCCCGGTGCACTTTAGTGTGTTTGGATAGGTGGTCGCTCCTGGCGAACTTTTTGTCGCACAGTGTGCACTCGTAAGGCTTGACTCCCGAGTGAGAGCGTCGATGGCGGGACAGCTCATCAGAACGAGAAAACCTTTAAAATAGAAATCACAGCAGGACATCAGCTCATGACTACTGCAACAAAATCAGCAATTCAAGGCCTCATTATAGGGACTGATGTTATAAAGATCAGCTTATAATAAAGATTCCAAGATTCCATAAGTAGCTGACTAATGCATTTGTATGATTTAAAAGGGATAGTTCATGCTAAATTTAATTTTATTCAAGTGGTTCTAAACTGTTATGAGTTTCTTTATTCTGTTGAACACTAAAGAAAATACAGCAGGGAAGATAAGTATTGAACACGTCGTGTTTTTTTCAAAACAAAACAAACATAAAAATAAAACAAAACAAAAAAAATCTGAAAAATGTGTAATAACAATGAAATTACACAAAGAGAAAGTACTAAACTAATGAAATGTATTTTAATACTTCATATAAAATATATATATAGCTTAATGACGCGCCTCTCATATGGAGAATGAAGTCATGTGCATTGCTCAGGTGTGATTTAACAGAGTGTAAAAATCTTGATGGTTCTGTGAGCCTTGTCTATCAAATCAAATCTGATCTTTATTTTGTATTTTCTATTGGATTCACATCAGGTGATTGGCTGGGCCATTCTACAGCTTGATGTTCTTTCTCTGAAAGCATTTGAGAGTTTCCTTGGCTGTGTTTTGGATCATTGTCTTGCTGAAATGTCTACTCCGGTTTCATCTTCCATCCTGCTATTGTAGATGTTGGACTGAAGCAGCTAATATTCATTTACAAGGGAAGGGCAGAGGGTTGCTGAAGAACTACTGAGAGATTTCAGCTGCTGTCTGGGCTTTCACTGCCTTTCCACACCTCCCTTTCTTCATGTGTTCAATACTTTTTTTCCCCCCTGTGTCATTTCATTTAATTACACATTACTTCATTTGTAATCTAATTAAATTTGTTTTCTTGGCATATATGAATTTTTTTTTTTGGTTGTTATCAACATTCGGGGAAAGTTTTAACTGAACAGCACCTTCAGAAATATGGTTTCTGAGAAAAATGGTGACGTGTTCAATACTTACTTTCACCACTGTATTCTGAAGAAAGCTGAAATCCTGTAACCATTGGCTTCCATAAAACAAATAGTATGGAAGTCAATGGTTTCCAGCTTTCTTCAGAATATCTTCTTTTGTGTTCAACAGAAGAAAGAAACAAAAACAAGTTTGGAAACAGTAAAGAGCGGGTAAAAATTAAATTGTCATCATTTACTCACCCTCCACTTATTTATAACCTTTTCGACTTTTTACATTTCTGTTGAACACTGAAGATATTTTGAAGAAACCTGGAAACCCTTAGCTTCCATACTATTTGTTTTTCCTACAATAGAAGTCAATGGTTACAGGCTTTCAGCAATATCTTCTTTATCGTGTTCAACAGAAAAAAGAAACTCATACCACACAAAGTTTAGTAAATAGGGAGTAGATTTTTTTTTTTAAAGGTCCCGTGAAGTGCTTTCAAATGCACATTTTTTATTCGATGTTTGACATAATCTCAACTGAAAAATGAAGACAGACTAGCTCCTCCCCTTAAACAAAACAGCCAATAGTGTTTTGTTTTATCACCAGTGTTGTCAGATATAGTGGACTTTTTCCAGCCCAAAACCCGCCCAAACACACACAAAAAACGCCCAAAATATTAGATTAATAATATATTTAATATTAATTGATTTAAATCAACTCTCACTCACACACGGCACTTAATGTTGTGCAGATTACACTACCTATTAGAGTATGTTTTACTTTCGAAATGGAGTATAAATTTATCCCATTTGGCGTTTTAAATTCTTTTGAACATACAGTAATTAGATGCTGCTTGTCAATCAGACAACGATTTATGTTTGTTCTTGCAGTCAATTGCAGGAAAAAATGATCGATAAGAGTGTCATAATAAACCGCTGTATGTTTAACTGCAGGCGCGGCGTAATGAGTGTGCACGCGTAGTTGAGTCAGATTTGCGCGGGAAGTCAGATTTTGATACAACTTTCCTTCAGCTACTAACGTGGGTGGGTCCACGCGGTTTGGGCTATCCACTGGTCACTAACTGAATGGAGTAGGAGCACAGAGTTATGATTTGTTAAACATGTTTTATAAAAAATGTACGTTTCAAAACCACCCAAATTTTGTCAACCCGTCAATGCCATTTTTTACCCGCACAATCAAATTCAAAACCGCCCAATCTGGCAACACTGTTTATCACAGCTCTGCCATTGAGAGTGGTTGAGCTCAAGCGCATCAAATGAAAAGCAAATAAGCATCATCTTGAAAGGAGGTGGGGCTTGTCAGACACTAGAGAGCATTTGATTGGTCAGAAGATTTAACGAGAAACTGAAGTATGAGGTTACATGAAAAAAAAACATTGATCGATTCAGGCAGAATTGACAAACTCCCAGATTTACATGTTTATATCAGTTTTAAACATTTCTAAGCACGAATTTTGAACACTAGCTAATACATAGCTTTAAAGCAAACATCTACAAATATTATATATTTTAGGGTGTTTTTAGGGTAATTCGGTTGAATCACACTAGAGTTCGTTTTCCCTCTTGGTGCGTTTTGTTTGGGCAGGTGTGAATGTAACAATCGTACTCAAGTGCGCACCAAAGGCACACAAAAAAGCGTACCAAGACCACTTTGAAGAGGTGGTCTCGGTACGCTTTCAAACGAACGATAAAGCGGTTCGTTTGTGCTGAGAAAATGATCTGAACGAAAACAGATCCAACCGCAAAAAGTACTGCGTGTTTTTGGACTAATCCAATTTTTTTTTTAAACTCATCTGTTTCGTTTATATTAAGTGAAGTTTCACAAACTAATTTCGAGAGGAGCACGTGATAGGATTGACTACAGCTAATCCCTATCACCAATCACTAACTAGCCAATCGGATCATTTCAGATTTAATATAAATACCCAGCCTAAACTTCATTTCTCATCTTCGTTTTGGAAATCCCCCCATCCATCCCTTCTCCCTCCTGCTCAGTTTAGATTCGGGCGACACGGTGGTTCAGTGGTTAACACTGTTGCCCCACAGTAAGGAGGTCGAGTTGGTTTAATGCTAACTGAACCAGTCGACACTCTCTGTGCGGAGTTTGCATGTTCTCCCCGTGTTCGCGTTTTCCCCGGGTGCTCCAATTTCCTCCCACACTCAAAAACATGCAACTACAGTTAAAGTCATAAGCACTTACTAAGTACAAACTAACATAATTGGAGGTATATTCTCTGGAGGTTATAGAGAACTACCTGATCTCGTATCCCTCCTAATGCTTATTTGACCAGGCGGGAGCCTTGGGCTCACCTATCTCTGAGCTCAGGGTTCTCTCCCGGGACAGCATGCCAAACTAGCTAATATAGTCAAGCATTATCTAAGTGTGAACTCTTGAAGTTATATTAAGACTGCATAATTGAGGGCGTGGCCACTTGAGTGACAGCTAGGTCTCGCTGGTCGCCGTCATGTCATCTCAGCTGATTCGACTGATTAGCCGCTGAACTCGGCATAAACATTTTGTTTTGTTTTATGTGGCTTAAATTATCAGATGACATGGCATGCCGTGTGCACTTAATTGTGCTCACATACCATTCACGTAGTCTCCATTTCGCAGGTGAGTGAAATTATATACTTATATACCATATAAATGTATTTGTTTAATTTTTTTGTTTTATTTAAGATCATTTATCATTTATATTTTTCTTTAGATCTGTAAAGCACTCTAGAATCTGACAGATTGATTAGCTGTAGACTCTAGAACAGTCATCTGAAATGTTGTCATACAGTGTTATGCCTGGATTTCATTAATAGTCTGGCATTTACTAACACAGACTATATTTGAAGTGTTTAGAAGTAATCCGCGTTTTCCTCCTGTAGAAAAACGTCATAAGAACAATGTTTAGTGGCTCAATGTATTACAGGTGTTTTTAAAAGTCTAAACATGTGGTCAGAACACAAACGAGTCAATTTTGTCTAAGCAAAATGCTAGCAGGCGTCTGTAGCTCCACTCACTCGCCTTATTTAGTTCGGTGGAATCGCACTAGAGTTCGTTTTCCCTCTTGGTACGGTTCGTTTGGGCAGGTGTGAATGTAGCAATCGTACTCGAGTGCGCACCTAAAGCAGACCAAAAAAGCGTACCGAGACCTCATTGAAGAGGTGGTCTCGGTACGCTTTCAAACGAACTCTGGAGTGGATCGTTTGTGGTGAGAACATGATCCGAACTAAAACAGACCCAACTGCAAAAAGTACTGCGCCTTTTTGGACTAATCCAGCTGCCGTAGGCCGATGCGCTGTGCATTATGGAATGTGGAGGAAAAGTATTTGTTGACAGTGCTTTACCAAAAGAGAGAGAGAGTGGGAAAAAATTACCTGATGGATCATTGGTAATATTTCTAGAAGAAGATGACCATGTTGCAGTTTAGCTAAATGAATTCACGCCTCCTCCTGAAGTGACGTACGATGCACCTTCGCCGTTTGCAATGCCTTAAAACATTGTTTTCCAACCACAGCCGCGCTTCATACTCGAAATGTATAGCTTGTCTAAAGTGATGTATACAAACTATATAGTATACTATGAGCAGGGATACAATCAGCCAGCGCAGTCGTCCCTCCATAGTGAAAAGCAACATTTTGTGTCTGCCGGTTTGTTTATTTGCGGGAGTTCCATTGGCATTTTCCCGCACGTGAATTCTGACTAATCGAAAAGCTGTTTAGGAAATATGTTCAAAAACATCTGACAAATAAGTGATGTGGATTTTGTCACATGAATGCATTTTGGTTCTTTTCAACTGGTTCGGACCAAAGCAATAAGTGTGGTGTGAAAAGGACCCAAAGATGGCAGAAAATGCTACAATGTATCATTTATTGCCCTTGGTCCGGACCAAATAAAGCGAACTACAGATGTGAAAGCACCCTTAATTTCACAGGACCTTTAAGTGAACAATCCCTTTAAACGTTTGACGTTAAGTTTAAGTTTATTTATTTTTCACAAGGGACACTGTACATTAATAAACGTTCACCAAGAATGTTAATGTATCCAAATTAGCCCAAAGACTAGTTTTCATTGGTAGTCCAATAAAAATACAAAATGACACTAAACTAAAAGTCCAGTCTTACCTCCAGCCGCAGTCCGGCCAGCTGCACAGGTAGGGTTTCTCTCCTGTGTGTCTGCGGAAGTGGGCCTTCAGATGGCTGCTCTTAGTGTACATCTTCTCGCACCCTGGGTGAGAGCATTTATGTACCCGCAAGGTTTCCGTTGTGGACCTGGATGGACGTGGAGTGATGGCTTTGACCAGGCCTGCGCCCGCGATTCCGACCGCCCTGACGGCAATGGGCAGCGGAGCGATCTTCACATACTTTTGGTCTTGGTTGACGGCTTCACCCATGATGGGCAGAAGAGTTGCAGACGGCACCTGCGGTGAAAGAAGCGTAATGTTCTGTGCCCCTTGGACACCGAGCACCAGGTGGGCCACGCGGAGCCCACCAGCCACACCCGATTGGTTGTCTGGCTGTGAGAGGGTGTGGCTTAGCTGGAGAGGTTGCAACTGAAATACAAATGGAGCACCAACGAGCACCGATGTGGCACTAGCTGTAGCATCAACACTTTGAGTCGTCGGAGACGTTGCCATCATGCTGGATTTCTCCTCAGATTCGCCAGGGGAAGACGGCGGTACAGGAGCGTCATCCTCTTTTGACTTCTCCTCCGGACTCAGAGGAGCATGCAGCTCCATCTTCTCCATTAAAAACTCTTCGATGTCCTCCAGGGTCGGGGAGAAGGTGCTGGAGAGCTGGGGTATAAAATCAGGCAGCTTGGGTATCTGGGTTAATAGCTCCTCTGCGGAGTCTAGGAAGATCTGCAAAGGGCCTTCGTCTTCATCTTCCTCCCCTGGGCTGAAGCAGAGTCGAGCTCCAGCATCTCCGGTTTCGGGGCTGGAGCAGGAGATGGAGCTGCCCCGCTCGCTGCTCTCGCTGCCGCCCACCTCCGCGAAGGGCAGGGTGGCCAAGGCATGGTCCGCAAACGATTCATTAGCAGTGGCCACCGCTTTGTCGCTTATGGAGACCATTGGTTGGTGCGCAGGTCAGAAGAAGGCGGAAGTATTGCCACGGTTTGTAAACACTGTGAGAAGAACAAAATGAAAGAGAAACTGTGATGTAAAGTGGAACAATTAAAGGGATGGTGCTATCAAAACATGAAAATTACATCATCATTTATTCAACGTCATGTGGTTTTACAGGTTTATGAGATTCTTTCTTTTGTTCAACACAAAATTAGAAAATTTGAAGAATGTTGGGCGCTGGGACCTATCGACTTTCACAGTAGGGGAAAAAACTACTATGGAAGTCACCGGATGCAAGCAACCAGCATTTTTCAAAATATCTTCTTTTGTGTTCAATGTAATGTAATGTATTTTTTATTTAAAGGGCACCTAGGTTACCACTTTTTCCAGATTTAATATAAGTCTTTTGTGTCTCCAGAATGTGTCTGTAAAGTTTCAGCTCAAAACACCCATCAGAGTTTTTATTATACCTTTTAGAAGTTTCTATTTTGTAGCATTTAGCATCAGCTAGCGGTTTTTGTGTACTGCGCCTTCAAGGCTAGTCCTTCACGCCCACCGCTTCCACGTGCCTGGCAGCAGCTACCTCGGCTGCGTCAGACAACAGCATACCTGCCAACACTCCCGTTTTTCCAGGGAGTCTCCTGTATTTCAGACCCGTCTCCCGTATTGTTCTGTCTCCCGGTAAACTCCCGGAATTCCCCCGCCCCCCGCTCCTCAGCATTTTGGTACATTCCAGGCTGAAACTTGGCGCTTGTGCTCTTCCGGTCGCGCGCTACAGTTTGCGCGCCCTCATCTCCCCAAACCTCTCATTCCTCCCGCTCCCCGCTCTTCAGTTTGCACCAGTGTTGCCAAATTAGCGACAAATTTTCAAAAAAGCGACTAGCGACAAATCTATCGACTTTTTTGTGTGTTTCTGGCGATTTTTATAGACTGTCGTTTGTCCATTACTGTACCGTCCCTACTCTTCTCAACGAGCCTCCCCTGCAGCCTGAGAGCAGAGCACCTCTCTGCGTATCGACGGCAAATGCTTTAGAACAGGTGGCTGTTTGAAGGTATTTCCCTTGTACAGTCAACCCGATCTGCTTCTCCTTTATTTTAACAATTTAATTTGACCGTTTATTCTTGTTGCACAATCAGAGATGTTTTAAGTGTGAGTTTCAGAACTTGTCTGAGTATATTACGTCTAAGAGATTGCTGCAAATTCCCTACTCATCTATAATGATATACTGTATTCAAACAGCAATAAATTTAGTTAAATTGACAAGCTTACATAAAGCGTAGTGCGAATATAAAATACCCCATTTATTTACCATAGGCTGTTAAACAAACAGAAATGGTAGAACGCGTAGAACGTCAGTAATATGCAAATTAGCGTATGACGTAATTATGGGGGGGGGGGGGGGGGGTCTCCCGGAATTTACGAACCAAATGTTGGCAGGTATGGACAACAGACAAACAAGAAGGAATAAGATCTCGCGTAACGTTTGTGAGAAAAACTACAGTAAGAATCTTACTAATAAGTATTTGATGCATGTTGTGGAGTTGCAAGGATGAGTCACACACAACGTCGTTACAAAGTTCACGCACACACACAAATACACACACACATAGCGCGGACACGCACACACACAGCGCTATTAGCTTTGCACTGTTTTTGCATGCAAATGTGACAGGATACAGGTTAATATCCACTGCTGTATGAATATCTGTTACGTTAATGTACAAAATAAACCTGATTTAACGTCCACAAACAGGGATTGAAGCGTCTTTTATAATTGTTCTGACACGCGGCTGTGGTGATGAAGTAAATCTGAAGTAAATCGCTGTAATTTATTACAAACATGCACTGTTTTAAAACATTTTAAACTTGTAAAACTCACTCTTGACCACATTTGATGATGATTGATGATCCTAGCAAAATGAACAGACTTTTATTTACGGTTGCTTAGTTTGCGTACGTCCTGTGGTTGGTATGATTATACACGTTACTACGGAGACATGTTAATACTCAGCTGTCAATCAATTCGGTGGGCGGGGGGACCGCACTCCTACATCAAGTTGCGGTCGGTCTCAAAACCGATCCAATTGGTCTACCGTTTTTATGTTGTTAAATTGAAAAAAAAGGACTGAGTGTGTTTATATCACCCCAATATGACGGTCTATACACTATACCTACATACATGTCTGTCCAAACAGCTTGAAAAGTAGATTTTTCACCATAGGTGCCCTTTAATGCCATGTCAGCAACCAAGGCTATTTTCATGGCAGGAACATTTCAATAATGTATATACAATTTTAAAAAATCAACAAACAAATGAATACATAAATCAAATAACATTTTTAGTGTAAATACAAGATAAAAATTCTAAAATCTTTTCTGGTGTCACTTAAATATCTTCTTTTGTGTCCAACAGAAAAATCCCCTCATAAAGCTAAATAAATTTGATTTTGGCGATCTAAATCAAAAATTTTATTTTATCTATATATTTACGGAAAAAAATAATGAAATGTCTTCATGGAAGACGGCCCTTAGCTAATATTCTAATGATTTTTGGCATAAAATATAAAAGTATCATTTTGACCCATACAAAGTGGCTATTTTGACCAATCCCAAAAATATATCCACGCAATATAAAACATTTTTTTTTCAACCAGCATTTTTCAAAATATCTTCTTTTGTGTTTAACGAAAGAAAGAAACTCAAATAGGTTTTGAAACATGTGAAGGGTGAGTAAATAAATGATGACAGAATTTTTGTGTGAACTACCATTTTAAGGCACTGTCAAGCTCGAAACTATTCATACCCCAGGCAAATTCTGACTGACAAATTGTTACTTTTTAGTTCAACCAGTTTTTAAGTTTTTTTTTAACCGAAAATGACACAAGCTTCTCCCAAAAGATTATAAGAGAATGTACAAGAAGCATCATTGTGAGAAAAAAAAAAATTCTCAGCTTTTAATTACATTTAAACAAAAACCTGTAGTCAGTATTTACCAGGGTAAAGTCTAGATAAAATACAGCTGCGGATACACACATCAATATATCATCATTTTTGTGACAATGTATAACAATAATTCATATTTTTACAGTACTGTGACGGTTGGGATTGGGTTGGGGTTGGGGTAGACGTAAAAAAAAAATTAATTTATTGGGTAATTTAATAAATAGCATAAATAATACTCGATACAACTACTGTTTTTCCATTACTGTGAAGGTTAGGTTTAGAGTATAGGGGTAGACGTTTATAAAATACAATTAATGGGAAATTTAATAAATAATATAAATAATTCTTGTTAACTTCCAGCCGCAGCCGTATCTGATCTAACAGCAACTGTTTGCCAGGGTTATAAATCATTTTGGGCATGACTGTATACTTACATATAATAAAATGTACTTTTTAAATTTAATTCCCTTCATTTAAGTGTTTTTGGTACAGACACATTATTATAATTCATACATATACAACATTTCTCTTATTATCAAATAAATAAAAAATATATAAACGAGAAATATTCTAGGCAATCAAGAATTTTGAGCACAGCAATAAATAAATAAATAAATAAAAAGCAAGCTTCTTTGCTTATATTGGTTTGAAATTATACACACACTTACACCCCATTTTGTGTATTCACTCGTATACACTATAGTCATGCTATTATTTTAGATTATGCATTTACTTTAAGCTAGTTAAAATGTAGTTTTTGTTTTTTACATTTTATTAATTAGTGAAAAATCAGTGTTCATGTTTTGTCAAAATTATTTTAAATATGAATGCACAGTAAATATGATACTGTTAAATATGATATATTGTATCATAATACATCATAATATATATGATAAATATATTCATATTTAATACAGTTAAATATGAATTCACAGTAACGTAAAAACAGTAGATGTACCAAGTATTATTTATGCTATTTATTAAATTACCTAATAAATAAAAAATTTTTAACGTCAAAGTATCAACAAAAGAGAAATTTTTCTGCAGTTTTGAGGCGATGCAACTCTTAAAATTATGCATTATATGCCAAATCATTGCTCTTTTTTCTTCCAAAAACAAACTATTACACACACATGCATTACGCCCCATTCACACGAGGCTTCAGCTTCAACGCTTGACAGAGGGCGTGTATGAAGTTGGGGCTGACGCGATCGTCATAGCAGCGTCAGCCAATGAAATTAGTCAGCAATAGACCACTGTTGGAGCTGGTGTTTTTGCATACAGCGATCTGATTGGCTGACGCTTCCGTCGGCGCTTGAAAAGTTGAGCATGTCCCAACTTCTGCAGCGAGCAACGCCTTTGAAGCGGCGCCGACGGATCCACAATGCAGTTCGGCAACGCCTGACGTCACCCATTCAAAGTGAATGGGAAGCGTTGAAGCTGACGCCCCGTGTGAATGGGGCGTTAAACTCGCCTATAATAAATCTGACTGACAGCTAGCTTGACTTCTCATGCAAATACAAATTTTTTTAAATATCTCCTTTTGTGTTTAACAGAAGAAACTCAAATAGGTTTTGAAAAAGTGAAGGGTGAGTAGTTTTTGGGTGAACTACCCCTTTAAGATACATTCAAGCCTGAAAATATGCATACCCCTAGCAAATTCTGACTTAAAGTTACATTTATTCAACCACAATTTTAATTAATTAATTTAATTTATTTTTTTTGGAGCGGAAATTACACAACTTCTCCCATAAGATAATAAGACAATGTACAAATAGCAATAATTGTAAATAAAATATATATATTTCTCCGCTTTTAATTACAGTTGAGCAAAAACTTTCAATCAGAATTCACCAGAAGTATGATATGAATAATTTAGGCCATGACTGTATACTTGCATATGATAAAATGTACTTTTTAATTCATTTAAGTATATCTGATCAGTTATTTTACATTACATTATTATAATTTACACATATATACAATTATCTTCATGTAAAATAAATAAATAAATTACAAGCAAGATATATTCTAGGCAATCAAGAATTTTGAGCACAGCAATAAATAAAAAGCAAGCTTCTTTGCTTATATTGGTTTGAAATTATACACACACACACCCCTTTTTGTGTATTCACTCTTATGCATTAGTCACGCTTTTATTCTATAATATGCTTTAACTTCAAGCTAATTAAAATATACAATTTTAATTATATTTCATTAATTAGAGAAATATCAGTGTTCATGTTGTCACAATTATTTTAAATATGAACGCTGAAAGCAAAATATCAACCCAAGAGTAATTTTTCACCAGTTTTAAAGCGGTGGAACTCCTAAAATGGTGCATTATATGGCAAATCAATGCTCTTTTTTCTTCCAAAAACAAACTATTATACACACACATGCATTAAACCCGCCTATAATAAATCTGACTGACAGCTAGTTTGATATCTTGCATCTCATGCAAATCAAATAATCTCAGAGAGCAATATTTACATGCAGGCACGCTCATCATCATCATCATCATCACCACCACGCGCACCAGAGATTAAAGCACCGAGGTTTATGGGCTAGAAAGAGGAGGGGCTGTAAAAACACCATCACAACACAAATCACCACCACAACATAAACACAATCCACCACACGCAAACTACCAAATCAAACTCGCATTAAAGCCAGCAGCAATGCTCGACTACAGCAAACACACACACACATACACACACACACACACACACACACGAGGCTCCAGACATGTGTTTCTCAAAAGTGCGTCAGCAGGGCAGGAAAACAGGCCTGCACACATGCTTTCTGCACACAGCCCAGAAAAAAACTGCACAATTTCGGAAAACACGGCTACGATATTTCCGCAAACAGGTGTCAAGTTCGTCAAAGTGGAGTCATTTGGATCGAGTCTGACCCTGTGTTTAAAAAAAATCGACTTCGACCTGGTTTACCGAACGCGAGACGATAGGTTTCCTTCTCATTACCTCGTGTGAATATTGATTAAAGTGTCCGGATTGTGGATGCACGACATAGGATGAATCCAGGCGTCCCTTTCAATGTTATTGTTGGGAAGAACATCGTCCTTGCCACGGTTCCATGTTGGCATTTCTCACCGAGGCCTGTCACATGACACGCATCGCAATGCACTCGAGGGCACGGATCCGATTCCTGGAATCTCATTGGTTGCGTGGCGGGGGCTCGCCGCAAAGCGAAGCGCGTCATTGGTTGGAGTAAAACAAGCTATGCATTATTTATAAGGGTAGGAAAAACATCCAACGAAAGCAAAAAAAAAAAAAAAACTTCAGACAATGTGATTCTGCACATTTAAATAATTGCGTATATTATAGAAGTAAAATCATTCATTTATTTATACCTTACTCATGCATAATTATGAACAACATCGGGTGTTTTCCATATATATATATATATTTGCAATTTATATTTATTTATATAGTGCAAATATGTATATGGAAAACACCCAATGTTGTTCATAATTATGCATGGGTAAGGTATTCTATTATACTGTACTTTTTGCACTATATACAGTTTTGCATTTGCTCAACTCTGGTTTGCACTCTTTGCCATGTGCCCTTAAGTGTAATTTTGTTGTTTACAATTTTTTATTTTTAAGATTATATTAATGTGTAATTTTATTTATTGTCATTTCTTTTTTTTTTATATTCTACTTTTTGTATTAATATTAATATTTTATTTATTATATCAATTAATAATTATATTATTCATTCATTCATTCATTTTCTTGTCGGCTTAGTCCCTTTATTAATCTGGGGTCACCACAGCGGAATGAACCGCCAACTTACCCAGCATGATTTTACACAGCGGATGCCCTTCCAGCCGCAACCCATCTCTGGGAAAATAATTATATTAATAATATATTATTAATATTATTGCAATTTTGATACTCTGTATGTCCTGTGGTCCAATTTCCCCCACAGTCCAAAGACATGTGCTATAGGTGAATTGAATAAGCTAAATTGGCTGTGGTGTATGTGAGTGTGTGCAAGAGAGTGTGGGTGTTTCCCAGTGTTGGGTTGCGGTTGGAAGGGCATCCGCTGCATAAAACATATACTGGATAAGACGTTTGGCCACAGGAGAAATGGTCGTGCCCAACTGAGCCTGGTTTCTCTCGAGGTTTTTTAAATCTTCACTTTCGCCAATTGGTGAAGTTTTTTACTCGCCGCTGTCGCCACTGGCTTGCATGGTTCGGGATCTGTAGAGCTGCGCATCGATGGATTTGCTCTTCAGTGTTTGGACTCTCAGTAGTGATTATTAACCCACACTGAACTGAGCTAAACTGAACTGAACTTAATCGCTGAAAACTGAACTGACACTGTTTCAATTCACTATAATCTTCCATGTGAAGCTGCTTTGACACAATCTACATTGTATAAGCGCTATACAAATAAAGATGAATTGAATTGAATTGAATAAGTTGGCGGTTCATTCCACTGTGCGACCCCTGATTAATAAAAGGACTAAGCTGAAAAGAAAATGAATGAATAAATGAATGAATGTATGTCATGTGGTTAAATTGACAATAAAGCTGACTTTGACTTTGATATTTAAATATCTTTGGGTGTTTTTTAAAACGCAGCCTCCAAATACCTGTAAATTAAGCTTGTTTTAATTCTGCTACAAAGCAATATTGAGGTTTTCATGTAAAACATTTGAAAACAAAAGTTTTACTTTTGTGTTTTTTTTATTTTCATTTTTGTAACTTTTATATTTAATTTATATAATGTTAAAAACATATATTAGTTCTAGCTAATTTATGTTATATAAGATAATTTAATATAATTAATATAAATAAATAAAATATGAATAATATATTTTATATATTTTATATCTATATTAATATTTATTCATTCATTCATTCATTCATTCATTTTCTTTTCGGCTTAGTCCCTTTTATTTAATCTGGGGTCGCCACAGCGGAATGAACCGCCAACTAATCCAACATATGTTTTACACAGTGGATGCTCTTCCAGCTGCAACCCATCACTGGGAAATATCCATACACACTCATTCACACTCATACGCTACGGACAATTCAGCTTACTCAATTCACCTATAGCGCATGTCTTTGGACTTGTGGGGGAAACCGGAGCACCTGGAGGAAACCCATGCGAACATGGGGAGAACATGCAAACTCCACAGAGAAATGCCAACTGATCCAGCCGGGACTCGAACCAGCGACCTTCTTGCTGTGAGGCGATTGTGCTAACCACTGAGGCACTGTGTCCCCATAAATATAAATAAAAATTTATATAAAATACAAAAGCAACATATTTACATATTTATAATTTGTATCAGATATAAAAATTTAATTGATAATTACAAATAAGCATTTTCTCAAATATATACATGAGTGTATTTATATATATACAAAATAAAAATTCACTGTGCACATATATATTAAATAACAACCTTTTTTTACAGTCTATGGTAAATACAAGTTTTCATTTTGGATGTGAGAAACAAACTCCACACAGAAATCCCAACTGACCAAGCCGAGGCTCGAACCAGCAACCTTCTTGCTGTGATGCGACATCGCTACCCACTGCGGGGCATATACAGTGTGTGTGTGTATATATATATATATAAATAATATATATATATATATATATATATATATATATATGTATGCGGGGCGATGCGGTGGCGCAGTAGGTAGTGCTGTCGCCTCACAGCAAGAAGGTCGCTGGTTTGAGCCTTGGCTGGGTCAGTTGGCATTTCTGTGTGGAGTTTGCATGTTCTCCCTGTGTTCGCGTGGGTTTCCTCTGGGTGCTCCTGTTTCCCCCACAAGTCCAAAGACATGTGGTACAGGTGAATTGGGTGAGGTAAAAATTGTCCGTAGTGTATGTGTGTGAATGAGAGTGTATGGATGTTTCCCAGAGATGGGTTGCAGCTGAAAGGGCATCCGCAGCGTTAAACATGTGCTGGATAATTTGGTGGTTCATTCCACTGTGGCGACCCCAGATTAATAAAGGTATTAAGCCGAAAATAAATGAATGAATATATATATGCCAATTGGTCAAATATTGTTTAGCTCTCTCTCACAATTTAATATTTTCACATTTAATTTCTATGTGAACTAACATTTTTACTCACTTATTTGAACAGCGATTAGTCAATTTACTTTTAAAAGTTAGTAAATCTTAGCTTAATGCATTAACTATTAATGAGATTCAATTTTAGTGCATTACCATGAGCCATTAAACTGGCTTTCATTTTGCAAATTAAGTTGCAAATTACTTTTTTTAATGTTCCATGCACTTAAAAGAGCCAGCAACCTTCCTGCTGTGAGGTGACAGTGCTAACCACTGAGCCACCGTGTTACACCCAAAATATATCATTTTATTTATATTATTATTTTATTTGGCAGCACGGTAGCGCGGTGGGTAGCACAATCGCCTCACAGCAAGAAAGTCGCTGGTTCAAGCCCTGGCTGGGTCATGTTTGTGTGGAGTTTGCATGTTCTCCCCATGTTGGCGTGGGTTTCCTCGGGGTGCTCCGATTTCCCCCACAAGTGCAAAAACATGGGGTATATGTGAATTGGGTAAGCTAAATTGTCCATAGTGTATGTGTGTGAATGAGTGTGTGTGGATGTTTCCCAGTGATGGGTTGCAGCTAGAAAGGCATCCGCTGCGTAAAACATATGCTGGATAAGTTGGCAGTTCATTCCGCTGTGGCGACCCCAGATTAATAAAGGGACTAAGCCAAAGGAAAATGAAAGAATGAATGAAAAACAATATGTTTGAAGTTGGTTTTTCGTTTGTTTATTTAATTTATTGTCACACACACACACATACATACATACACACACACATACAATTTGAGTATTTCTTACACAAACATGTATTTTACAGTAGAATGGAAAACAATCACCGTTTAGTTGCTAAAACACTGCAATGGATGAATTTTGACAGGTAAAGCTGAAATAAAAAAATTAATAAAAAATAAAAATGAATGAATAAATAAATAATAAAACAAGGCAGGAAAAATCAAGACAATTTAATCAATGAAGAAATAAGAGAACTGGGGGAATGGCAGTGAAAATGTAGGTAAATAAAACTATACTATAAAACAGCTGCTATACAGACACTAGATGGCGCCAGTTGATAAAGAACTGACTGATACTCTAATAAACGTCTTACATTATTATTAGATTTATATGAACTTGCTATTTTAAGTTATATTATATACACTAAACATCTCCATGTGTATCTATAACTAAAATAAATTATAAAAAATCAACTAAATTAAATGCATATGTTTGTATGGCAACTCAATGTGTTATTAAAATAAATCATTAAGATAATCAGCTTTAGAGTTTTTTCTCTCCCCCTTCAGTTAATTTAGCACAAGAATAAATAAAGACAGAATAAGTAAATCTTTAGACATGTGATTCACATAATGTCTGGAAATATGTAACTCCTCTTCCATGTTGCACAGGGTTGTGTCACAAAATGTGGTAAGACTTTACAATAACAGTACATGAATAATGATGTATTAATGTGCAAACTAAACATTAGTTTATTATGAATTAATGATGAGTTAAGGTATGCACTAATCATGAACTAACTTGAACTACAACATGAGTCACATGAGTTCATGTGTGAATTACGGCTACCTTAATTACTTGTTAGTACATGTTGTTAATTAACATTTAAGTTTAAGCTAAATGTAACCAACATGAACTCATGAGCTGTTAATGTATGATTATGTCATGACTTTACTTGGAGGGGCACATCATCATTAACTCATCCTTAACTACTCATGAACTCCTGTTCATGCTGATGCTGACTGAACACTTTTCTATTGTTATTCAGTGTAAACTGACTAGTTGGACGTGCATAAGGAGTTCATGAGTAGTTAAGAATGGGTTAATGATGATGTGCCCCTTCAAGTAAAGTCACAACATAATTATATATTAACATATCATGAGTTCATGATGGTTAAATTAAGCATAAACTAATGTGGTAAATAATACATTAATTAACAAACAATCATATACTAACAAGTAATTAAGGTAGCCGTTATTCACACATGAACTCATGTGACTCATGTTGTAGTTCAAGTTATTTCATGATTAGTGCATACCTTAACTCATCATTAATTTATAATAAAGTAATGTTTAGTTTACATATTAATACATCATTATTCATGCACTGTTATTATAAAGTGTTACCCAAAATGTAAAGCCTGAAATTCTTAGTCCCTATAAATCATATATTCAGCTTATTTACTATTCAACTCTTAAAGTCATCTGTATCATTATTACAAGTATGACAACAGTTCTAGTTCACAAATAAATTGGCAAATATTGAGGACCCTTTAAAAATGTTTGACCACATACAGCTGAATATTATTCAGCCAAATATATTGCTACAAGCAAAAAACAACTAAGACAAAATGTGAAAATACTTTCTGTGATTTTTTTTTCTCAATTTAATAGGTTTGGGGGCGACACGGTGGCTCAGTGGTTAGCACTGTCGCCTCACAGCAAGAAGGTCGCTGGTTCGAGTACCTGCTAGATCAGTTGGCATTTCTGTGTGGAGTTTGCATGTTCTCCCTGTGTGGGTGTGGGTTTCCTCCAGGTGCTCCGGTTTCCTGCATAGCAAAGACATGCGCTACAGGTGAATTGAATAAACTAAATTGACTCAAGTGAACAGTTGAAGTCAGAATTATTAGCCCCCCTGTTTATTTTTTCCCCCAATTTCTGTTTTACGAAGAGAAGATTTTTTTCAATACATTTCTAAACATAATAGTTTTAATAACTCATTTCTAATAACTGATTTATTTTATCTTTGCCATGATGACAGTAAATAATATTTGACTAGATATTTTTCAAGACACTTCTATACAGCTTAAAGTTACATTTAAAGGCTTAACTAGGTTAATTAGGTTAAGTAGGCAGGTTAGGGTAATTAGGCAAGTTATTGTATAACGATGGTTTGTTCTGTAGACTATCGAAAATAAAATTAGCTCAAAGGGGCTAATAATTTTGACCTTAAAATGGCTTTTAAAATATTTAAAACTGCTTTTATGCTAGCCAAAATAAAACAAATAAGACTTTCTCCAGAAGAAAAAATAATATCAGACATACTGTGAAAATTTCCTTGCTCTGTTAAACATCATCTGGGAGATATTTAAAAAAGAAAAAATAATTCAAAGGGGGCTAATAATTCTGACTTCAACTGTATGTGTGTGAATAAGTGTGTATGGGTGCTTCCCAGTACTGGGTTGCAGCTGAAAGGGCAAAACATGTGTAAGGCCGTGCAAAACATATGCTCGATAAGTTGGCGGTTCATTCCGCTGTGGCGACCTCTGATGAATAAAGGGACTAAGCCGAAGAAAAATGAATGAATGAAAATCAGGATTATTACATGCACCAAACACTGACTTCCTAACTGTTTTGGAGTTAAAACATTGATTTTGTGTTGTTTAACAATAAATGTAACATTATATATTGCATTTATTTGTTCTTTTATGCTAAATAGAGGTAAATGGCAACATATAGTTCTACATTTGAAAGAAATGTAATTAGTAGTTTAAATAGTAAAATTAACATTACATTTTACTCACTAAAACTATGAGTAGAGAAATCTTTAATTTAAGTGGTCTCATAATTTTTTATCCATAGCTATATATATATATATATATATATATATATATATATATATATATATATATATATATATATATATATATATATATATATATATTCTGATATAGTTGAAGTCAAAATTATTAGCCCTCATGTGAATTTCTTATATATATATATATTCATTCATTTTCTTTTTGGCTTAATCCCTTTATTAATTTGGGGTCGCCACAACGGAATGAACCGCCAACTTATCCAGCATATGTTTTTTACGCAGTGGATGCTCTTCCAGCTGCAACCCATCACTGGGAAACATCCATACACTCACATTCACACTCATACACTACAGACAATTTAGCTTACTCAATTCACCTATAGCGCATGTCTTTGGACTGTGGAGGAAACCGGAGCACCCGGAGGAAACCCACGCCAACACGGGGAGAACATGCAAACTCCACACAGAAATGCCAACTGACCTGATATATATACAGTTGAAGTCAGAATTATTAGCCCTTCTGTTTATTTTTTTCCCCAATTTCTGTTTAACAGAGAGAAGATTTTTAAACATAATAGTTTTAACAACTCATTTCTAATGACTGATTTATTTTATCTTTGCCATGATGACAGTAAATAATATTTGACTAGATATTTATCAAGACACTTCTATACAGCTTAAAGTGACATTTAAAGGCTTAACTAGGTTAATTAGGTTAATTAGGCAGATTAGGGTAATTAGACAAGTTATCGTATAACGATGGATTGTTCTGTAGACTATCGAAAAAAAATATAGCTTAAAGGGGCTAATAATATTGACCTTAAAATGGTTTTAAAAAAATTAAAAACTGCTTTTAATCTAGCCGAAATAAAACAAAGAAGACTTTCTCTAGAAGAAAAAAATATTGAATGAAAAAATATTATCAGACAAACTGTGAAAATTTCCTTGCTCTGTTAATCATCATTTGGGAAATATTCAAAAAAGAAAAAAAATGCAAAGGGGGGGCTAATAATTATGAATTCAACTATATATATATATATATCTTATTTGTTTTATTTCGGACAGAATAAGAGCAGTTTTTATATATTTTTTAAACCATTTTAAAGTCAATATAATTATCCTCTTCAGCAATTTAATTGTCTTAATAATCTAAAATAATAATACAGGAAGGCTAATAATTTTGACTTCAACTATATATTACTTGTAATGCATTTGACCTTAAATTGCACGTTTGCATTTGCTCTTTCCAAACACTACATACAGAACCAGCTGCCATTTCTGTATTGTTTTTATCTCTATCCAGAGTCATTTGCTGTCTAACATATCAATCACCTCGCATCAATATCCGCCTTCTCAAAGACGATCTTACTGGAGAAATACACGGCCACGACACTCAGCACAGAAGCGCAGGCCATGTACGCGGTCACGCTGTGGAAAAGCTGCACGATGGAGCCCATTAAGAGTGACGGCAGCACGTGGGACAGCAGGTAGGCACTGTCTAATATGGCGATGTCTGTGCCCATTCCTCTGAGCGATGATGCTGGCGGATCCATGGGGATAGACACTTGCAGATCTGTTTTTATATTGTTCTGGAAGGATATGGCAGCTGGATACCCATTGACACATCCATTGGTGTCAATGGGTATCCTTTTCTGCTTTGCTGAGGAGTGCATCTCTGATTTGATCAGCTTTAGATCATCCTCCTTGAGTGGAATCTTGCGTCTGTCCGTGGAGAAAAACACCTGAAAATTGTGAATGCAACAGGTTAGCATCATACTCCTCCCTGTTGATGACGCCTGACCTGCTTTCTGCGCTATCTGACTTTCACAATCTGAAATTATTGAATTTGATGTTTAGAATTTCTTCATCTTGAAAACTTGAAACTGTCTTACAAACTGGAAATCTGCAGTCTAGGAATTCAGAAGAAGAAAAAAATCTGAAGTTTAAAAAACGTTTATAAAAATCTACCCTAAAAATTCAGTTGTCTTAAATTTTAGATGTTAAAGGGTCATGAAACACCAAAACACATTTTTTGAGCTGTTGACAGTCATATATGTGTCCCACGCTGCTATAAACACTATTAGGACACATATATTGCACTAAAAAGTGAAAATTGGTTGTTTTTGTGTTATTTTGAGCAAATTCGTTTTTCCGTTTTGAAACTAATTTTTGAAGCTGCGTCACGGTCATTAGATAGTTGCGTGTTATCCAGCTTGGAGAGTGGCTGTGTGTACCGGCCAGTACATTGTGACGTCTCTGAGTGTGCGGCATTAATTCATTGCTGCGTCCCAATCTGCATACTATCCGTCCTAAATAGTATGTGAAAATAGAATTAGTATGTCCCAAATCGTAGTATGTTGAAAAGAGTATGCCAAAAATTCCCGGATGGTTTACTATTTCCGGTCAAAATTTTAAGTGTAGAAGCGTCCATACTCTAACCGCTGATATTGCTGATATTGCCCACAGTACATTACGCGTTGGACGTGAATTCGATTAGAACTACAAAACGCGGGTGAAAAGTGTAAACAAACTACAAACATAATGGACGCGCGAGACCAACCGTCAAGCAGAGAGGCTTCGGTACAGATGTTTGTATGACTGTTAATTAACATCTAGCCCACTGGAGAATATTTAAATAGCATTGTCTGTGTTATATTTCATCTGCAACAACAATACTGAACTTATATAAAGACGTGTTTGGACATTACCGTCTGAATGCAGAATTATCCAAAGACCTGAGGAGATTTCTCTGCATGAAAGACTCGTGAATGGGAGATTATCCTGCTGCTGCTTCTCCAATAAGGTAGGAAATTAAATGCGACAGAAATGTGGATGATTGACAGGGCTCTTCACTAAGCAACACAACGATCTGTGTAACGAGGAAGTAGTATGTCCCAAAGCTTGCATACTTTTCTGTTACACACTCAAAAGTATATATTTTTCATCCACAAAAAAAGTACATACTTTTAGGTCGTAGTATAAGTATGCGAATTGTGACGCAGCACATGAGAAAGACTTGGTTCAAACCAATCAGCGCGCTCTATTGTGTATGTGGTGCAACTTCATTAATATGCATGATAGCTTCGAAGACT
The DNA here is from genome assembly GCA_903798195.1 of Danio kyathit. Lineage (NCBI taxonomy): Eukaryota > Metazoa > Chordata > Actinopteri > Cypriniformes > Danionidae > Danio > Danio kyathit. The sequence goes on from LR812529.1 coordinate 44,930,606, forward strand.
GTTTTACCTGTTACAGTGTTCAGATGACAGAGAGACGCCACGTTGTGTTGCCAAAACAAGTGAAAGAACAAGAATTTGGAGACACGGGTCGTCAGTGTTGCATTTATTAATGTGCTGCATTTATTATTGTGCTGCAACAAAGGTTTTGTTTTCATTTCCCCGCTATGAGAGGGCTGCTGGACTCACATGTGGATTACAGTGCACGCGACAGAATGCGTTTGTAAGGAACATTTTTACCCGAGAGCTTTTCGCATCTGGAAATGATAAAATCCGGATTTGCCGCTCATCTCCTTTTAAAAAAAGACACAGCTCCAGAGTGATTGTCCTGTCTCCACAGATTTAGTACGTGTGTGTGCGAGCAGTGCCCTTTGTTTGTTCATTCAGATGGCAAAGTTACTTCGTATTGTCAGCAGTGCTCTTTTAGTTTTTAAAGACATACCATAGTCAAAATTATTTAGTTACAGTATGTTAATATCACTGCAATATTATAGTACAATAATATAGACTGAAAGATCCGCTGTAAATGCTGCTCTCCGAATGTAAACATGTAAACACAGCAATCTAACTATTACTGTCGTGTAGAATTTTTGCCGCATTTTGTGACAGGATAGTCTATACACACACAGCTTTCTGACGCTACCTACTGAGTGCATCTAAGTTATCGAGAAATGCGTAGGATTTTTTCTCCCATTCGCCTTGCGGTATCATTAAAACTCATTAAAACTCCACTCTTCCAGCAGTTCCTCACTTTCAATATCTCGTTTGTCACGGGTGACATGCAGGAAATGTTCCTGAATAAAAAGTGAGAGTGCCAAACTGCAGTTAAGGTCGACAAATTAATAATTTAGCAAGTAATTCGATTACTGATGTCCATGTAAACACAGTCACTGTCTTTCTCCTCTGCGTCTGCGTGCCCAAACGGAAACTCCCATATTTGCAAATCCTTCCCTCTTTCCCTCCCCCGACACTCCCACCTAAACAGAGCTGGACACGCCCACTTTCCTGACTTTTTCCAAACTAGAGGTGTGAAAACACCCTACTGAGACAGGGGTTTCATGGCTCTTTAAGATGATTAAGAAATTCAAATTCAAAACTATTTTAATGGCATATAATTTTCAGTTTTATTAAATTACAATTGTTAATAATTCAAATTAGCACAATTATTTTGGCATATTTTAAGCTCCAGAAATCTGCCGCTATATTGACTTTGTTGATTATGGAACTATGTTGAATTTAAAGTGACAGTCACCAAAACTGCACTATTTAGATCAATGCCTGGCAGTTTAAAAGAGTTATAAAAATCAATTGGGGGCATTTTGAGCTGAAACCTCACCTACACACTCTAGGGACTTCAGTTAGACTTAGTTTACATGTTGTAAAAATGGGCATAATAGGTCATCTTAAAGTGAGATTAAAAAAACTCTGAGAATAGTTTCTAAACTCAATATAAATGTTGGAAAAGTATTGCTTAAACATATGTGACATTTGATAGCCAACAATTAACAGACAATGGAATTGTTGTATTTTAGACTATTTGCATTCGCAGTGTGTTGGTAGGTAGTATTGTAAGCATGACACTGTGGCTAGACGTTTTCCAACATGACTAGCCACTCGCCATTTTCACTAGCCACGTTTTGTTGTTGGGAAAACATATTTTAAATGCATAAATTTGACTTTAAAAAAACTTTAAATAAAAAACTCCAATTAGATTTCGATATGATCAGATTTCACACACTTCGATTGAAAGACTTTTGGCCCTTATAGACCTCCATACAGATTCAGAACAGGACTATTGTTATTTCTGTGAAAAGCTGAAAACTTCAAAAGAAGTAGTTCAGAAGAAGGCAGTCTATGGAGATTACTGTGTTCATTTGTGCATCCTAAAACTTCACATTATAATGCCCCTTAGTCGCTAACATTATCTTCAGCAGGTGAAAACTCTAATGGCTTGCATAATAGGTCCACTTTAAAGCTTTTGGCCCTGATGGCCTTCCACAATGATGTAATATATGCATAATTTTACAACAAAACATATCATTACGCTGCCCAGCCTTATACAGTTGAAGTCAGAATTATTAGCCCCCCTGAATTATTAGTCCCCTGTTTATTTTTTTCCCCAATTTCTGTTTAACAGAGAGCAAATTTTTTCAACACATTTCTAAACATAAATAGTTTTAAGAACTCATTTCTAATAACTGATTTATTTTATCTTTGCCATGATGACAGTAAATAATATTTTACTCCATATTTTTCAAGACATTTCTAAACAGCTTAAAGTGACATTTAAAGGCTTAACTAGGTTAATTAGGTTAACTAGGCAGGGTAGGGTAATTAGGCAAGTTATGGTATGATGATGGTTTGTTCTGTAGACCATCGAAAAAAAATAAAACTGCTTTTATTCTAGCCGAAATAAAACAAATAAGACTTTCTCCAGAAGAAAAAATATTATCAGACATACTGTGAAAATATCCTTGTTCTGTTAAACATCATTTGGGAAATATTTAAAAAAGAAAAAAGAATTAAAAGGGGGGCTAATAATTCTGACTTCAACTGTATATAATAGTTTGATGCATTGTTATGGAGTGCTTACCTGTGAATTGGAGTGGTAGAGGCATGTGAGTGTGTATGGCAGAATCTGCAGGGTGCAGAAGGTGTATCCCGTAGCTGCGGCCATAATGGTGACCAGTGTAATGTTGTGGGATACAGTCATTATTGCTGTACTCACAGCCAGCACCACCACACTGCTCAAATACAGCTTCCTAACACCTACACACATCACCATCCGCTCCATAAGCAAAGAGAAGATCACAGACGTCACACACTGCAGGAATAGACCCAGACTGGCCATTCGCACACCTAGAAGGAAACACACTTACTGTATATTTATACTTACTTAATTTATACTTATAAAAATACTTATATTTATGCATACTTTTACTTATAAAACATACTTACTTATACTTATAAACATGCTTACTTAAGTCTTTTGGAACATTTATTTTTAAGAGTGTACATAATTATTCATTCATACATTTTTCTTTGGCTTAGTTCCTTATTTATCCCATTTAGTTCCTTTCAGCCGCATCCCATTACTAGGAAACACCCAGACACTCATTCACACACACACTCATACACTACGGCCAATTTAGTTTATTCAATTCACCTATAGCACATGTGTTTGGACTGTGGGGGAAACCGGAGCACCCAGAGGAAACCCACGCCAACACGGGGAGAACATGCAAACTCCACACAGAAATGCCAACTGACCCAGCCGGGACTCAAACCAGCGACCTTCTTGCTGTGAGGCGACAGTGCTAACCATTGAGCCACCATGCTGCCCCTACGTAACTATTATTAATTCATTCATTCAATTTCTTTTCGGCTTAGTCCCTGTATTAATGTGGGGTCACCACAGTGGAATGAACCGCCAACTTATCCAGCATATGTTTTACACAGCGGATGCCCTTCCAGCTGCAACCCATCACTGAGAAACATCCATACACTCTCATTTACACACACTACAGACAATTTAGCTTACCCAATTCACCTATAGCGCATTTCTTTGGACTGTGGGGAAAACCGGAGCACCCGAAGGAAACCCGCGCAAACTGTAACAGTTCATTCATTCATTCATTTTCCTTTGGCTTAGTCTCTATTTAAGAGGTCGCCAAAGCGGAATGAACCGCCAACTTTTCCAGTATTAGTTTTATGCAGCAGATGCCCTTCCAGCCGCAACCCAGTATTGGGAAACACCCATACACACTCATTCACACACACACACACACATACTACGGCCAAATTAGTTTCAATTCACCTATTCACCTTATTCTCCGCGTACGAGCGGGCTCAGCCATTTGAATCATTTTGGCTCGAGACTTCCGCTCTCATTCACTTCCATTCATTTTTTGACGTTAAAAACAGCTCGTTTCGCTGCTTGATGTTGCAAACTGATATTTTCTTATTATATTATTCTGCTTTGTCTGTATTGTCATGCGAACACTTGTTTGTAGAGCAAGTAGTTTGACCGTTTTCTGCCGTTTATTATTTCTAGTCATTTCTCTCATAGGAAACTGAATCGGAGGTTCTAAAACAATCGCAAAAACGAGAGCACTTCCGCATTGAAGAATGAGGTCAATAGCGCATGTCTTTGGACTGTGGGTGAAAACGGTCCACACGAAGGAAACCCACGTGAACACGGAGAGAACATGCAAACTCCACACAGAAATGCCAACTGACCCAGCTGAGGCTCGAACCAGCGACCTTCTTGCTGTGAGGCGATCATGCTACCCACTGCGCCACCGTGACGACCATAAATTTATACTAAAATAATTATTTAGCAGCAAAACATCATATTTGAAGGATTTCTGAGGGCACATATGACATTAATGGCGTGACATATACTTTTAAAGTCAGAATTATTAGCCCCTCTGAATTTTTTTCCCCAATTTCTGTTTAACAGAGAGAAGATTTTTCAAACACATTTCTAAATATTATAGTTTTAATAACTCATTTATAATGACTGATTTATTTTATCTTTACCATGACGACAGTAAATAATATTTTACCAGATATTTTTCAAGACACTTCTATACAGCTTAAAGTGACATTTAAAGGCTTAACTAGGTTAATTAGGTTAACTAGGCAGGTTAGGGTAATTAGGCAAGTTATTGTAGAACGATGGTTTGTTCTGCAGACTAACGAAAAAATATATAGCTTAAAGGGGCTAATAATTTTGACCTTAAAATGGCTTTTAAAAATTTTTAAACTGCTTATAAATATTTAAAAAAGAAAAAAATTCAAAAGGGGGCTAATAATTCTGACTTCAACTGTATATGTGGGATTTTTATGCGTTATGAGTATATTTATGCTTAAAATATTCTGTGATTAGCTAAGCAACATCAATGCCAAACTGTATTGAAAGTAATAATCTAGATTTATATTAAGTAGTGCATTTAAGCTTGTTCCAGTGGCAGATAGGTGTTCCTTATTTATTTATATGCAAAATCACAGAAATAAATCTGTCTGTGCTGTAAAACTAAAAAAGATATTTATTGATGATATTTATAAGTAATTTTTAATTTTATTTCAAGAACCTAAATGAACTTAAAGTCCACATGAAGTGTAAGTTGCTGAAACTTATATCTCAATATGTTGATGTACTTCCAGCTAAAACCGAATATTGAGTAGCGAGGCTTTGTTAGCAATCTAATAGTAAATGAGCCCATTTTACTATCAGTTTGCTAACAAAGCTGGTGGTTAGCAAAGTGATTGCAACAAAGTGGTTAAGAATATTGTGGCTGAAGCTTCAAACTGACGTCAAAATAGAAAGACCGCCACTCCAAACACAGAAGCAAACAGATTTTGAACGAATCTTTTATGTAACTTGAGAATGAGGAGTCCTCTCAGGGAGTGATTCGTTCAGTCGCACATGTGGGGTAGAAGATTAGTTCCTTTTTCAAGTCTTCTATCGGGTTTGAGTGGTTCGTTCATCATGTGAAAGACAGAAGCCCATCATTTGTAGTCAGAGCTGGAAAAAGATTTGATCTGTTCATTTCTTGAGTCCTCGGTTTTGATGCTCTCAAGTGATGAACGAATGACTCAAAAGCCTGAAGACTCAAAAGATGAACTAATCATGGGTTCTTCTGGCTTAGACTTTGTGCATTGGTTAGGCTTATATGGGACTGTCTGTGTTATGTGAACGAACAACTCAAATTTGAAGATATGAAGAGATGAGCTGAGGTAATCATAGATAAAAGACCTAGGTAAACCATTAATGATTATTTTCTCTTACCTATAGCATTCTAGTTATGACTTGTTTGTACAGTAGTGTGATCGATATTTGCGCTTGTTGTAGACGTGTTAGGAAGCAAATTGAACGTCATGACTCGAAAAAAGATTGAACGAGACTCGAAGGTCACAGTCAGTAAAATGATCCAAATGTCCCATCACTAATAGTCAGATTTTGATTGAATATTACCAAAACAACCTTCTTTTTCCACAATGAATTCACAAATTATTGTTCACCTAAAGAGTAACAATGTGCGCTAGCAAAATAAACAGTAAATTTTGACTTTAAAACAGATAAAAGTGCACCTTCATCATAGCGTATCCTTCCCAAGGAGCCTGGCTCTTCACTGGGCACACCGTTATACAATCCTTCCCCGACAAAGTCAGTGTAGAAGAGGAGAAAAGACATAAGAGCCATCCAGCTGCACAACTCCGCCACAAACAACCTTGCCATGACTTTCGGCATCCGACTGCACAGCTTATACAGTCTGGGAACTACAGAAAGGAGACTAGACAACGTCCTTCGTAGAGGCAGAAATCCAAATGCCAAACAAGGGCAACAGAAAGTTGGTTTTTTGAACACATCAGTCTCCCCAAATCTTTCTCTCCCTGTCTGCTCCTCAGAGATAAACCTTGTACCTATCAAACAGGCTAAAAAAATGAAAGTCAAAACAGTGTAGATGAAAGCTTCCTGCCCACCCAGGTAGACCGCAGTGTCTGAAGTGGTCCAGTCGACAGCAGGGAGCAGGTATCCAATACATCCACCCAAACTTAGCATTAGAGAGTAGATGGAAAAAGCCCTGCGGCTCTCTTCTTCTCCAGGAAAAAGGTCCGAAACCAAGGCCTCCAAAAGGGTGAAGCAGGCTTGACCGCAGAACTCCACTAAACAGATGGCAAGCACCAGCAGTGGGACCTCCAGCCAGTGGCCCTGTCTCTGTGTGAGGATTGTGAGGATGGTGGACGTTTGAGGGATGATCAACAGCCCGAGGAGGACGCCCATGGATAACGCCCATATGAAGGGCCGCCGGCGACCATATTTACTTTTCAAGCTGTCACTCGCCGAACCAATGAGAGGGACAATGATCAGCCCCAACACTGGTCCTACAGCTGAAATGAAACATGAAATTATAATCAGGGAAGAACATCGTTGAGAACACCACCCTCATGTGTATATTTGTGTCTGCTGATTGCATTAAATTGATAGTTCACCCAAAAATATCCTCACGTTGGGAGTTTTGAATGCAGTTTTGGTATTGACCTTATTCTTCATGTATGAGTGGGTGCTGCCATTGGAATCTTTTTGGCTTGAGACTTCCGGGCTCATTCACTTCCATTGATTTTTAGAGGTTAAAACAGCTCGTAATGCTGCTTGATGACATTTGACAAATGACATTTTCTTATTATATTAATCTCTTTTTTATGTATAGTCATGAACACACTTGTTTTTAGAGCAAGTAGTTTGACTGTTTATTATTTCTAGTCAGTTCTCCTGTAGGCAACTGCATCAGAAGTTCTAAAACAATCGCAGAAACGCACTTTTACATTGTTGAATAAGGTCAATACGCATAAAAAGATATTCTGAAGAGTGTTGGAAATTGTTAATCATTGACATCCATAGAAGGGCGAAAAATGCTGAAAGTTAATAGTGATTTCCAACATTCTCAACATGTTTGGAAGCACTTTAGGATAAGCTTTTGTGCAATTGACACCATTTTCTATTGTGAAAATATATATTTTATATACAACAAATATATTGCAATCTTGTGTATTGTAACAAATGATTTTCTTTTTGGCTCGAGTCTTCTGGTCTCATTTACTTTTATTGATTTTTAGATGTTACAAACAGAGTTATTCTGCTTAATGTTGCAAACTGATATTTTCTTATTATATTCTTCTACTTTTTATGTATGGTCACGAAAGTACTAACTCACAGAGTTCAGTAAAGGTTGTAGGTGATTGTATCCCTGCTGAAAAATCCAGCTTAAACCAGCCTAAAATTTCCAGCCTGGTCTTAGCTGGTCAGGCTGGGAGTTGACCAGCTAAAACCAGCTTGACCAGCCAAAACCATAGCTGGTATTGGCTGGTCAAGCTGGTCATTTTCCAGCCTGACCAGCTAAGACCAGGCTGGAAACCAGCTTGGAAATGGCCAAAACCCCTTTAAAACCAGGCTGGTTGACCAGCTAAAACCAACCAACTAGCTTAGGCTGGTTTTTTCAGCAGGGATAGCCTACATTGCGACGGTTGAAAAGAGGTGCTATTTGTGTAGGAACAATGTTTCGGTCATGAGTTATTGATCCGGAAAATACGAATCTGCGAATCTGTTGCCAACTTAATTGAACTTGTTCACAGAGCAAGTATTTTCACCATTTTCAGCCATTTATTATTGCTAGTCATTTCTCCCACAGGCAACTGAATCGGAAGTTCTAAAACAATCGCAAAAACGAGAGCACTACAGCATTGTTGAATAAGTTCAATAGTGAATCTTACATATTTTATGTTAAAAATGTTCATGTATATATGATAAAAATAAATAGCTGTCTACATTTTATGAAGGGATTCCCACAAAGGTCTTCTGAGTAATGATGAAAAACTCGTCCGAGTAATGATATGTGATGAGGTTGCTTTAGTGAGTCACATGTAATAGTTAAGCAATGTTAACTTAATCTAACAGTTTTCTTGTGAAAAAGCAAATTAGAAAGTGAGTCAGAGTCACTTTCAGTAACGTCTGTAAAGTCTGACGGATTCACTTTGTTCAATCGGCAAACGATTCGCGATACTGCTGGTATTTCCGAGAATGATTCAATGGGAGAACCAGTTCATTAGAGTCATTTGTTCGTGAATTGAATACGCTCGGTATCGGTTTGTTTTATGGTCGCGCGCCAAAATATATTCTGGAGGAAAGGCTTGTGTCGTCATATCACAAATAGGTAAGTAACTTACGATTTATGAGAAAACTGATATTTGAGAACTTATATTTTACTTTATGACAAGCATTCTTACACTATAGGCTACTGCTAAGTTCACATACGGATGTTTATGAGTGAGTTGTTCAGTCATTTTTAGGACTACTCCATCTATCGTGAGTCTATCGGGAATTGAAAAAACAATGTTTTAACGACAATATAGACACATCTAAAATGTAAATCATTTGATTTTAACTTCGTTTACTGTACTTTTTACACCCAGCAGTACGTAAGGCACAATATGCCATGTAAGTAGAGCTGCATTGTGATATGTTGTTATTCTGTGATATTGTGTGATAGTATGAACACAATTTCATCTGACCAGATGACGTGAACCTCTCTATTTGGAAGGAATTGATCATTTTAGATTGACTGTGATGATTCTGTAGAGAAGTACATCAGTTTAAATCTTATACATAAACGATCTACAAACATAAAGAAATACAGTAAAGAAATAAAAATACATTGTTTTTCGTACAATGTTTAACTGTACAATGTCTTATGCCTGAATTCTTTTAAAAATCATACAGTCACAGGCCTCAAAAGCACATGTAAATGTAAATTTTGCATATCATTGCATAACACTGCATATCCTGTGGTGTGACTATTGCAAAAGATCACATTGCGCCATCGATGCTGAAACGATATATTTTAAAGATCTGTTAAATTATGAGAAAACACTAGAACTAGGACTTTGTGATTTGGGGGAAATATCTAATTGCGTTTTTTTTTTTTTTTTACACATATTGCGATTTAATTTATGATTTAATTCAAGCTTCAAGCTGATTTTAATTTAATTCAAGCTTCAGCTCAATCTGTAAGTCGTGGCAACAATTCTGCGACAAAATGACCTGTTTTTGTTCCGTGTCTGTGACTTTGAAACCAAAATATTCCCATATTACAAATGCTGTTTTTCTTTGATATTAATTAGTTTATTAAGGCTTCTAAAGAAGCAGACACCATAATCCCACTTGTCATTTTTTTTATTGTGGGCGTAGTTCAGATGCACAATTCTGATTGGTCAATTGGCTAGTTATAAAGCACTGGTCAGATCAAACGATTTCAGTATGATTTCCTTGACGTAGGGTGTTGTGGGGAGTCGTAAATGACAAATGAATGTCGTGACACAAGATTTAATAATTTCTTCTTGTGTAATGTGACAGTTCACGACAACCAATACCATGTCTGCGATGCCTCACAACACCATCGCAGAAAGTCTAGCATGTTTAATTTTCTGAAGCTTAGCGGGCTGGTTTTGAAGCACTTCACTTCAGATGTTATTCGTTATTTTTGTTTACATATATATTTTATATTGCAGCCTCTTGCGATTAACTAATCAATTAAATAAATAATTGCGATTGAGATTCGATTAATTGCACAGCCCTAACTGATACAGTGTTTTGCTGAATTATTTAGGCTTCTTACATTATCCCAAATGTGTCAAAGAATGTTCAAATCTATAGAGAAATAACCAATTTTAACTAGTGACACGTTCCGTGATTTTGTGGGCATGCTATGACGTTAAACACACTCAATTTACGGTTTGTTTTATATAAAATGGTCTACAGAAACACTAAAAACACTTTAATATGTTGTGCGTTTGATTAGACTTCACAGAGCAGTGTTATGAGTAGTCATGGGCAGTCAAGCTTTACCCCAGTCAAGGTTTTAAAAACGCTAAAATTTTCTGTTATACCGTTCCTAAGGTATATGTAAGGTTTTTTATTATGTGTTTTTTTAAATGTGCTGTAAAGAAATTTGTGTTATTAAAAGTAATGAAGAGAGCAGAAGTCAATGATTTATTTTAATTATTTAGCCTGACATGTTTATTGGTCTAAAAAAAAGTTTTTTTTTTTACCCAGACAATTGAACTTATTTTAAGAACTTATTTTAGAGCAGTAATCATAATATCGTAATATCGTGATATCGTGATATTTGTATCCAAGGTTATCATACCGTCAGAAACGTATACCGGCCCATGCCTATGAGGCGGATAAGCAGCATAAGATGACATTGTGCTATGACATTTAGTCGTTTAAAATGTCCTCCAAAAACAGCTTTGACCATCAGCTCTTTTTGAGTCACTTACCAAGTACCATGGTCATGAAGCGTTCCTCCACCCCAGCCTCCAGCAGCAGAGGTGGGATGTAGATGGTCCCAGCAGCCAAACAAACCTCCAGGCCACATGTTAATGCGTTAATCAAGAACAACTGTGAGGTCCTGCCATGCATGTCCAGATTCTCCACTCGTCCACCTCTTGCCTCTCTCTTTTCCTCCTTTCTTTTCCTTCCTTGCTTTAAACTCTGTAGTAATTAAAGAAATGGTTCAGTCATTTTGTACTATTTTTATATTGATGCATTTTCTGTATTTTGTGATTCACAATTTTTTTCAGTTTATTTATGGTTGTGAATTGCATTATGGGTTGTTGATCTCTGCTCTGTCGACTTTTGATGTCAAAAAAACAACTCTACATTTTAACAATTGACTTTTATTGAAATGTTAGTAGTTTGAAATAATATAATGTATAAGAAATAATAGAGAATTAAGTCTGTAACATAACAGAAAATGTACTGGCTTTATTACAAGGTTTTTGTAGTGCAACATACAACAGCAACCCATACAATATATCACTTCAAAGTTAAAATACCAAATCGTATTACATTAAATTTGCCATGGCTAATTTCCTAATTTATTCGCTAATATTTAAAAATAACTAGAATATGTTGCTTTAAAACATATTATTTAATGATGCAGTATCACTTTTAACATTTTATAATAAACTTAATTTAGTAAAACATAAACAATCCCATTTATAACACAATGGATTTCAATGCTGAATACACAAGTCGAGCTGCTTGATTTGTTAGTCAATGTCTTGTGCATTGTCCTCTATATAGTGACATTATTTAAATTTTAAGTCTGATTCATTTGCAACATTTAACCCTCCTCCGCACATATTTTAATGGTACATGACAAAAATGATTCCACGTGAGTTTTTGGTTCTTTTGGGAACATTTTATTGTTAAAAGTTGTTTTTGGTTTGACCCCCACCCCAACCCCAAAATATTTTTTTGTTGCAACGATATGCAAAAATGGTACAAAATCACAGAGAAAATTCTTCACATATTATATATCAAATATCATGAGTCAGTGAACAGAGAGCAATAATAATTACAAATCTTATTCAAATTGTAACAGAATCATTAAGGAAATAGGGAATAACACATAAAACATATACAATGCTCAGCATAACTGGGTACACCCTATTTTGAAAATGAATATTTTTATCCATTTATCTGCAAATACAGGTCATATATTTTGGTGCACTTGAACAAAACAGATTTATTAAACTGATATATTTATTAAAATAATATTTTATTCACCGAACATCTTTAGAAATAGAAGATAATACAGTACATTTAAATTCATTTGATTTGTGAGGGGTGTACTCTATGCTACGCACTGTATATAGTGGTTTGTTGCTGGTCTATATATTTGACCCCTATTTTGTGTGCTGCCTGCTGTGTAAACTAATCACTTAAATGATAGTCAGAGCTACTTTTTGAACTTCTGAAGTTATTTTTTTTTTTACACTTCTGCTCAAACCTTGTTCTCCTCACTACAGTCTATCTCATTGTCCTCAGATGGGATTTTCCTAACTCTGGGATCCTGCTCTTTACTTCCATAAAACAAGCTTACATCCATTTTTCTGTCAAAATATGTTAAAAAGTAAAATTAAATGAAAATAATACAATATGTAATAATGATAATATGTGAAAATGCCCACATATAATGTCAGTAAACACATCTTGAAAAGTACCACTTATTGCACAACATTGCCCTGAGGCAACGAAAAGAAAATTTAAATTTCTAAACATGTAACATAAAAAAAACTTCATAAAACCTGACAAAAGGCTTCTCTACAACTTCACAAATACACACATTTTTGTACAGTTTATGTTACTTTAAATGAGGTTAATTTAGCAAATGATCTTAACTTCTCCAACCATGTGGTTCTGTCACCATGAGTCAGAAAATTAAGTTCCACCTTCAAACGGTTTTAGTTGGCTTTTTGTAGCTCTTCAATTAAACAAAGAAACATAAGGTTATGCTAAATTCGAAATGACGATCTCTTTCAAAGGCATTCGCTCCCAACCAACACCCCATCATTCTCTCTCTCTTTTCAGATGGGATGGCGGGCCAAACCAAAGGTTACCATGGGCCAACTTTAACATCAAAAATGTTAATAAATCTCACTTTGTTGAACTTTTCAAGGCTATTTCTGTTGGAAAAAAGATTAAGGTCTCATAATGCAATCCCAAAGATAAATAAACAGGAAAAAATACAAAAAATGAATTTAAAAAAAATATGGAAAACTCTTAATTTATGGATATTTTTTACAGTGTACAATTAAAGAGACAGTTCACCCAAAAATGGTCATTTATTTATCAATTGCTCACTCTGAAGCGGTTCCAAACCTGTTAAACACAAAATATTTTGTGATATTTTGAAAAAAGGATGGCATCAGGTAGCCATTTCCTGCATCCCAATTCTCCTACTTACAGTATACTACGTCCTAAAAGTATGTACTTTTTTGTCAAGAAAAAGTACATACTATTGAGAGTGTAGCAGAAGTGTATGCAAGCTTTTGGGAGACACTACTTCCTCATTAACAGACTGCTATTTTACTTGCCCTGTCAATCATCTCAACACATCATCCACATTTCTTTCATATTTAATTTCCAACTATATTGGAGCAGCAGGTTAATCTGGATATTCATAAGTCTTTAATGCAGGCAAATCTTATTTGCATAATTATGCATTCAGTATTAAATGGCAAAACACTGTAAACACTGTCCCAATGTAATGTGGACATAGTGGTTAGAGTAGGGACTAATAGAAATAGTAATTGAAATACTCATTTCAACATACTATGATTTGGCACACACTAATTCTATTTTCTGAATACTATTTAGTACAGATAGTATGCGAATTGGGATGCGATTGACTTCCATGTTTTGATTTTCCTACTGTGGAAGTAAAAATGGCTACCAGTTTCCAACATTCTTCACAATATCTTCTTTTGTGTTCAATGGTGAAAATAATTATTGCTTAATTCTTGAGTGAACTATCCCTTTAATGGTCACATGAAGAGCTTTAAAATGTGCAGTTTTGTTCGATATGTGACATAATTTCAATTGAAACATGAAGATTCTGCTATATAGCTAAATTTGGATTTTTAAGCACACTAGCTTATAGATATCCCTAATTCTAACATACTAATCCTAACATCTTAAAAAAACTTTATTTTGATTTCACTGGCACTTTTAAGCTGTAACACCCCCCGAACAAAATAATGCACATGATTTAAATCTGATGCAACTCCAGATCCTAACACAAATGAGCTAAATGGAGTAAGAAGGCTGTGAATATGTTATGAATCATACATCGACTGTATTTCCCAATTTTCTCAAGAACTTCACGTTTACTCAAGTATATTGCAAGGCTGAGTTTCCTATTTAAGCTGACAGAGATCAGAAATGGTGTCATGTGTTTATGAGCGTTGACACCAGGATGTGTGACGGAATATTACACCCCTTTAGTCAACACAGCATGTTTGTTCAGGACTATAAAATAAGGTGACTTACTTAGCACACAACTGCTGATCTTTGACCTTGAAGTGTGTTGCGAGGAACAATATGTACTAATCACAGTGTATCTACCAGACCAGATTGATTGATAGCGGACTTAGCACAGTCTTGATTGTTTTGGAAACTTTAAAGGGTGGGAATAAACAAAAAAAAATGCATGTGTAGGAATAATTTCCACAGTGTCAGCGATTTTTTTTTTGCCAGTTTCAGATTACCATTACTTACAACTCTAAGTGTGATTGTGGGTTTTTTCCAGTTAATAGACTCATTAAATAGCTTTCTATGGTTTGTAGAAATTTGAGTCGCCTGTTTAGTACACACTGATGTAAACGCCAAAAAAAGATCCACTGACACAATTATATTTAGCCAATTAAGCAAATCGCAAATCTCATGTTTCAGTTAATCTCATGAAAGTTAAGAACAAGGAAATAAAGCGTGTTTATTGAGGGTTTTAGAATTATGGCACTACTTTAATCATATTTAAGTGCATTTTCCTACACTTAAAAAAATGTAGGCTTCCACACAATTCCTTCATGTTGCCCCAAAACAAACCAATTTATTGTTTTTTCAAATTTAAGTGGATTGAACATAAAACTAGGGGCGCTGCTGGGGAGGGAAAGTTAGAACGATTCTAAGTGCCCATGCCATTTTGAGGCTCCCTGAGTTACTATTAGGGCCCCCCCAATCTCCCCAACACTCCAACCACTCCACTGCCCCCACGTTCTTGACTTTCGTTCGTGACACTACCAACTAGATATTGGATGATAACCGTTTTCAAGGTATACCGTGGTTTGGAAAAGTCAAGGTTTTAAAATCGGCAAATTTTTCTGCTATACCGTTCCTAGGGTATGTGTAAGATTTTTTTATTGACATTTTTTGTTGTTTTTTTAGGACAACAGTATCGCCAACAGAAAGATCTCCAAAGATTCTGTTTTAAATTGTACTGAAATCTGTGTTTTTGAAACAAATGAAGACAGCAGAATGATTGATTCAATGATTTATTTAAATTATTTAGCCTGACATCCGAGCAGGCACACAACTTTATAAGAAGTTAATATTAGGTTAGATGTAGGTCGTGACTTCAGGTGACCAAAAATCATTGCCTAGCCAGCATCTAAGGACAACTTTAATTTGATGTCTAATAACGATGTTGATTTTAGGTTGTGTTACAAAGTGACCAAAATCCAACATCGAGCCAACATCATAAACCAACGTCATATTGACGTAAAAAATTGACATTTATTCGTCAGGTATGGCAACCAAAATCCATCGTCTGATAGACGTCATAGTGGTAACGTCCACCCATCGTCAAGCTGTAACATCATTAGACGTTGATATTTGGTTGATTTTAGGTTGTGTTGGAAAGTGACCAAAATCCAACGTCGAGCCAACATCTTAAACCAACGTCATATTGACGTCAAAAATTGACATTTATTCGTCAGGTATGGCAACCAAAATCCAACGTCTGATAGACGGCATAGTGGTAACGTCCACACATGGTCAAGCTGTAACATCATTAGACTTTGATATTTGGTTGATTTTAAGTCGGACGTTGGGTTCTGATGTCAACCCTATTTTCAATTCCAAACAAAATGCAACGTCCCCCATTGGGGTACAATGTAAATCTGATGTCATGTTGATGTCCTGTGCCTGCTGGGATGTTTACTGTTCCAAAATATGTAAAATATTTCTCAAAATAAAATATATTGTGTTCAAAGGTGAAAAAAGTTTTTGTTTTTTTACCCAGACATTTAAAAAGAATATATTTTAGAGCAGTAATCACAATACCGTGAAACCGGGATATTTTTATCCAAGGTTATCATACCATCAGAATCTTAAATCGACCCATGCCTACTACCAACCCCCCCCCCCCTCCCCTTCACTTTTGTCCGCGACCCATCTCTGCCCCCCCACCCCCCTTCATTTTCACCAATGACACTCCACCCCATCCCCCCTCCCCCAAATTCACTTTCGTTCGAGACAGTACCATACCCCCCTCACCCCCCCTCTTCACTTTCGTCTGCGACCATCCAACCCACCCCCCCTCTTCACTTTCGTCTTTCATTTTTTTGGAGTAGGGCTGCTGATATAGGAAAAAAATCTGACATTGCGATATTTTGTTTTGCTGCGATATATATTGTGATATAAATACTATTTTACCAGATGACTTTAATAGCTCTATCTGGAAATAATTCATTCATTTAGTTATAAATGTCATTTCATAAACTCATTTTCTTGGGAGTCTTAATAGAATTCGGCAACGGTAATGGAGTAATCAAATGTATCATAGCACTGTATAGTCTTCATATTAATAATTCTATACATTTAACCTTCATTTATGGTGACATGGTGGCTCAGTGGTTAGCACTGTCGCCTCACAGCAAAAAGGTCACGGGTTTGAGTCCCGTCGGCATTTCTGTGTGGAGTTTGCATGTTCTTCTCATGATAGCGTGGGTTTCCTCCGGTGCTCCGGTTTCCCCCACAGTCCAAAGACATGCAGTATAGGTGAACTGAAGAAACTAAATTGGCCGTAGTGTATGAGTGTGTATGGATGTTTCCCAGTACTGGGTTGCAGCTGGAAGGGCATCCTCTGTGTAAAACATATGCTGGATAAGTTGGCGGTTCATTCCTCTGTGGCGACCCCTGATGAATAAAGGGACTAAGCCGAAAGAAAAATTATAAATGAATAATTGAATAACCTTTATTTAGTTACAAACTATCAGCGTTCCTTATCTCTGAATGCTTTAAACTCTTCTGAAATCCTCACACAATCACAGGCCTTAAAAGCACATGCAAATGATAAATTTGTACTCTATTATGGTTATACTTTGCAACTGTGGCTCCTGGTGAAAAAATCAACTCCACATTGCAGATCCTGCGATGTGACTATTGCATATGTGCACATTTTGATGCTGAAATGATATATTATGCAGCCCTATTTTGGAGTGTAGAAATCTTATTACTATTAGGGTCAAAGACAAGAAAATTATTAACAATCTGTTGCACTGCTTTTAATTTATGCTTATTTTTAAAACGAAAAAAGATTATATTTTTCACTATTATTAATATAAAAGTTTTCATTTACAATATTTTATAATTAAAATAATCATTAAATAATAGTTTAAAAGTAATAATGTTATTCGAATATTTCTCTTCATTTATTTTGCAGTAAACCTGAGATCTCTCTTGAAAAACTACTTGCCTAACTACTTGAACTAAGGGTATTGTATTTTTTCCCCTCATTGTTATAAACCAAAACATTAAAAGTGCTAAAGTATTGTGCATAAAGAGTCATTTTACACTATTGAGTAATCATAATACTAATTAAATGTTCATTTTCATTCATTCATTTTCTTTTCAGCTAGTCCCTTTATTAATGCAGGGTTGCCACAGTGGAATGAACCACCAACTTTCCAGCACATGTTTTACGCAGCTGATGCCCTTCCAACTGCAACCCATCTCTGGGAAACATCCATACACACTCATTCACACTCATTCACTACGGACAATTTAGCTTACCCAAGTCACCTGAACCGCATGTCTTTGGACTTGTGAGGGAAACCGGAGCACCAGTAGGAAACCCAAGCGAACATGGTGAGAACATGCAAACTCCACACAAAAATGCCAACTGACCCAGCCGAGGCTCGAACCAGCGACCTTCTTGCTGAGGCGACAGCACTACCTACTGCGTCACCTAAATAAATTTTGTACAACTGTATTTTTGGATCAAATAAATTCAGCTTTGGTGAGAATAATAGAGTTTAAAACAAAAAAGCTCACTTTACTATAAGTTTTCATTATTTTTTGTCCGTAAATTTACTAACAACTAATTTACTACAAACTAATAATGAGCAATACTTGTAGGATTTATCAATTAATCATAGTTCAGCCTTTACTAATGCATAATTATAATCCAAATGCATGCTTGTTAACATTGTTAGCGATTTCCTGTAGAATCTACAGTAACTTACTGGCAGCAGTTCGCCAGTAAAACTTACTGTGAATCAATTACAGCATAAATACTGTATTTACATTTACAGCACCATTTATCTTGCTCTATGTGTATTTACAGTATTATATATCTTTACTGTACAATAACTTTAAAATACAGTAACATTACTGTATAACTGTCCTACAGTAATATACAGTTATATTACAGTTAAATACTGAGTAATTTACAAAAATTGTTAGTGTAGTTGAAGCACTGAGTAAGACTAACTAACAATGAACAACTTCATTACCGTTAACTAATGTAATAAATGTATTGTTCATTGTTTGTTCATGTTAGTAAATATATTAACTAACAAACTAACATTAACTAGTCCAACCTTATTCTAAAGTGTTACCAAATTACTTTTCAATGCCTTTATACTAGTTCAAACTTACAAAATTCAGAAGCAATGATGACTTATTCATTGACACGACAGTAACCACTATAACGTCCTCTTTTCACAGTGCATTGTGAGCTCATTGAGAAGGAAAGAAACACGTCTTTAAAGCACTATATGCACAAACACGATTGACTTTAACTTTTATGAGTGACACTCGTTTATTTGGCTGTCAACCATATATGTTGGATTCCTGCCTAAGCTAAGAGTAAAAAGTCTTAAGTATAAGTTAAATCAAACATAACTGAACCTTGAAAGGTTTTAGACAGGGAAAAAGCACCGAAGCGGATCACATCTTACCTGACGCTGCCTTTGACAGGGGACTTCAGGTACTGGAACATTTTTTGTTTCTTAAATTGACATTGGGTTTGATCGAATAAACCTGTTTTGGAACAAAATTAGCAAGCGTTTTAATTGTTAAAGAAAAATTATTTTGACCAAAATGATTATATAATTAAATATTGTACAGTTCTATAATTTATTTATAACATTTTAAATATTAACATTCATTTTACTGGTCTATAAAGAAAATTAGCATATATACAGTGATGCATAACAGTCATTTAATCAATTATTCAAAGAAAGTTATCTTTTTTATGATTTTATGGTTTTACAGCTACAGGTGCATCATCCGCTTCACATCATCAAATATTATACGATAAAAGTAGACAGAAAACAGCAGTTGACATACATACGTCTGATTTCCATGCGAAAGTGTAAACTGAAGTGTCGTCGCTGTATTGCTGTGGCTGTATTGAGTCCCATGTGAACGTGTCCAAACTTACAGTGACATGAGTTGAAGTTAAAGATCAGCAGTTGCAGGAGCGCAGCAGGAAGTGGGCGGGACAAGCTGTGAGAACACACACACACACACACACACACACGACTGGAGCCACATCATAGACACTGAGCCCGATGAGCTGCATTCTTCAGCAGTTTCAGCTGCTCATCAATAAAGCTTCCAACACATCAGTACAGGTGTGTTTCCA
Organism: Danio kyathit; assembly: GCA_903798195.1. Lineage (NCBI taxonomy): Eukaryota > Metazoa > Chordata > Actinopteri > Cypriniformes > Danionidae > Danio > Danio kyathit. Next base: position 44,950,384 of record LR812529.1, read on the forward strand.
GTTATATTACAGCTTCCTTTAATGAAGTATTTACAGTAAACTGTCTGTCTACCTGTTTGTTTGTCTGTCCCTATTGTTTATCTTTATATCATCCATCCATCTATACCTATTTGTTGTTATTTCATCCATCCATCCAACTATACTTATTTGTAGTCTTTCCGACCGTCCCTTCGTCAAAGAAGGCTTTGGAGTGGCCTAGCCAAAGTCCTGATCTAAACCCAATTGAGATGCTGTGACATGAACTTAAAAAGGCGGTTCCTTTAATGGACATCTATCCATCCATCCATCCATCCATCCATCCATCCATCCAACCATCCATCCATCCATCCATCCATCTAATCCCTATTGTTTGTCTATCGATCTGTGTTTCTTCTTATTGTTTGTCTTTATATCCATTCATCTATATCTATTGTTTATCTATCCATCTATACCTATTTGTATACCTAGTTATTTCATCCATCCATCCAACTACACTTATTTGTATGCTTTCCATCCATTCTTTCCTCTATCTGTCCATTAAAGAAAACTTTGGAGTGGCCTGATCAAAGTCCTGACCTGAATGAGATGCTGTGGCATGACCTTAAAAAGGTGATTCATGCTCGATGTGTTTACTTGTGTTAATCTTGAAAAATGCAACAAAAAAAATCAGTAAGAGGCAAACACTTTTACACACACATCTGTCTTTCTATTCATCCAACCATATACATATATAATATATATTGTTTGTCTTTATATTTATCCATCCATCAATCTAAACCATTTCCATCAGTCCAACTACACTTATTCGTAGTCTTTTCATCCATTTGTCAAAGAAGGCTTTGGAGTGGCCTAGTCAAAGTCCCAACCTGAATCCAATTGAGATGCTGTGACATGAATTTACTGTACTGTACATTTACTATAAATGGTCTATCTATCTATCTATCTATCTATCTATCTATCTATCTATCTATCTATCTATCTATCTATCTATCTATCTATCTATCTATCTGTCTGTCGTCTTTCTATCCACCCGTCCACCTGTTCCTATATTCATTTATCCATCTATTGTTTATCTTTATCCATCAATCCATCTATACCTATATATTGGTATTCCATCTGCCAACTACACTTATTTGTAGTCTTTCCCTCCATCCGTTCGTCTGTCTTTCTACCATCATATTGTTTGTCTTTATATGTCCATCCATCAATCTAAACCTATTTGTAGTGTTTCCATCCATCCAACTACACTTATTCATAGTCTTTCCATCCATTTTGGAGAAGGTTTTGGAGTGGCCTAGTCAAAGTCCTGACCAGAATCCAATTGAGATGCTGTGGCATGACCTAACTGTACATTTACTGTAAATGGTCTATCTATCTATCTATCTATCTATCTATCTATCTATCTATCTATCTATCTATCTATCTATCTATCTATCTATCTATCTATCTATCTATCTATCTATCTATCTATCTATCTATCGTCTTTCTATCCACCCGTCCACCTGTTCCTATATTCATTTATCCATCTATTGTTTATCTTTATCCATCAATCCATCTATACCTATATGTTGTTATTTCCATCTGCCAACTACACTTATTTGTAGTCTTTCCCTCCATCCCTTTGTCTGTCTTTCTACCATCATATTGTTTGTCTTTATATCTGTCCATCCATCAATCTAAACCTATTTGTAGTGTTTCCATCCATCCAACTACACTTATTTGTATGCTTTCCATCTGTCCATCCTTTTCTCAAAGAAGGTTTTGGAGTGGCCTAGTCAAAGTCCTGACTTGAATCTAATAGAGATGCTGTGGCATGGAAGTGAATGCTCGAAAACCCTACAGTGTGGCTGAATTATATCTATATTGTTTGTTTCTATCCATTCATCCATCCATCTGTCGTATTGTAATTTTGTTCTTTGTAAATTAGTAAAATATATTACATATATGTAAATAAGATGTATATTTAATGTAGTCTTTCAATGATTATAAAGTTTAAACTCAATGTAATTTATTTAAGTTGCTAAAAACACCATAACACTGTCACTGCATGATGTGTTAACTTCTGCCCCATGAGTACAAAAATGTGGATGGTTCAGTTTTATTTCCTTTTGAGAAATCCACATTTATCAAGAGTAGGCTATATCTCCAATTTCAACACATTGTTGAATCAGCATTAAAATAGAGTGTCACATGTGGGTTGAAGGCGTTGTATCACACATTTACAGTACACACAAAAGCTTATATAGAAAGATTTAATAAAACTTTGATTTTGATATTGCTACCAACTTTTTCCACGACAGCAAGCACAAAAAACTTCTCTGAAATAGATTGTAAATGATTAAACATCCGTTTAGATGCTAAAAATATAACAGCAACCACTCTATTTTTGAAAGTCTTCTGCTTCTCACTTTCATGCAGGCTTAGTTGACATATTTCACACGGTGTACGCTTGTTTTGCACCTCTAGCCTTTAAACTTCCTTCACAGTTCTCAGAAACATTGTCATCTTTTTCTGATGACCGTGTTGAATAGTTAGGTTTTCATCGTAACTTATTTTACTTTTTTATTTTGAAGGGGAGTGGTCTACTAGTAATGCTCAAAAATAATCGTATGGTTGACCAAACATCCTTGAGTATGTGTGAAACAGGCATCAAACAGCAAACACTATGTTGTCAACACTGACACCGTGTGTTAGAATTTAGTATCACAACTGCTCTTCTAATTGACTGCCATAGTAATGCGTATGGAAACCAAAATGACAAACAGAATTAACTATGTACATACCATTACTGCCGTTTAGTCACATTGTGTTCAGATATCTCCTGCAGATATGATTCTGTTTACAGGCGGTCAGTGTTTTCATTGGATATAGGCCAGAACATCTTCGTGAATGATTAAAAGTTAAAAGCATAGTTCACCCAAGACCGAAAATGTCCTCATTATTTACTCGCGTTCAAGTGGTTTAAAGCTTTTGTCAGTTTCTTTTCTTTTGTTGAACACAAAACAAGAATATTCTGAATAATGTTCCATGCAAAATACCATGGAAGTCAATGGCTGTTTTTTCCTGTGTTCAGCAGAAGAAAGGTTTGGAACAAGTGGAAAATGTGGAAATGATGCCAGAATGTGCATTTTTTTGGTGAACTAACCCTTTAAATTAGGATGGATATGGATTTTTAATGAACAAAAGATGCTAATGGAGTTCTTATAACAAGCTTTTTCTAAATTGCTTGAATCCAGCACCAAATAAATAAAAATTATCCATTAACAAAACTATATTAAATCTTCAGATCATGGGTTACTGAAGTTTAACTTAATATTATGGTCAGTTTGACTGATATAAGCTGAGAAAAGTTCAACTGATTAAACTAAAACAGTGCGCATGAGTTTACTTTTTAGAGTGTACACTGATTGACAATAGGACATTATTTCACCCATATTTTGGCATTTTATTTCAGAAAAGTTTTTGGAAACATTGAAGTAGATGCGTACTTTTAATACCAATTTTACTTTAATGCGGACACCGAAATGAGGCATCTCATCTTTAATATGATTTTAAATGGTTGCATGAAGCATTTAACATTCTTAAAGGGACAAAAGAATATTTTCTATAGATAGATATATTAGTGCCTCTAAACTTTAATGATTTTATTTCCTGTCAAACTATGCAAGTCAATGGCTGTTTTTTTTTCCCCACAACATTCTTCAAATTATTTTCTTTTGTGTTCAATGGATCAAATAAACAAGTTTGAGTGGAGAAAAAAGCCACAATTAGCATTTTTGGGTGAACTCTTGTTCTTGACTAATAATTGAAGCTAAAAAAGGTTGAAGCTTTTATCCAGAGAGCTATGAATAATGTTTTCTTTATTACAAATGTTGAACACTAGATTGGGGGGTGGTTGGTTTTGATGGATGAAAACGCTTAAATGAGCTGCTAGTTTCCAGGGTTTCTGCAAATCAAATTTGATTTCCTTATGAATAAAATTTTAGACTTCTACAGGGCTAAACACTAATTATTAAAATTATTTCCAATCACCCGGTAACTTCTATAGTTTTTGTATTAATGATAGATCATTTAAAGGGATATTGCGGATTAGGGAATTTAATTTGGAGAATTTGCTGTAAAATGTCTAAAAGCTGTTGTGTATAGCATCTCTTCGCAATAAAATCTTGAATACGAATATATAAAGTTGAGATTGATTATAGGTGTCTTGTCTATAGGTCACCTGTCTTCGCCTGAAATGTGTGATGTTTGCCTATGGTCGGAGGGGTCCAATTTCGCTGCATACAACGCTTCATCATCATCATCATCATCATCATCATCATCATCAGGTGATTGGGAGTCAGCCAGATTGGGTAGTTTTACTTGGACAAAGGGAAATTAAGACCGGTTTAAAATGATTAAAATCTACAATACAATATTTCTTTGAATGTAAGGCCTAAAATAAGACATTTTAAGACTGCAAACACCCTGAGTTTCACATTTTAAAAATTAAAAACTGATTTTGCACCAAAAAAAAAAAAAAAAAAAGTACAACAGATTCTCATTAAAATGAAGATACATTTTATTTTTTTTCTTAAAAAAAAACAAACAATACAAAAAAAATCTGAGGAGGAATAATGAAACAAACCAACCAACCAATCAAAAAAAAAAAATAAAAAAATTAAAATCAAGCACAAAAAACAAAACATTCATGTTTTTGGACAGCTAGGTTAAAAACCAATTCATAGACAGCACAAGTGGAAAATATTCAGAGACGCCTGGCAGAAAGGATCGAACCGTGTCAGAATGCCATGTATGCGCTGTAGACGGAAAAGCCCCCCCCCCTAAAATGCATCATGGGATACAAATCAAACGTGTCTGGAATAAAAAAAAAAAAGCAGCAACAGAAATATATATATATGAGCAAACACACAAAGTATGAATAATACAATTCTTCTCTATCCTCACAGTGCACATGCGTCACGACAGCACATCTGATCCAGGGCTAAAGAACAACACTCGACTCTTTAAAACGTTAGTTGCGCAGTTGAAGAGATTTCTCAACGTTTGGCAATACAATCTCAGGACAAAAAGGGCACAAGTCAAAAAATACCCTCGCTGTTTGAATGTTTAGCTTCGCAGTGACTATTTAAAATAAAGAAACACAGGCTTTGTAAGGCAGAAAGTGTGCGAGACCTCGGATTACAATTAATCGTTTTAAGGCCCAACTCGCACTGCGCCCCTCTTTTGAGAAAAGAGATGACAGCATTCATACTGCAGCTTCTATAAGAGATGATCGAGAAAAAAAATTAAAATAAAATAAACACGCACATTACAGACATCAGAGGGAACATGATTCTTGAAGGAATATTTACGGTTTAAAATGAGTCTAGCTTGATGAATGGTACATCGGTTACCAGCGAAAACAGTTGTTTTATTTATACCTCATGAAAAAACTTGCACTTAAAAGGAGCAAACATCGTATGTGTACCATGTAAACTTCCATTTTTAGTGCACAACGAACGCAATCAAAAATATTTTCATAATGACAACGTGACATATTACTTTATTAAAATACTAAATGCATTATGATTCATAACTACAGGAATAGAGAAGGTTTATTTAAAAAGGGTAAAACTAAAAAATATTGAGTCGCAAACCCTGGATAACATGTGTACGACAATGACGACAAAAGTAATTGTGAAAACATGAGCATTAGATACCAGTTTCTCCATCTTTAACCGCAAAGAGCAGTGAGCGCATGTGGAATAATTACAAAAACGAACCGCTAGTTATCAAAAACGCTGTGAACTATTACGAATTGCGAAACTTCCTAACGAATGGCTTCCTAGAGAGAAATCACTAATACACAAAAGCATTGGACCTCATTCAGAAAACAGTCGCAAAACTACTCGTACGTAAAAATGTCGTTTTTTTTTTTTTTTCGTAAAATTCTGAAATTCGGATCCACAAATAAACTTTTAAATTGTGTGTAAATTGCAGTAAATAAACTGCAAGGTTGGTCGAAAATTGCATTTGCAGCCCAACACGCAATTAGGTATTAAAACGAAAACTTGTGGCCATTGCAATAATTCACGCAAGAATAGTTTTACGAATATTTTTGCTCAGAAACGCGCTTCAAGAAAGAGGACCAACAGTCGCAACAATGGCAAGTGGACGTTAAGCTTTATAATACATGTTACAGAAATGAACGAGCGCAAAAAGCATTATTATCATTTTTTTTTTGGGAGAGCACAGTCATGTTATTACCCTGGGCGAGCAGCGATGCTATTGGTTGGAACAATGGGCTTCCCTCGAGATTATATACCCATAAATAAACAGACTCAGACACATTTTACTCAATAATATATATATAGATATATACGCTCACAAGTTCTGGGAAAAATGTCCTTTGCGATATGGAAATTACAGGCCAAAAGAAAGAAAGAAAAAAAAAAACAAAAGTTCAAACCGTTGAGCCAGGCCACAACAGACACTGAAAGAAAGAAAAAAATCTGAAAACAAACTCAAAATAATAAACTAAAATAAAAGCAGAGAAGGGGGAAAGAGAGTGTAAAGGGAAAGAGAAGAAAGGGCCGCTGTTATTAGCATGGCTAGTCTTCCCCGGATGGAGCCTCCTCTTCTGAGCCATCCTCCTCTTCGTCTTCTTCCTCGTCTTCAGGGGCTTCATCCTTCGTCTTTTTGGATGGAGGAGACTCTTTCTTCTCCACCTCGTCTTCCTCCTCTTCTTCGGCAGGACTCTCGGCTTCCTCTTCATCTTTAGGCGAGGATTTCTCCAGCGCTTTAGCTGCGCTCGGGCGCCCTTTACCTTTGCCTTTCATAGGGCTGGGGTTCACTGAGGGACAAACAGACATGTTAGCACTACTACTCAAAACTTTTACATTCATATTTGTTTAGTTTTTAACAAAAGCATATAAGATTTCATACAGCATAGTAGGGTTGTGCCGATAGACGATAGTATCGTGTATCGACGATAGGCAAAGATATAGCAGAGAGCTGAGACTTATGACGATTTTAAAGACGATATTTAGCTCGTTTCGCATCAATGTAGACCCATTACATGTTTTACTTGCATTATTGAATAAACTGAATAGTATTGTTATTTTTAATCTTCATCATTAATAATAAATGAACCACAAATAATTTGACCGCTTCAGGTGTTTGCATCAACATCACTTGACCAACTCTCTTGCGCTCTCTCCTTCTCTCAGCAGCAGCTGATGCGCGCGCTGCACGGGAGGGCACTACACAGCCACATCTCACAGCCAATTGATTTGCAACTTTGTTGCATAAAAGTAATAGGCTAAATAACAAAACGGGATTTAATTAAGAAACAAGTTAAATAAAACTATTTGTAAAAACGAAACAAACGAAAAAGAAAATTAAAGAACTAAGCTCAAATGTTCTGGAATAAAAGGTGTTGCGGTAATACACAATCATTGGTCATTTGAGACAGCAGTCCTGCAAGATTCTCTTATGCTTTCACAAAAAAGTTATTTATCTTTCATTTATATCCGTTATTAAAAGCCTATTTAAGTTTTAAGTTGGCCTATAGCCTATTTTTTTAGTGCATGTATTGACTGCTTCTTTAAATACACGGAATACATGTGCCTTATTTGGGTTCAATTCGATGGAATGATAAACACGGACATACGCATTTGTTTAGAAAATAGCCTATTTATTTATTTTTTTAAATGTTAGGCCTATATTTATTTATAGGCTATAAATGTTTATTTTATTTAAACTAGCCTATATATATATATATATATATATATATATATATATATATATATATATATATTAAATTAAATTACAACCTGCACTTTACCATTCATTTTGGCTTTAACGAATTCTTGAACAGACAATTAATAACTTATCAAAGAACATTTTACTGAGCTCAGTGAAAAATGTTTCATACATAGGCCTATACGGTAAAAAAAAAATAGCCTGTCTAAAATGAAACCATTTCTCTTATCAGAAAACAACAAACACATATCCCGAAGTGCAACATTGTGTTACATTTTAACAAATACAAATGTGACAGTTTGATGACTATTTTTGTGATGATGATGAGACCTGAAGCCTCGTCGCACTCAACTGAACAAAAACATGATGAAAACGCCTTCACCGCACAGAAATAGTCACCCGCGGTCGGCGAGTCCTCCCGCCTGAAAGGACCTTAATGCGCCATTGTTTCTTCTGTGTGTAGATAAATACCATTTCATTTGCTTTCATTTATTTTAAGTCACCATCAAATCTTGTCCTGCGCCGCAATGTTGCATCAAAGTCTTGTTTTAAATAATTTTGCTCATTGAGCTGTAAGAGCACAGTACTTTGCATTGGTTTGAATTATTTTCCAAAATAAAACGTAATACAAATGAAGTAGATTATTAAACAAGTAAAAAAAAAGCCAAAAGGTAAATACGTTTAGAAATAGTTCAATAAATGAACAAATAAGTAAACATAACACTATTGCGGCCCCATGCGATAGTATCGTGTATCGGCGATCTTACAGGGGGACAATATGGCGATCTGAAAATTTTGTATATCGCCCAACACTACAGCATAGTATTGATACAAACATTATTTGTATTATTATTTTTTTTTGTACAAGTATGCATTTAGTTAGAGCTTGGCAATTTTTGAGTTTTAAATTATTAATTTGCTTGTATTGCTCTTCCATAATCAATCCTTCCAGGATTTTGCAGGAAATCTTGCTGACTAATAGGTTTTAGTTGAATTAATTGAACTTCTCTACTTCTATCAGTCAAGCTGACAAAAATATCAAGTTAAACTTAAGATTTGTACTAAAACGATTATGTTGCGAGTTTTTACTCAATTTCACGGCATTCTTTTATGTTCACATCCTTGTTCTTTATTCATTTTTTACCTCTAGGATCACTGATTTTTGTAGTTTATATAAATGAAAAAAATACTGGAAGAAACTAGACTTTACCCCTAAACTTATTTGAAAATGAAACTAGCTGAAATTAATGAAGGAATGAATGTATCAGTGTTGTTTGACAGCTATCTGAACAAGTTGGTGGACATGAGGCAGAGCATGCATGCTTACAGTACACTACCTGACAAAAGTCTTGTCACCTAAGTTTTAGAAACAAACAACTTCTAGTTAATAATTTGCTATCAGATGTGGCTTTTATGAAAGGCAAAGGCCTCTAGATTACGCTTATTTTACCAAAATAAAATAAGATCATGCCTTGATTTTTAATGATTTCATTAGGACAGTAAGGTCTGACTTTGCTTAGTATAGAATATAAAGTCATGGTGCAGTTGAAAAACAATATTGTGCATGACTCCCGTGAGCTTGGAGGACTGCATCCATACATCTCTGCAATGACTCAAAGTCATTGTGGTGATTAATAAAGTGACTCGGCTGGCCAATCCTGGAGCACCTTGACCTTTTTTGCTTTCAGGAACTTTAATGTGGAGGCTGAAGTATGAAAAGCAGCGCTATCCTGCTGAAGAATTTGCCCTCTCCTGTGGTTTGTAATGTAATGGGCAGCACAATTGTCTTGACACCTCAGGCTGTTGATGTTGCCATCCACTCTGAAGATCTCTCGCACGCCCCCATACTGAATGTAACCCCAAACCATGACTTTTCTATCACCAAACTTGACTGATTTCTGTGAGAATCTTTGGTCTATGCTGGTTCCAATAGGTCTTCTGCAGTATCTGTGATGATTGGGATGCAGTTTAACAGAGGATTCATCTGAAAAATCTACCTTCTGCCACTTTTCCAAACGATCAACGAAGTCAAGTTATTATTAGTTGCTCTTACAACTGGTTTGTGTGAGAGAGAAAGAAAAGAGGGCTACGCATACTGTATGACAACAGGACGCATATATAAAATATGTTGACGTTTATCAACATTGTCTAGTTCAAACAGCCTTTAAATCAGCTTTGCGATAATGTCAAGACACATCACACACCAGATGAGAAGCATGAATTAACTACAAGGATTTGCACACCAGGCGAGCACATTCCATTTGCGAATAATGTAATGTGTTTGAATGTAAAACTTTGTTTCAAGATGTACAATGCTTTCATATTTTATGCATCTTTTTTGCACAAACATTTAACAAGTAATTAGTATTACATTTACACTATATTGACAACTTTGTGTTTGCAGCACTTGTAATTTTAAAAAAATACTACTTGAATCCTGTAGTAGTTAAATTCACTAATAAAAATGTCAAATAAATAAATAAAACAATTAATTTTGTAGTAAAATATTGTTTATCAAAGAATTAGACACCATTTATCATTTCTGCTCTTTGTTTTCCCATGTCCTAAATATTGAAGAGTGCTGTGGCTTACCTGTGGCCTTTAGCCGGGGTTTGGGGGATTTCTTCTCCTTCTTCTCCACTCTCCGTCCTCCTCCTCCACCTCTCGGCACCACTTTTTTGCCCTTCTTTTTGGAGTGGCCATAATCGCTGTCATCGTCATCATCAACCATAAAGTCTTCATCACTGCCTGACTCTTCTGCAGCACCAAAAAAGTTAAAGATTTACATTTTTAGAGAGAGACCACTTGGAAATTCACAGCTTCTCTTATATAGAATTTATAGTAACACTTTACAATAAGCTTGTATTAGTTAACGCATAACAGTATTTGTTCATGCAAGTTAACGTTAGTAAATGAAAATACAGTTGTTCATGTTACTAACGGTGCATTAACTAATGTTAACAAGCATGAATTTGGATATTAATAAGGCATTAGGAAATGGTGATCTAGAATTAATAAATGATGTACAGGCACTGTTCATGATAGTAAATACATTAACGAATGAAACCTTATAGTAAAGCGTGACAGAGTTACTTGTTCGCATGTAATGATTTGTTTTATTCTGCAAAGTACTGATAAATTCTTCCCAATTTAAAATAGAAATGTCATTTAGAGTTGTTATTTACATTAAACTAGTGTTGTCATGATACTGGAATTCGATACCAATCGGTACTGAAATTTTAAAAACTTCCATTTCCAGCCAACATTTGGCGCGTTCTTAAACAGCGCCGATTTACCATTGTGTTCATGTGCTCAACAGAAATGACTGATTAGCCGTGAAGGTCATCAGTTCACCAAACTCTAGGGGTGTCAAAATTAATTGTTTCTTCGCTGCACCGCGATGCAGACGCGGACAATTCGGTATCGGTTCAGTAATAATCATAACCGGTTATTATGTACTGACGTCATTTATCTCATATGCGATATGTCGCGGTAGCTTACTATGGCGAGGGAGGCGAGCGCGAGTGTTTACAATGCTTCGCCTACTTGACGCACAAACTGTGCACAATTTCACTGCGTGTGTGTTTTCTGGACACTCTTTCACTGACACTTACAGCAGAAGCCCCTATTTCACTGCGATTGAGAGAATGAAAGTAAACTCCATTACTCTCTCTCTCTGTGGCCCATTTGACTTGCTGGCGTGACTTTTTGTCTCCTCTCGGCTGATACGGCGATACTTCTGGATAGAGGTCTGCATTCCCGCGGGTGTAAGGCGGGAGCCGCTGGACCAGACCAGATTTCTTGCGGCGCGGAAATAAATTTCCGAATAAAGTGCGGGAGCGGTCGGTAACTCTGGTGTAAGTTGAACGGGAGCGGGCGGTCTAACAATATCGCTCTCGAGCAAGCATGTGTGCGTGTGTGTGCTTATGTGTGTGGACTGTAAATGAGAGATAGCGATGCGGTGTGTTGCTGTCTATGTTTGTGTGTGCGTGTATGTGTGTGAATGAGAGGGCGTGATGCTCTGTGTCGCTTGCTTGGTGCTTTGTGTCTATGTGTGTGTGTGTGTGTTTAATACAGACAGCCCCAAATATAAAACTGTGTTTGGGGAAAGCATCGACAATGCACCGTGATGCACCGAGATATCGAATTGAACCGAATCCATGGCATGATAATCGTAACCGAACCGAACCGTGAGACCAGTGTAGGTTCACACCTCTACCAAACTCACTGCTGTTTATTGAGTGTAACCACAGATACAGGGACACTTGAGCGTTTTAAAGCGTGAAAATCAGCTGGTCGGTTTATAAGCTGACATACGAGTGATCCGCTGATGAATAAACTGATCTTCACGGCTTTAAAAACACTCGAGTGTCCCTGTATCTATAGTTACACTTAGTCAACAGCAGTGAGTTCGGTGAACTGATGACGTTCACGACTAATCACAGTCATTTCAGTCGAGTATGTGAACATAATGGCAAATCAGCGCTGTTAAAGAATGCGCTCAAATGTTTGTGGGAAATAGACGATTTTAAAATTTCAGTACTGATCGGTATCAAATTCCAGTATCGTGACAACACACTACATTAAACTGAAGATAAGAAATCAATATTTGGTGAAAAGGCACCAAATGAAACATTTGTTATTGACCAATTATAATCATCCAAAAATGACAATTATGCTGTCATTTACTCTACTTGTCCTAAACCTGTTTGACTTTTATCTGTTAAACACAAAAGAAGATATTCTGAAGAATGCTGTAACCACTGACTTCCATAGTATTTGTTTTTCCTACTATGGAAGTCAACGGTTACAGGCTTGCAGCTTTCTTCAGAATATTGTCTTTTAGTATTCAACAGATGTCAGTCAGTCAACGATTTAGATCCCCCTGAGGGCGAGTAAATAGTAAGAACATTTTCATTTTGGGGTGAACTACTCTTTTTAAAAGCTTCGAATTACATAAAAGAAAAATACTTTCTTCCCAACAAGCTTCAAGAATGAGCAATTTTAATAATAATGATGATGATGATGACATAAAAAAAGATACTTACGGTCCAGGAAGGCCTGTTCTTCCTCATCCTTCTCCTCATCCTCACTGCCTCCGTCTCCCAGCAGAATTTCTCTCTGTTTGGACACAGCCTTTGACGCAGCCTGTCTCACCTGCCTTGGTTTCCTGCTCACCTCTTTATCATCATCACTATCATCTGCAGAGGACACACAAGTGTCAAAAACACACAAAGAACAGATGCATCACATTCTCCTTTAGTTGTTTGGTTGTTTTTACTACAAGCAGGGTTTTTACACCTATTGCAAAGTCAAAATTAAGCATTTTTGCGGAGCATTTTCAGCACTTTGCAATTACATATTTACTTAATCACATTATTTAAGATGCTACATGTTATTGAGCTTATTCTGCGATGTGGAAGTGTGCTCGGTTTTGTGATTGTTTGAGAACTTTTGGTTCAGTTGCCTTTGGCAGAAATGACTAGGAATAATAAACGGTCAAACTACTCTCTCTACAAACAAGTGTTAATGACTACATAAAAAGTAAAATAATACAACGAGAAAATATCAGTTTGCAACATCAAGAAGCTTGATGAGCTGTTTTTAACGTCTAAAAATAAATGGAAGTGAATGAGATCGGAAGTCTCAAGCCAAAAAGATGGCTGCACCCACTTGTACGTCAAGAATAGAGTCAATAGTATTTTATTAAACGGCTGTCTGGAATACTCGATTCTGATTGCTCATTTGCGACATTCCAAGTTACACACACCATATTTTTGACTGTTTGGTGTCATCTTGTGAATGAATACGTAGCTTAATCTATGTTTTATTCTGCTATTTGGTTTCTGTCAGCTTTGCGTTTTTGACTAGTTTGGCGCCATCCTGTGCCTGAATAATGGGCAGGTTAGTGTATACTCCATCAGCTGTTTTTGTATGTCAGCTTTTCGCTTAAAGAATTAATAAACTGTTACAGCTCAGAACAATATTTGTCTCATTTTTATGTTTTGTGGCAAGGAGCGGTGTAATAAGGGGGATAAATTACATCCAGGGGCGTGTTTCAGAAAACAATCAATAACCAACTAAGGTCGCAAGTTTCTTTGTCACAATTGTAGTTCAGCGATTTGGCATTTGCTTAATCTGATGTTTCAACAAAACATTTGGAAACCGTGGGCGGTTGTAATTACTCTAAAACTCTATTTTGAAGCATAGTTCATAGCTGTGTTCCATTTCAAGTCATCCACCCTATGCCCTATTCCTTTCAAACATCCACTTTGAATGATTATTTTTAAAAAAAGCAAAGTTATCTCTCTTTGCTTTTTCATCTCTCTGTAATTTGCTTCCAAAGTGATAATTTTTTTTACAGTTCCGTTTTAGTGAACTTCAGATTGACAACTGCGCTCCTTACGTAGTAAACTTTATGCCATTTTGAACGCAGACGTGGCTCATAACAAAAGCTTTAGGTGACTTAAGATTTACAAAAAGAAATCTGTTACCAAAGTTTGTGGAAAGATTAAAAATAAAAAAAAAAGGTTTCTGAACCTAAATCCAGAACACATAAATAAAAAGTAGTTTTTACATCATTATTTGACCATATATCTGATTTATAGGCTATATGAGGTTAGCAAATGTGTTATTGTAAGTGGTTTTTGTTTTAGAGTAGAATATGGAACATTCTCCATGTTTGTAAGAGAAATATAGGCCCTGTATGTGCAGTTTACATTAATATGGAAAACTAAAGCACAATTGTACCAAAACTAATATTAGATTACAATAAAAAAAAAACATGCGTGTAAAATATAATTTATAGAAAACAAAAAATAATAATTTAATGCTAATTTTAAGATGTTACTTAAGACATAACTAATGTGGTTCAATGTATAGATCTGCGACACTTGTGAAAAACTTCTACATTCTACTACTTCATTCATTTACCAAACGATGCATCACACAATGATAGTTAAGCCGCAAGGTATGTCTTTGTTTGGGAAACGCATCTCAGGACAATTGTTTTTGTAAAACAAAGCACTTCAGTCTTATACAACAGTGCTCCCTTTTGCATCAGGCTGCCGATAAAACGGTCAGGGGTTATTCTGCGATAACAACTGAAGTAATCTGTGCATTTTGTTTTTATTTTATGCAAAGCAAAAAAATATTTTTAAGTAGTTCATTATTATTACATATTTAGTTAGAACCATTATTATGAAAGCAACACAATTACATTTTAAAGCAGTTTCAGCCACTTTATTCAAAACATAAGCACTTTTCAAACATTGAGATTAATATTTAAAGCACTTAAGGACTTCCAGCACCCGTACAATCACTGTACAAGTGTTACTACACCTTTAACTTGTGACAATCAGGTGGTCTTTTTCCTGTAGTAGTTTTTGTTAAAAAAAAAAAAAGAAGACTAGCCTTTATGCTGATAGCTTATCATCTGCCGCTTCATGCTTTATGCATGAGAGTTTGCAAGAAAGTGACATAATTTGCAGATCTGTGACTTACCTCCACCTCGTTTCCTCTTCAGTGACTTTTTGCCTGGCTTCTCCACCTTTGGCTTCTTTCCCTTTTTAGCCTTTTTATCACCATAGTCGCTTCCTCCATCTTCCTCTTGCTCTTCTCCAAAGTCGTTGTCTTCATCACTACCGAAGTCATCTGAAAGACCCGAAGGCGTTCATTAAATTAAACTTTGTTTTTGGATCAAATTAGGGCTGCACAATATATCATTTAAGCATCGATATTGCAATCTGATCATTCAAAATAGTTACATCAGAGGATGTGCAATGCTAAATCTGTATTATATTTTATAATTAGCATGTGTTAATAAGACCTGTGACCGTATGAGGATTTTAAAAGCATTCAGACATAAGAAATTGTATCATTTGTAACTTTGTCAATGATTAATTTTATTGAAATATTTATACCACGAAGACCATGCAGTACTATTTTACAATTGATTTATTAAATTACTGTATACCTGAATACTGCAAGACCCTTAACACTTTATTCCATGTGTATCATTTCTTTATTGTATTTATCTGGTTTATTATAGGTTATGCAGATAAACCAAAAACTTCTAATGCTTTCCTATTAGTGATATTCAAGTCATCTGGTGAAATTGTATTCATATCGCAATACATGCATTACATAATAACAAAACGTCACAATGTTAGATTTTTCCAATATTAGGGCTGGGCGATTAATTGAAAATGAATCGAAATCAATTCATTATGGATTTTCCAGGTCGCTTTTTTTTCCAATTATTTCCCTACCATGTGTGGAGTCACGCGACCCCACTTAGGCTGATTACTTGTGCACCAAGGGCACGCGTATGGTCTGGCGCAGCTTACAAACAGTTGCATACACACCCACCTCTCAAATAATGCAACTACACGTCGCGACGACGCAGAACGCAAGTCGATTTGGTAGTGATGACAAGCGTGGGTGGCACTGAGAGCTGCAGGACAGCCGTGAGCTGGTTGGAGCGAGTGTTTAATGTCGAGTCTTGTGAAGGAGCTCCAGTTGGAAACTTTTTATAAGTAGTTAGTTTTAGGCAATGTGTGTTTTAATTTCATCACATTATTAATCATAAATAGTGCGTTTCCTTCAATTATTTAAAAAATCAAGTAATGCACCCTTCATTCAGAAGTCTCTCACTTGTAAATTTGTGAACATATTTATTGTCAGGGTTCATACAGTCATGGAAAACCTGGAAAAGTCATGGAATTTTGAAATGGCATAAAACGATGTTATATTTATTAAGTGAATGCTGAGTGTTGACTTTGAGATTTATACAGAGACACGTGTGCTGAGGAGGGTGCTTTTTTTTTAATTACGTTTTCTCATGTTTTGTGGTTAGTAGGGAGGTAAGTGTAAGAGTAAGTTATTTTATTTGTTTTTATTTTTATGTGCAGGTAAGAGGGTTAAACTTACTTAGTTAAGTTTTTGTTTGTTATTTTGGCATTTACCTCCGCAAGCTTTTTATTGTCTCCTTTGAAGTTTAAATGTTAAATAAATTTGACTTTACGTTATTTCTTTGGTCATTCGTCTTTGTGGTTGTTTTTTCCTTTTGAATGGGAGATGAGACTCCAGGCTTCTCATTAATTTAGAGGAGTTCTAATTATTTAACTTTAATATTGTATTACAAGATTAGAATTCGTAAAAAAATGGGGGCAACAAACACACACAAAAAAAAAACTCACTAATTAAGGAAATACGTAACGGGCCTAGAAAAGTTTTGGAAAAACAGAAAAACCCACAAGGTTTTGGAAAAGTCATGGAAATTACATTTATTCATTTAGCAGACATTTTTGTCCAAAGCGACTTAAGCTGCGGCCACACTAGAGCTTGTGCTTGCAAAATACTGTCGTACATCGCTGCGAAAAGGGGCGGGATTAAACAATATGATTAGACATTGTTAAAAGCGAGCGATTGCTCCATATTTTAAATTTCTTATTTTAAATGATCTTCTATTGGTCTCAAGCAAACACCTGATATGATTTCACAGTAGGGTTGGGCCGATAGACGATGCTATCATCCATCGCCGATGGCCAATAAACTTCACGATGCTGAGCCGGCATCGCGATCCATCGCCCCGCCCCACATTTATATTGATATATAACTTATTATTTGCATGTCATCTTAATAGCAATAACGGTCTTTTCATGAGCTGTGTTATATTTTACTTGTAGCTGCCGTTTGCACGGCTGACAGCATCGTGAGGATTAAATACAATCGTGAGGATTATACAGCACCTCTTGCGTTTAAAATGTGTAGATTCAGTGGCAAACGCTGTTACCTGCAAACCCCATCCCACAGACTTTACAGTGAATGGCTTTAGTCATTTTCATAGCGGACTTGAAGCCACTGGAAGTCTTTTATCCACTCTTGGAAAAGTGTAAATGGTGGATTAACATTCAGCACATGATCACTAATAAGATATGCCATTATTAGTAACGCTAGGGTTTCTAAAACTAAATCTTAGTTACGCTCTAATGTTATTTTCATTCTCTCTTCAGCGCTTCACATTTTCGTGGTTGCAGCTCCTGTCATGTGAAGGCAGAAGGCATTGACGGAGTGATTGACAGCTGATATTAACCAACCCATTCGCATTCAGTTCTAGTGCAGTTGGCCAATAAGAAGAGCACAAAGGCGGGGCAAGCATTACAGGCTTTGTTTTTACTTCAGCAAGTTCACAAATCGCATAACAACTGTTTTAATCTGTTCCTGAGCGCTGCGTTTGGCGTCTTTAGGTGCAAAGATGCATCCTGCATAAACGTCTCCTAAATCCGCGCACGCGGTGAGGATTTTGTAGTGAAAACAGGTCGCACAGCAACAATTTATGCACTAGCACAAATGCTCTTAAATATATATTTTAGGTCGCATAAAATTTCGGGCGCATACGCCGAAATGGTTGAGCCCTAGCATTATTACTTGTTATTATTTCCTTATAATAATTGTAATAAAATAAGGAAGTTATCATTAATCACAATACAAATTACAGTGAACTCCAAACGAACTCTCGTCTGGTCTCCGCCACCAGCTGTGGGGAAAAGCCATTATGACACAGATTACTCTGCTTATTCATGCCAGAGTCCCGCGGAAAATAAGTGATTGACAGGTGGTAATTTGTGTATAACTTTATTTATTTATGGTTTGGTTATGGGTAAAGCAAAGACCATGTGGGTCAGGTAGTGAAGACGATAGGCTACAATTATTAAATTCGTTATGAATTAATTGATATTTAACAACAACCACCCCCACCCTGCCTACAACAACGACACTATCGCCGATGTTCACATTAGACATTGTATGATGCCAAATTGGTCAACATCGCCCAACCCTATTTCACAGGTAAGAATTCCCCAAGCTTGAACTTTCATATGCAGTAAAATGCGAAACGCGTGCTTGTGTTTCTGGTCTGCCGCATTCGCATGCCTATGATTGGAAGTCAATGGAGCGAAAAGTGCAGTGTGATCGCGGCTTTATAATAGTAGTTTTACGTACTATTACTAGTTTAAAATATTAAAATTGTCTAAAATTAGTTTGACAAATATCTGTATATTGGAATGAAGATTAGTTGTTTTTTTTTTTACATCTTTCTTGACCAAAAGCATGCTCTCACATTATTAGTGCTGTGTAAAGCCTGGTTTATACTTCTGCGTCAAGTGATCGGCATGGCCCACGGCGCAAGCCTCGCGCGTAGCCATCCTTTTGCGTGCCGTTTCTGTTTCTCTGCAATACACTTCTGAAACACTAGCTGGCAGTAGGTGTATATGTTTCTCTGTGTCGAGTTTCTTCGCTGGTGTTTTGTTTTTTCTGAACAATTCCTTAATGTACAAGTGGCTCAAATTTGCTCATTTTGAGGCGGGAACTGGCAGACGTGCAACAACTTTAATCATGAGGTAAACACAAAACAACAGTCTCCGTCCAGAACTCCTTCACGGGACTCCACACTTGTAAACACTCTCTGCATCGGGCGCGCGGCTCTCACCTCCGCCCACACTCGTCAGCACTACCAAGCCAACCAATCACAAAGCTTGTGCTACACGTATGCGGTACATTTTTTGAGAGTTGCGGGTCAACTTTGTCGACGGCCACGCGTAGGCTGCGCCGTAGTATACGCGTGCGCTTGACGCAGAAGTATAAATTGGCCTTAAGCATAATCTATTTTAC
Organism: Danio kyathit; assembly: GCA_903798195.1. NCBI lineage: Eukaryota > Metazoa > Chordata > Actinopteri > Cypriniformes > Danionidae > Danio > Danio kyathit. The sequence goes on from LR812529.1 coordinate 44,969,782, forward strand.
ATAGATATAAAAATAAATTAAAACTATTGCATGTTTTATGATATGCTGAAATAAATGTCAATTTTCTTATGATTTACCACGTTTATGTTGACATTACATGAAACATTAGGTCAAAAAATTGACTTGAAAGTCCTGGAAAAGTCATGGAATTTTTGTAGTAAAAATGTGTATGAACCCTGACTGGGCTGCACGGCGGCACAGTGGGTAGCACAATCGCCTCAGCAAGGTCACTGGTTCAAGCCTCGGCTGGGTATGTTGGCGTTTCTGTGTGGAGTTTGCATGTTCTCCCCATGTTGGCGTGGGTTTCCCCCACAAGTCCAAAGACATGTGGTATAAGTAGGCTAAAATTGTCCGTAGTGTATGTGTGTGTGAATGAATGTTTCCCAGTGATGGGTTGCAGCTGGAAAGGTATCCGCTGCGTAAAACACATCCTGGATAAGTTGGCGGATATTCCGCTTCACATTAACAGAGGGACTAAGCCGAAAAGAAAATGAATGAATGAACCCTGACTGTACAAAAACTGTCAGTGAACTATGTGGGCAAAAGAGCAATAAAATAATCGTTCATTAACCGTAGTAGATTTAAAATATTTAAACTAAACAAGATTTTGATTTTAGGCCAAATCGCCCAGCCCTTTCCAATATCATGAAGCCCTAGAGATAAAGATAAGATAAAACCACCCAGAGTAATTTACCTGCCGAATCATTTTTGGGTTTGGTCAGTTTTTCATCTGAATCCTCGCTGTGGGGAAAAACAGAAAACCTTCGTTAGCAGTTTGATCTTTGAAGGAGTGTGTCCTTGTATGTGGCATTTACTTCCTAGTTATAATTAACCGCTGCATATGTGGGTCACAAGGAGAAAATGGATCTCAAAAAGGTTCACCATCTCTAGAGATCCGAACACGCAAAAATCTCACAGTTGGATATGCATTAAATAGTTTTACAATGCATTATTCCTATTTTGCCCTTAAAAAAATCTTGTATTTATTTATTTGGTAAACACTTAGTTGCTACTATTGTTTATGAATTGATTTTGTAGTCCATTTATAACCCATATATACATACCCATATAACCCATTGCACATTCTTTGTAAAACTTGATTATATCTGTGAGAGTACATTGTGCATTCATTTTGATAACTTATAAACAAATATAGATGGCACAAAAAAATTTAATAAAACACATTATTACAATAATTTACAAGCATCCATCATCTATAGCTGCAAATAGACAGATTCTTGCCTTTCTTCCTGCGAATTCTTAGACTTCTTGTGCTTGTTTTCGCGGGGTGGAGCACGTATCTTCTTGGTGGTTTCCTTCTCCTTTCTTCCATAATCCTCATCTGGGGGCAGAAATTAAATTAATTACACAATTAAAGTGCATGACACACAAATAGATTATGCATGAGAGGTTGCCAAACGACTTGCAGAGCAGTAATAAGTAAACAAGTACATTAACAGTTTCCTGAAAGTTAAAATAAATGTGATTTTAGAGATGGTTTAATTACCTGCATCATCAGATTCGTTAAACTGGGAGTAATTCACCACCTTTCTGTTCCTGTAAAACAAAAAAAATACATATAAAACATCTTCCCAATGACACATCTGTGGTGCATCAGCGAGTGATGTTAATTCTTGTTTTAAAGGCTCACTGAATTTCGGAGAGTGGTCAGCATTTCTTCAGGAAACGAAAAGCTCGTTTAACATGCCATGCTTCATTATGTTTACTTGAATTAATGATCGTTAAACAGTTCCTCAATTAGCATTTCAATGAGGGTTTCATTAATACTGCAGTCTTGTCCTATTTAACCACTCAGGCCTGACTCGGTGTTGAGAGCACTGAAAAGCCACAAGTTACTTTAATGGAGTTAAACGATTCAATTTCTGGATTAGAAGTTACAATAATTAATAATTAACTCAGAAATGTATGATAATAAATAGAACATTTTAATAAAATATATAATTTATTTTGTGAAACATCCATTTTTATTTAAAACTGTGGTTTCTTAGTTTGTGACAAAAATGCATAACTATTGTTAGTAGTAAGATTTAGGAAATACATCTAATTACAAACCAATTGATGTTTGTATTTGTTTTAGCATGGTAACAATAGTGACTACTCTGAGAAAACCATGAAAATCTGCCAGTTGGTTTATTTGTAAAACCCTCTGGTGGTTTTTATTAAACATAAGAATGGTATGCATTTTATTTTGAGATATCAATCTCAAGTTTGGAGCACAACTTCAGATTTGTGATCGTTTTGAAAACACAAACTTTGCCAAGTGATTTTAAAAAGTGCAAAGTTATGTTCTGAACTCTAAAGCATTGAAAATTTACAAGATATTAAATTAAAAATATAATTAAACTCGTATAAATTCATGAATGAATTACAACTACTGTATAAATATATTTTATTATCATAAAATCCAATTATTATAGAAATTCATTAGTTTTACAATTTATTTAAAAGAAAAATTTACAAGAATCAATACTATCAGCTGATATTTCAATTCAGAAATTTATAAAGAATATCATATATATATATATATATATATATATATATATATATATATATATATATATATACACACATACATATAAATAAATAAATAAAGGTTTGTATAAATTCCATAATTTAACAAAAAATTACCTAAATTAAAACATCACATAGGATAAACAGACACTATAGTGAATGTTTTAATAAACTTAAGGCCTCTGCGTGACTATGCATGTATGCATTTATATATTTATTATTCCTGTACAAACGTCAGCCTACGTGAAGACGATGCGTGGTATTTTCCCTCCTTTTATAACATTCAGACATATTCCGTAGACACAGTTAACAAATATGCAGTAATTTATGCAAATGTTTTCCCCATACATTTTACTTGTATCAAACATCAAAATGTTTTGTTGAGATATCAATCTCAAATTTGGAGCACAACTTGTTGAGATTTGTGATGGCCTTCAAGTAAAGTGTTTGGAAAATACATTTACATAAATTCTGCCAAGTGATTTTAAAAATGCTCCGAGCGTTGAAAATTTACATTTTAAATAAGAAATTTAATTAAAATCATTCTCAAAAATGGGTTAAGCAATGAATTAGCACCACTGCATAAATATATGTAAATACCATAAAAACCCAACTATTATAAATCCATTACAGCTTTAAATAAACATTAACTTTACTGAAATAAAACCTTTGGGTCACCACACAACAATTAATAATATCAGCTAATAGTTCAATTAAGAAATACATTAAAATATAATAGCTTGTCTAAATTCAATTACTGTTCACAAATTATATTTCAATGTATTTTTTTCTTCGAATTGTGGAAAAAAATTAATTGATACTAAATAAAATAACTAGGTTACACGACATAACGCAAGTCCTTATTTAACATATAGTTAATGCCTCTACACAAATTTCCTATGATAATATTAATTACTCCTCAAGTAAGCTTACCAGAAACTATAATTTTGTCGTTTTTAACACCAGTGGCTACTAAAACCAAGTTAAAAAGCTATTCTGGCTCATGATTACTATAGTGAATGTTTTAGTAAAGTTAAGGCCTTCGCGTGACATTATTTATTTATTTATTTATTTATTTATTTATTTATTAATCCTGTACAAACGACACAGCCTACGTGAAGACAATGTGCAGCATTTTCCCTCTTTTTATAACATTCTGCCGTATTCTGTAGACACAGTTAACAAACATTCATATGCAGCAATTTATGCAAATGTTTTCCCCATACATTTTACATGCACCAAACATCTAAATGTTTTTTTGAGATATCAATCTCAAATTTGGAGCACAACTTGTTGAGATTTGTGATCGTTTTCAAGTAAAGTGTTTTGGAAGACACATGTATATAAACTCTGCCAAGTGATTATAAAAATGTTCTGAGTGTTTAAAATTTACAACATTTTAAATGGGAAATTTCATTAAAATCATGCTCAAAAATGGATTAACCAATGAATTAGCACCACTGCATAAATATATAAATACCATAAAAATCCAACTATTATTAAAAACTATTGCAGCTTTAAATGAACATTAATTTTACTGAAATAAAACCTTTGTGCCACCATACAACAATTAATATCAGCTAATATTTCAATTCAGAAATAATACATTAAAATATAATAGCTTGTCTAAATTCAATTATTATTTACAAATTATATTTCAATGTATTTTTTTCTTCGAATTGTGGAAAAAAAAAATTTAATTGATACCAATAATTAAAATAACTTCATGACAAGTCCTCTTTGAACACATCGTTAATGCCTCTTACACCAATTACCTATGGTAATATGAATTACTCCTCAAGTAAGGTTACCAGAACTGTAATTGTGTCCTTTTTATAACCAGTGGCTACTAAACCCCAAGTTAAACAGCTATTCTGGCTCATGATTGCTATAGTGAAGGTTTAAGTAAGGCCTTCGCGCGACATTTTTCTTTCTGTACAAACGACACAGCCTGCGTAAAGACGACGCGCGACATTTTCCCCCTTTTTACAACACCCTGTCGTCTTCTGTAGACACAATTAACGTACATATATAAGCACTAATCAATTTATGTCGTTTGAAATCAAAATACGACGATTAAACATCGAATTATTTGCACGTTTTGCACATAAGAAACTCCACACTGGAGGTGTGGTCGCTCACAGGCACCCCGCCCCCCTCTGACGTCACCCGCGTCGTGTTAATTTACCGCTATCGAAAAAAAAAAAAGCAAAAAGCGCTTTCCTTTAAAAAAAAAAAATCACCAACGCGCTTTCGCAATCTATTGTTTCCGCATAAACCGTGCTGTTCGCCCAAATATGTGTGCGTTACAGGTTACAAAAATCACATGAACGGGCCAACGAGCACCTCCAGCGGGATTTTATTTCCCCTCCTGAAGCTCTGGCGAGGATGAATGGGAAGCCATATTCTCACTGGCTTACAAGGAAACGTGAAGCCCTTTTCAGTGCCTCTCACACCACACATATAATCTGAAATCTAGGTAGGTGATGCACAAGAAACATCACGCTGCAGAATCCCGGTTAATGCGGATTTTAACCGTGCACGATGTAGCCACGAGCATAAAACACAGCCCTCCGTCACTGGGGAAGAAACAACGAGCAAAATGCATGCACGAACGAGCCAAAATGTTACAAAATCCGAGCGCTAAACAAGAAGCTAAGGATGCCTGGCACATGCGTGAAGCCTAGTAGCCAGCGTGCATGCAGTAGCCATCAGCAGGACGAATGAAACCCACGTACCTCACTGGTCTTGCCATTTTGCAGGAATACTGTAGCGGTTAAAATTGTGAAAAGGAGCCAAAGAAAAGCAGGGTAAGATGCAAACAAAACGTGGTGTTTTTAAAACACAAGGGGGCACGTCGAAAAAACCAACGTCCTCTCCCTGTGGCGAAAACTAAACAATGCGGGAGATATTCCTGCTCTACGAAGGTATTTAGTTTAAATATTACCTTCAGCTACTCAAAATGGTGAATAAAACAAACTGAAACTGCAGCCTTCGCGCAACCTAACGATTGGACGGGAGGCGGGGCGTGTTGGTTTAAACCCCGCCTGCTTGGCTAGATTTGCCCAGTGAACGACGCTATTGGTCGGTTTGAACGGTTGTTTGATTTGTGGTTGGTTTCCGCGGTTGTCAGTCAAACGCTCTGTCTCTAAAGCGTTTACCCTCCCCCTCGTTTGCGGATAGGTTGAACAGCATGGCTCAGAAACAAAAAGAGGCCCTTACGATATGCAAGATGTCCCAGTTTAAGTGTAGAACAACTTTGTGCTGCTTGTTTCTTTTGAAATTAAGTTGAAATCAGTGAAAAAGCGCTTTATATAAGCGAGAGCACACGACTGAAGGTTTGAGAGCCCCAAATGAATCGATTTTGCTGGCCGTTGAGCTGAATTGTGTTTACAGCTAATTTATTTAACAACACTATTGCTAATATAATGCTAACTGTTATTATTATCATTTAACTTGGTACAAAGCATAATTTAAATGTGCTATTTATTTATATGGACAACATATACATGTTTGAATCATTTACTTAGCTTTTCACAATTCCCATTGTTCTCAGTGATGGTTCCTACAGGATTATTCAATAGAAAAATAACAAATCAAGATACTTTCCCCCCTGACCACCCTCAAGTCTTTGTTTTATTTGTTTAATTGAAAGCCTTGCTCAAAAATGTTCTTAGTTTGTTTTCATTTTTAGATTTTACTCCCCAGCATCACAAATGAATATGTAGTTTGAGCGGGTGTAGAAAGGTTTACATATAGGAACTAAGAAAGTAATTTTACATAGACCTATAAGAACCAAATAATATTGATTTTCTGCAGGATTATATATTCAAAAAGGCGGCAACACAAAAGCTCCAATAATGCAAATTTATTAAATTAAAAAGGCTGACACAAAGCGTGTAACGTTTCGAGCACACAGCTCTTCATCAGACAGTGTTCATCACAGTAAGGTGCTCCTTTTTGTACACTTCCGGATCACACGATCTCCTATTATCTCACAACAAGAAAAAACAAAAGAAAATACACATTTATGAATTATACAACTTAGATATTCAAAGCAAAAATACAAAAGCCAACCATAATATTGCATCACAAATTATAGAGAATAGAATATAACAAGGAAATACAACAAATAATACAACAAAATATAGGCAAAAAACCTTTACCCAAACACCTAATTAAACATTAAAGAATTATTAAAGAAAAGGACGAATGTCCAACTCTTTAAACCTTTTGTAGACAATGTTTCTAGAGTGAAAATGCAAAAGGCTTCACGTTGTAACAGTAATTTATTAAGATCCCCCCTGACATGGACACTTCACGACTTCAATCCCTATGTATTGTAGAGTGGAGACAGAATATCTCATAACTGAGAAATGCTGCGCAACAGGACTTCTAGGATCATGATGTCGAATAGTACATCGATGTTCAGAAATGCGAATTTTTAAAGGCCTACTCGTCTTACCTACATAACATAAACCACACGGGCACCGCAAAATATAGATTACATTAGCGGTCTTGCACAAAATAGTACCCCGAATTTTGAACTTTTTAGCTGTATGGGGATGTATAAAAGTTAACATTTTATATGTGAACTTACATTGTAAACAATTTCCACATTTAAATTACCATGTGGTAAAGTGTTTATAAAATGTTGAGCGGGTTTTTAGATCAGCTCTTACCAGCATATTCCGGATATTAGATGTTCTTTTGTGTATTAAATGGGGTGAATTTTCAAAACACAGGATTATGCAATAGAAAAATAGCAAATCAAGATACTTATTTTCCCTCCAGACCACCCTCGAATCTGTTTGCTTTATTCTTTTAATTGAAAGTGTTGCTCAGAAATGTTCTTAGTTTGTTTTCAATTTTAGATATTTTTTCTCCCCAAAATCCCATATGAATATGAAGATTGAGCGGGTCTAGAAAGGTTTACATATAGGAACCAAGAAAGTGATTTTACAAAGGCCTATAAGAACCAAATATCATTGATTTCCTACAGGATTATGCAGTAGAAAAATAACAAATATAGACCCCCCCCCCCAGACCACCCTCAAATCTGTTTTCTTTGTTTTCTTTGTTTAATTGAAAGGATTTCTCAGAAATGTTCTTAGTTTGTTTTCACTTTTAGATATTTTTTCCCCAAAATCGTAGTTTGAGGTGGTCTTGTAAGGTTTACGTATAAGAACCAAGATAGTGATTTTACATAGGCCTATAAGAACCAAATAATATTGATTTCCTACAGGATTATGCAATAGAAAAATAACAAATATAGACCCCCCCCAACACCCCCCCGCCAGACCACCCTCAAATCTGTTTGATTTGTTTTATGTGTTTAATTTAACGGATTGCTCAGAAATGTTCTTAGTTTGTTTTCACTTTTAGATATTTTTCTCCCCAAAATCACAAATGAATATGAAGGTTGAGGGGGTCTAGAAAGATTTACCTATAGGAACCTGGAAAGTAATTTTACAAAGGCCTATAAGAACCAAAAAATATTTATTACCTACTGCATTATGCAGTAGAAAAATAACAAATATAGACCCCTAGACTACCCTCAAATCTGCTTCCTTTGTTTTCTTTGTTTAATTGAAAGCGTTGCTCAGAAATGTTCTTAGTTTTCACTTTTAGATATTTTTTTCCGCGAAATTGTAGTTTGAGGGGGTCAAGTAAGGTTTATGTAAAGGAACCAAGAAAGTAATTTTACATAGACCTAAAAGAATTAAATAATATTGATTTCTTACAGAATTTTCCCCCCAGACCACCCTCAAATCTGTTTGCTTTGTTCATTCATTCATTCATTCATTCATTCATTCATTCATTCATTCATTTTCTTTTTGGCTTTGTTCCTTTTTAATCAGGGGTCGCCACAGCGGAATGAACCGCCAACTTATCCAGCATATGTTTTACGCAGCGAATGCCCTTTCAGCTGCAACCCATCACTGGGAAACATCCATACACAATTATTCACACACATACACCACTGACAATTTAGCTTACCCAATTCACCTATAGCGCATGTCTTTGGACATGTGGGGGAAACCGGAGCACCCGGAGGAAACTCACACCAACACAGGGAGAACATGCAAACTCCACACAGAAATGCCAACTGACTCAGCTGAGGCTCGAACCAGCGAGGTGATTGTGCTACCCACTGTGCCACCGTGATGCCCTGTTTGCTTTGCTTTATTTGTTTAATTGAAAGGATTGCTCAGAAATGTTCTTAGTTTGTTTTCCCTTCTAGATATGTTTTCCCCAAAATCACAAATGAATGTGTAGTTTAAGTGGGTCTTGTAAGGTTTACATATAGGAACCAAGAAAGTAATTTTACATAGACCTATAAGAACCAAATAATATTGATTTCCTACTGGATTATGCAATAGAAAAATAACAAATATAGACACCCCCCCCAGACCCACCCTCAAATCTGTTTGCTTTGTTTTATTCCTTTAATTGAAAGCTTTGCTCAGAAATGTTCTTAGTTTGTTTTCACTTTTAGATATGTTTTCCCCAAAATCACAAATGAATGTGTAGTTTAAGGGGGTCTAGAAAGGTTTATGTATAGGAACCAAGAAAGTAATTTTACATAGGCTTATAAGAACCAAATAATATTGATTTCCTACTGGATTATGCAGTAGAAAAATAACAAATATAGACACCCCCCCCCCCAGACCCACCCTCAAATCTGTTTGCTTTGTTTTATTCCTTTAATTGAAAGCTTTGCTCAGAAATGTTCTTAGTTTGTTTTCACTTTTAGATATGTTTTCCCCAAAATCACAAATGAGTGTGTAGTTTAAGGGGGTCTAGAAAGGTTTATGTATAGGAACCAAGAAAGTAATTTTACATAGACCTATAAGAACCAAATATTATAGATTTCCTACAGGATTATGCAATAGAAAAATAACAAATATAGACTTTTTCCACCCTCAAATCTCTTTGCTTTATTTTATGTGTTTAATTTAAAGGATTGCTCAGAAATGTTCTTAGTTTGTTCTCACTTTTAGATATTTTTTTTCCTCAAAATCCGATATGAATATGAAGATTGAGGGGGTCTAGAAAGGTTTACATATAGGAACCAAGAAAGTGATTTTACAAAGGCCTATAAGAACCAAATAACATTGATTTTACCTACAGGATTATGCAGTAGAAAAATAACAAATCAAGATACTTATTTTCTCCCACACCACCCTGATATCTGTTTTTTTTAATCGAAAGCTTTGCTCAGAAAGGTTTTTAATTTGTTTTCACTTTATAGATATTTTTTCCCCAAAATCACAAATGAATATGTAGTTTGAGGGAGTCTAGAAAGATTTACATATAGGAACCAAGAAAGTAATTTTACATAGGCTTATAAGAACCAAATAATATTGATTTCCTACTGGATTATGCAGTAGAAAAATAACAAATATAGACTTTTCCCCCCCTCAAATCTCGTTGCTTTATTTTATGTGTTTAATTTAAAGGATTGCTCAGAAATGTTCTTAGTTTGTTTTTACTTTTAGATATTTTTTACTTCCCAACATCACAAATGAATATGTAGTTTGAGGGAGTCTTGAAAGGTTTACATATAGGAACCAAGAAAGTAATTTTACATAGGCCTATACCAAATAATATTGATTTCCTACTGGATTATGCAGTAGAAAAATAACAAATATAGACTTTTCCCCCCTCAAATCTCTTTGCTTTGTTTTATGTTTAATTTAAAGGATTGCTCAGAAATGTTCTTAGTTTGTTTTCCCTTTTAGATATTTTTCTCTCCAAAATCACAAATGAATATGTAAGTTGAGAGGGTCTAGAAAGATTTACCTATAGGAACCACGAAAGTAATTTTACATAGGTCTATAAGAACAAAAAATACTGATTTCCTCTGACATTTTACCCTGAAATGTAACCTAGGGTATGCTAATTGAAAGAGTATTATTGCAAATATAATAATCTATTACCTTTTATTTTGACCCTTTTTTGGCTAGCTTTAGCAATATTTACCCCACATTTTGATATAAAGAAATCTAATAATTTAGGCTGTGTACAATTTAGTCTTGTTACCCAGCGATTCATTTAGCTGTGGCAACCCCAGATTAATAAAGGGACTAAGCTGAAAAGAAAATGAATGAATGAATTTAGTCGCCAGAAAGTTTAATACACAAACCCCTGATTTTTTTACTCTCAGATATGACCTATCTTGATAATTATTAAAGAATATGAATATATTTTGTACATGAATAAATGTACAAATGTATTACCTTAATATTGACCTTTTTGTGGTAGTAAAGTAAAACATTAATAATATTTACCCATGTTATTTAGATGGAAATGCTTAAAAATGCAGGTTGCAAATGATGTAGGAGAATATATTAAGGTGTCTTAAGATATAGGTGACAACAAATTATTTTTTCCCTTTGATCTGTTTTAAAATAATTTTATTAGACACTCTTCATTTATGTACTTCTCTGACATCATCTATATAGTAGGAATGCTCCGATCCGGATTTTTGCAGCCGAAACTGAGTACCGATTCCTTGTCATGGTGATCGGCCGATACAAAGTATTGATTCTGATGCTTCAAGCGTTATATAACTTTGCCATTGCATAAGCACATTTTCCCTCTAAGTATGAGATCTCGCCTTAATAATTTCTCGAGAATAAATTAAGGATGTTGCATAATGGTCGGAAGCAGCTTAAAAAAAAATAGATAAAACAGATAGAGGGCGTCATAGTGGCGCAGTGGGTAGCACAATCGCCTCACAGCAAGTAGGTCGCTAGTTCGAGCCCCAGCTGGGTCAGTTGGCATTTCTATGTGGAGTTTGCATATTCTCCCGTTGTTGGTGTGAGTTCCTCCAGGTGCTCCCGCTTTCCCCACAGTCCAAAGACATGCGCTATAGGAGAATTGAATAAACTAAATTGTCCGTAGTGTATGTGTGTGAAATAGTGTGTATGGATGTTTCCCAGTGATGGGTTGCAGCTGGAAGGGCATCTGCTGCGTAAAACATATGGTGGATAAGTTGGCGGTTCATTCAACTGTGGCGAGCCCTGATTTATAAAGGGAATAAGCAGAAAAGAAAATAAATGAATGAAAACAGATTGCTCATATGCTGTAGCAATTTGGATGTATAACCTGGACATGCACGTGCATCTTTCTCTGATTGTGAACTTGTAAACAAACACTTGCGTTCGGTTCCCGAGATCAGCCAGATCAGCGAGTACCAATCGAGTCGTGACGTGATTATCGGCCAAGACGGATCGGAGCATCCCTAGTATCCCTATCCCTTTTACACTTATATACTTACAGGTTTATATATATATATATATATATATATATATATATATATATATATATATATATATATATATATATATATATATATATATATATATATATATATATATATATATATATATATATATATATACATATACTGTATATATTATAGGTGGGCATAGATTGATTTTTTAAATCTAGATTAATCTCACTGTAATCTTGGAATTAATCTAGATTAATCTAGATTAAATTGGCTCATTTGAATTCTGCCGAAGGCATTCAGAATATGTGTGCTACCAAAGTCTCAAGAACGGGTTTCTCAAGCCAGGTGACGCATTAGACCAGGGGCTCATCTCCTGTTTCCAAAATCCATCACAAACTGCTTGAGAAACTGTTCTACTATGATAATTGGTGATGAAAATAAATGATGTTCAATAAGATGTACTTGTGTTTACTAACAGTTTATTCAGTTAAACATGACTTTTGAACTGTAGGCCTACATAAGCTCCAAACAGCGATTTTTGATGACCTTAATCTGACTAAAGTCATAACTGAACTAAACAGAATTAAGACGTGTAGTATGCAGATATTAGTTGCTTATTGAAGTAAACACTGCGATCAAACTATTACCGTCTTTTTGCCATATTTTCCATCAAGATCACACACACACACATCGCGAAATGTGGAAGTTTTTTTCTTTCCATTTGGCGTGTGTTATTAAATTCCTTAACACTCTCACCAGTCCCTACTCCTTGTTTGCGTCTAATACCCCAGTTTGTCAAGGGGCATGAATGAAATGTTCATGAGTGAATGTAAAACTGTCGAACTGCAGTTAAAATTACCCAAAATTACAGGAAACTCTTACATGAAAGCAGTTCACGTAAACACCTTAATTATATTATTGTCTATTAAGGCAAAAATCTAGACTACAGATGTCCATGTAAGCGTAGTCAGTAGTGTTTTCAAAGTAAGTGAAAGATCCAGAAGGGCTTCCTGCTGATTTGATTCAGAAGGGCACTTTTTTGTCAGATGGCTCACCAGTCAGGTATACATCCGTGCTAAAATATCAAGGTGAAAGTCATCATAGCTTGCATAGAATAGACCCAGCTCCCAACCCAACTTTGAGAATAGATTAACGGCGATATTTTTTTATCGCCCGATAAGAGTCTCGCATTAATGCTGATAACGGCCCACCAAAGTTCTTTTCATTGCCTTTAAAGTGAAATACTTGAACATAAACATAGGAGGCTGAGAAAAATGCTTATTTTAGAAGAAGTTTTCAGATGGCATTTAAAGGGTTTTTTTAAACACCACTTTAAGGTCAAAATTATTAGCCCCTTTAAGCTATATTTTTTCGATAGTCTCTAGAACAAACCATCGTTATACAATAACTTACCTAATTACCCTAACCTGCCTAGTTAACCTAATTAACCTAGTTAAGCCTTTAAATGTCACTTTAAGCTGTATAGAAGTGTCTTGAAAAATATCTGGTAAAATATTATTTACTGTCATCATAGCAAAGATAAAATAAATCAGTTATTAGAAATGAGTTATTAAAACTATTATGTTGAAGAAATCTTCTCTCCGTTAAACAGAAATTGGGGGAAAAAATAAACAGGGGGGCTAATAATTCTGACTTCAACTCTCTCTCTCTCTCTCTCTCTCTCTCTCTCTCTCTCTCTCTCTCTATATATATATATATATATATATATATATATATGTATATATATATATATATATATATATATATATATATATATATATATATATATATATATATATATATATATATATTATACATTTTTATTTGTTTCATATTGTTATCAACCATGCTATACACATTGAACTAACTCAACTCTGTTTACTAAAAGCACAAAAAAAATAAAAAATTGCAAGTTGCTTTAAATTCAGTCTCCGAAATGTATAGAAATATTACTTTTTTGAACCTAAAATCTGACCTATAGTAAAGTAACTTCATAATTACTGAAATAATATTGCGCCAAACATAACAATGTATTATTTTTAAATTGCTCATCTTTTTTGTTTTATGCTGTAATAACTTCAGTAATATTTATCCTTCTTATTTTGATGAAAATGAATGAAAATCCAGTATCTGGAAGGTTTTAGACTTCAAAAATGATTGCTTTAGAAGTAGAAATAAACTGAATAATTTAGGCTGCATAAAATGTAGAAGGTTAAAAGAGAACTTTTACACTCAAATGTAATCACTAATATAAAATCATTAATCTTTAATATTGTCTTTTCTCTCTGTTTATATTATTATAGCCTTAATAATGTTTGCCCATGTTATTTAGATGGAAATGAATATAAATGACACAATAGCCTGCTTAAAATTCAGTCTCCAGTCACATGAATGTAAGACGTCTTCAATTCTAGAATAAACACCCTATAAACATGTAATTTCTGAAGATTTTCATGCACAATCCATATGCGTTTACAGTGTATTTCCCATTATTTCAGGATTTCTTCCTCCAGTCTTTCGCTGCGGAACCAGGAATCCTCTCCGCTCAGCAGATATTGAAGTGAGGAGAAGGTACATCGCCATGGCAACCAGGTATGAATCTCATTCTCTTTATTTATTTATTTATATGCCCATCCATCACTGTATGCATTTCTTTAGCTTTCGATAATCTTCTCCCCCCCAAAAAAAACCCCAGCATATGAGTTCCTAAGAAGGAAATCTGCTAATATTGAGGTTCATTCATCCCATATTGCTTTAGTTTATTTGGGTGCATGTCATCTTTTGAGTTTTACTCCCTGGAGTGCACACAGAAATCGGCACGAAATTTGAAGACAAATGCTGTCACTAAATGCAGGACATGGCTATCAGAGCGTATGTGTGTGTGTGGAGGGGGTTCCACATGCACACACTTGTGTTTGCTCACTGTTCACGGGCAAAGTGCAGTGAAATTAAATCACTAGTTGCTGTTATACAAGGTGCTTTGTAGAGCAAAATCCTGTTTGATCTGATGTGAATGAATTTTTAATATCGGGGAATCACATAAAACCTGTCATAACATGCCATCTTAAAATCCTAAGAATAATACTGATTTTTAAAATAAATAAATAAATAAATACATAAATGCACATTTTTATTTTCTTTTTAAATATACACTTAAAATGTCAATAAATTTTTTTTTAAAATAAAATAATAATTATAATTAAATTAAATTAAAGTTAAAAAATAATAAAATGAATGAATGAATGAATACGTTAATAAATAAATAAATAAATAAATAAATAAATAAATAAATAAATAAGTCTACGTGGATATTAGAAATTCGATAGGAATGCACATTTTTAGGGCATGTTTTTTACATGCTTTTATTATAAAATGTAAAAGGTCCATCAATATAAATAAAAATAAATTAAGAAATAACAAAAAAAATAATTAAATAAAAAAATGAATGAATGAATGAATGAATGAATGAATGAATAAAACGACTACATGTGTATTAAGAATTTGATACTAATGCAAATTTTTTTAGGGCATGTTTTTACATGTTTTTTATTATAAAATGTAAAAGGTCAATCAATATGAAAAAAATTAATTATTAAATAAAAATGTTTTAATTAAAAATAAATAATAAAAATGAATAAGTAAAATGTCTACATTTATATAAAAAACTTGATTGCAATGCTCATTTTAATGTATTTTAAATTTAAAAGGTCAATCAATATAAATATAATTAACAGAAATATATAAGTGAATAAATGAATGAATGAACAAAGGAATAAATAAACGAATAAATAAATAAAAAGTCTACATAATACTGTATTAAGAATTTAATAGTAATGCACATTTTTAGGGCATGTTTTTACATATTTTTATTATAAAATGTAAAAGGTCAATCAATATAAATAAAAAGAAATTATTAAATTAAAAATAATAATAATTAAATTAAAAATGAATAATAAAAATCAATGAATGAATAAATAAAATGTCTACATTTATGTTAAGAATTTGATAGCAATGCACATTTTTATGTATTAGAAATTTTAAAGGTCAATCAATATAAAAATAATTAAAATAAATGAAATAATGAATGAATGAACAAAGGAATAAATAAATGAATAAATAAATAAAAAGTCTACATGTTAAGAATTTGATAGGAATGCACATTTGTAGGGCATGTTTTTACATATTTTTATTATAAAATGTAAAAGGTCAATCAATATAAATTAAAAAATAATCAATTACGTTAAAAAATTATAAAAAAAAATAAAGAATGAATGAATGAATAAATAAATAAATAAATAAATAAATAAATAAATAAATAAATAAGTAAAAAGTCTACATAATATTAGGAATTTGATAGTAACGCACGTTTTTAGGGCATGTTTTTATATGTTTGTTATTATAAAATGTAAAGGTCAATCAATATAAATAAAAATAAATTAAGAAATAAAAAAATAAAAATGTAATAAAAATAATGAATGAATAAATGAATGAATAAATAAACAAATAACGTTTACATGTATATAAACAATTTGATAGTAATGCACATTTTAGGGCACATTTTGTTTTTTATGATAAAATGTAAAAGGGCCATTAATATAAATAAAAATAACTTAATAAATAAAATAAAAAAATATTAAATAATAATAAATAAATAAATAAATAAATAAATAAATAAATAAATAAATAAATAAATAAATAAATAAAATGTCTACATGTGTATTAAGAATTTGATAGTATTGCACATATTTAGGGCATGTTTTTACCTGTTTTTGGTAAAAATTTCAAAGGTCAATCAATATAAAAATTATTAAAATAAAATAAATAAATAAATAAAAAGTCTACATGCATATTAATTTGATGGGATGAAGGCACATTTCTTTTTTTTTTTCATTTTTTTTGAAGCAAAAAATGTTAATGTCATGCATCTTGATTTTACTATGATTTAGAAGACAACTTTCTGTATAACAATAGTTTATATGCCAAAAACAATAATAGTTTGGTGACATATTAAAATACTTTTTTTAAGGATCACAATTCACAGCCTCAAAATACTATTTACTTGTCAGTTTAAATCTTTATTGTTTGCCACTATCCTTCAAACCACTATGTTATACAAATTTATCAGCAAGAGTTTTTAAGCATTTTAAAAAAATTTGAACGATTACTTGAATGATATGTAATAAGTATAGTTACATTTTTGCATATTTTTTGTATATCTGTTACGCTTTATGAAGATGGAACACTAAAGAAGTAACTTTATTTGTATTTAAAATGCTTTTTTATTTAATATGCTTGGAAATTTGTAAGTTTAGCCCAATTTTAATGATATGGGATAAGGATTTTTGTCTTTGAAAGATTTTTTTTTAAATGTGAATAATTTTAAATTAAATACAAAATGTAGAACTTTATCAAAAGTTGATTTAAAAAACTTGATGCATTATTCAGTTTTATGTGCATGTCTTTTTATCATTATAAATATATACATACATATATACATTCAATTTTATCTGTTTTTTTGTTTTTGTTTATTTCACTCATTCATTCATTTTCCTTCAGCTTAGTCGCTTATTTATCAGGTGTTGCCACAGCGGAATAAACCGCCAACTATTCCGGCATATGTTTACACAGTGGATGCCCTTCCAGCTGCACCCCAGTACAGGGAAACACCCATACACTATTATAATCACACACACACATACACTACGACCAATTTTGTTTACCCAATTCACCTATAGTGTGTGTTTGGACTGTGGGGGAAACCTGAGGAAACCCACGCCAACACAGGGAGAACATGCAAGCTCCACACAGAAATGCCAACTGACCAAGCCGGGACTCGAATCAGCGACCTTCTTGTTGTGAGGTGACACTGTTAACCACTGAGCCACCATTTGTTTGTTTGTTTGTTTGTTTATATATATATATATTTTTTTTGTCTGACCTAAAGATATTTACAGAGATTCACAGTTGAAGTCCTGCAGATTATGATCTAATGTTTTGAAGCTGTAACTAGTCATTATTATTTTATTTATTATTACTTCTTCATATTACGTCTTTCTATTCGGCTTAGTCCCTTTATTTATCTGGGGTTGCCACAGCGGAATGAACCACCAACTTATCCAGCATATGTTTGACCCAGCGGATGCCCTTCCAGCTGCAACCTATCACTGGGAAACATCCATACACTCATTCACACACATACATTACGGTCAATTTACCTTACCCAATTCCCCTACACTCGCAGAAATAAAGGTACGAGAGCTGTCACTAGGTTGGCACCTTTTCAAAAGGTACACATTTGTATTAAAGGGTCTATATTGGTACCTCATAAGTATATATTAGTATATATTAGTTAAAGTTTTGTACTTTTTAGGTACTAATATATATCCCTGAGGTATTAATATGGACCTTTTAGGTACAAATGTGTACCACCCCAGTGACAGCTCTCGTACCTTTATTTCTGAGAGTGTATAGCGCATGTCTTTGGGCTGTGAGGGAAACCGGAGCACCCGGAGGAAACCCACGCCAACACGAAGAGAACAGGCAAACTCCACAAAGAAATGAAAGCTAACCCAGCCGGGGTTTGAACCAGCAAACTTCTTGCTGTGAGGCAATCGTGCTACACACTGTGCCACAGTGCTGCCCTTATTAATTCTTCTCCCTAAAAATAATTCACACAAATAATCCATTTTCTCTTCCTAAAACTAGAGTTGCAAGCCTAATAATGGGACACAAGAGGGCAGTGTGGTATTGCTATGACACGATTTGTAAAACAATTTTAATACAGTGATAGGGATCTTTAAAAAACAGCTGTTATGTAATATGCGTATTTCTGTGTGTTCAAGTCAGTTCATCTACGAAACTAAAACTTTCTGTCTGTGTGTGTTCTCTCTGTATAATAATCATTATCTGTTTACCTGCCTGTTTAAGCTTTTAAGCAACACTTTAGAAATGTCTCAATGTCATCACTATACAGCAAAAATACCCAAAACAAAATGAAAGGCATTTATTTTAAAGAAAGGCACCGCAATCAATCCTTTCAAGCTAAATATTTCCCTAAAATATAAGTGTTATATTTTGCTTTTAAATGCCACTGCTTAGCATTCATGCTTTTTTATGTTAAACCATTCTGAAGCCAGCATAAGGACATATTTCATGTGAATTCATAACTTTATGCCACTTAAAAATGTTGTTTTTTCCTTTGGAAATTAAAGTATCAATGCCATCTGTAAGTGCATGTTTTCTGAACCACTTCAGAAACTAAAACAAAACTAATGCACAATATTCAGACACCAAGGCTACTGTAAAGTGTGTACGTTGCACCATAAAGTTGTCCTTTATTTGTAATTTAAGACTGTTTTAGTTTGATAAAATAGCTCCAGTTCTGGTCTCTGTAAATAACTAATTTAAAGGGTATTTGCCAGTATACAGCATTCAGGGGTTTGCATGATTCTGAGGCAAAATTGCATCATTTTAATTAAGCAGGGATGTTAACATGTCTAATGCACTACAAAATGACTTCCGGTATTCAGTATTTAGTCTTGCTTTCTAGTACAATTACATTATTCTCAGATCAATCCTTTACCTTGGAGAGTGAGGACGCATATGTTGATTAAAGCACTATGCACAGAAACCCTATTTTATTTATAACGATTTTAATTATTATTATTATTCTGCCCTAAAACTGATGGCAAGCCTAAATACTTGGCAGACCAAACCATGAGGCTTAGAGGCTTGAAACTTGGCCAAATGGTAGAGCTCAGTTTTATCCAGTGTTTTGATCCAATGTCCCACTGATATCTATGAGAGGATTGGTGGTGTATCTCAACCTAGTGGTCAGGAGAGGAGATATGAAACATGTCTCTTTGGGATTGGGGCCGAATTCTGGATTGTGAATTGTATTTTTTCATGGGGCTGTTTTATTTAAAAAAATGTGACCCTGCTGGATCACAAAACTTCACAAAACAAGTCTTAAGTGTCAATTTTTGAAATTGAGATTCATATGTTATCTGAAAGCTGAACTTATAAGCTTTCTATTTCTTTGTTAGGATATAGAACAATATTTGGCCAAGATACAACTTGAAAATCTGAAATCTGAGCCTTTAAAAAGTTCAATTCAATTCAATGCATGTTTATTTATATAGTGCTTTAACAATATAGATTGTGTCAAGGCAGCTTAACATAGAAGTTCTAGTAAATTGAAACAGTGTCAGTTCAGAGTTAAAGTTCAGTTTAGTTAAGTTCAGTGTGATTTAATTTTCACTACTGAAAGTCCAAACACTGAAGAGCAAATCCATCAATACGCAGCTCCACAGGTGCCAAACCAAACCAATCCAGTGGTGACAATGGAGAGGAAAAAACTTCATCAATTGATGGAAGTGAAGGAAAAAACCTTGAGAGAAAACAGACTTAGTTGGGCACGATACCTTGGCATAATTTCTTCACACCTCTTGGATCACATCAATGGTGCTGCACAACCTCTAGAGGCCTTGGGATGAGTATGCCCACGTGGAAATAGAGGAAAAAGAAAATCTAAATGCTGAGGAAATTTTCTTTAATGTTGTTTAAATATCATTCTTTGCAATGCATATTACTAATCAAAAAAATGTTTTGGATTAATTTACAAAAGAATATGTACAAAATGTCTTCCTGGAACATGATCTTTACCTAATTATTTTAATGATTATTGGCATACAATAAAAAACAATAATTTTGACTCCTACAATGTATTTTTTGGCTATTTCCAAAAAATAGCCATGCAACAAGGGACCATTTTAGTTTTTGATTTTTCACATTTTCATATTGTTTCGAAAAACTTGGAACAAAGCTGGTATGTGTACTCAATATATGCAAATATATGCCTAGAGTTACATTTTTGATAACAAAGAAATATGTACCCGAGGTTATGTCTGCTTGCAGTTTTGTTTTCACAAATACAAATCCACTAGAGAGCGCCGTGTGCATTTTTCTCAAATATGTTTCTGGGGCAAGTTTTTTTCATACGTGCCTTTTCTCCTAAATCCACCAGAGGCCCCTGTGTACATTTCTGCCAATCTCAACGTTCTTCTCATACGGTCAGAAGTGGGTCAGCTTGTCGTCGTGCATAAATATATCAGCTTGACATCGATTTTAAAATGACCTCTCACAAAGTGCACATAAGGCTGTTGCGTGTTCCAGTTTGTATATATACTGCCCTCTGAAGGGCTCTTCGAAGTGAAAACAAGCATAACCACCATATTATTGAAGTGTTGTTCTAAACTGAAGTGCTCAACTGGCCACTTAAAAGGGTCCTTCAGAATGAAGGATTTTGAAAGGTACAACTAATGGCTATTATATGTCAGTTTCACATAATGTGCATTCAGCTGCCACATCTGCATGAAACGGAAGTTATTATTTTCCATTTCTCCCATTATCATGACGTACATACAATTGAAAGGTTCCTGAAATTAGAAAACAAATGAAGGGTGGCGCAGGACTTTGTTAGTTTGGGAACCGATTGGATTATTGGAAGATAGCCGTTGCTAACAAAATGGAGAAAGATTGATGAATGGACAAAAGTGAGACACTTTTGAAGTGTTACTTCTGCCCTAAAGGACTGATAGCTCCACCCTAAAGGCATACCATGTGATCAGAAGTAAGAAGTAAGTGCCGCAAAGTTTATAGTATTTGATAACAGATTATGGAAGCAAATGAGTTTTTATAAAATAATGAAGTGCACAGATACATCATTTGTAACTCTCACTACTATATACATTTAAAAATAAAAAGTGGCTTTATTTTCAAGCTTCCGAAAGCACATTAAAGTTCAACCCAGGCTCTTTCTGAAAATATATCGTTATATACATTTCTGGAGAGCGCCAAATAGCTGTCCCAGGAGCTATGTTTTTACATTTGTTTTTGTTTTCATGAATCCACCAGAGGTCGCTGAGTACGCTTTTTAAGATCTCAAATTTCTCTCACGAATGCCATTTGCGCCTGCTGTTCTCGTAAATCCACCAGAGGCCGCTGTTGACTGAATGACTGACTGACTGATAGACTGACCCACCCTCTTTCTTCCAAAAATCCAACCAATAGTGTTTTCAAAAGCACTGATTGACCAGCGCCCAATCACTTCTCTAAACCCAACCGACAGTTTTAAAAAAGCAATCCAGAAAAAGAAAAAACTTCGCTTGATTTTACCGCGTTTTCAGATTTTACCACATTCTCACACTGTTATTTACTTGTTTATTTTATTTTTTGCCTTCTGCTTTTGTCTTACCCGCTTTCTGGAATCGTTCTTCGGCGGAATCGAACCCAGTCATTGTGGTCAACTCCTCTGTCAAGTCTGCCAACATATATGCCAAACTGGTAACAGCAGGAAAGCCGTCCATACGAAGGTAAGTGGTTAGCTGGTAAGTGTGAAAAGGAATGGCGTCATACCACCCCGTATCAATCGTTTTAATGACAAAATGTAGTCATACATACCTCTGGCTACATAATTTGCGATCTCCAGAAATGTATATAGGGCTACGTTTTCAGAATGACCCTATTTTGTTGAAGTTATCAATTTAGATTTCATGCCAACTTTCATTTGCTTTCGGAAGTTTCAAAATAAAAGCCACTATACAACACCATTATATACAGCATGAAAGAGCCAGAATAAAATTGAAAACTACACTCAAAAAAGCTTGCTTCTTATTCAAATGACTTATTTAAAATGAGCTGAAATAATACAATTCTTGAGATTTTTTTGGGACAACTTAATTGTTTTATGTTCAATCCACTTAATCATTAATATTTAACTTAATCGATTTGTGTTGGGACAACAGGAATGAATTGTGTGGATGCCTGCTTTTTTTTTTTTTACAGCGTACAACCATTTTCATCTGGCAGAAAAAAAACTCACAACAAGGATGGCTTGATTAAATTATGGGGTAATTTTCATTTTTGTAAACTATTCCCTTATAACTGCAGCTTTCGGATGTACATTTAGCTAGACAAGCTCTAAACTAATAAATTCCACCATGAACCTTCCTTGAACATCATGCAAATTAAAGCTGCAGGCTAATGCATAGTGGAAGGCTAAAGTCCATCAAGTCACGGGCGCCTCTTTCTGTTTGCGGATGCTGACGGTGGCAGGTTGCTTAGCGGGTGAAGGTTCGGGTGCAGGTTACATTTTGAAAAAAAAATCAGGAAGTTTTAAAAGCCACAGCTCTGCCCTGCATCTCCGTCCTTCATATAATCCAGATGCAGCTGCGTCCCGTGGCTGAACCCCTGATAGCACACTTTAGTCAGAGCTGTGGGGAGTTTATTCAAACACATCTCAACTCCCCCGCAGCCCGCTTTACACACAAACACACAGGCGGGAACCCAGTCTGGGGGATTTTCAATTTTAAGACATACTTACTTACAGTTGCAGGGAGACTATTCTTGGACATGAGTTTTGTCGGAAAAAAATGAGAGGAGACTCGTGGGGGGAGGACAGTGAGGAAGAACTAATATAAAACATTGGTAACACTTTAGTTCACAATTCATACTGTTAACTGGCTTATTACCTGCCTATTATTAAGATATTAAGGTAACACTTTAGATTAGGTCACAGTTCATGCTATTAACTACTGGCTTATTACCTGCCTATTATAAATAGTAACTGTTCATTAGTAGTTATAAAGTATGATCTTATTCTGCAACCCTAATCCTACCCAAAACCTAAACCCAACTTCTACCTTACTCACTATTAATAAACAGCTCATAGTTCATTAAGCTAGTAGTGTTAGTTAATTGTTTGTTAATACCGCGAATTGTGACCTAAACTAAAGTGTTACCGGTATTAACTGTGTATTTATAAAGTATGATCTCATTCTGCATCTCTAATCCTAAAACCTAAGCCGAATTTACAACTATTATTAAACAGGTTATTAGTAGTTTATTTACAGTTTTTCGCAGTGGCTTTGGTGCATTTCTCACAACACTATTTACATTTGCACAACAGTTAATGCATTTAGTCATTTGTGCACATCATAGTAGCAGTTTCTCATTCCTTCCAACAAATTGCAAATGCTTTTGGACATGCATCAATTGCTTTTATACAACTCTCTGCTGTTTTATAAAATTATCATTTGCTTATGTCATGTCAGTCTAAATTAACTAAACTCGTGAATGCTGAATAGTCATTCCATATAAAACTAACAGTCCTCATTTTATTACTTGAGTCATTACATACAAAAATGTTGAACTAGTTGTCCAAATCTGTCAAGCAAATTTTATAAAAAAAAATGTAAACTTTTTTTTCCTCAAAATGTCTTCTAAACTGTACAATTTGATGAATGATTTACAGACCTGTGTATGTTGTAGGTTCAGTTTCAATATGTACTGCAATATTGTTTACAGTTGTGCACAGCTCTACCCAAAGGAGGTTTATGTGTGTTGTAAATAAGGGTGTAATTATTCTTTTACACAATGCTGTGAATGAATTAGAATTGCAAAGAGCAAATGCAGTAAAAATGTGAAACATACATATTCAGTATCTTGTGCTCAGATACCTCACTAAATGCAGTGATGTCTAACTTTACTGTAGTTTTCAAATGGCTGTGCAAATAGTATATAGTGCTGTCTTGAGCATTTTCAGGAAGTGTCACCAAAATCTGACTTTTTTGCATTGTAAAAAATTAACAGAGTAAACTGTCATAATGAAAACATGACAAAGCCATTTGAATATCTTGTTCATAAACAATGGTGTCAGGACTTTTCCTCTTGATGATACTGACACTTTCATTGACATGAATACTTGCTTTTGAGGAATGAGCTTTCCATTTTGAGCAAGTGACACGCTTTTGCAGGTTATCCACTAGGTTTTGCAGTTTGTACTAATTGTTTTGAGAAATGCATTAACTGTTGTGCAGATGTAAATAGTGTCGTGAGAAATGCACCAAAGTGACTGAGAAAAACTGTTAAGCTGGTGTTTGTTAATACCGTGAATTGTAACCTGAAGTGGTACCAAAAGATTTTTTGATTATTGAAGCATGCAACATGAAATAATCTGTCAAGTAGGTTGTTAATTACAAAGCTAAATGATGTATTCATTTGACTGAAGTTAAGAAACAAGTCGTTTGGAGGTATGAAGGTGTCACTTTCAATCTGCTTTTGTAAAAGGTGTGAACATATTGTTTAAATGTGTTATAAAAGCTGACTATATTCATTCTTATCTATAAGCTGGCACACTGTAAAAAACTCTTACTCAGAAATTTGTTTTGTTTTCCCACTACAGATATTTAATGGTCATCAATGAGAAAATTCAGTTTGTGGAAATAAAACAGCAAAAATATAGGTTAAAAATACATGTAGCGTTGTTATTTTGACTTGTACTTAATAAAATATAAAATAAGAAGTGATCATACTAAATTGAACTATTTCAAATGATTAAAAATGTATAGCTTGAAGATTAGTGGCAAAGTATAATAACATAAAATGACAAGTATTTAGTGTTTTGAAGCTACATTGTGATCTTTAAAAGTCTTTTAATATGTCCTCAAATGATTATTGATCTAAATATGTCTGTCAATGGTTTCGCTGACTGAATAAGATGTTAGTTTAAGATCTTTAAACTTTAGTTTAGCTTTTCATCAAAATTAAGTGAGTGCTTAAAATATCTATAAATAATTTCATTTTTTCCTTTTGAATTAAGATTTTTTTTTTGTCCTATTTCTATTTTACAGTTTTTCTCAGTCGCTTTGGTGCATTTCTCACAACACTATTTACATTTGCACAACAGTTAATGCATTTCTCAAAACAATTAGTGCAAACTGCAAAACCCAGTGGATAACCTGCAAAAGTGCGTCATTTGCTCAAAATGGAGAGCTCATTCCTCAAAAGCAAGTATTGATGTCAATGAAAGTGTCAGTGTCATCAAAATGAAAAGTTCTGCCACCATTGTTTATGAACAAGATAGTCAAATGGCTTAGTCATGTTTTCATCATGACACTTTACTCTGTACGTTTTTTCCAATGCAAAAAAAGTCAGATTTTGGTGACACTTCCTGAAAATGCTCAAGACAGAACTATATACTATTTACACAACCATTTGAAAACTACAGTAAAGTTAGACATCACTGCAGTTAGTGAGGTATCTGAGTACAAGACACTGAATATGTATGTTTCACATTTTTACTGTATTTGCTCTTTACAATTCTAATTTATTCACAGCATTGTGCAAAAGAATAAATACACCCTTTTTTACAACAAACTTCCTTTGGGTAGAGCTGTGCACAACTGTAAGCAATATTGCAGTACATATTGGAACTGAACCTACAACATACACAGGTCTGTAAATCATTCATCAAATTGTTCAATTTAGGGTTAGGGTTAGGGTTTAAAGGATTTAAAGTTTTTAAATAAAATGAGCTTGACATATTTTGACAACTAGTTCAACATTTTTGTATGTAATGACTCAAGTAATGAAATGAGCACTATTAGTTTTATATGGAATGACTATTCAGCAGACGCAAGTTTAGTTAATTTTGACTGACATGACAAAAGCAAATGATAATGTTACAAACAGCAGAGAGTTGTATGAAAGCAATTGATGCATGTCCAAAAGCATTTGCAATTTGCTGGAAAGAATGAGAAACTGCTACTATGATGTGCACAAATGACTAATTGTTTTGAGAAATGCATTAACTGTTGTGCAAATGTAAATAGTGTTGTGAGAAATGCACCAAAGCGACTGAGAAAAACTGTAATCTAAGCTAGACCAAATAGATATCTTGACTGGAAAATTAGACCAAAAAAGTATATTTATTATCTATTTTTTTTGTGCAAAAAATATAATTTGCATCACAACAATGAATTTCTAAATTCAGCTGGGGTGTAAATGATATTTTAATAATTTTAAAATGAATTATTTTATAAAACGTCCATACAACCAAACAGATGACAAATTGACAGATAGATAGACAGATAAACAGATAGATAGATAGATAGATAGATAGATAGATAGATAGATAGATAGATAGATAGATAGATAGATAGATAGATAGATAGATAGATAGATAGATAGATAGATAGATAGATAGATACTTAATTTCTCACACTGAATATAAATCTTGTGTTGTAAATTGCTAATTGCTAGAAGCCCCCAGAGAGGAACTTTTTTTTTCATATTTGCTTCTGTTTCTCTTTAATCTTGAAAATAATTAGTTTCCGTGATTCTCCCCAAAACAACACCCACTAACAATTCATAGGAAGTAACACTACAGTTTTAATCTGCAGTAAACTCCAGATGGCTCTGCATTGTAGGACTTTGAAAACCAATGGCTGAAAAATTAGGGGCCGCAGAGCTTCAACACCCCGCAAAGCAACTTATTTAAATTAGAACAAAGACGTTTGGGGATGAAACACTCTTTGCCGCCAGAAGGCATTTTAATGTTAGACTATATTCAGTGCCTTTGAAACTTCCAAGAGAGCCGTTGTAAGGAATTCTTAAGCCGTATTGAAGGGTTTAAAAACTTCCACACAGTAAGATAAAATCTTTAAATTATTAAATCTTTAGAATGTTCATTTCTAACATTCAACTGAAAAAAAAACAGGGCTTATACACTGTTGCCAATTGGATTTATTTAAGTCTGTGCAATTGTGGAAGAATAAAATCTCAAAGGTCAGTCGTGGTAAAATCAGAGACGTTCTCTATCAAAACTTGAAGAAGTTTGTTAATAAAGGTGTTTAAAGGGGTAGTTCGTCCAAATGGCAATTTACACACTTCTTTCATCTCCATATCTAATGCTCTTATTTTCTTCTATAACTTCTATTTATAAGGCACCACAGTGGCTCAGTGGGTAGCACTGTCGCCTCACAGCATGAAGGTTGCTGATTTGAGTCCCAGTTGGCGTTTATGTGTGAAGTTTGCCTGTTCTCCCCGTGTTCGCATGTGTTTCCTCCAGGTGCTCCGGTTTCCCCCACAATCCAAAGACATGCACTACAGGTGAACTAAGTAAACTATTGGCCTTAGTGTATGAGTGTGTATAAATGTGAGTGTGTATGGGTGTTTTCTAGTGCTGGGTTGCAGCTGGAAGGGCACCCGCTGCATAAAACATGTTGGAATAGTTGGCGGTTCATTCCATTGTGATGACCCCTGATAAATAAAGTGACTAAGCCAAAGGAAAATGATTGAATGAATGAATCTTTAACACAAAAAAGAAAAACTGACTTTTATACTATGGTAGTCAATGTTTAAAAAAATCTTTCAAAATATCTTTTTTTGTGTGTTCAACAGAAGAAAAAAACGTGGCAACATTTTTACATTGAGGTAAACCACCCCTTGAAGAACTTCATAATTTGTGTTATAGTATATTCAATAATGCACTTATAATGGAAGTTGTTTGGTGATCCATTTTACATGATGTTTGTGTGAGAGTAGTTATATCCCAATATCTATATCTACTGTTTTAAATAGCACACGCTCAGAAAAAAAGGTACACGGTGGTACAAATAAAGTTCCTTAAGGAACAGTTTTGTACCTTTGTAAAAATTGTACCTTACATGGTACAGAAAAGACCCCTTATGATACTGTTCTGTACTTTTTATGGTACAACTGAAATGAAGGTACACAATTGTTCTCATAAAAAAGGCACATACAGTGCATCTGGAAAGTATTCATAGTGCATCACTTTTTCCACATTTTTTTATGTAACAGCCTTATTCCAAAATGGATTAAATTCATTTATTTCCTCAACATTCTACACACAATCCCCCATAATGACAATGTGAAACTTTATTAAAAATAAAAAAACCTGTAAAATCACATGTACATCAGTATTCACAGCCTTTGGTGTAAAGCTCTAAATTGAGCTCAGGTACATTCTGTTTCCACTGATCATTCTTGAGATGTTTTAGCAGCTTAATTGGAGTTCACCTGTGGTAAATTTAGTTGATTGGACATGATTTGAAAAGGCATACACCTGTCTATATAAGGCCCCAGGGTTGACAGTGCATGTCAAAGCACAAACCAAGCATGAAGACAAAGGAATTGTCTGTAGACCTCCGAGACAGGATTGTCTCGAGGCACAAGGCTGGGGAAGGTTACAGAAAAATTTCTGCTGCTCTGAAAGTTCCAATGAGCACAGTGGCCTCCATCATCTGTAAGTGGAAGATGTTTGACACCAGGACTCTTCCTAGAGCTGGCCGGCCATCTAAGCTGAGTGATCGGAGGAGAAGGGCCTTAGTCAGGGAGGTGATCAATAACCTGATGGTCACTCTGTCTGAGCGCCAGTGTTCTTCTGTTTAGAGAGGAGAACCTTACAGAAGGACAACCATCTGTGCAGCAATCCACCAATCAGGCCTGTATGGTAGAGTGGCCAGACGGAAGCCACTCCCCGCCTGGAATTTGCTAAAAGGCATCTGAAGGACTCTCAGACCATAAGAAACAAAACTCTCTGGTCTGATGAGACTAAAATTGAGCTCTTTGGAGTGAATGCCAGGCGTTACATTTGGAGAAAACCAGGCACCGCTCATCACCAGGCTAATACCATCTCCACAGTGAAGCATGGTGGTGGCAGCATCATGCTGTGGGGATGTTTTTCAGCAGCAGGAACTGGAAGACTAGTCAGGATAGAGGGAAAGATTAATGCAGCAATGTACAGCAACATCCGGAATGAAAACCTGCTTCAAAGTGCTCTTGATCTCAGACTGGGGCGATGGTTAATCTTCCAGCAGGACAATGACCCAAAACACACCCCCAACATATCAATAGAGTGGCTTCACAACAACTCGGTAAATGTCCTTGAGTGGCCCAGCCAGAGCCCAGACCTAAATCCTATTGAACATCTCTGGAGAGATCTGAAAATGGCTGTACACCGTCGCTTCCCATCCAACCTGATAGAGATTGAGAGTACTGCAAAGAGAAATGGGCAAAAATTCCCAAAGACAGGTGTGCCAAGCTTGTGGCATCATATTCAAAAAGACTTGAGGCTGTAATTGCTGCTAAAGGTGCATTAACAAAGTATTGAGGCTGTGAATACTGATGTACATGTGATTTTTCAGGTTTTTTATTTTTAATAAATTTGCAACAATTTCAAAAACTCTTTTTTTCACATTGTCATTATGGGGTATTGTGTGTAGAATTTTGAAGAAATAAATTAATTTAATCCATTTTGGAATAAAGCTGTAACAGAAAAAAATGTGAAAAAAGTGAAGCGCTATGAATACTTTCATCTTGCACTGCAAATCTACTGTTTTTAATAGTAGTGGCACCCCTAAAAGCCTTATAGGGTCATTAGTTTATTTTTAAGCCTTTAGGTTATTATTAAGCCTTGTGTTGCTACTGTGAATTGCCAGGTGGCTTTTTACTGGATAAATTATGTATATTAAATGGATAGTTCACCCCAAAATGATAACTATTTAGTGATACTCACTAATTGCTTGGTCCAGATCTTTTTTGTTTGTTCTGTTGAATACAAAGATATTTTGAAGAATGTTTGAAACCTGTAGCCACTGACATTCATAGGAACAAATACAATGAAAATAAGTGGTTACAGGTTTCCAACATTTTTCAAAATATCTTCTTTTGTGTTCAACAGAAATAAAAAAAGAAACAAAAACATCAACAAAAATGCAAACTGGTTTGGAATGAGTAAATGATGACATTTAGACTTTTCATTTTTGGGTAAACTATCCCTTTAAACAATTTGGTGTAGACGCACCACAAAACATTACCATAAATGACAAGTATAGCACTTAATTAAAGAAGAAATATAACTGGTATTTTCTAGTAAATGTACTTTATTCATAACTAAAAATATCTCAAATTTTAATATTAATAAAATCTTCATTTTAAAAATAATTGACATTTTTAAATTATATTTTAAAAATGCAGGCTATATTTTACAAGCAAATACTTCACAATTTATGATATTTGACATTCAACCCATTATTGGTGAATTTTACTTCTATAAAAAATTGTTTGCATGTTCACCAGGTGGTGACATGGTGGCTGAGTGGTTAGTACTGTCGCCTCACAGCAAGAAGGTCGCTGGTTTGAGTCCTGGCTGGGTCAGTTGGCATTTCTGTGTGGAGTTTGCATGTTCTCCCCGTGTTCGCGTGGGTTTCCTACAAGTGCTCCTTGAATTAGTGTGTATGGCTGTTTCCCAGTCCTGGGTTGCGGCTGGAAGGGCATCCGCTGTGTAAAACATATGCTGGATAAGTTAGCGGTTCATTCCGCTGTGGCGACCCCTGATTAATAAAGGGACTAAGCTGAAAAGAAAATGAATGAATGAATGTTTTAGTGTTCACCAAGTAAAAAATTGTACATCGGATCACTCCAAAACTACCTCACCTCTCATTAAAGTGATGGTATAGCAACAGCACGCATAATCTCTAACAAGTCTACATATGCACAAAAGGCTGCTTAATAGAGGCAAATCCTCCTATAAAAGCGGTCCCATACCATAAAGCTGTCTAGTTGACATGCATTTCAAGTGCTCCCAATCTACATAATGAAAGTCGGTTGATTTTAAGCCGTTTGCCTTGGCGAGGCAAATGAGCGGCAGCTTTCTCCATATGTTCGTTTGAGTAAACAGACACGGTAAATTGTGTCATAACTGTGTGTCTCTATAGACATAAGCCACCTGTTGTGGAAATCTGCTTTATGTTGTCGAATCCAAACGATAACGCAACATGTCAGGTTGTGTCAGCTGTCACCGCCCCGCCAGGCCTAAAGAGGAGCGTTTTTGTGTGTGTGTTGCATGTATGCACACGTGTGAATGAAGTGTGTCACCTGCACTCAGCAGGTTCTACACATTCATAACCTATCAGGGTTCTGGTGCGATGCATTACATGTGACCTGGTGATAAAAATTTTAAAAAGCCCCTCATTTTTTTTTTGCTTTCTCTCAGTGGTGCACACTTGCCGAAAAGCTGTCATCTCTTCTGGTGTCTGCAGAGAAGGATCAAAGCGGGAACAGGCAGCCAGAAAGAGAGAGAGAGAAGCAGAGAGAGAGAGAGAGATTTCGGGGTGAACCAGAGGACGCAGCCTCTTCTGTTAAACAGGCTAACCCAGATTGAAGGAAGTCTGCTTCGCTGTAAACATATTCAATTAAGACATCAAACTTCAAACCCTATGATGAAAAAGAATGCCGATGAGGAACTAAAAAAGACGGGTCGAACTGCGAGCCTTTCTCTGATTTGGAAACAGGCTCCTTTTGATTAAATAATCATCACTTCGTAGACATGCAAGTTGCGGAGCAGATATGTGCTTGGACGCAGCTGAAATTTAATGAGATTGCTAAGATGCCGCAGAGGTGCTGCTGTTTTTAAGACCTCCGAATAAACCCTCGCTGCATTCTGCGGATTTATACTAGCCTAAAAAAGGCAGCTTGCTTATTAAGTGTGACGTCACGAGTCACTGTTTCTGGGTTCAAATAGGGTTTATCTGATGCAAATCCAAACAGTGCTAATATACACTCGGTAGTACTAAAATACTGGAAACTTGATGGACAGAAATTGTTATAGTTGGGCGGCACAGTGGCTCAGTGGTTAGAACTGTCACCTCACAGCAAGAAGGTTGCAGGTTTGAGTCCTGGCTGGGCCAGTTGGCATTCCTGTGTGGAGTTTGCATGTTCTCCCTGTGTTCGCATGGGTTTCCTTCGGGTGCTCTGGTTTCACCCACAGTCCAAAGACATGCGGTACAGGTGAATTGAAACTAAATTGGCAGTAGTGTATGTGTGTGAATGAGTTTGTATGGGTGTTTCCCAATACTGGGTTGCGGCTGGAAGGGCATCCACTGCATAAAACACATACTGGAAAAGTTGGTGGTTCATTCCGCTTTGGCGACCTCTGAAATAGAGACTAAGACGAAGGAAAATGAATGAATTGTTACAGTTTAGGAAAGATTTTATATACTGTACATGTAAAAAAAAAACTGCTGTGTTTTTATGCCAGGCCAGTAGATGGCGATGCATCTTTATAAAGATGTACGATCAAAATTGCTGTTGATACTAATAATCGATAATATTCAGGTGCTCTTATCAGATCTGAATGAAGTGTTATATGAATTATGTATGAAATTAAGTGGTTGCGGTATAACGTAAAATACATAACAGTGGTATTTCATAGGGGTGTCAAAATTAATTGTTTCTTCGGTGCACCGTGATGCAGACGCGGACAATTCAGTATCGGTTCAGTAATAATCATAACCGGTTATTATGTACTGACGTCATTTATCTCATATGCGCCATGTCGCGGTAGCTTACTATGGCGAGGGAGGCGAGCGCGAGTGTTTACAATGCTTCGCCTACTTGACGCACAAACTGTGCACAATTTCATTGCGTGTGTGTTTTCTGGACACTCTTTCACTGACACTTACAGCAGAAGCCCCTATTTCACTGCGATTGAGAGAATGAAAGTAAACTCCATTACTCTCTCTCTCTCTCTCTCTCTCTCTCTCTCTCTCTCTCGCTGTGGCCCATTTGACCTGCTGGCGTGACTTTTTCTCTCCTCTCGGCTGATACGGCGATACTTCTGGATAGAGGTCTGCATTCGCGGGTGTAAGGTGAGAGCCGCTGGATAAGACCAGATTTCTTGCGGCGCGGAAATACATTTCCGAATAAAGCGCGGGAGCGGTCGGTAACTCTGGTGTAAGTTGAACGGGAGCGGGCGGTCTAACAATATTGCTCCCGAGCGAGCAAGCACGTGTGTGTGTGTGTGTGCTTATGTGTGTGAATGAGAGAGAGCGATGCTGTGTGTTGCTGTCTATGTTTGTGTGTGCGTGTATGTGTGTGAATGTGAGGGCGTGATGCTCTGTGTCGCTTGCTTGGTGCTGTGTGTCTATGTGTGTGTGTGTGTTTATACAGACAGCCCCAAATATAAAACTGTGTTTGGGGAAAGCATCGACAATGCACCGTGATGCACCGAGATATCGAATTGAACCGAATCGATGGCATGATAATCGTAACCGAACCGAACCGTGAAACCAGTGTAGGTTCACACCTCTAGTATTTTAGCACTTTATTTCAGTCATTCATAAAGTATGACGTCTTCAGTTTCAAGCTCAGGCACGCTTTACACTCACACTACAATCATATCGCGCTAAAGCCCAACCGAACCGCCCTCTGGCACAACTCTTCCAACCGAAGTGTGCCTGGGCCTGATTCGGAGCACTCACATTTGTCAAACGAACCAGGAAACGTGCTCGGGCACGGTTCGGATAGCCGAGTGTGAGTGCACCCTAATGTTGCGTTCACACCAGATGCGGAAGAAGCGTCAAGCGCAAATGATTTACATGTTAAGTCAATGCAAAGACGCGAATAGACATCCTGCAGCACGATATGCGCAAATGAGGCAGCACGAATGACGCGATCCGTGCGAATGAAGTGGCGCGAGTTGAGTGTTTTGCGCGATTGATGTGCTTAACGCGCGTATCACATGAAACGGGTAATTCGCTTAAGTTCGAAAATCTGAACTTTAGCGGACATTTGCGCCATGTTAACCAATCCAGAGCTTGCTCTTGTGGGGGCGTGATTATGACGTAGCGCCTGTTGTTGGTGACCCGGGGGACAATCCTCCTGCTGACATCGACAACAGTTTATCAAACTGGGCTCGGCTCAGTCAGAAGCACCGCTGAAAGCTTCCATCATTCAGGTTACGTTTTTGGAGGAGTTTATGAGCTCACAGAGCTGAGTGCACCTCTGAAAGTATCTAGTGGACTCAGACACGGCTCCAAACGAATCAACGCTGTTTTTCAGCCTTCATAAAACACATAAACACAGCTATTCTCTCAACAAAATCTATGTTAGCCATTTAGCAACGAAGCTAGAGTCACCAGGTAGACAGAAGCCCTGCCCATCACGCAAATCCACGTCTGTTGTGAAGCAGATTTGACGTGCAAATGAAGTGGATTTTGATGCACGAATGAAGCGAGTAAACTCATAATGTTCACGCGTCTATTTACGCACGGATAGCGAGATTTATCCATGCGTTCCACGTTTGGTGTGAACACAGCATGAGCTTTTCACAGTAACTTTATTTATGTGCCCACAGTACAAAAAACACTAATTAACTCTTTTTTTTCTTATACTTTAAAAAACATTATTGCTGGCTTAAAATTTTAAGTTGAATCAAATTCACTTTACAAGTCATTTCCATTTACAACAGTTAAATAACTCAGCATTACTCAGAGTGCAAAATTCTTCTGAATATATTTTTTTTGTTCAACAGAAGAAAGAAACTCAATCAAGTTTGGAAGAAGTTGGTAAACAATCACTTTAACAGAGGTGGTATAGTCAAAATGGCATTAGTGGTAAGTCAGTCTGGCTACTATGAATGAACTACAAATCTTAGAAAGAGAAAATTCTATCTAGGCTAATTACATTTGTCTTTTTCCAAAATAATTGTGTAATGACGAAACCTCTGTAGACCACACTGCAAAAGAATATATGAACAAAACATGAATATTTATGTTACTTTAACTTATTTAAATAAGTAAAGCAGGTTTCAGCTTATTTTTTTTAAGTTATATATATTTTAACTTTGTTTTAAGTCAGGTTAAACCCAAATTGGGGGAAATATGGACTAACCAATTTGCCCCTCACACACTGTAAAAAAAATCTTGCTGCCTTAATTTTTTAAGTT
Source organism: Danio kyathit (assembly GCA_903798195.1). NCBI lineage: Eukaryota > Metazoa > Chordata > Actinopteri > Cypriniformes > Danionidae > Danio > Danio kyathit. Next base: position 45,005,145 of record LR812529.1, read on the forward strand.
GAATCAAATGAACTTTTCTAGTCATCTCAACTTATGTCAAACTGACAAAAAATATTAAGTTAAACTTTGTATAACTTAAAAAATGTTGTAGAAACCTGATTAACTAACTAAAATAAGTTAATGCAACATAAAAATATTTGTTGTCTTCACTTTTTGTTATTGAATTTTTTAGTGCAGCAGTTGGCTTAGTTCCTATTACATCCAGAATTGAGTTGAAATAACCTGGCTTTTTTTTTTTTTTTGAGTTAGGCAACCATTGACTTCCACAATACTTTTTTGGTCCCACTTTATATTGTGTCGCTTATACCTGTGAACTTACATGGTAATTAGATGTGTAAGTAGTATGTAACTACAGTGTATGTACACACTGGTACAGAGTATTTACTTGTGTATACTGGTGTAACTACACTCATGTAACAACCCACTGAATAGTATGTGTAGGTACAAATGTGTAACAAGACATTGGTAACAACAGTAGGAAAGTACACATCTGTAACAAGAATTATGTAAGTGCATTGTGTAACAACAATATGTACTTGCAGATGTTTTCCCACTTCCACACCTGTTTGGGGATTGGGGATGTGGTTGGCAGTGATTGGGGATGTGGCCCCCGCTGCAGTATGTGTCCCTTATTTTTTTGTATTAAAAGTGGTAACCCTACTCGGAGAGCATGCGAACTCCACACAGAAATGCCAACTGGCCTACCTGTGACTCGAACCAGCGATCTTCTTGCAGTGAGATGACAGTGCTAACCACTGAGCCACCGTGCAGCCCCAGAAAATAAGGCTCTGTACTCCTAAATCTTTTCAATGTGGTCCCAATTAAAAAAAAATAAAATAAAAAAATAATAGGAGCACAAGCACTACATAAAAAAGCCTAGAGCTCTGGCTTATCTGAATTATTCGCTTTCCTGGCTGGATCTGAACTCGGCTGGTCAACCGTCTGGACACTACTGTGTTATTAAATGAAACTTAGGTTGGATTTTGTGAATCATTTAGATCCAGTTTCTCCTGTGCAGACCTAAGGTGAAACAGGGCATAACAATCATCTTTTAGACTGGGTACCCACTATACTTTTGACAACATAATCAGCTACAGCAATACGTTTGACGCTAATACTTCATGCAATGCATGTGCATGAATATTGTTTTTGCATTGTCCAACCAGAGGACATCTCTGCTGTATTTGCCGGAGGACGTCCATGTGTTGCTCTGGGATCAAAAACAGCGATGCCCCTCAAAGGTCACAAGTTCACAATCCCGCCTGATGTCCCCATCCAATTATTTGCCTATTACACTGTTTGCCAAGGCATTTTCATCAGCACAGCTTTCTGCCCTAGATGTAGCCCGCGGTCTGGTGTGAACGAAACCCGCTGCAACACTTGCTCACACACACTCTCTTTTACTCTCCGTCCGCCAGTGAGTGATAGAGATGTTCGCAGCTTGATGTAATAGTATTTGACATCTTTATTCTCCGACAGACGAGCAGATTGTCATTGCAGCCTCCGCCTGTAGAGGTCACTGTTGTTGCTGATGTCTGGCATCTCTTCATCTTCATCTCAAGCTGTGAATTCAAGGATGAATGTGACGGGAAAACGCATTAAAATGCATTTTCCGGCACTCTTGCTCAAGGTCTGCTGCCATCACTTTTAACAGCATCTATGGTCTCGCTAAACAGAATGATAAATGTTTCATTTTAACAGGCTGTTTCTCATTGGTTATTCTTATAGGTAAAATATGCCCCACTTTCCCTTCGTGGCGACAGATATATGTAAGCATATTTATGGATGACTTGTTGAAAATATGCCAGAAGATATGTCATCTTCTGACATGGATGTTTCAGAGATTTTGTGACTGCCTATAACTAAAACCATGCTTAACTTTCTTAACATACTGAACTATTGTGTTTGAATGGACTTTTCACAAACACAATAACACAGACATATGTGAGACTGGACCACAAAACGATTTATAGGGGAGCGCGGGGCACAAAGTAACGCAGTGTTAAATGTAACACAGAGTTTTAAGGTATTTGCTCAGGGTTAACCATGGCATGCTTCCGAGGTTTTCACCACAGTGTCGGCAGACGTCTTCCTGCCAATTATTGAAAATGTTCGGGGAAATCTGGATGAGAAACACTGGAGAAACCATTTTTACAGCATAAAAGTATTTTTTATTACAGTCGATATTTTTTATTTAAAAAAAAAATCGGTGAAAGTATGAGCGTAAAATCTTATATTGTTGTCATCATCGTCTTCTAGGCTAAAAGATGAAACCATTTTGAAAGATGTATAAAACACACAGTGACTGAAACAGCCTACTACTAAGTAGGTACTGCATTTGAATTTAAACATACTACTCGACCGTTAGAAAAGTACGTTCTATACAGTATGAATGTAAGAAGTATGAATGAAATTCGGACGTACTACATCCGCCATTTTTTCATGGTCACGTGACCTACCTGCGTCAGTTGCGTCGCTTCACTTCAATTCATGAATTCTCTCGCGGGACATCGTGGGATTGCGCAGCGTCCAGGTACTTCTCGCATACTGATTTTCGAATTCTATGAATTCGGACATACCACTCGGCTTGTATACTGATTTTAGCGTACTGTATAGTATGGAAGTATGCGGTTTCGGACGCAGCCAATGACTGCTAGCCAGTTTTGAGTAAAACATGACACAGTGGGGTTAGTTGTAACAGGGTGTTACAATTAAGCCACACACTATTGGACACCAATTAAACTAACAAAATAATTTTTAGAATTTTGAGTGTAATGTTGAGAACTTTTTAAATAAAAATGTTTTTTAATCAAAAATATTGTTTTAATATAATTTTATTTTATTGCTAATAATGCAAATAAATGCATTGTATAATAATGGATAAATGCATAACAATGCAAATAGATTCAAATGTGTTTATTCAATAAACAAATACATAAATAAACATACTGTGCTATGTAGAATAAAAAAGAAAGGAGCCAATTACTGAGGAAATATAGCTACTATTTAAAGTAAACTGAATTTAAATAAATAGTGTGAAATCTGCCTTTATAAACGTGTTACAACTAACTCTCTGTCTGTTACAACTTGCCCCGCAGGTGGGGTAAATAGTAACATTTTTACTCCTGGCACTTTTGGCAATACTGCACAGAAACCACAGGTCCGGCGATCATAATTTCAGTGCTCATTTGTAGGAGAAGCTTGTGTGTTGTTGGTAAAAAAAAATATGTTTGTCTAACCCCATTACTTTGTTCATTATTTGGCCAAAACCAAAAAGTGTTACGTTGTGCCCCGCTTTTCCTTACACTGTAAGAAATGCAGGATTCCACACAATTTATGTTGTTCCAACACAAATCGATTAGGTTAACACAACAAATGAAAGTAGATTGAACATAAAACGATTAAGTTGTTCCAAAAAAAATCTCAAGACTTGTTGTCAGAAGAGTTGTTTCAGCTTATTTTAAATAAGTAGTTTGAACAAGCAGCAGGAGTTGTTTTTTGAGCGTACATAATCTGAAAGAAGAATGAATAAGCTTTGTGTTTTTCCTTTATTTATTTTTAGCTTTTTCCACAATTAAACCCATGCAACCCCTTCAGACCCAAATTATGTTTCAAGTTTCTGAAAAATGTAAAAGTATGTTTTCATAGTTCTTGAGGCTCCTTTAAATGAGACCAAATTATGATAATAAAAATTCAACACCCTTTAAGTATCATCAGGTCACAACAGTTATACTTCTTGAACATTTTACCAACATAAAATACAAAAAAAAAACACACACACATGATTGCTGGTATAATCTTGAAATTTATTTTTAAAAAATCACAAACATTAGGATTGTAACATTTTGACTTTAATTTTGAGGCTTTTGTTGTATAGATTGTTCCAACACAAATCGATTAGGTTAACACAACAAATGAAAGTAGATTGAACATAAAACGATTAAGTTGTTCCAAAAAAATCTCAAGACTTGTTGTCAGAAGAGTTGTTTCAGCTCATTTTAAATAAGTAGTTTGAACAAGCAGCAGGAGTCATTTTTTGAGCGTACATAATCTGAAAGAAGAATGAATAAGCTTTCTATTAATGCATGTTTGTTTGTTGGATTAGATCATATTGGGCTGAGATAGAACTATTTGCAAAATCTGAGGGTTAAAAATCAAAATGTTGAGAAAATTGCCTTTAAAGTTGTCTAAATGAACTTCTTAGCAATGCATACACTCAAAAAATATTTTTTTTACTTATTCAAACTACTTAATTAAAATGAGCTGAATCAACACAATTCTTGAGATTTCATTGGGGCAACTTAATTTTTTTATGTTCAATCCACATAAATTTGTTAAAAGTGTTAAGTTAAATTAATCGATTTGTGTTGGGACAGCATGAATGAATTGTGTGGAAGCCTGCATTTTTTACAGTGTATGAACAAAAATTAAGTTGTGATATACTTATTGAGGTAAATGTAAAAAATGATCTTTATTTAATATGCTAATGATGTTTGGCATAAAAAAATTGATAATTTTGACTCAGTGTTTTTCCTTTATTTATTTTTAGCTTTTTCCACAATTAAACCCATGCAACCCCTTCAGACCCAAATTATGTTTCAAATTTCTGAAAAATGTAAAAGTATGTTTTCACAGTTCTTGAGGCTCCTTTAAATGAGACCAAATTATGATAATAAAAATTCAACACCCTTTAAGTATCATCAGGTCACAACAGTTATACTTCTTGAACATTATACCAACATCAAATACAAAAAAAAGCATACATGATTGCTGGTATAATCTTGAAATTTATTTTAAAAAAATCACAAACATTAGGATTGTAACATTTTGACTTTAATTTTGAGGTTTTTGTTGTATGGATTGCATCTTGTTTATAATAAACTTTATCTTCATCTTCATCACTCCACATAATGTCCACATCTGAGATATTTCCATCTGCTATATGCTCAAGAACTTAAAAATCTGTATATTCTGCATATGAAATTGTTTCAGCAATGAATGAGTACATAGATCTAGTTTTTTTTTAATATAATAACGTTCACTCAGCATTACTGGAGATTTAGTTTCAGTAACAGATCTTGAACCCGTTGTACATCCTAATGGACAGACATATTTGAAAAGAAATCCTGATCTAAAGCTTGCAATGTTACACAAGATTTTAAACTTTTATTAGTAAATGCAATCCCTATTTTTTACATACAATCTATAAAATATTGGCAAACATATCAATAAATCTGAATAAAAACATTGTAAATGTGGCTTATGTCCGTGTCTGGAGTGAAGTGATGCCATGCTGCTTTTCAGTGCAGTGGATTACAATTACAACATGCCAAGCCTTACTACCATTTGATTAGATGACAATCGTCCACTCTCAATGGACTGTAGGCTTTAAATGAGATGAAATGCTCAGAAAAACATGGGCTGACATGTGATGTTTATTGTAATGGACACAGGGTCCAAAGGGGTTAAGACTTTAAGATTTTGTGGCCTATAGATTGTATGGAAAAAGAGAGTAATGCTATCTTATTTCAGTTAGTTGCCAAAAATATTGAATTTTCAAGTAGTTTAATTTAAAGGGCACCTATTTTACCCCTTTTTTAAGATGTAATATTAATATTATGGTTCTTCTGAGTGTGCCAGTTTAGGTTCAGTTCAAAACACAATTCAGATTTTTTATTATGATGTGTTAAAAAGTGTCATTTTGCTGGCGTGTACACAGTTCGTCATTTTAGGGGCGTGTTGCTTCACATGAAAATTAGTTTCGACTTCCCGCCCAACTTAACAAGGGGGCGGAGCCATGAGCTCCCCTCTTTGTGTATGGCAACCGACAAGCAGACACAGAGAAGCAACATGAGTGAGAGGACCAGCATTTAGCTGTACATGTACGACTCGGGCACAGACAAAGCAGAGACTACAAAATCATTTGCGTCTTTGTAAAGTTTTACAGCCAACTGTGTGCTAGTTTAAAGCTCCGAGCTTGTAGCCTACACCGAGACTAATAACCAAGCACACTGAATTAACTTTGACTGAAGGGCATCAGTTGAAAGTTGAAAGTATTGCACACTTGCGGCGCCGGTGTGTGTCACCTGATAGAAACTTATGTTTAGATTTCAGAAATCCATGCCGCTGCGTGGCGCGACGCTGCGTGTCGCCGAGCGGCGCTTCTGGTGTACGACCTGCTTGAGGCTATAACTAAAGGGCGTCATACACCGGATGCGCCGCTCAGAGCCACGACACGGCACACCAGACGCGCACATTCGCATGTTATTCAAAATGAAACTATTCAGATAACGCTCTGTAGCGCATCAGAAATATGAAGTGTCCTGAGCAGGGCCAGTGTGTCCATAGAGGCGACCTAGGCGGCAGATTAGTGAGCGAACCCCCTGGTCCTCACTTTCATCTGAGACAACGGATCCAACGGAAATGCATGGCGTGGCGCGTCGTTAGTTCGTTATTTGCAATGGAGGGATGCGCACGTGAGGCAACGCGCTCGCACTTTCCAGCTAGTTAAGATGACAGGGAGCTTCTGTGACCGCGGGAAATGCAAACCGCTGAAGTTTAAGGAAGACGCAATGAAAAGTACGCATGTATGCTAACCCACCAAAACTCACAAACACTGGTGGCGAGGAGAGCAAAAACGTGGTGAATGTTGAGCCCATTGAGCCTTACATCTAAAAATAGAGCAAGGGTGTTTCTTTAGTGACATCGCTTTGACTCACGCACTGAAAATGGCGGATGTGAAACAACATACTGAGCATATGATAATGCGCACCTGTCAATCAATATTGGTGGGCGGGGTGACCGCACTTCTACATCAAGTTGCGGTCGATCTCAAAACCGATCCAATTTGTCCACCGTTATTATGTTGTTAAATTGAAAAAAAAGGACTGAGTGTGTTTATATCACTCCAATATGACGGTCTATACACTACACCTACACATATGTCTGTCCAAACAGCTTGAAAAGTAGATTTTTTCCCATAGGTGCCCTTTAATAAAATAAGCAAAATATCCAATTTAAGTAAAATAAAAAAAAACAAAAACTATATCTAGATCAGGGGTGCCCAAATTTGGTCCTGGAGGGCCGGTGTCCCGCATATTTTAGTTCCAACCTGAATTAAACACACCTGAACCAGCTAATCAAGCTCTTTCTAGGTTTACAGAAACCTCAGGCAGGTGTGTTGAAGAAATTGGAGCTAAACTATCCTGGACACCGACCCTCCAGGACCGAGTTTGGGCACCCCTGATTTAGATCTTATAAAAAAAAGACAGTAAATTAAATTAATTATTTAATCGGAAATGCTATGTACAATTTGCATGTTTTTTAATTAATTAGCTAATTCTATTTAATTAGCATTATATACTGTGTGCTAAAGCAAAATGAGATACAAAACAATTAGTTTGTTCCCTTAGAGGCAAAAAAAAAACACTATCATGATAGGCAAAGTGTTTAAAATCAAATATGATATGCAAAGTGGAGTGTGAAAGTAGCACATTTATGTAAATGATGGTGGGCTTTTGCAGTGATTCAGAAGGAACTAAAACATATTGGCATATTTGTATTAGGTAATTATAGGTCTGACTGAAGGTGATACTGTGCTGGGTGTATTTTTACTGCAGTGTGTGCTCTCCATGTTCAAATATCTTCCATTTCAGCCTGAACTATGATGCCAGGCCACCCACACAGTTCGCTTGCTGACATTTAGCTAAAATTCAACACTTCTCTTTCCTTGCTATGTAAAAAAACTTTGCATCAACTTTACTAGATCATAACCCTATGAATTATTTATACTATGTGATAAACACTTCTGTGACTGTCAATATTGTTTTTTTTTTTTGCTATAATGAAATCAACAGAGACTGTGAGAAGATACCAGCTTTCCTCAGTAGGTTCAGGCTGCACAATTTCATGGGGTATAATTTTGGGGACCCCAGAAGCATTTGAACCGTGAGATAAAACCCCAAGTGTGTCATTACTGAGTGTTCATAGGTGAACTGCAACAGACAGACTGGGAGACACACACACACTGCTTATATAGAGGCCTACAGAGGACATCTTCTGGCTTAAACATAGAATCTGTCTATCCATCCATCCATCTTTTCATTTATACCTCCATCCATCTTTTCATTAATCCCTCCATCCATCTTTTCATCAAGTCATTCATCCATCCATCCTTCCCTCCATCTATCTTTTTATCAAGTCATTCATTCATCCATCCATCCATCCACCCCTCCATTCACCTTTCATTAATTAATTCATCCATCCATCCATCCATCCATCCATCCATCCATCTTTTCATCCATCCATCTTTTCATCTATTCCTTCATCCCTCCATCCATCTTTTCATCCATCCATCCATCCATCCATCCATCCATCCATCTTTTCATCCATCTTTTCATCCATCAATCCATCCATCTTTTCATCCATCCATCCATCCATCTATCCCTCTATCCATATTTTTATCAATTCATTCATCCATCCATCTTTTCATCTATTCATCCATCCATCTTTTCATCCATCCATCCCTCCATCCATCTTTTCATCAATTCATTCATCCATCCATCTTTTCATCTATCCATCTTTTCATCCATCCATCCACCTGTCCATCCATCCCACCCTCCATCCATCCATCCATCCATCCATCCATCCATCCGACCATCTGCCTGAATTTCAATCTCTTGTTATCTATTAGTCCATCAAACCATGTATCCATTTATTCATCCATCCATCCATCTTCGATCCATCCATCCAGCCAGCCATCCACCCATCCATCCATTCATCCAATCATCCATCCCTCCCTCTCTCCCCCTCCTTCCATCCATCCATCCATCCATCCATCCAAACATTCATTCATTCAATCAATCATCCATCCATCCATCCATCCATCCATCCATCCATCCACCCATGTCATCCATCTACCCATTCATCAATTCATACATCTATTTATCAACCCATCAATTCATCTGCCCGTATATTCATCCATCTTTATCCATCAATCTATCAAATACTCCATCCATCATCATTCTGTCTTTATTTGTTATCAATCCATCCATATATTCATCTATCCAAACATCCATCTATCCAAACATCCATCTATTCAATCGTCCATCCATCCATCCATCTCTCCATCCATCTCTCCATCCATCCATCCATCCATCCATCCATCCATCCATCCATCCATCCATCCATCCATCCACCCACCCACCCATTTATCCATCATTTTATTCATCTGTTCATCCATCCATCCTGCTTCATCCTGATTCATCCATCTGTTCATCAATTCATCCATTTATTTCACAATCCATCAATTCATCTGCCTGTATATTCACCCATCGTTATCTACCAAATACTCCATCCATCCATCCATCATCGTCCTGTCTTTATTTGTTATCCATCCATCCATCCATCCATCCATCCATCCATCCATCCATCCATCCATCCATCAATCTATCCAAATCTCAATCCATCTATCCATACAATCATTCATCCATCCATCCATCCATTTACAGATCCACGACTTCATTAATTTGTTCATCCATCCATCCTGCTTGTTCATTAATGTGTGTATCAGTTTGTTTATGCATCTGTTCATCAATTCATAATCTATTTATCAATCCATCCATTCATTTACCTGTGTATCTATCTTTTTATCCATTAATTTATCAATCACTCCTTCAATCCATCCATCATCATTCTATCTTTATTTTTCTCTTTATCCATCCATCCATCCATCCATCCATCCATCCGTCCATCCATCCATCCATCCATTTAGAGATCCATGACATTAATTTGTTCATCCATCCATCCTGCTTGTTCATTAATGTGTGTATCAGTTTATTTATGCATCAGTTCATCAATTCATACATCCGTTTATCAATCCATCCATTCATCTGCCTGTATATCCATCTCTCTTTATCCACCAATTCATCAATAACTCCATCCATCCATCCATCCATCCATCCATCCATCCATCCATCCATCCATCCATCCATCCATCCATCCATTTAATAAAATGCAACAGTTTAATAGCCTACTATTTTTTCATTAATGAAAGAAAATTTTGTTAGCTGTAAGTCAGTGAAGATTTCAATTACGGGAGTTTGATACCTTTATATTGTGCAGCACTTAAGAAAAGCAACAATCAATGCTTTATTTTTTTTGATGCAGCACCCTCTCTGAACCCTCAGCTGGTGTGTTGTGTGTGTCGGGCCTCGGCCTGCTGCGTGTGAAGATCGTGGCCCAGCTGTGATTGAAACGTGTTATAGATCCACAGCAGCGCACAAAGACGGATCGATAGAGACAGTAAGAGGCTACACCTCTGTCTGCCGATCTGACGGAGAGCTCTCGTCTGCGATCTATACTCTACAAGCGAGGAAAACTTCAAGGTCGAAACACTGCACAAAAAAAAAAAAAAACATGCACGTCCTGCTTCTCTGAAGGAGAGACTAAAACTTACAGAGGGGACAGTTGGAAGGATTTTCTCAAGGTGTTTACGGAGAGATGTTTTTCTCTGAAAGATGCTATGCTGTGAAGAACAGACATGAATGCAACATCAGATGTGAAGATTTATTGTATGAAAGCTAGACTGTTTCTGAAATGTTATGCAAATGAAAGGGATGATTCACCCCTGAAAATGAAACCTCTTTCGTCATTTACTCCCCCTTTACTTGTTTCAAACCTTTATCAGTTTCAAAAGATATTTTAAAGAAAGCTGAAAACCTCCAGCCATTAACATCAGTAGTATTTATTTTCAATCACTCAATCCATCATCATCATTCTTTTTATCTTTCCATCCATCCATCTTCCTGTCGATCCATCTCTATCAATCAGTTTATCACTGAATCCATCCATCCATCAATCTGCCTGTATTTAAATCTTACATTATCTATCAGTTCATTCATCCAACCAACCAAGCAAACATCCATCCATCCACCTGTCTATTCATCTCTCTTTATCGATTAATTCTTCACTCAATCAATCCATCCATCCATCCAATTCTTCCATCCGTCAATCTATCCATCAATTTGTCAGTCTGTCCATCCATCCATCCACCTGCTTGTCTATCTATCTCTCTTTATTGGTCAATTCATCACTCAATCAATCTATCCATACTTCCGTCTGTCCATCCATCCATCCATCCATCCATCCATCCATCCATCCATCAGTTTATCCATCCATCCATCCATCCATCAGTTTTATCCATCCATCCATCCATCCATCCATCCATCCATCCATCCTTCCTTCCTTCCTTCCATCCATCCATCCATCCATCCATCCATCCATCCATCCATCCATCCATCCATCCATCCATCCATCCATCCATCCATCCATCCATCCATCCAACAATCTATCTATCTATCTATCTATCTATCTATCTATCTATCTATCTATCTATCTATCTGTCTGTCTGTCTGTCTGTCTGTCTGTCTGTCTGTCTGTCTGTCTGTCTGTCTGTCTGTCTGTCTGTCTGTCTGTCTGTCTGTCTGTCTGTCTGTCTGTCTGTCTGTCTGTCTGTCTGTCTGTCTATCTATCTATCTATCTATCTATCTATCTATCTATCTATCTATCTATCTATCCAAAGATTCACCATCCATTCATCTGCCTTTCTATAAGTCTTTCATTATCTATCAGTCCAACCATCCATCCATCCATCCATCCATCCATCCATCCATCCATCCATCCATCCATCCATCCATCCATCCATCCATCCATCCATCCATCCATCCATCCATCCATCCATCCATCCATCAATCTGCCTGTATTTAAATCTTTCATTATCTATCTGTTCATTGATCCAACCAACCAAGCAAACATCCATCCATCCATCCATCCACCTGTCTATTCATCTCTCTTTATCGATTAATTCTTCACTCAATCAATCCATCCATTCTTCCATCCATCTTTCAATCTATCCATCAATCCGTCAGTCCGTCCATCCATCCATCCACCTGCTTGTCTATCTATCTCTCTTTATTGGTCAATTCATCACTCAATCAATCTATCCATACTTCCGTCTGCCCATCCATCCATCCATTCATCCATCAGTTTATCCATCCATTCGTTCATCCTTCCATTCATCCATCCATCCATCCATCTCTCCATCCATCCATCCATCCATCCATCTATCTTCCTGTCGATGCATCTCTATCAATCAGTTTATCACTCAATCCATCCATCCATCCATCCATCCATCCATCATCCATCCATCCATCCATCCATCCATCCATCCATCCATCCATCCATCCATCCATCCATCCATCCATCCATCCATCCATCAATCTGCCTGTATTTAAATCTTTCATTATCTATCTGTCATTGATCCAACCAACCAAGCAAACATCCATCCATCCATCCATCCATCCACCTGTCTATTCATCCCTCTTTATCGATTAATTCTTCACTCAATCAATCCATCCATTCTTCCATCCATCTGTCAATCTATCCATCAATTCGTCAGTCCATCCATCCATCCATCCACCTGCTTGTCTATCTATTTCTCTTTATTGGTCAATTCATCACTCAATCAATCTATCCATACTTCCGTCTGCCCATCCATCCATCCATCCATCCATCCACCTGCTTGTCTATCTATTTCTCTTTATTGGTCAATTCATCACTCAATCAATCTATCCATACTTCCGTCTGCCCATCCATCCATCCATCCATCCATCCATCCATCCATCCATCCATCCATCCATCCATCCATCCATCCATCCATCCATCAGTTATCCATCCATTGGTTCATCCTTCTATCCATCCATCCATCCATCCATCCATCCATCCATCCATCCATCCATCCATCCATCCATCCATCCATCCATCCATCCATCCATCCATCCATCCATCCATCTTCTTGTCTATCCATCTCTGTCAATCAATCAATTCATCCCTAAGTCCATCAATCCATCAATCCATCCATACAGCAGTCAGACCAATGTATGAACAGACAGAAGGATAAACACATTATAGTCAAACTGTCAGCTGCATCTCCAGATAAACCGGTTCAACAAGGTTAGTGTCATTTCTCTTCTCAATTAATTGCTTCCCTCCCGCCTCCCACCCGTGTAAATAAGGCTGAAGCATAAGAAGTCATTCAGAGGGATTTTTCACAAAATCCTTCAAGTATTCAAGGTGTCATGACTCGCTGAACTGAGAGGCTTGTTTACCCAGACAATTAAACTGTCATTACGTCTGGCGCAAGATAAAACAGCACTGCCGAGTTTGTAGTGCTAGAGCGTTTATTCTTGGCTACTTGAGAGTACTGCAACAAATTAAAATGAACTGGGTGTAATACGCTGACAACATGCATTTTAATGCACCATTAAGGCCCAACCATTTCCTGTATGCATTAACTCTGGGATTAATTCGATTATGTCAAGTGGTTTATTGGGGAACAAAAATACGTGGGCATCCCTACGATGTGTTGCACTTGTCCTAATACACTACTAAACA